>OX411738.1:17649696-18293862 GCA_948252095.1 Dicycla oo
CTGCACATACTAAACTGGTATGTACTGACTGTGTCCAAACAGAAAATTAGTCTGATTTGGTTTGATAAAAGTTGTGTTTTTTTTTTGTTGGTGCGAGCCAAATTTTATGTTAAAATGTTGATTGTTCTTATGTGATCTCATATAGGTATAATATAAATTAAAGTTCATTTAATTAGTTAGAATAAAAATATTTTTTCTGTGATGTGATCTCAAAGAGAGAAATGTATGTTCCTAATTTTAGATTGGAAGTTCAAACAGTAAATAAATGAATATTTTTGATATTTTTTATTTTATTTTATTGTCATTATATAAATAAATAAGAAACTGCTAGAATAGTTGGAAAGATAGAAGTTTTAAGGGGTTTTATAGGCGTTTTATACTTGAGGTTTTGAGGGACCCCACGCGACTAACCGCGTTATTAAAAGATGCGCGACGGGCCGAAGGTTAACTATGGCTTTACGCGGGAGATGTTTTAGGATTTCTCCCGTTATAAGGTCATATCCTGGGGATTTCTTTAGTCTAATGATTTCAATTTCCTTTGCTACTTCTTTTGGAGTCACAAGCTTAATTCTTTTATCTTGAAGAACATTGGCAAACTGAAGGTTGTCTACAGTCCCGTCATTTGGCTGAAAGGTTTCTTCTAAGTGATGCGCAAATCTTCGAGCTTTTTGCTCATTGCTTATGGCCCACTTTCCGTTATAATCTCTGATAGGGGGAATTGGTTTAATAGGCCTTTTGAGTGACTTTGTCGCTTTCCAAAGAGAGTATTGCGTTGTATGGTCGCTGGTTAACTGACGTAGGTTAGTATTGAGAGCTTCATCTTAAAAGGTTTGTATTTTTCTCTTCAGTCTTTTCGTAAGGTTATTCAAAAGAGTTTTATCTTGCGGAAATCTGGTTTGCTGCCATCTTTTTCTTTGAATTCTTTTTTCATATAATAGGTCTATTATTTCCTTAGGGTAGGTATTTCCTTTAATTTTTTTAATAATCTGTGGTGTGTTGTTCCATGCACATTGTTGGATATTATTGCTAAACTTGTTTACTTCAGAATCCAGCTGATCTTTGCTTTTTAATGAAGTTTTTAGGTCAATAATGTTTTGTAGATCTAAGCTAAAACTTTTCCAATCTGTAAACTTGTTAACTAACGTCAGGTGGTTTTCTCTTAGTAATATTTTGTGACTTAATTGTAGTAATATCGGAGAGTGATCGGAGTTCATGTGGTACCCATCTTCCACTCTCAGATAATTGGTTGATATGTTTTTAACTATGAAAAAGTCGATGAGGTCTGGTAGTTTCTGATGGTCAGTAGGCCAGTATGTAGGTTTTCCAGTACTTATGACCTCACAACGCATGTCTTTCACTGCACTTAGAAGCTGTCTTCCCTTAGTTGAAGTTAATCTCGATCCCCAGTGAGTGTTTTTAGCGTTAAAGTCACCGCCTAATATAAATCTCTGTCCAAGCAGTCTTAAGAAGTGTGCATATTTTTCCTTGTTTATCATGTGTCTTGGGGGACAGTATACGGCCGCTACTGTAACATTAAATTTATGTGTTTTAACTGATATCGCCACAGCTTGCGTGTCTGGCTCCTCGTATTTACACTGTTCGTAATGACAGATATTTTCTCTAATAATAACCGCGCTTCCTCCTCGGGCCGTGTTGTTAGGGTGCAGCGAGTGATAAACCTTATAACCTCTAAACTTTACAAAAGACTGTTTAGTGAAGTGCGTTTCAGAGATCAAACACACATCAATATTTTCTGTGTCTAGCACTACTTGCAACTCATGTTGGTGTTGCAGCAGTCCGTTGGAATTCCATGCCATTATTTTTAGCGTGCTATTCATGATTGGTTTTTATACTTAGCGCTTGATTCTAATTTCTCTAGTCTCTTGTCAAAAGAGGATATGTAATTTGAGTACTCAATATGAGTTCGAAGAGAGGGGACAGGTGCATACCCTAAACAAGCAAAACATGGACTGTAAGTAGCTACGTAACAAATGCATTTTCTGCAAATGAATAATTCTTGACTATTCTTGAAGCGATGACCGTACGAGTAGCAAATTATATAGCATCTAGAGTTTCCACATGCGAAGCGGT
The DNA here is from genome assembly GCA_948252095.1 of Dicycla oo. NCBI lineage: Eukaryota > Metazoa > Arthropoda > Insecta > Lepidoptera > Noctuidae > Dicycla > Dicycla oo. The sequence continues at coordinate 17,651,788 of OX411738.1, forward strand.
AGCGAAACGGACCAAATAAGTAGGTAACTATACGCCTGGACAGCTTTTAACCCGTTACAAAGCGCAAGTCCGATCCTTCATGGAGTATTGCAGCCACCTTTGGGATGGATCAGCTAAGTACCAACTAGCTGCGCTTGACTCGGTGGAACGCAGAGCTAAGAGGCTCATTGGCGACGTAAAACTGGTGGATGCCAAGCTTCATAACTTGGCACATCGCAAAGTTGCCTGCTTGTCGGTCTTCTACAGATTGTACTTCGGAGAGTGTGCCCGAGAACTCCACGACCTCATTCCACCGGCTCCCTTCTACCATCGGACATCTAGACGCACTGCCAGTTACCATCCCTACCTGGTTGCTATTCCACCAATTCGCACTAAGCGTTTCCAAATGTCTTTTATAATACGCACAGCAAAAGAGTGGAACTCACTACCTGCGTCTGTGTTTCCGAGCGCATACAACCTTAATCTCTTCAAAGTGAGAGTGAACAGGCTTCTTCTAGGTAAGCTCTCTCCATCGTCGACTTTGTCTCTGTCACTTCTGACCTAGACTAGAGTCAAGAGCAAACCCATCTCAAATTAAATAAAAATAAGTCAAAATTGGTGAGATCTTCGCTGCGACACCATTATCGCCATCCCCACGTTACCTAATAAACGCAAAATTAGGTACACTACGGCTGTCACGGAAACTCGTCATACTTAGGCCCTTCGCACTCGGATCGTAAGCGTAGTCGTCTCGTAAGCGTATCGTCATGCCGCTTTGGCGCGAAAAATCTCATACGATTCGGTGCAGCACCGCTTCGTACCTATGCGGAGAAGTTTGAACATGACGTGCTTACTCATCCCTTAAGAGGATTGTGAAGTGTCGATACGCGGCGCGATTTTTGGAGGCAATTACCTACATTTCATACAATTATTTACATAAATATTGTTTCGGGCGATAACGTTTTTACTCCCCTAAACCTTTACGAAATGAGACAACTTTGATCTCATTACATTTAGTATACTGTAATCTAGGTCTGTTCGTTTTTAGTTTTTAGTAATTCAATTTAATTTAATTTAAAAAAAATAAAAATGCTGGAAGATGTTTTTATGTCAAAAATATATATTTAGATGCTAATAACTTATATTGTATACAATATTTCTTTATAATAAAAACGTATGGACGTAGTTTTTCATTATACCTACAACATTTCCAAAAATTATGAAAATTAGATTATGTTTACGGTAAGAAAAACGGTATCTCTTTTTGTATGAAAATTTACAGCTTCACAGTCCTCTTAATCATCCACGAAATCGGCGGTGTTTGACTTTACGGTGGCTGTGGTGTTAAAATACGCTCGGAGTTTATAAACGACGCCCATCATTTTGTGACCATTACTTACCTATAGGTACAGTCAACGTTCACTTACACTGCAATGACCATTATCGCCTGCGCTATACGGGCTGCCAAAGTTGCCAATGTGAATTATTGTCAAACGTTCTTATAGAAGAAGGTCATAAGTATACCTACAACTAATATTGCTATGCCATACAGTTTTGTGAGATTGCTAGTCGACTTCTGACTGTTATAGTACCTACTATGACCGCACGGCATTTATCTACGAGTGTTGAATAACTGCGTAAACTTAATAATTAGGTAACTCATAAATATATTTAGATAATCGATTTGTGATGGGATTTTCAGACCAATCGCTTTCGACAGATTGGCCACCCATCCACTCACAGGTCGCGGCATCCGTTGCTTAGCTTCACAACCAGTAATTATACTCCTACACACCCCAATTTAAAACAAGCCCACCAATATTTTACTTATCATTATTAGGGAGTGGCCACCATTGCTCCACCTTCAAAAGTAATTCCTTCACAAAAAACAATATTTTGGCCTTGCCCCTAAACCAACTTAACTTTACCCACACAGAACTTTCAAAAACAATCTTGCTGCTTTGGTATAATGTTGATATTTGAATGGTTGTTAAAGGTAGTAAGGGTTTAACTTAGTTGGGTGTAGCCAAAAGCAATTGTCGAGTAATTAAGGTAGGCTTTCTTGTTCAGAGTAACGTTTAAGTGTTTTTCCGTGGATTATTTCGTGAAGTTCGGTTCAGTTTTTGTTTGAGTGCAAATATTTCGGGTTGCGAAGCTACGAAGATATTTTAGGAGACTGAACAGAGGTGGAGTATGTTTGGGGACAATTTGACACGATTTTGTTGTTGTCAAAGGATATTTTTTGGTACCACCAAAGAGTGTCATCATTATTATCATTTGCGCAGATGATGATGGATGACACTTTTGCCTTTTCCCAACTATGGGGTCGGCTTCCAGTCTAACCGGATGCACCTGAATACCAGTATATGATCGACTAATGGGAAAAATGTGATGGAAGACAATTGGAACTTGATACATAAAATGTTACCTGGTAAGTTTTATTTAGGTATTCACAGGCTGACATAACACATAACATCACCCTGCATTCTCTGAGGGGTTAGGCACAGGAGTACCTACATATGTAGACCCATTACTCCAGATAGGTATGTTCAAGTCCAATATACAGGGTTATTTGTAAAACACCAGCAACCTCTTAAGAGGTCATTGTACTCATCATTATGAACAACTTTTACTATGGGACCAAACCTGAAATCGCGAAAAATAAATCAGCTGTTCTCATCACATTTTGACGAATTATGCGAACATAAATGTACTGAACAGCTGTTTTTTTTTCTCGATTTTAGGTTAGGTCCCATAGGAAAAGCTGTATATCATGGTACGAGTCTATTGCCATCTATCGAGCCCAAATTCAGACATGGAAAACCCAAAGCACTGCCTGCCTGGCAAATCCAGGACTGAGCCAGGGCCCCATGTTCAAAGGTAGCGCTTCGCAGACAACCATTGGTGTTTTTCAGACACTAATCTACATGGTCCTCACATGAAGTGACCAAGATTATGTCTGGACTTTAACAGAGACTGTGACCTCTGAGTTTGTTTCGCCATTTCGTCTCAGGGGTAGTCAGATTGGAATTATGACAACTCCCATCCATCTAGCTTATTTTTATTTTTATTATGACGTGAAAAAGTGATTCCGATATCCTATTTACATAACGGAATCATTTTTTCTTTATGTTTCGAAGAGTGACATTATGTAATAGGGGGTACGTAATCTTCGGAACTATAGATCCGATTCCGAAAACTCTTTGACTAAATCGAAGCTACAGTATAGCCGAGAGTATCACGGACGAAGTCGCGGGCAGAAGCTACTCTCAAATAAAATACCAGCTCCAAATAAATTAGTAGCTCCATCAAATACAAACATAACTGTCATTCAGAACTCGTTCCAGACATTTTTCTTGTGAAAAGCAAGAACATGGTATTTTTTGGGACACAGCAACGTTCAGTACCTCCATACTGCGATCACCGGTCACTTGGTGATTATGGGATAACAAGGCACGGAGGACTCGACGATTTTAAACAGCATTGTTGTAAGCTGCAGTAGCTTGCAGGTACAAATGGCTTTACATACGGAGGTACTGTACCTCCTCGGGCGTTGATAGCCAATTATTTTTAAAAGATTAGGTAACTGGTAACCGTGGAATTTCCGGCTCTTCTCCATTTGCAACCGTGCACCTAGCTTCTGACGCTTCATTTATTATTATTTATTATTATAGGAGCCCTGACCACCAGCAGCTTGGACCCTGTTCCTGATCTGATGCCGATGGTCTAACATTGTTATATTTTTAAATGTTTTTTTATAAAAATATTTAGAAATGCAAAGAAACGCAAGAAATGCAATGGTTCCGTCTGTGGATGGGTGACCATATTTTCATACCGTGACTCCTCCGTGCCTCGGAAAGCACGTTAAGCCGTTGGTCCCGGTTGTCATTCTTGGATCTTTGACAGTCGTTACGGGTCGTCAGAAGCCCGAAAGTCTGACAACCAGTCTTACCAAGGGATATCGAATTACCCAGTAACTGGGTTGTGGAGGTCAGATAGGCAGTCGCTCCATGTAAAATACTGGTATTCAGCTGCATCCGATTAAACTGGAAGCCAACCCCAACATAGTTGGGAAAAGGCTAGGCAGATTGATTGAAAATGAAATAAAGGAAATTATAATAATATAATAGAGAGAAAAGATTAGATTTTTTGTTTGTTTGTTGGTTACGCTTCGGTAAACTGCTGTACCGATACTTTGAACCCTGGGGAAGGACATAGGCTAATTTTTATCGAGATACCATGCGGGCGAAGACGCGTGCGGAAGGTATAGTGTGAAATAAAATATTTTGGATTTGGCACATTTAGGTTTGGAAAGAAACTCTTACAGGTTTGAGTGACAAAGACAATGCTTTACAAAATTGAACTTCCTCTGCAACTCTGGTACATTTCACTCACGGAAAAGTCTACTAGCACTATTTTACATGGGATTTATTGCTACTGCAAAATGTCGTGTTTAAATATCGATACCCATCACGTCTGCGGAGTTTCGCTAGCTAATGTAATTTGACCCTGTATACTACCGGTCTATTCTGGAAAAAACTCACTGTGAACACTTAGGTGAAGTGAGCTGTCATTCCATCTGATGCTGGGGATGGACACTTATTGACGTGTGCTGACGGTATGCTGGAACCACAGTTTATAAACCTATGAACTTGCCATACCTACAAAATTAGCGTGCATACCTACAAAAATCGGGCACTCAACATGACCGCCTTTCGTAGGTTTGTTACTGCGAGTGCAAGAGAGAGAAAGCAACCGTTTGACAGCACATCTACCAATCATCTACTACAAAACTCAGCACTCAACATGGCGACCGGTCACGCATAGACACGATTTTGACGTTACACAAGAATGTTGCCGAAGTCCTTGACAAACATTTAGATGTCTCTCTTTTCATACGCAGCTCTTGATTAGTTTTTGACATGTCTGTGTTGATATGACAGATATTTGTATAACTAAGTATTCTTCCTATAGTAGAATATGCCATTTCCATGTTCTTCTATCTCAATGGCTTGAACGAATATTGTAAAATCTATTGTACCATATCCTAACAAATAAACATCTTTGACTTTGACAGCTCACTTCACTACTTATTATTTATTCTGTGACCTAAGTTTTCAAGGTGAGATTTTTACAGAATATATAGGAAACTGGAAAAAAAAAAAACAAACTGGCACGGGTATACATAGGAAACTGCAGACTACCTCGTTAGTCTAGTGTATCATCACCCCACTGGGAGACAAGGCTTTAGGTCAAATTTGTCCGCTCTACCATGGCCTCTCTCAAGGAACGAATTTCGGCCCCGCTGGTTTTTATCTCTCTGAAACTGTACTGTCTTCTGCGTACCCAACAATACCAGGCTGAAGCAGGTCATTGATGTGCAGCAGGAAAAGAGTTGCAGAGAGAACAGACCTCTGAGGAACTCCAGCATCAATAGCCATAAGGTCGGAGGAGGTTTTAGTGTTATTCAATTGTTTTTTACATTGTTTACCTTTAAGGTTTATCCTCAATCCGATTTTTTCACGGCCTGGTGAAGCTCTTGAGCTAGCCAGACGTTTTTTTTTAGTGGCTACTACTTTAAGTTTTCTATATAAACTTATCCAAAACCCATAACACGATTTTCTAGTGCCGACCCTTAACAGGAATTCTCAGATTGATAGAAAGCTTTAACCTATTGGTTTTATATCAATTGCCGTGCCCTCTGCGTCTAGCTCATAAAGTGACAAATAAATACCTACGACGATTAGGGTCGTGCAATGACATAAAAATCAAATAACCGGCCAATAGCGAGTCGGACTCGCGCACCGAGGGTTCCGTACCATAAAAAAGTGCTATTTAGAGACGTCGCGCGTCGTTTTATTGTTCGTGTAATCTTTACATTAACTTCTATCACATAGAATAATTTCTTATTTTTCTTAGAAAACTTCGGAGATAAGGGGAACGGTATTTTTTACATTTTTCATCAAAAGTCGAAAACTGATCGGCCTAAAAAAAGAAAAAATGTTTGAAAATGTGCAAACAGCGTACTTTCATATGAGAATAAGATTTATTTTTTCATTTCTTTCCCAACATGCCCTAGTAGCCCCACTTCGATTTTTTAAGACACCCTTTCAACCCCTGTTGTAAAAAAATTATTTTTATTTCTTTCATATTTGCACAATAGTTGGGCAAACGTCATCTAAAATTATTCCAAAATTCAAGTTGATAGCATTAGTAGATCTCGAGATATCCAGCTGTGACAGACAGACAGACAGACTGAGTCGCACCATAAGGGTTCTTTTTTACTATTTTGGTACGGAACCCTAAAAACGAATATAGTCATAGGTTCTCAGTTGTATAAATACGACTGAGGCGGCACGGGCCCGAAAACATTTGTCGTGTTAATCCGACTGGAGCGGTCAATAGGTTAAAAAACCGGCCAATTGCGTGTCGGACCACGCTCACGAAGTGTTCCGTAGTTGGGATACATTTATCCCAAGAACAACCTTAACATTGTAGTTGAAAAACATGTTCTCTCGTACATTGCAACTGCAAATGTAAGTTTGTACGCATAATATTGAGAGATTTACCATGTTGTTTTAAGATCATAGACTTCTTATAGGTTTTCCTGTAACACCCTCAGCGCCATGTGTATCATTATTGCACACACTCTGTCTCAACACTGATACACAACCCTCTAGTTAGTTTGGACGTTGTGTATTGGTCATGCACACGCTTTCTATACATTAAACCATTAAAACTCGTTTGACACTTTTTTTTTTTTCTAAAATGGTTGAGATAGTCACCAGAGGCTTGGCGTTGAGGGTGGTAACCTACAACTATTTTCTGTATTTTTTGGTATGGTATGTTTTCGTCTATTTTCTAAAATAAGTTTAAAGCAATTTATTTTAAAATTATTAAAAAAAAATATTTGGGACCCTTTCATTCATTTCATTAGTTTGCAAACATTTTATTAAATTTTCTTATTTGCCCCCAAAAGTGACCCTCATATTCAAAATTCATTTATTTACGATACCGTCCGTGTTTGGGTCACAGAAATTCATATGTGTACCAAAGAGGTTTGAACCTTTTAGGCCTCGTCCCTGTTCGCTATTTTGTTTGTTTTTTAAAATGGCGTCGCACGATAATACCTATAAACGTATATGGATAGGGGGCATATAGACAAACAAAAATTGTCTGTGATACAATGTCCTAAACTGTCACATTACCTAGATAATTAAAGTTACAAATGGCCATGATGCGGAGCTCGTGGCTAAGTAATAACAGCGGCGCGGGTCGATCCATCAGGTTAAGCTACGCTTGCCGGGGTTGGTCTGTGGATGGGTGACCATCTTTTCATACCGAGACTCCTCCGTGTCTCGGAAAGCACGTTAAGCCGTTGGTCCCGGCTGTCTTTCATGGATCTTTGACAGTCCTTACGGGTCGTCAGAAGCCCGAAAGTCTGACAACCAGTCTTACCAAGGGGTATCGTATTACCCAGTAACTGGGTTGTGGAGGTCAGATAGGCAGTCGCTCCATGTAAAATACTGGTATTCAGCTGCACCCGGTTAGACTGGAAGCCGACCCCAACATAGTTGGGAAAAGGCTAGGCAGAATGAAAATGACAAATGGCCATGATGAGCGCAAATATTTTCGTTTCATTCATATCTCGGTAATGTGATAGTTTAGGACATTATATCACAGACGTTTTTTTATCCTTAAATATAGGTATTATCGTGCGACGCCATTTTGAAAAATAATCAAAATGGCGAACCGGGACGACGCCTAAAAGGTTCAAACCCCTTTCAACTTAATCGGTCCATTAGATTCGGAGCAAATTGGCTGTGACAGATGGACAGACACAGACAGACGAGTGATCCTATAAGGGTTCAGTTTTTTCCTTTTTTTTATTTATTACATTTGGGAAAACAAACAGTACCTAGTGTGCTAAGCATAAACAGTGATGTCTTAAAATTAAACTTACAGCAAATACAATACACAACAAACAAATATACTACACATAACATTTTACTTTTGAGGTACGGAACCCTAAAAATGGGGAAACACTGAGATAGATACTCTCCTCCTTACATAAACTATACGTAATTAATAACGACAGCTTGCCTTACATTTTTTGTAGTTTAAGCATGTGTTTAGTTGCTCGTAGCTGTAGCTTTAAGGCGACGATAACCAATTTTTAATGATTTTAAACCGAAGATCACGTCTAAACGAGTACTGTTATTAATTTGGAAAAAAATATATGTTAAAATAGAACAATTTCTTAATTACTTTATATGTGAATATTTTCAATCACGGTGATATTATATAGTGTAATTAATATGTAACATTATGTCTAACGCGGATAAAAAACTGAGAATCACGTAATAACTATCAAGCGTATTTTTATGAAACTTTCACCATTTTGAAGATAATTTAATTATGCATCTATCTCTTTGGTTTTATCGTACTAATATTATAAATGTGAAAGTTTGTGAAGATGTTTGGGTGTTTGTTACTCAATAACGCCAGAACGGCTTAACGGATCTAGATGAAATTTAGCACAGAGATAGATTATAGTCTAGAATAGCACATAGGATACTTTTATCCCGGAAAAATTTACGGTTCCCGTGGGATAATTTCAAAAACAAACAAAAGCTAGTGTATAAGAAATTAATAATGAGTCTAATTTGGGACAGCTCTCCTTGATGGGCGAGTCCTATTCCTGTGTGGACGTACGACGCGTTGCGTGAGCTCAGCACAGAACACGCAAGCTAACCACTCAAGGCCATTGGTATTTATTTGGCTTATGCAAGGCCATTGGCTTATGCGAAGCGTTATATACGATAATATCTGTACCTATGAGAAAAAGTATTTAATTTTGCTCTAGACTACACATCTCTACCCACCCCTTTCGTGCATGAAAGTCGTGAAGCTCCTCAAATAATGATTTATAACATGAAAACCCTTCACAAACCCACAAAATATGAACATCCACAAACGATTTGAAAAAGATCTGATTATTATCAATAAAACATACTCAAGTAAAAAACACAAAACGCTGCACAAAGATTCCGTTTTTGAGATACGGGTTCACAAAACGACGGACATTGATAATACATAACTTGACGTTTTTTTGTTGGAGTTGGTTAAGATATTCCGTGCATGCTGCCCTAGACTCATCAATAATATGAGCTATTTGGGGTTTAGATGCAGCGGGACGGCCACGACACGATGTTGATTCCACAATAGGTCAGTCGGTACATTAAAATGAGGTTGATTTAAATTATATTTATTTAGACAGGCCAGTTGGCGTGGTTGGTTAAGATACCACCTATCATGCCGCAGGTCGTGGGTTCGATTCCCATCCAGGACAAACATTTGTGTGCATGAACATGTCTGTTTGTTCTGAGTCTGGGTGTAATTATCTATATAAGTATGTATTTACAAAAAAAAAGTAGTATATGTAGTATATCAGTTATCTGGTTTCCATAGCTCCCAAGCTCTGCTATCTGGCTTCCAAGCTCTGCTTAGTTTGGTATCAGATGACCGTGTGTGAATAATGTCCCAGGTTATTATTATTATTATTTTGGAAAGTACAAACACTTTTACACGTCAAAATGTATTTCATCATCTGCCTAGCCTTTTCCCAACTATGTTGGGGTCAGCTTCCAGTCTAACCGGATGCAGCTGAATACCAGTATCTTACATGGAGCGACTGCCTATCTGACCTCCACAACCCAGTTACTGGGTAATACGATACCCCTTGGTAAAACTGGTTATCAGACTTTCGGGCTTCTGACGACCCGTAACAACTGTCAAAGATCCACGAATGACAGCCGGGACCAACGGCTTAACGTGCTTTCCGAGGCACGGAGGGGTCTTGGTATGTAAAGATGGTCACCCATCCACGGACCAACCGCGGTAAGCGTAGCTTAACTTGATCGATCGACCCGTGCGGCTGTTATTACTTAGCCACAAGCCCTTCAAAATGTACTTACATACGAGTATTTTAAACTAGATCGTGGTTTCTTATCTGACTACTCTGAGGAGAAGCACCGAAACAAACTCACAGTCTCTCTCTTTTACAGTCCAGTCCAGAATCTTGGTCAGATCATGTGAGGACCATGTAGGTAGATTAGTGTCTGAAATGGTCTTTTGAGGATATAACCATACAGACTTGAGTCGACCTGTCCAGTCAGTGTATGCGTGTGTCGGTAATCGTGTGGCTCAACTCAGGACATAAGGAGCTCAATGATTAGGGATGTAGGTTGGTTATACTCATCGCTTTGTCACTTCAGTCAAACCGGGAAAACGGAAGAATATTTATTTCTAAAACAGAAGAGGTACCGTTTTCAAGACATCTAGCGCCAATTATGGGCTTGATTTATAAGGTGACTGCATACTGAAAATTGACAACGGAGTAAGTAGCAGGCAAATATTTCTGATCGTGTAGAAGGTCTTTTACCAAAACCCGGGTGCCCGGCATAGATACTGTGACTAATTCGGCTCGCGCGTGGTTGGTCACAGTTCCAACCTAACCTATAATTGAATATCATTCAGGCCGCTAGTTGAACAGCGCCATTTAGTTAAACAGAGCTTCGGTGAGTGTGCCTAAGAACTCCACGACCTGATTCCGCCGGCCTCCTTCTACCATCGGACATTTAGACGCACTGACAGTTCCTATCCCTACCTAGTTCGCACTAAGCGTTTTATAATCTGCACATGTGCACAACCCTAATCTCTTGAAAGTGAGAGTGAACAGGCTTCTTCTGGGTAAGCTCACTCCATCATAGACTTGGCCTCTGTCACCTCTAACTTAGACTAGAGTCAAGAGCAAACACATCTCAAATAAAAAAAAAGCAGCTAGTCCGTTAACTGAAATTCTAATGAAGCTAGCTGGCTGCATCTTGGATTAAGAGTTGCAACAACAACACAATCATATCACAGTAACTTTGTGTATCTAATTTATTTGTATTTTATCACCGCTGCTCTCAAAACGGTTGAGGAAACCAGTATGTTCTAGAACCAAAAATTCTAAGACATGTGACATCCACCAACTCGCGTTGGGCACGCGTGGTAGATTACCGCCCACTCTCTCTCTCTCAGAGAGGAGGCCTGTGTCCCAGCTTGGAAACATATACGAGTAGACCGTTTATGCTACGCTAATGACTAATAGACGAACGAATGATGTTTGTCCTGTGGTTGTGTGATGTGTTGTGTTGCAACAACAATAACAGAGAGTAAAGTTCACTCATCCTCCATAGAAAAGGGGGATCCTCCGACCGGACGGGTGTTGTGTCTGGTGACGTCAGTATGAAGCGCAGTTCGCATGCGCTGATGTAGATGTCACCACACACAGTTGTCGTGTCGTCCCCTCTAAACGTCTTACAAAGCACAAAATTTCTTAAATACAAGCCGGGTTAAGAGCGGCACTTTTTATCATAGAGACGTCTCACAAACAGGGTAGGCAGACATATTATGTGTTTTTATAATAAGGAGTTCAAGTTGTTAGAAGAATGGACAGCGGTCTGTGGAAGATTTTATAAAGTGTTATAGAACTTTTAACCTCCTCGCATGACGTTCTTGGTTTGATTCACGGGTTGGGCAAAGTATTGGATTTTTCTATCAGGAATTTCTCAGTAGCAGCCTGGAGTCTGGATTTGTGGCCGGTTGATGACAATAGACTAGTCCTTTTACATGGAACTTAGACATAACTGGCGAAATGTGGGTGTATTAGACACTTCATCAATGGATTGTGAAGGAATAGACAAAGTGCTGATATTCAGCTGCGTTGGTTTAAGTTGGAAGCCGACCTAAATATAATTATTGAGTAAATGCTAATAAAAATAACATGGAGGCCGAAACTACATACACAAAACAACTGTGTAACCACTGCGCCTAACCTCCAACTAATCGACATAAATTACTAACACAAGAGGGTAAAAACTAAAAAAAAAAAATCACAAACAATATTTGTATGGCAACATTGAGATATAAATAATTTTATAAAATTAAATGACACAGCGCCGCCCCGCGGTGTTCCCTGCGATTTCTTTTAAATGACATACATGGTATTCGTGATACTTGTTGAGAATTTATTATGATATTAGTCGTGTCGCCCTGTGGATTCGCCTGTAGTGCTTAGCTTGTCACAGTATCTACTGTACTAGATAGAGGCTTAGAGGAAGACCAATGAAACGGTGCATGGATTGTGTGATGTATACGTATATAACGTTTACGCCTGGACAGCTTTTAACCGCAAAGCGCAAGTCCAATCCTGCGTGGAGTATTGCAGCCACCTTTGGGATGGATCAGCTAAGTACCAACTAGCTGCGCTTGACTTATTGGAGGCTCATTGGCAACGTAGATGGCACGTGGATGCCAAGCTTCACAGCTTGGCTCATCGCCGCAAGGTTGCCTGCTTGTCGGTCTTCTACTTCGGTGCACTCCACGTATCGCAACTCCACGTACTGTTCCCACCGGGCCCCTTCTACCATCGGACATTTAGACGCACTGCTAGTTACCAATACCATCCCTACCTAGTTGCTAGTCCACCAATTCGCACTAAACGTTTCCAAATGTCTTTTATAATGCGCACAGCAAAAGAGTGGAACTCACTACCTGCGTCTCTGTGTTTCCGAGCGCATACAACCCTAATCTCTTCAAAGTGAGAAAGAACAGGCTTCTTCTGGGTAAGCTCACTCCATCGTGGACTTTGTCTCTGTCACCTCTGACCTAGACTAGAGTCAAGAGCAAACCCATCCCAAAAAAAAAAAGTAAGTAAGTATGCTAAAGTTGAGTACTGAACCTGAGATTGATTTCAATTCTGGAGCAATATTTGAAAGCTGCTGCTTCATTGCTTCGCTTTGAAAGCGATTGCCACTTGTATTGTATTGTACAGGCCCTCAGGACGCAACTTGCCCAGCCTATAATGTTCCAACAGCTAGGACACCGGCCTCCTCTCTGTGAGAGGGAGAGGGCCGTGATCAACCACGAGGGCTCAGTGCGGGTTGGTAGATAGATGTCACAAGTCTTAGAATTTTTGGTTCTAGGACATGCCGGTTTCCTCACGATGTTTTCCTTCACCGTTTTGAGAGCAGTGCTGATAAAATTATTTACACAAAGTATAGCGCTTGTCGGGGTCCGAACCCACGACCTACAACTCGTAAGTCGGGGCCGTTGCCACTGGGCCACCACTGCTCAATCTTATATATTTAGTGATGTTTTAATTTATTGGGAATTGTCGTCAAAAGTGGCAATGGAATTACTTCTCCACGATGAGCTGATTCACAAACAGCTCTACTATAGTTCGGAGTTAGCCGCTCTGAAACCAGGCTTTACGATGCGCATATGGCGCGTTGCTGTTTTAGTAAATAATGGCGCCGATTCCCTTGTTCACAAACTGAACTAAATTTAAGTTCAGTGCATGTTTTTCTTTTTATTTCATTAAGCGATAACGTTTTTCTCTCCGTAAACATAGTCTAATTTTCATAATTTTTGGAATTTTTGTAGATATAATGAAAAACTAGGTCCGTACGCTTTTATTATAAAGAAATATTGCATAAGATATAAGTTATTAGCATCTAAATATCTATATTTTTGACATAAAAACTTCCGCGAGAGTTTTTTTTTTTTTATTAAATTAAATTTAATTACTAAAAAGGAAAAACAAACAGACCTAGATTAAGGTGTACTAAATGTAATGAGACCAAAATTGTCTCATTTCGTAAAGGTTTAGGGGGGTGAAAACGTTATCGTCCGAAACAATATAAATGTAAAGAATTGTAGGAAATGTAGGTAGACTCGCGCCGCGTATCGGCACTTCACAATCCTCTTAAGAAAAGTACAGAAGATAAATATTAGTTCAGTCCTGTCTAATTAATCAGCGCCTGACGTAAATTGACGTAAGTATTTTTAAGCAATTTTTTAATCACGTCTAAACTTTTTTTTTTTTCTTCCTTTTGGCAACTGAGCCGATGTCGACTATTCTGCCAGCGTCATGTGGTGACGGCAACGCAGTAGGTAAGCCGTCGAACTTTGCACTTCGTGGTAGTTGTCTAATTATAATATGTTAGTAGCTGAAAGGACGAGACAATTTTTGTTAGTAAAGTTAAAATAAACATTTAAAACACCACAAATCTACGAATATATCTACAGAGTTATTATACCTACGCACCCAACTACATTTGGATTTCATTTATTTTTAAAAATGATGATAAAAGTTTGACAAGTTTAGGAGAAAAGTTAGTCAAGAGGGAATGGAAGTTAGTAGGGAGAGGGATTTTAATTTTGGAAAGCTTACGGTACAAGTCAAAGGATTGGGAATTTAACGGACATGAGAAAAAGATATGATCCAGAGTACCATCATCAAGACCGCATTCGCACAACGAACTGTCACGAACACGGATCTTGTTCAGGAATACTGAACTGCAGCAATGACCAACTCTCAGTCTACACAAGGATGTAACAGTTCTCTTGGACAATTTGGGACATTTAAAAAACCAAGGTTTCCGCTGGATGTCGGGTTGAATACCGGCGTAGTACGCACCCTTAAGTTTCGAACTTATCTGCCACATTGCTGACCACGAGAACTTGTCTATGGAGTATCTTAATTTGACAGGAATAAACAATGATGTTATAAGTAAAAAGACGTAGATAGGTTACCTACCCAACATTCGATGTTCAAAAACGACTCAATGTCGAACTATTAGATGGCACGTGGAAGTAGGACGGCATGTCGTAATTATCGGGAGCGAAAAAGAGACAAGACGACGAAAATGTGGCTAATTAGCTACATTTTGACGTGCCACTTGCGGAGCGTGTATAACCTATCTACGTCTTTTTACTTATAATACCATTGGGAATAAACCAATATTTATCTTATGTCCTTTTCTTAATGAAAAAGAAAGAAAAAGATGCACTGAAGAGTAGTTTAGTTTGTGAACAAGGGAATCGGCGCCATTGACTACTGCGCAGTAATTTGTAGCCTACTTCAGAGCGGCTGACATGACGCAAACTGTACCTAAGTTATATTATATTTTGATTTTATTTGACTCCCACGTTTTAAAGGAACCATGTTTCCAGTTATTTCTTCTCTTTTTAGTCGATTTTGTTATCAATGTTTCGGTTGTCCTTGTTTTCTCATTGTTTTTGACATTTTGTCATATTTATGTAAATTGAATTCTTTGCAAAAGGTGACGTCATCACTGCAAAGGAATGTTTCACCATTTTGAAGTGAAATCTTCTTTCCTTCTTTACTTTGCACTCTTTCGGAATAGTGAACGAAACTGAACCGTCACGCTCGTGTCGGTGACGCTGAATCGCGTATACTCGGCTTCAGTCGGCCGGTGACGCTGAATCGCGTTATTGCGTATACTCGGCTCCAGTCGGCAGGTGACGCTGATTCGCGTATTATCGGCTCCAGTCGGCCAGTGACGCTGAATCGCGTTATTGCGTATAATCAGAATCAGAATAACATTTATTTGCCTACTTTGTGTATTATAAAATGTCTCTGTGGCCGGTGGGCCGTACAGAGGTGAGTCAGCTAACTTATGTCCTAATGGATCTATGTTTGCTGTGTTCTATTTATTCGCAGTATGTGAGGCTATACAAACAGATTACGTGTTTTATTTATGTTGTTTTAGTCTATCTCAGTGAGGCCATCATTGTTATTGTTATTATTGTATTTTTCACTTTATTTTAAGGGGACGCGGAGCCTTCGTTTTGTCAGTAGGCCACCGCTTGTATCCTTTTTTATTAGGGTCATACAATATATCGCCTATTCTGTGATTAACTCTGAGAGGGTTAAATTCACCGTGCGCTTGGTAGGCGTCTCCAGGGGTTTCAAGATCTTCTATTTCTAATTTTGCAATGTTTTCCAACATTTTGGTGTTAAGGTCCTCGGCGCGTAGGTGCCAGGCTTCTATGTCAGCCATCTCCCAGATCACTTCCGTGGGTGTTGCGTATACTCGGCTCTAGTCGGTCGGTGACGTTGAATCGCGTATACTCGGCTCTAGTCGGTCAGTGACGTTGAATCGCGTATACTCGGCTCCAGTCGACCAGTGACGCTGATTCGCGTTATTGTATACTCGGGTCCAGTCGGCAGGTGACGCTGATTCGCGTATTATCGGCTCCAGTCAGCCAGTGACGCTGAATCGCGTTATTGCGTATACTAGGCTCCAGTCGGCCGGTGACGCTGAATTGCGTATACTCGGCTCCATTCGACCGGTGACGCTGAATCACGTTTGTGCGTATACTCGGCTCTAGTCGGTCGGTGACGTTGAATCGCGTATACTCGGCTCCAGTCGGTCGGTGACGCTGAATCGCCTTATTGAGTATACTCGGCGCCAGTCGGTCGGTGACGCTGAATCGCGTTATAGAGTATACTCGGCGCCAGTCGGTCGGTGATTTTTATCGCGATTTCAAGTTTGGTCCTATAGTAAAAGTTGTTCATAATGTTGAGTACAAAGACCCTTAAAAGGTTGACACTATTTACACTTACATATTACGAGCCTGGTCTAACTAGGCTGCCCTTTGAATGAAACATTTACAATACACCCAAAAGACATAATACAACACACAATTAAATAATAACAAATTACATGAACATATATTATAAATAAAAACAAGATGCCAATATAAAAAAGTAAAACATACTTATAGAAATAGAGTGACACGAAGACTTACTTCAAATCAAATACCGAATATACAAGGTGCGGTGTGCGTCTCAAGGTTGCAGCAAATGGGAGTCCAGGTAAGCTCGTGTCAAAATCAAAAAAATCAAAATCAAAATTCATTTATTCAAACTAGGCTGAGAATCAGCACTTTCGAACGACAAAATTACATAAGACAGTCCCCCAAAACGCCCGCCCTTCACCACTTCCTAGTGCTTTAGCTGAGGAGAAGAAGTGGCGCAACAAACTCCTCAGCAGCACAGCTGTCTGTTCAGTTAAATAAAAAAAAAATCTTTACAACACTACGCACATTAATACATGTAAGTACATTACGCAACACAAACATTAAATTAAATTTAATTATTTGCTATAAGTCAGCTAGCACACGCTAATCATCATCATCTTCCTGCCCTTGTCCCATGTTACTTGGGGTTGGCGCAACACGTTTTCTTCTTCCATTCTCCCCTGTCAACTATCATTCACTCCGTTCTCGTTCATATCATTCCTCACACAATCCATCCATCTTT
The DNA here is from genome assembly GCA_948252095.1 of Dicycla oo. NCBI lineage: Eukaryota > Metazoa > Arthropoda > Insecta > Lepidoptera > Noctuidae > Dicycla > Dicycla oo. The sequence goes on from OX411738.1 coordinate 17,668,946, forward strand.
TCTTCGGCCTTCCTCTCCCTCTCCATCCATCAACATGTATACTCATATACATGTATCACACTTTTAGTCACATGCGTTTCGTCCCTTCTCATCACCAAGCAAAACGATTTCCTTTCAACTTTTCTGCCATTGGCGCCACTTTCAAATTCCTCTTATATATTAATTTCTTACTTTATCCATTCTCGTCACTCCACATATCCATCTCAAGATTCTCATATCCGCTGAATGCAATCTTTTTTCATCCGTCTTCTTCACGGCCCAGCGTTCAGACCCATAAAGTACGACAGGCCTTATCACGGACTTATAAATTTTCCCCTTTAACTTGAGGGGCATCCGTGAGTCGCAAGTTGTTCCTGTGACCTGTCGCCATTTCATTTCAAGCTAGCACACGCTAATATACCAAAAAAAGAACAAAATAAAAAAAAATCAAAAATCGAAACTATTCTCAAGCAGAAACAAAAATACGAAACTAAAAAGTAAGCAGAACTTAATACCTAAATAAAAGCCTCCAGTAATAAAGGGCGTGCCCACTTACATATAGCCGTACATGTACCTAGTCGTAACTCAAAGTCACAGATGATGAACTAGGACCATCGAAGTAAAATAAACAACGAGTTAAATTACTAATAACTAAACAAAATCAAGGTCAGCAAGTGTCAGGCAAATATACCTGACGCTTTCATAACATCACGCTATAGGTATTCCTTGAAGGTTTAGTCAATGGTGTACTTACTATGTACACCCACATTTCGCCTGCAGTTATGTTTTGTCCCATGCGATCAATACTCCTGCCTTCTCTTTATAAGAAGAGGCGTTTGCCCTGCAGTTAGAAAGTGATAGATTTTATAATAGGTTGGAGGTGAGTCTGGCTGGGTACAAATCCAGACTTCCAGGCTGCTAAAAATATCCTGATGAAAAATCCAATAACACTAACTTATTTGCCTAATCTGCTAATCGAACTCGGGATCTCAAGCTCAGCATTTGCAACGAGGTGAAGAAAATACAACTACTGCTTGATTAGATTCTTGAATCCCAGGAGATGGTTACCTTACACCCTTAAACCTTAAAGCAGCACCTTAATTGCGTAACACACTATCGATCGGAATCTGTTTCATTTTGACAGTTCAGCAACATTCTTTGCGTTATTTGCGTTATTCATTGCGTTTTGCGTTGGTGAGTAGACACATTTTTCGAACATATGAAGCAATGGAGTAGCAATTTTCTTCAAAATGATTCAGATTCTGATTGATAGTTTGTTACACAATTAGGGTGCTGTACCCTAATTGCGTAACACACCATCAATCGGAATCGGTTTCATTTTGACAGTTCAACAACATTCATTGCGTTATTTACGTTGTTGACCAGACCAAATTTTCGAACTTATGAAGCAATGGATTAGCAATTTGCTTCAAAATGATTCAGATTCCAATCGATAGTGTGTTACGCAATTAAGGTGCAGGTCAGACGGCTTTTCAGAAGTAAAGTGAAGTGTCGCACGACGTTGTATCATGTGCTTTACTCTCGTTTATTACCGTAACACGGCCACTTTATAAAGCCTACTCCTCATTAACGACTTGGTTAAGAGATTTGAAAAAAAAATTGTTATTGATTCATGTGTTGTACATGAATCAATAACAATTTTTTTTTTAACCGACTTCCAAAAGGAGGAGGTTCTCAATTCGTCTGTATTTTTTTTTGTATGTTTGTTACGCGATTACTCAAAGACGGATGGACCGATTTAGAAAATTCTTTTTTTGTTTGATAGGGTATACTTCCGAGGTAGTCCCATATAAATTTTATTAACTTAGCTTAGGGAGTTTTTGAGTTAGCTTCAATAATGCGTATATTTCCCACTTATTTTATGTGGATGATGTGATGGTGTTTTAATAACTTCCTATCACTGTTATTTACATGGCTATATCTACAATTATTGTGCTCAATTATGTATTCGAATTAGTGTGGGGTAGGTTCCACAACTAAAAAGTGAAAAATAAAAACTTTTTAGCAAAAAATAAAACCGACTTCCAAAACAAAACACTACAAAGTGAAAAATAACTTTAATTTCGGAAGTCGGTGGCAAAAAACGAAAATACAAAACCCAAGACACCGACTACCGAAATTAAAGTTATTTTTCACTTTGTAGTGTTTTGTTTTGGAAGTCGGTTTTATTTTTTGCTAAAAAGTTTTTTATTTCCTTAAAAGGACATTTTCGTCTGTATAGTGTCATCTTGACCTGCCCAGCACATCACCTGCCCGAGAATGCTTATGGTCCCAAATCTGCTAAATGGGATTTCGGATAAGCCTGTTCTAAAAATCTCGGTCACAGCCCGAAGTTTGGAACTGCGTCCGATAATAATCAAAAAGATTCGCTCTCAAAATTTAATGGCGTCAAAAATTGTGATGATCAAGAAATAATAATTATACTCATTTGTTTCCATAACATAATTATTTGAAACGACGGCGTTATTAATTTTGGAGCTTTAATGATTCTTTAAAGAATTACAAAAGTATTATTAAAACAGTGTATTGTTTTTGTGATTCATTATAACCATTTTACCTGACCTGGGAGCTGCAGTGACCCAGTGGTCTCGGCGCTGACTTACGAGTAGGTAAGTCGTGAGTTCAAACCCGAGCAGGCATTCTACTTTGTGTGATTTATTTCATCATCACAGTTCTAAAAACGATGACAAAAAACATCGGGAAAAAACATGTCATAGAACCAAAAATTCAAACTCAAACCCACACTGCGGCCGCATGGTGGGTCATGGTGCACTGCCTCCCACAAAGAGGAGCCCTGTGTCCCAGCAATATTGTGGCTGATAATGCCTGACCAGGGCCTCAAGTCTGCTATTACAATAGTCTCAGAATGGTCTGTCATTGATTTCATAATTGTTGAATTTGACAAGTTTTGTAATCTACTAATATAATGACGTCATTATGACGTTCCAATGGTCAACCACTGACACTCCATTGAAAGACATGGCTTAAAATGGTAATCTCTTACATAATGACAAATGAAAGACTGACGTATGCAGTAATCTGCTAAAATTTTGACAGTTCCTTTGATCAGTACCACGATTCTATTACGAGACCACTGACCTACCAATGATCGACCATTATGAATTTAGCAGATTACGAATTTTTAGCAAAATGACAATGGGATCGTGTTGGAATAACGAATTTATAAAAAATAGCAGACATGGGGCCCTGTGGATCAGACTCAGGATTCCATGCTCAGCAAACCTTGTGTTAATCTCTAAGTCCAGCGAAGTGTTAAAGCTAGTAGCAGTCCGGATTATTTTTGTCCTGTTCTAGGCAATAGACTCGCCCTTTAGGACAAAACCATAACTAGCGAAAAGTGGGTATACACTCACCTCTGTCTAACCCTTAGGAGATACAGCCGCGATGTTTATGTTATGTAAAATAAAGCGATATTCTACAATCTGAAGGCGCGTGATATACTCAGGCGCATTACTCTCTCTGTGGCATACCAACTTTATTTATACTGAAGAACAAAAAAATATTCGAAGGGTATGTTACGATTTTAAATTGAGGCCATGGTTCCGTGTGTTTATTTTGGTTCTTTTTATTGGAAAGTGTGATGTGGCTCGAGAATCACGAAGGGATGAATGACGTTTTGTTTTGAGTTTGACGACCGAAATTAAAAATCAATCCTGATCCCATTTTTTGGGGGCAGCTTACCACCAGCTCCACGGGCCCAGAGAGGGCGGAGCACATATTAAAGATTTGGCCCCTTCTGTTTAGCTGTAGATGGCAAAATAACACACAAAATATATTTTTTTTTAGGGTTCGTACTTCAAAAGGAAAAACGGAACCCTTACAGGATCACTCTGAATAATTCGGACTGATTAAGTTGAAATTTGGTACACGTATGAATTTCAGTGACCCAAACACGGACGTGTAACGTAAATAAACGAATTTTGAATATGGGGGTCAATTTTGGGGGCAAATAAGAAAAAAAAAGTTTTGCAAACTGTACCGTATGACATAATATCATAGGAAAGGGCTTACTGTGATGGTCTTAAAGATATATTTTTTTTATAATTTTAAAAATTTTAAATGCCTAAAATTTTGAACAAAAAAATACGGAATTGCAGGAAAACTTATAAGAAGTCTATGGTCTTAAAATAACATGGAAAATCTCTCAATATTGTGCGTACAAACGTTTGATACGTTTTGGAGAACATATTTTTCAACCATAATGTTAAGTTTCTTTGTGGGATACATTCATCCCAACTACGGATGCCTTCCTTGAGTGAGATAGAAATGGTTAGGTGGCCAGAGATGTTCATCAAATGATGTAGTCATAGTCACCGTTGACAAGTATTTCGAGGGGTGAAGATGAGTTTGAAGCATTTTAACAAACGGCATTGGGATAGCGCTGGACTAAATACATCGAGGTAGAGGGAACTACGTTAACAAATATGAAACTGGTGGATGCCAAGCTTCACAGCTTGGCTCATCGCCGCAAGGTTGCCTGCTTGTCGGTCTTCTACAGATTGTACTTCGGAGAGTGTGCCCGAGAACTCCACGACCTCATTCCACCGGACCCTTCTACCACCGGACATCTAGACGCACTGCCAGTTACCATCCCTACGTAGTTGCTATTCCACTAATTCGCACTAAGCGTTTCCAAATGCTTTTTATCACGCGCACAGCAAAAGAGTGGAACTCACTACCTGCGTCTGTGTTTCTAATCTCTTCAAAGTGAGAGTGAACAGGCTTCTTCTAGGTAAGCTCACTCCATCGTCGACTTTGTCTCTGTCACCTCTGACCTAGACTAGAGTCAAGAGCAAACCCATCTAATATAAAAATAAAAAAAAATCTGTAGCAAGAGACTAACCCGTTCCACAATTCTCCCACGGAACTCTAACAATAAAACAGCCGCGCACCGTTTTGTTTCTGTCCCTTGCGCCTGCGACGATGCTGCATACCTTTCATTCACTAAACAACAGACAGAGACAGAGATATCTCTTTTTAAACCATGTCCTGACCGTCGTAAAAATATAAAAATGAATATTACTTAAATATTTAGGATGTTTACTTTGATACCTTTCGATATTAAAATTTAGGGTTCCTTGGGAGTTCTTTTGAAGGTTTGATGTGAAAGAATGTTGTTTCGCCAATTTACTACCGGCCTTCGATATACACTTACCATCACGCCTGTATTCCGCGAAGGGATAGGCAGAGGTGCACCTAAAGTACACCCACATATCGCCAGATATGTTTAGGTCTCATGTAGGTAAAAGAGGGCAAGCCTTTAACCGGGCACAAATCCAGATCCTGACCCGGGAATCAAACCCAGGACCTTATGCTCAGTAGTATTTACTAGACCAACGGGGCAGTTAGCATCTGGAGTTGGTACAACTGCCGTTTCTCGTAAACAGTTCTAAAAAAATACATACTAAACCAACGGAACCCACACCAACTCACTACGAACTCTAATAAAACCTCATTCATAGACATACTTAAAAAAAAAAAAACAAAATCCTTGACATCTGTGTCCCTTAAAAAAAAAAAACTACCGATCGTATCTGTATTTAAAATAAATAATATGGCGGACGAAATAGTTTAGTTATTATTTATTGATTGAAACCGACCCCCGGGAGTTTGAGCTTGTCAAAATTAATTTAATCATGGGAAGATTCATCTGCGTAACGCTCTCCCAACTATGTAGGTATGTTGGGGTCGGCTTGCAGTCTAACAGGATACAAATGAATACCAGTATTTTACATAGACTGCCTATCTGACCTCCACAACACGATACCCCTTGGTAAGACAGACTTTGTCAGACTTGCGCGACTACCCGTAACGACTATCAAAGATCTATGAATGACAGCCGGGACCAGCGGCTTTACGTGCTTCTTTGGCACGGAGGGCTTCCGGTATGTAGGTCACCCCACAGACCGATCTCGATAATCGTAGTTCAACGTTGATTGAGCCTTGCTACTGTTCTTTCTTAGTCGCTAGCCGCTCTAGAACAAGCGAGCATCATGAGAATACTGGTTGGAAAAAAATAAAGTTCTTTGGCAAAGAATAGCTGTGCAGCAACGACCTCCTGTCTGCTATAATAACCAATATGCAAAATCAATGATCTGATGGTAAGTGGACACTGCTGTCTATGCATATCTGCAACACCCGAGACATCACAGATGCGTTGTCATCCCAGAGACAAAGCTGACATGTGTCACGTGCGTGTAACTATACCGACAACCCTTCAAGCTGGAACACAGCGACGATGCTTGGCGGCATAAATATGTGTGGTGGTAGTATTTCCCCGGACGAGCTGCTTCATAGACGTTCTACACTGCTACAGGGATCTTTTGGCGCTCGTAATTTTTTATTGCACTGAGGAAAACTATGGTCCCATCTCTCAGTGATGCCATCTAGCGTAATATAGCAAAATTACACAATAGTCAAGTTTGATCCGATACACTTTTTCCGACTGGTACCTTTGATTACTGACCGTCAGATAGTGTGACTTAATTTAAGAAACTAATTAATCGAAATACTTCGTTAATTATAAAATACTAACGAAGATAAACCGAAGTATGGTCCAGCCAGCCATGCGCAACTCGGCACATTTTCTTAGAAAATATTTTGCTTTTGGTGGACTCGACTGCGACTTGACATGCAGGCGTCGTACCACTAGACTCACACTAGACTGAGCCAGTTTTGCCCACTAGGACGATGTATGGGATTACGATTTTATGCTCTATGTGCCGTCTATTGTTTAGTGTCTTTGGTCATATTTATAACAATTTTAAGGCTAGATATAATTTTCCTTTACCGCATTACGCTATGCGTACGAGCCTTTACTTTTCACTAAGTCTCGAAGTATCAATTCACATAGCGCAAACACGTGTTTAGCTAGATCAGTTGTGTGATTCTGGTGTCTTTGTCTAAAGTTCACAAAGCTCTACAAAAGGGTTCTAAAATAGGGTTAGAATGAATACGAAGTTGACAAAAGTAAAATAATGTCAGATGTCGTCTGATATCGGCCGTACCTAAATCTGAAATAAAAAAACCGCAATGGAAGAAAGCTTGCAACAAAAGGAATGCATGCAGTGCCAACTAGCCGCGCTTGACTCGGTGGAACGCAGAGCTAAGAGGCTCATTGGCGACGTAAAACTGGTGGATGCCAAGCTTCATAGCTTGGCTCATCGCCTGAAGGTTGCCTGTTTGTCGGTCTTCTACAGATTGTACTTCGGAGAGTGTGCCCGAGAACTCCACGACCTCATTCCACTGTGGCCCCCTTCTACCATCGGACATCTAGACGCACTGCCAGTTACCATCCCTACCTGGTTGCTATTCCACCAATTCGCACTAAGCGCTTCCAAATGTCTTTTATAATGCGCACAGCAAAGAAGTGGAACCCACTACCTGCGTCTGTGTTTCCGAGCGCATACAACCCTAATCTCTTCAAAGTGAGAGTGAACAGGCTTCTCCTGGGTAAGCTCACTCCATCGTTGACTTTGTCTCTGTCGCCTCTGACCTAGACTAGAGTCAAGAGCAAACCCATCACAAATAAAAAATAAAATCAATGAGCCTAAAAGTCTAGAGCCGAGGAAATACAATGGAAACAGAGTCAGAAACCGTAAGAAAATCTGTTGCAAACAGCAAACAGTTTAAGATGTCGTGTCATATCGGACGTAAATCTGCTGAGAAATAAAAAATATCATAACCGGTGAAAGCTTACTTTATAAGGAATGCAATGAGCCTACTAAGTCTAGTGTCGAGCAAATACAATGGCCACGGCAGTATCGGAAACCGTAATAAAATTTCAATCAGTTTTCACGAAAACAAACGGCGCGCACTCAATTATCAATACAATTTTATTTTTTTAATGAGACCCTAAATACTGCCTGATATTATTATATCATTCTTCCAACTGTGAAGGTTTAAAACAGTAATAAAACGCTAATATTTATTTGACAAACTGTTTAAGCCGCTCGTTCAAATACATTGTTTTTGAAACCCCTGTGGTTAAGGCGAGAATCTCGCTAATATTATAAATACTGACTTCTTTTTATTGGTTTTCGTATGTTTGTGCTTATATACGTAATTGGAACGGGTGCTCGTGGCTATATGGTAACAGCAGCTACGCTTGCCGTGGTCGGTCCGCGAATGGGTGAACATCCATTACATAAATATCGTGACCCCTCCGTGCCCCGTCATTCGTAGATCTTTGAGAGTCGAATCGGAAGCCCAAACGTCCGACAACCAGTCCAGGGATATCATTTTACTCAGTAACTAGGTTGTGGAGTTCAGATAGGCAGTCGCTCCATGTAAAATACTGGTGTTCAGCTGCGTCCGGTTAGGCTGAAAGCTGACCCAAACATAGTTGGGACATGGCTAGGCAGATGATGATGAAGATATTAGGACATTCAGTAGCAGCCTGGAGTCTGTATTTATGCCCGGGGTTGTTTATTAGTGATCGATGTGCCCGGGTGATGGCAATAGGCTCAACCCCTTATTACATGGGATTTAAACGTAACTAGTGAAATGTGGATGTACTATACAGCTCTGTCTAGCTCTCAGGAGAATACAAGCGTGATGATATCTTACTACTTTTGAAATACAGTTGGTTGATAAAACGATCCATGCCACACACGTTGATATTTCCATCCATTACCAAAAAAAAAAATACAACAGGAAAGATTACATTGCCGGAAGTCATACCACAGACAGTCAAGCAATTTATACCAAATCCCTTTTTAAAATTGGTTCCCCTAATATTACTGCATACCACCCATAACAAAACATACTTGAAGATATACGCGAAATTCGACCAAAGTTTCCGAGAAATCGTCATAATTTGAGACAACACATATACAAAATAATAATCTGTATATTCAAGAAATATATTCAATTATATCATTTTGACCCTTTATTTTAGTACTCTGAAGATTAGGAAAGAATTGTGTGGATTGTTTTTGCTTTTAGTTTTTATCCGAATGAATGGTAAAATATGGGGTTATGTTTTTTTTTGTTACGTTGATCTTGTGGTCGCAAGCGCTTGAGGTCGTGGGTTCGGGTAAGTAATAGATGATATAACAACAAAATCTCTAATATTAACAACATATAACAACAGAACCTATAATTTTATTTAATATAGCGATTAGTTAATATAATGAACGATTGATATAATTTTAAAATAACTAATTTTTATAAGCATCATCATCATCATCTGCCTAGCCTTTTCCCAACTATGTTGGGGTCAACTTCCAGTCTAACCGGATGCAGCTGAATACCAGTATTTTACATGGAGCGACTGCCTATCTGACCTCCACAAACCAGTTACTGGGTAATACGATACCCCTTGGTAAGACTGGTTGTCAGACTTTCGGGCTTCTGACGACCCGTAACGACTGTCAAAGATCCTCGAATGACAGCCGGGACCAACGGCTTAACGTGCTTTCCGAGGCACGGAGGAATCTCGGTATGAAAAGATGGTCACCCATCCACAGACAATTTTTATAAGCATAACATACATTAAATATAAAATCGTTTGACATACCACTCAAATATTTAAAAGTATTTTTTCTTTGTAAGTTCTATCGTAGTTATAGGTAATAGTAACCTAAGTAGATTTTAAACATAACTAGTAACTGATTACCACCTGCGCTAAGATAGCCCCGACGGAGCCCCGCTTAGCGGGGCTCCTATTTCTGGGTGGTTTAAAAAAAAATAACCACGAAGGCTAAGGCGGGAGCTCTGCTCCGCTTCGCTCCCGCCTTAGCCTTCTAACCTAATCTATCCGAGTCGGGGTACTCTGAGTCTGTTAACCATAATGACGTTTTTTATATATTATATATTAAACGTTAGACCAAATGATTTTCGATTACATAAACGTTATATCAAACAACGTTATACTAATTAAGTTTTAGAATAAATAAATGTTATATGTAAAGAAATTATATCAACAGTTGGTATATCTCATGTTGATTATATCTTATGAACGATAATAAAATTAAATTAGACCAAATGAGTTTATACGTTATATGAGACGCACCCCGTGGGTTCGATTCCCAGGTCAGGCAAAGTGTGAGATTTCGCAGTACTCGTAGTAGCCCGGAGTTTGGATTTGCGCCCTTATTACATGGAACTTAAACATATCTGGCGAATTGTGGGTGTACTATAAGTGCACTTCTGCCTAACCCTTTTGGAAGTACAGGCGTGGTCTGCGGAGTTTCGCTTGCTAAATTAATTTGACCCTGCGGAAAAGAACCTTCGATACTGAAGATTTCAAATGTTACTGATTGGCGCAACATACTCCGCCGCAGCACAGCTGTCTCTTCTAAAAGGTTCAATAAGATTGACAGACTAACTATAGTCTGTCAACCTTTTTGAACCGTAACAGGAAATCAATTGTAATATTCACAGAATCCGTGTTAATAAAGCTTCTATTAATAAAAATAATATAATTTATAAAAAATTTTGGTGGTACGCAACCTTTAGTGAGCGAGTCCAAATCGCTATTTCCCAGTTTTTTTTTTGCAATGAAATCTGTTAAATAATAATAATATCCTAATACATTGTTCACACACGGTCATCTGATCCCAAACTAAGCAGAGCTTGTACTATGGAAACCAGATAACTGATATACACTACTTTTTTTTTTTGTAAATACATACTCATATAGATAATTACACCCAGACTCAGGACAAACAGACATGTTCATGCACACAAATGTTTGTCCTGGATGGGAATCGGACCCACGACCTGCGGCATGATTGGTGGTATCTTAACCAACCATGCCAACTGGCCTGTCAAACACGTTCGGGTCGCTAGATGACTCACAAACAAGATCTTAAACAACTAATTAAGTCCCATTTCCCCCACCTAGGAAATCACATACCTAGTAAAATACTTTCCTAACTCTTGGATCAGCATTTTAAACGTCCATTTAGCATAAGTAGTATTTTTTTTTGTGCTGGCAACATTTTTCCAAAGAAACAATATTATCGAAGCTAGTTAACAGTCGTTGGTTCTCAGTGTTGCCATGTATGGTGGTGAGCGGTTTTGTTTTTGCGTTCTATAGGCAGGGATGGAGTTCGGTGTGTTAGTTTTAAGCATTTTATTTAAGGTAAGTTTATCAACAAATTAAGCCACCAAATGTTTTTATTTAATTTTTTTTTTTTGAAACATTTTTATGACGTAATGGCAAAAATTACGAAATATAAAATGGTTGATTAGTTAGTGGTCATTGCCAAAGTTTTAGGCGTTTTTGAACTTTTAATTATTAACAAAGATCTGCTACGGCATTAGCTATGATAATAACTTAGGTTCTCGTATAGACGCGCAGTAAAAATGTTTAATTGGCTTCAACTGATTTAATCTGGGATTTTTCATAAAAAAAAATCTAAAAATGTAACTAACTCAAAACTACTGAATTTCGGAAGAACATTTGGTCGCTTAATTTGTTGCATTTTAACTCTACTATGATGTCCTGCAAGAAATACGTCGAGTTACATGTAGCCTAGTGGTATGTCATTGTATGTGCCTGTCTTTGTTAAAAGCTGAAGATTTTGTTTTTTTGTTTGTAATTGTAACCAAACAAAAAAACAAACTCTTCAGCGGTTTGAACGCGCTAATCTCTGGAACTGCCAGTCGGATTTGAAAAATTATTTTTGCGTTTGATAGCCCAATTCTTGAGAAAGGTAGGCTGAAAAAATCAGCTGCATTTTGACGAATTATGCGAACATAAATGTACTGAACAGCTGATTTTTTTTTGCGATTTCAGGTTTGGTCCCATAGTAAAAGTTGTTCATAATGATGTGTACAATGACCCCTTAAGAGGTTGCTGGTGTTTTACAAATAACCCTGTAAATACGAAAATAACTCGGTCTGTCATTCTCTATCTCTATCTAACGTTATGAAATACAGATAGGTAGCCTGGAACCTGCAAATGTCCTTTTTCAGGTTCCAGGCTACCTATCTGTCCCCCCCGGGGGGTTCCCGCATTGTCGAGGCGGGGGGGGGCTCAGTAGCCGTGGCTTGGTCACCCACGGTGAAGCGAAGAGGAACCCAAGGAGGGGCCGCTCGTCAGAGCTTTTTCTAGGAAGTCGACGACGTAGCGGCCAACAGGTAGGTTGCGGTGCCGCTTGGGCGACATCGCAACTGAGGCGGGCCGCGATGTCGTATGGGAGGCATCGCGGCTGAGGGTTGCAGGCCGCGGCGGGAGAGGAGTGCCGGTATTGCGGTGCGCCGCTCTCCCTACCTTCCGCGGCCTTGACGGGGTCGCCACCGTCTGATGGCGGACGCGGTGGGGCCGCAGGGGTGGAGGAGTGTCGGTATTTCGTTGGCCGCTCTCCCTATCCTCTGCGGCCGAAAAGTGGTAGGCGGCCGGGCCACTGACCTGACCGGTCGCAGGGGGACCAAGGGTGACTAGACACGAGGTCGTCTGGCGCCCATGTGCTGGTTTGGTCCATGGGGTGGTCACGGTGCACAATGTGTTCTTGTGCGCCGGTGATGGGGTGATGCTCCCCAGAGGAGGGTCCGGTAACGGACAGTCGCGGCGGGTTCGCGGTGAGTGCTAACGCGTGCCCGTGTTCCCGCCACAAGCGGCAGAGGAGGACACCGTGGAGTTTTAGAGGGTTGGAGTCGCACATAACTGCACTATCTCCCCGTGGTAGTGCAGTATGCATGAGCATTTCTCCACGGAAAAAAAAAAAAAAAAGGCTACCTATCTGTGGGTCTGCACCCGGAGAAGGACGTAGGTACTTTTCTTTCTGGATGATGGTGAACAAAAAAATTGCATATAACGCCCGCGTGCCTGTTTTCGATCTATTTATTTATTAAACATAAACAATCAATCTGCCTAGCATTTTCCCAATTATGTTGGAATCGGTTTCCAGTCTAACCGGATGCAGCTGAATACCAGTATTTCACATGGAGCGACTGCATTTCTGACCTCCACAACCCAGTTACTGGTAAGACTGGTTGTCAGACTTTCGGGCTTCTGACGACCGGTAACGACTGTCAAAGATCCACGAATGACAGCCGGGACCAACGGCTTAACGTGCTTTCCAAGGCACGGAGGAGTCTCGGTATGAAAAGATGGTCACCCCCGGCAAGCGTAGCTTAACCTGATGGATCGACCCGTGCGGCTGTTATTACTTAGCCACAAGCTCCTTTATTAAACATAAACATAACAACAAATTACGTTTAATTCAGATGTAACAGGGAGCAAGTCTATTGCTATCAACCAGGCACAAATACAGCCTTCGGGCTGCTATTTAGAAATCCCAGATGGAAAACGTTAAACAATTTGCCTGACCTGGGAAAAAAATACCTACAATATAGCTTACAGTAGGTACACCTAGTCACTTATATTGTAACTTATGTGGTAAAATTTGGGGTGACCAATGTTTTTTTTTTTTCAAATAAATTCAAAGTAAAATACCGATCCTAATCCATCCCTGTATATGCCTCTAAGAACATACATATTACTATATTAGTCTTGGGAGCATATCCGCATTTTTCTTCAGCGTACATACTTACCGTACGCTTCCTTTGCGAATGTAAAAGGGCTTTATGTGCACATAGTATGTGTATAATTGACCTCGTAACTGGCTTACCCCCCATAATTTGAATGAGGTTTAGGATTAGAGGTAATGATCATTATTTTACTAATTTATTATTTTAATAATCTATTTATTATTGACATTTTTAAATAGTTTGACTCTGAGTGACATTACACATTATTTTATTCATATTTGCATTTGTCTAACTAAGGCAAACGTGATGATTGACAGCATTGAAGGCCCCAGTGGGGACGGTCGCGACTTACGAGTTGTATTAATTGTTGGCTGATTATTCTAAATGTGGTGATTTGTTTATAACTTTATTTTAAACGTCTCTTTCATGCTGACATTTCGTTTTGTATGTATTGTACTCATGATTGAGCAAATAAATGATTGCCTTATCTAATCTAAAGGTGGGTATACACATGCCTGTAACTTGTACAAAACTATGCAAGTAGCTGGCGTGTCATTGTGAGATTCACCGATCAGAAGTTGTTATGGTACACGGCATGCAAGCTAGCAATTTCAGTTGCAAGTCATAAAACGACAAGGCCTATTTGTGTATGTGACAGTTACAACATTAGTGAAGTTTCAATGTATTGGGAATTGTTGTCAAAAGCAGTGAGTAGTGGCGGCCCAGTGGTATCGGCCCCGGCTTACAAGTGGTAGGTCGTGAGTTCGAACTCAGGCAAGGAAAACATCGTGAGGAAACCGACATGTCCTAGAACCGAAAATTCGAAAACATGTGACCGCGTGGTGGACTACAGCCCACTACCTCTCACAGAGAACAGGCCTGTGTCCCAGTTTATCTAGCAATGGGAATACTATAGGCTGAATAGATAATGCTATGTTGTCAAAAGTGGTAAAGCAATTACGAGGTTGACTATACTTAGTTGTAAAGTAATATGATAGGCTTTTTCGTGTGCTAATTGGTTTAGAATTAAATGATCTAATCTTCCTGTAGTTGATTGAAGACGGTGAAGGCTGCGCTAACTTGGGCAATTTTTTGAGCCTGGCAACTTTACTGTTGCTGGAGTTATTATTTCAGCTATTTGCTTCTTATTATTATTATTATGTACGAGTAATAACACCTAGTTTAATAATATTGCTATAATAATAATAGCTCACTATGTTGTGGCAGTAGCGGTTTGTCTAGCTATATTAATATTGCGACATGCTGGCATTGCAGTAAATTGCTTGATGTTATCGTTTTCCAAAATCAAAAGTCATTTACTCAAATTTGGCTCAGAGTCAGCACTTTTTGAACGTTAAAATTACATAAGACAGTCTTCCAAAACGCCCGCCCTTCACCACTTCCTAGTGCTTTAGCTGGGGAGAAGAACTCGCGCGAAAAACTCCTCAGCAGCGCAGCTGTCTGATGTCATATTTGAGCAAAATTGTGCAATTTAACTAGCTCGTGTAAATGCACGTTTAAGTTATTTGCTCGTCCTAGGCTGCTTTTTTTTAAATTTATTTAAGATGGGTTTGCTCTCGACTCTAGTCTAGGTCCGAGGCGACAGAGACAAAGTCGACGATGGAGTGAGCTTACCCAGAAGAAGCCTGCTAGTCACTAATTAGGAAATTCACCACACGTAGTCTTCTACTAGTCATTGCCTTAATTTAACAAATAATCCTTATCCAACAAACCACGTGATATTTCAGACTAATACAGCCATGTATCAAATAAGGTGTGGCGACCCTCAAACTGAATAACTTTCTCCGTGGGATCAACATTGTAATCGCGAAATAATTATCAGCCAATCCATACATTTGGGTTGAGTAGGTACTGAAGTTTTGTATAGGACATTTGTTCATTTTCTCGTGATTACGATGTTGGTCCCATGGAGAAAGTTGTTCAGTTTGATGGTTTGTACCACACCCTTAAATTTACATGCTGTATAGCATCGCCATTTTGTTTTTCTACATCTAAGAAATACGTTCAGAATGCAATTTTATGTCTTATTTAAAAAAAACCCTGGAGTTCTATACATTCTACATGGGGGGTGAACATGACAGCACGTCTGTATGCCCCGAAGCGGCCCACCTGATGGGAACTGGTCAGTGCCGTCTATGCACATCAGCAACTTCGCTACCAGAGACTTCGCAGATACGTTCTCATCTCAGAGATAAAGCTGTAATGTGTCACGTGCGTGTAACTACACCGACATCCGTACCCTTCAAACTGGAACACGGAATCGCTGCTTGGCGACAGAAATAATAGTAGTGGTAGAAATAGTAGTTCTGGTAGAAATAGTAGTAATGGTAGAAATAGTAGTAGTAGTGGTAGAAATAGTAGTGGTGGTAGAATTTCCACAACTCTCTCTGGTCTGATCCAGCAGTATCTGATGAAAATGTTAACAAATGGAATAGAAAACGTACTTGTGGATGCTAATTTGTATGATGCCAATGTGAAAAGATGTGCGGAAATCGGTTGTCATGGTTTGGGGAAGTGATGCATAGGAATGAGGAAAATGTCGTCAGGAAAGTGTTGAGTTTGAATGTGGATGGCTATACGAGTAAGGGAAGACCAAAGAAACGATGGATGGACTGTGTGAAAGACGATATGGCTAGAAAAGGAGTGACTACCTAGATGACGCTGATAGAGAAGTACGGAAGAAAAAGACATGTTGCGCCGACCCCAAACAAATTGGGACAAGGACAGGAGAACGATGATAGATATCAATTTGTAGTGACACTTACAAATTTATTGCTTTGATTTGATTATTTGAATACTAAAATCTAAAATTCCAATTTTAAAATCATCTCAAATTATTTTTGCATTTGACGATTGAGGTTCATTTTATAGTCTCACTTTTGGTTGATGATTTTTCAATTACAGTTTTAAAAACCTCAAACGGCGCAAATAAATAATATTATTGGCACGTATATGCTCGAGCCGTTTGGCGTTGAAACACTAGAGAGCCATCCGAGTGCCCTCTTATAGTTTGACCAAGACCGCTGTACCGTGTCTTAGGAATGCGCGGCGAGGCGGGGTGCAGCGCTGGCTAATGAGCGGCCTGAACTGCCCCCCGTCTCGCCGCGCACATACCTACGGCGCGGTACAGCGGTTATGGTCAAACTATAGTTTTTCGAGACATCTCCAAGCGGTTGGTTGACTTTACACGTGACCAGAGGGCTGGCCTATTTTTGGCCAAAGAATAAGAATTGCCATACAAATACAACGTCCCAATGCTGCCAGCCTTTTGGGCACTTTTCCTGTTGACAGCGATGCGAACTTTTTTGATGCCCTGATTATTTTGATACCCTATGATTATTTTGATGCCCTATGATTGTTTTGATACCCTATGATTATTTTGATGCCCTATGATTATTTTGATACCCTATGATTATTTTGATGCCCTATGATTATTTGACTACTTCCCATTTGGTAAACTTCCCATTTCGTAAACCTCAAACTGTACCTACTAAAAAGTTGCGTTTGGTAAACATTATACATTTCATACATTTAGTCCCATTTCGAAAACATTTCAATATTTTTTTGTGTTATATCCCATTTGGTAAACTTTCAGATGAAATGGGTACAGTCAAGTAAAAAAAGAAAAACGAAACTAATGATAACATTGTCATTTATTTTGTTAAATATTTTTAATCACAGGTACAATAGTCGGATTATGTGTACGTATGCCATTTACACATATTGATATTTAAAAACAGAAATAAAAAGTGGGGTGTACAAATAACTTTCAAAAAATTTAAGAAAAATCACAGTTCGATTTGACTATTTCGATGACAAGTTTTATTTTTTTAATAACATAAGTCAATCTAGATGCGAAATCAACTTATATAAAAAAACAATAATCACAGATTTGGTACTATCTTTTTATGTTAATGTACATTAACATAAAAAAATACATACGAAATCAACTACTTATAAAATATAAAAATAAACAGTCACTGATTTGGTACGTTATAAAAAATTTACTACCTACACTACAAAGTTAAAAATCAATAAATAAATTATAAAGTGATACAAGCAATTCTTGATAATTCGTTCAAACAATTTTCCAATGATATTTTTCCACTTTTGTAATCGCCGAGAATATTGTTAATTCGTATATCATTTTGGATAGATTTTTTTCTTCGTTTTGATATACTTTCTCCATTATTATAAAAGCTGTAAAAAATTGTTATGATTAATTAAAGTAATAATGTATAATTTTTATCATATGTGTCGCCTAAAAATACAGGTCATTGAAACAAAAATATGTACCTTTTCAGAAGATTTTCATAATGTTTAATATTGCCTGATATCGTTTCGAAAAATAAAAGAATTGATGGCCTTTTTCCAATTTCACTATTGAAACTCCAATTCCAAGATTCCATGAGGTTTGTAGTGCGGTGTCTTTGTGCGTAGCAGCACCAAATATTCATCATATCTTCATTTTCCAACCACTGATCCACAAAGTAATCATTGAATTCAGTTATAGCTTTTTCTTCAAAACTGTAACAGAATTAATTCGTTGAAGATTATGATACGAAAAACCATATATTACCTAGTTTCTAACGCATAAAAATGGCTGTAGAAAATGGCGGTAGAAGAAATATCCAGAACTAAACGCGTTCATTTCAATACTGCAAAATTAATTTACCTTTGACTCATAACGTATAGCCATCCATCGTTTATGTCTTCTTTTGGTAAATGTGCCAGAGCCATACATAGTTTGACGTGATAGTGAGATTCTTCATGTTGTAATAAGCCAAGAGATTTTGCCTTTCTTAATAGCGCTCTGCCAAAGTGAACAAAACACCCCTTAACAATTATGTTTGGAAATGTCTTTTTAATTGCATTTATTGGAGCTTTTTCGAAATCCAAGGTAATAATATCGGCTGTCCACTCTGGTAAATGAAATTTTAGTTTGTAAAACAGTCTTTCATATGTAGTTTCTTCTTTGTTTGTCAACACTGCATAAAAAAATGGTACAATATTTGTCCCAGTTTCTGTACTTCCTATGTCTCCGTGTACAACGTATAGTTGAAGAAACGGCTTTGCACAACATTTGAACGTTCCGTCCGCAAAGTAGTGACGGACGTCATTTAAATGTGCAATTGCACTCTTTGAACCAAACACAATCATTCTATTTTCACCGTCAATCTCATCAAACAATAAATTGTCTTTAAAACGGTCAGGAATCACGATTTCTGTAGAGTTAGAGTGCTGAGATTTTGTGATTCCTAGTTGTCTATTTCTGTGTCTATACAAACTGCTTTTAACTTTGTCAAAATTTGGTAATTCTTTAATAATTTCATAACCATTATCTTTCAGCTTTTTAGTACATTTCCTGTATGTAGCTGGAATCGGCTTCAGATCTTCACATATAGTTTGTTTACATTTTTCGATGGCTACTTTCACTTCATTTTTTTCAAAATTCGGAATACAAGAACTGCAGTGAGCATTTTCTCTTAATACATGGCTTCGATTTGAATTCAAAGTTACACTTGCTGAACATCCATCTTTTCTATTAACACAGCGCCACCAACTTGAGTCCTTATTATTTTTCTGTTTATAATATTGATGCCCAGCGCGTAATAAAATTTCACCGCCTCGTGTACTATTAATAATTTTTAAATTCACTGCACCACTAGAAGATCCCTCACCCGACATTGCAACGACCTTGCACTATGCATAAAACGAGTGAACTGATAAGTTAAACCCGGTAATAGATATAATTTACGTATACTTACTTATGTCTATCTCATTCACACCTTTTGTTTAAAACGATGGTAAGGACAATAAATCCCTACCTGAGAACCCGCTCGGTGCTTCTTTTGCGGGAAAAGCACGTGGTATTTTTAGTAGCATCGTGGTATTTTTACAGACTTTAATACGTTTTTTTTACTTCTTCTTGATCAGCCATTCTTTTTGATGGTCGAGATACTATCTCAAGACTGAAGCATTTAAAAATATATACATCTCTAATTTAATACTAATTTGACACTGACTGTACCGTACAAAAATAACAATACTAACAAAGTTTACCAAATGGGATTAAATGTATGAAGTAACGAAATGTTTACCAAACGCAACTTTTTAGTAGGTACAGTTTGAGGTTTACGAAATGGGAAGTTTACCAAATGGGAAGTAGCCGATTATTTTGATGCCCTATGATTATGTTGATGCCCTATGATTATTCTGATACCCTATGATTATTTTGATGCCCTATGATTATTTTGATGCCCTATGAATATTTTCCCTCCTTTTTTTATATACTTGTTTATATATTATTATTTTAAGACTGTTAGCTTTTAAATTATGTAAATATTAGTAACAAAGTTAATAAATTACAAAAGCACAGTTTAATAATGTTATTCAAACAATAATGAACTGTTGGAACAACTGGCGAGATATAATGTTGAAACCTTCTCAATACAGATCACAAGTGGTACTCATTAAAATAAACCCTTTATTGATTGCTTAAGAATTTAACCTGAACAAGGCATGTTTACACTTTCATCATTATACTTTTGGGACCGTCATTAGGTATTTATTTTTATTTTGCCATCCTGTGAGATATACATATGTAGTTGCTGGATGTGACTGGTATCAAATAAACTGGTTTTTTTTCTTTTTATACCCATTCCATTTGACTGGCCTGTTGGTTTAGTGGTTAGTGGCCCTGACTGCTATGCCGGAGGTCGTGGGTTCGATTCCCACCCAGGACAAATGTTTGTGTGATGAGCATGATCATTTGTTCTGTGTCTGGGTGTAATTTATCTATATATGTATCTATTTAGAAATATATAAGTATGTTTATCAGTTGTCTAGTACTCATAACACAAGCTCTGCTTAGCTTGAGGCTAGACGGCGTTGTGTGATAGTTGTGGAATATTATTATTATTATTATTATTATTATTCCATGTAAGTACTTACATAATAATATTTTGTAGACCAATAAAAAGTTTCAGAACCTGTTTTTAGCACAACGAAAACATTCACTTGCCCATCCAAAGTCTTATCCTTACTAATCCAATGTGGAATCCAAATTTTATATTTATGACAAAAATTACCCCGAAAACTCGCATCCTGATTTAACCCTTATCACTTTAACATAAAGTTTATTTTCCAGTGAAGTGTGTAAGGAGAGAAAAAATGCATTAAAATGATGTCTTTTTTTTATGAAATCGTAAAAATGTGTCTTCAATGCGGGACCCATACGGATACGAGTGAGCTAAAATGCTGTCAATGTTATGTGGTCAACATTTGCGGTTATAGGCTTATACAGTTAAACCAGAAAAGGTATGCGCTTCGGTAATGTTCGTGTTTCTCAATTAGCACGAACGTCGTCCCTCAGAGCATATATGCATGTATTTCAGCTCAATCGGAAACCGGGAAGAGGATCAAAGGAGATGTTTTAAAATGGGCCAAGTCTGTGAACACTACCTCAAAAAAACGATAAAAAACCGTAGAATTCGGGAAAAATACAGATAATTAATTTAAAGTTGTGTTAGGGAATTGACATTTATCAATTATTTTTATCTACTTGCATCTTGGCGTCTCACCGATTTAGTTACTCTGTTCATAAAAACAATGACAGTAAACCATAGATCGACTACTGATCATAGAAACAGGACTGTCAGCTGTCACAACAGTGTCACTGCAGTCCTCTTCTTGAGTATTAAAGATGTCAAAAGTCATTAATCAATCAAAATGACAGCTTACCCCTGAACTGTAGGCTAGATTGAGATAAGGAAACAACGTGTTCACGGTACCAAGTATATTGATGGACTGGCGCACAGATAATTATTCAGGTACCTACATTACACCTCCACCACTAAATAAAAGCTAGATTAACTGATATACTATGGAACTTAATTAATAAATATACATGTATTTTCCTGGGAAAACGAGATAAGTATATTGATGGACTGGCGCACAGATAATTATTCAGACACCTACATTACAACCCCCATGACGGGTTTTTGTTGTGAGTTGCAATTTCAAGTGTAATTAATTGTGGTTCACCAGCAAACAAAGCCGTTTAGAAGTAATTGGACAGTTGAGAACTGTTTTAAATGAATTTCCCTATTTTTATACAGTGTACACGTACCTGGCCCAAGGTCCATACATTTTGGAACATCTCCTTTAACTTGAAAGATTCAATTACAGACAGACAAACACCAGGACAGGAAAGTAAATAAAAGTTTGTAAAATAGGTAAGTACTTTCATGTTTATGTTGTAAAACCTGTAGTAGATCGATGATTCCCGAAGCGCACACTTTTGCTGGGATATCTGTAAGTACTAAAAAGCTGTTAAAGTGATGTTATACTTACAATGTGTTTTGTGTTGTTTGCAAAATATCTGTATTCGTTTTGTTTTTAACCTTAAAAAGTATGATCACGTTTCTAACTTTCGCAAGACTCTCAAGTGGCTCCCTATTCGACTTCGCAGGAACTCTCGCATATCGTGTCTGCTATTTAACAGCTTTCACAACCCTAAACCACCTTCCTATTTGCTGGACTTTTCCTACGCCCGTCCTTCTGATGTGCTTTGCAGGTCGCATCTTAGAAACCTCCTAAAATTTCCTTCCCATTCCACTGACTTCTACTCCTACTCCTTCACTGTGCACGCGGTTCGATTGTGGAATTCACTACCACCTGACATTAGGGACTGCCAAACTGTTGCAGTATTTAAAAGAAGAGTGAAAGAACACTATCTTTCCATTTTGTTATAGTTATTTTAGTGATATTTATTCGCGAAAAGAAATCAGCTGTTCAGTACATTTTGACGAATTATGCGAACAGCTGATTTTTTTTCGCGATTTCAGGTTTGGTCCCATAATAAAAGTTGTTCATAATGATTAGTACAATGACCCCTTAAGAGGTTGCTGGTGTTTTACAAATAACCCTGTATATACAGGGTGACTTTGAAAACATGTCACAAAATTTAAGGGGGTGTTCTACCCATCAATATGAATAACTTTTACTATGGGACCAACTAAGAATTCGTAAAAAAAAAATCGATCTTACCATGTAAAAGTACATACCCGATTGGACCATTTTGTATATGAAGGTCGAAATTTTTTGCGAATTCCAAGTTGGTCCCATAGTAAAAGTTATTCATATTGATGGAGAGAGCACCCCCTTAAATTTTGTCGCATGTTTTCAAAGTCACCCTGTATTATTACATTGGACTTAAAATAACTGACAAAATGTGGATGCACTGCTATAACCACGCACCCTAAGGCCGTTTGTCACGCCGCAACGGACGTCATCGAGAAAGAAATGACGGCGCCGATGTATCGATACATACATGCACAATGGTCGCGTGTGCACCGCACGCCGCGCCGTCAACGTCACGTTCAGGTCGAATGATCTCGTTTCTCTTTGATGTCCCGGTGATGTTGTGCGGTGGACTAACATTGTTAAATGTCTATGTGATATGAAATCCATACACAAGTAAAAGTTAACACCAACTATACGACTATACCAGCGGATGTGCCGGACGGGCGTGATCGACGGGCACGATAGAGTGAAAGGAGGGTGTATCCCATACCAGGTTTAGGCCTCCTAGCCCAAACGGCGCTGACGTCCTGCAGACTGATGGCGGGCGGCTGTGAATTGAAGTCTTGACGGGGAAGGGTTTCTTGTTGATGAAATAATAGCAACTGCTCGATAAGTTTTCAGGAGTTTTCAGGAGACAGCTTGCGTAACTCTTCAGGAATAAGTGTCGATGGCTAGCCAGTGCAACACGAGGCGTTGCGGCGCTGCACCGCTGCCGATAGCGGCGTTTGTATGGCGAAATCTTTGCGGTGCGGCGCCGCAAAGTGTCGTGTGCACTGGCTGTACTCCACATAAATAAAAATTTTCTTTTTTTTCTTTCTTTCTTTACCAAAGAAAATGCGCATGCACACACACACACGCGTGGCGCCGCGCGTTGATGTCTTTTGTAAGGAGCTACGAATATGTATTTATTTTGTTGATGATTTTCAATTTCTATCTTCAGTTGTAACGAGTACACAAAATCTCAAATCTCTAAAGTCTGACAACCAGTCTTACCAAGGGATATCGTGTTACCCAGTAACTGGGTTGAGGAGGTCAGATAGGCAGTCGCTCCATATCAATCTGCCTAGCCTTTGCCCAACTATGTCGGGGTCGGCTTCCAGTCTAGCCGGATGCAGCTGAATACCAGTATTTTACATGGAGCGACTGCTAATCTGACCTCCATAACCCAGTTTCTGGGTATTACGATACCCCTTGGTGAGACTGGTGTTCATCACGTTAAGCCGTTGGGCCCGGCTGTCAAAGATCCACGAATGACAGCCGGTACCAACGGCTTAACGTGCTTTCCGAGGCGCAGAGGAGGCACGGTATGTAAAGATGGTCACCATCCATGGACTAAACACGGCAAGCGTAGCTTAACCTGATGGGTCGACCCGTGCGGCTGTTATTAGTTAGCCACGCGCTCCCCCAGGCAGTCGCTCCATATAAAATACTGGTATTCAGCTGCATCCGGTTAGACTGGAAGCCGACCCCAACATAGTTGTGAAAAGGCTAGACAGATGATGATTTCTATCCTAACTATATTAATATATAAATGAGAAAGTAAGTTTGTTTGTTACCTTTTCACGCCTAAACCACTGAACCGATCATCATGAAATTTTGCATATACGTTGTCACGTGTACATAAACGGACATAGGGTACCTTACCATCCGAAACAAAGTACTGTTCCCGAGGAAAACAACATAACTTTCTTATGATAATAGATAGCGCCACGTGTCTTTCGAATCATGATTGAATTATATATTATTATAGAAACTTTAGTAGTGTGGTAAGAGTTTTTTATTTTTATTTATGTACTTACCTAATACATTTTGTGAGTCTAGAGTGTTGATAGACCGGTTTTTCATCCTCTTAAATAATATTATATAAATGCGAAAGTGTTTTTTTGTTTGTTGATTACGCTTGCACGCTATAACGGCTGAACGGATTTGGATGAAATTTGTCACTTGGGTAGACCATGACCTGGAGAAGAACATAGGCTACTATTCATCCTGGATCGTAGACGAAGTCGTGGGCTACAGCTAGTGATTCAATAAATAATTAACTATAATTAAATAACTTTAGCAAATCATACTTTATAATAATAATAACTTTGATCCACATGCTATCTAATACTAGGAAGTATTGGTGCCTCCGATGTAATTCAATATTTAAAATAAAAAAATAAAAAATTTTGAGCTGCAATTTGCAAAAAAAAAAAAAACGTAATCTAATTAGATTTAATAATAATGTCGCGGGCTGTATTAGAGGATCCCTTCATAGGAAACATAGCTGTGTATTTTATTGCTCATTTACTATTTCATCAGCGCTGCTCTCAAAACGGTGAAGGAAACATCGTGAGGATGTTTTCCTTCACGGTCCTACAATCAAAAAATTCAATGACAGACGTGCGAGTTGATGTGAATGTGACGTCCCTCTCCCTCTCACAGAGAGCAGGCTGTATCCGAGCTGTGGCAACATTGGCTGAACACGTGTCCTTTAAACAATAGTTTTCGATATTTTATGATCGAAAATAATAACAAAAGCTCAAAATACAAATAACTTTATAATACTATATAAAATACCCGTTAGGTTAGGTTTTATGATCGTAATGGTGAGCATTCGATTCCTGAGTGTGTAGAGAAATAGCTGTAAGTACCTATATCTTTTTGTTCTAAAATGAGTTTTTTTTTTTTTTTTTGTAACAGTGTACAGGGTTATTGGTAAAACACCAACAACCTCTTAAGGGGTCATTGTAACTTTTACTATGGGACCAAACCAGATATCGCGAAAAAAAAATCAGCTGTTCAGTACATTTTGACGAATTATGCGAACATAAATGTACTGAACAGCTGATTTTTTTTCGCGATTTCAGGTTTGGTCCCATAGTAAAAGTTGTTCATAATGATGAGTACAATGACCCCTTAAGAGGTTGTTGGTGTTTTACTAATATGTATAGATCTCTTTCTGAAGCAGCTCGTCCGGGGAGTACTACCACCGCACATATTTCTGTCGCCAAGCAGCGTCTGTGTTCCAGTTTGAAGGGTATATGTGTCAGTGTAGTTAATTACACGCACGTGACACATTGCAGCTTTGTCTCTTACTGGATGCAGCTGAATACCAGTACATGGAGTGACTGCCTATCGAACCCAGTTACTGGGTAACACAATACCTCTTGCCAAAACCAGTTATCAGACTTTAGGCTTCTGACTACCTGGGCATGCCACAATTGCGGCGATAAGTCCCCTCTTTGAGGAGTGGTTAGAGAGGCGCCACGGCGTCCTCACCTTCCGCCTGACGCAGGTCCTCACCGGACACGGTTGTTTCGGGAGGTTCCTGTTTCGCATAAGGCGGGAGGAAACGCCCGGGTGTCACCACCCGGAGGACACGGTGGAGCATACAGTGGAGGTCTGCCCGGCTTGGGCAGAGCACCGCCGTGTTCTCACGGAGGCGATCGGCGGCGGCGATCTCTCGCGTCCGAGCCTGGTCCAGGCCATGGTGCGGAGCGAGAGTGCATGGGAGGCCGTCACCTCCTTCTGCGAAGCGGTAATGCTCGCGAAGGAGGAGGCGGAACGTGTGAGGGAGAGGCAGCCTCACGCCCTCAGTCGCCGCAGGAGACGCCCTGGGCGGCGGGAATCGATAGCCGATTCCCGGCCACCGTAGGCGCGGGCTTGCGGACGGTGAGTAGTGGGTAGCTCGCCGTCCGGTGAGGACCAGGCCCGGGTCGACGGCGCGTTGTGTTCCACGCGCGCCTCAAAGAGATGTCAGCAAAAGATGGGGTCCAATAGGGCCGATGCCGCTGGGGTCGCGGGTTGTTTGAAAAAGATACCGTGGCCCTGGCATAGGCAACTGAAGGAACACGGGTGGGTTTTAGTCAGTAAAAGTCTGACACGCCCTTCCGCTCCACCCAGAGCGGGAGAAGTTATTTGATGATTTCTCATCCACAAAAAAAAAAAGGCTTCTGACTACCTATAAAGACTGTCCAAGATCTACAAATGACAAATGATCTTTTACATGGAGCGACTGCCTATCGGACCTCCACAACCCAGTTACTGGGTAACACGATACCCCTTGGCAAGACTGGTTATCAGACTTCTGACTACCCGTAACGACTGAATTAATTTTCGAAGCACGGATGGGTCTCGGTATGTAATGGATGGTCACCTATCCATTAACCTTCGATCGACCCATGCGGCTATCATTCGAGTCCTTTCTAATATAGGTAATAAAAAAAATCACAATATCTTCCGCTCCACTCAATCCCGCTCCCGCTAATCGCTCCGCTCATGCCTAAGCTCGCTACCTAAAAAAAAAGTGGTGGACACTTCACAAACATTTTTTTTAGACAATCGTTTATCATAATAAGTCTATTCAGAACCCCTCCGGTTCATGTGACTCATCCTTTAGGGTTCCGTGAAATGATTTGGGAGTATGAAAAGCCGTTTTTGTTCAATATTTATTTAGTTTCGACTATTAGTTTTAAACTTTATTGTAATGTGATAGATATGGCTGCCGGCACGACTTTAAAGCGCTCGGAGGAGTGGTGGGGGTGGTTTGCGCATACGTATTGTCTCAGTAGTAAGGTCCAAAATCGCTTAGTCAATCAAGGTCAGCGCTCTTAAACCGTGCCAGTACATATCTTTATTTTATGTATTTACAGTAGAATATGGAATACCTATACAACGTGTTTCTTTTGTAAATGAGACCATAATTTTGCACAACTTTTACTATGGGACCAAACCTAAAATCGCGATAAGAAAATCAGCGGTTCCCTACATTTATGTTCGCATAACTCGTCAAAATGTAGGAACTGGTGATTTTTTTTTCGATTTCAGGTTTGGTCCCATAGTAAAAGTTGTTCAAAATTATGGCCTCATTAATACCCTTTTTTTGTGGATGGGAAATCATCAAATAATTTCTCCCGCTCTGGGTGGAGCGGGAAGGCGTGTCAGACTTCTACTGACTAAAACCCACCCGTGTTCCTTCAGTTGCCTGTGCCAGGGCCACGGTAACTCTTTCGAACAACCCGCAACCCTGGCGGCCATCGGCCCTCGCGGACCCCTTCAGCTAGTGCTGACATCTCTTTGAGGCGCGCGTGGAACACAACGCGCCGTCGACCCGGACCTGGGGGTCGATTCTACTAACAAAATTGTTAAAACATCGCAATTGAATGGCAGCTGAAACACGGCTTTTGAGCGTTTTCGCATTCCACTAATGTAACAACGATCCAACTGCGGTTACGTTTCAGTTCAGTCACCGATCGATCGAAACAATCTCAAAAGCTATTCTGCTAACAAAACCGAACATGAGCGTGACGTTTAGTCGCATCATTATCTTTTTGACATATTGAAACGTTTCGTTTCACAGATTTCGCAAGCTGGGGCCGAAAACGAAACGTTCTTCTGAGTTTTTATTATTTATAAAGTTGAAATGTTACAAAAAAATATACAGGCTAAAAATATAAGTATGGTCTAGATATGTTTTTGTATTAAAAATACTTTTAGTAGCACTTATTCGCAGTTAATAATATTATTAGATTCAACCTTTTTTTTTCTGTGGTATTATTAAAACATACTATTTGGAATGTTGGTCACACAGGTTACCCGCTGTTACGTTCCCGTTACGATTCGGTTTAAGTTTAGTTTCCATTTTGCTTATAGAATAGTAGAATGACTTTTTTGGTAACTATCGAACGGCGATCGAAACTGAACTGTTGTTGAAACACAATTGAACGTGTAACGTTGCAAATTAGTAGAATCGGCCCCCTACCAGACGGCGAGCTACCCATTGCTCGCCATCCGCAAGCCCACGCCTACGGTGGCCGGGAATCGGCTATCGATTCCCGACGCCCAGGCCGTCTCCTGCGGCGACTAGGGGCGTGAGGGCGCAAAGATTGCCTCTCCCTTACGCGTTCAGCCTCCTCTTTCGCGAGCATTACTGCTTCGCAGAAGGAGGTGACGGCTTCCCATGCACTCTCGCTCCGTACCATGGCCTGTACCAAGGCCGGACGCGAGAGATCGCCGCCGCCGATCGCCTCCGTGAGAACACGGCGGTGCTCTGCCCAAGCCGGGCAGACCTCCACCGTATGCTCCACCGTGTCCTCCGGGCGATCCACACAATGGTAACACCCGGGCTCATTAATACCCTAGAGTTATGGTATATCAAAAGAAACAATTTGTATATAATATGTAGTTAGATGGCAATATTTGAACTTTTGAAAGTACTTACATTGGAGGGTATAGAGGAAACAATAATGCCACCCGGCATTCAACTACAGCACTCCAAACTTAAGAGAAAAACTGTGATTTCATGCAATTTTGTAGCATGTGCGGTGCAATTATAAACTGTCACGTTGACCTGCCCAACAATGATTATGGTGAAGCCTGAGAATTTTATCTACGGAACCCAAGAATTGATTATTGTGAGGCCCTAAGGAACCCACCATAATAACAGCGCTTCACGCTTCACAAACATTTTTTAACATCAAAGATTAGGGCGGGTCAGTTTACGATAAAACTTTTGTTTGAATACATCTCTTTTTTTTTATTTTGAACATAATCTGTCCCGTGGGTAAGTATGTCGGAAGGTTGAAATAGTTGAGCTCTCTATTATTAGTAGGTAAGCAGGAATCTTAGTAGGACACATTCTTCTAACTGAACAGACCGCTGTGCTGCTGGGGAGTTTGTTGCGCCACTTCTTCTCCTCAGCTAAAGCACTAGGAAGTGGTGAAGGGCGGGTGTTTTGGGGGACTGTCTTATGTAATTTTGACGTTCAAAAAGTCCTGATTCTCAGCCTAGTTTGAATACATGAGTTTTTATTTTGACTACTTCAGCAATAGTAGATCTCTTAGTGAAGCAGCTCGTCCGGGGACGTATGTATACAACCACCACAAATACAGGGCTATTTTTAAATCACTAGCTAAATTTTCACAGGGTGTTCTACCCATGAATATGAACAACTTTCACTATGGACCAACGCTGAAATCACGAAAAAAAATCAGCTGTTTCATATATTTTGGTCGAGTAGGTATAGGACTTTCGTATGAAACAGCAGATTTTTTTTTTCGTGATTTCAGAGTTGGTCCGTTAGTGAAAGTTGTTCTTATTCATGGGTAGAACACCCTGTGAAAATTTAGCTAGTGATTTAAAAATAGCCCTGTGTTTGTGTCGCCAAGCAACGTCGCAGTGTTCCAGCTTGAAGGGTGTGAGTGTCGTAGTTACACGCACGTGATACATTGCAGCTTTGTCTCTGGGATGAGAACGCATCTGCGATGTCTCTGGAGCTGGTGGGCTTTCTGCTGCGGGGCTGCGGTGACCACTTACCATCATTGCAAAAAAAAAATAGTACCGGTAAAAGGGGGCTATTCGGGACACATTTTGACATACTTTAGCAAATACCTTGTTTATATCGCATAAAATGCTATGATAAAAAAATTATATGGGTCTCGGAGAACCCCTTATTTCTGCAGATATACGTTTAAAGTGCCAAATTACAACAGGAACAGAAAAAATAAATAAAAATGAGTCTGTCCCAAATATCGCTGATTTAGGGCTATTATGAACAGCACTGAAAAATTGATATTTAATGGATAATCTGAGCCAAAACAGCCACTTTAAACAAGTATTTCGATATTTGTGACATAGAATAACAAAAACCACACAAAAAAATGTTTTATTTTAGGGATTGATAGAATTTCAAGAAGAAAAAAATCTTTTTCAAAAACCAGTCAGGATTTAACACTGCGGGAGAAGCTTTCACACCTAAATTTTTATGTAAAAGACAGGAGCTGACTCTTTCACCAAAATTTTGAAATAAACTATACTCGCACTGACTGGAGACAAAACGGCAAAATTCTAGAAATACACTGATAGTTTACTATCAGTGTATTTCTAGAATTTACGAAATAAATCCTACCATGCACCAACCGAAAGATATCGATATTTTTGTTCGAAATCCTGGGTCGTCCCAAATACCCCCAAAAACCCAAATAGCCCCGCTTTACGGTACATATTATATTTCGCCTGATATTCGTTGAGGGCATTCATCTGCCTAGCCTATTCCCAACTATCTTGGGGTCGGCTTCAACTAACCAGATGCAGCTCAATACCAGTATTTTACATGGAGCAACTGACCTCCACAACCCAGTTTCTGCCTCTGGGTAACACGACGTTGGTAAGACTGGTGGTCAGACTTCGGGCTTCTGAGTACCAGTACCGACCGTCAAAGAGCTACGAATGACAGCCAACGGCTTAACGTGCTTTCCGAGGCACGGTACGTCTACAAGGTGTAACTTAAATAACGCACAACCTGTTAAGGCGACAATGTACTCATCATTATGAACAACTTTTTCTATGGGACCAAACCCGAAATCGCAAAAAAAAATCAGCTTTTCAGTACATTTTGAGAGGCCAGATGGTGTGGTTGGTTGATACCACCTATCATGCCGCAGGTCGTGGGTTCGATTCCCATCCAGGACAAACATTTGTGTGCATGAACATGTCTGTTTGTCCTGAGTCTGGGTGTAATTATCTATATAAGTATGTATTTACAAAAAAAAAGTAGTGTATGTAGTATATCAGTTATCTGGTTTCCATAGTACAAGCTCTGCTTAGTTTGGGATCAGGTGACCGTGTGTGAAAAATGTCCTAAGATATAATTATGCGAACATAAATGTACTGAACAACTGATTTTTTTTTTTGCGATTTTAGGTTTGTCCCCATAGTAAAAGTTGTTCATAATGATGAGTACAATGACCCCTTAAGAGGTTGTGCGTTATTTAAGTTACACCTTGTATGTAGGAAAAAGTTATTTATTTTTATGCAATCTTTACTGAAAACTGTAGTTTTCGATTTTTATGAACCTAACCATTATTTGAAGTACAATAATGTACAAACTACCCTACTACAATAGTATACCCGTTAGGGACTAGGGTTTTACGACGTTAACGGTCAGCATTCGATTCCCGAGTGATGTAAAAAGACTTGAAATTACGGTCTTAAATGAGTCATTCTGTTATTTTTCTGTTTCACGGTTATATCAAAAGGTTTTATTGTGTGTAAACAATGCTAAGAAGTAATTTAGTATTTTTAAAATTTTATTACTTTATTAGCTCCTTTCACAGATTTTTTTTTATATTAATGTTTATTATACAAAATAATCTTCTAAAGATTATTTGTAGCGCGTCAGCACGTTCACTGAAGCGAGGGTCCTGAGTTCCGGACTTATACAACGTGCCGCCACAATGGCGACATTAATTCAACACACGGATAGGGCTAATGGCTAGTAATCATAAAAATTATAATAAGATAAAATAATTCGTAAATTGAAAAAAAAAAACAACAAACTAAATAATAAAATAATAACCAAAATTAGGATTAGCACTCTATGCAGAAGACTAATTCATAAAGCTATTGTTCTATGCCAGCTGGTAAAAGGCCGTTGATCAACACCTTTTTTTTGTTCATCGTTTGTCTATTGTTCTGACCCAGCTGGTAAGTAGCTTCATGAATAAATTTTTGCAGAGTGATCCTTTTTTTTCTAATTCGTTTTAATTTCATTTCTGCGCTACAGATGCTATTTTAGAAAATTGTAAATAAATCAATAAATAGTACCTTTAATTAATTTAAAATATCTTTATGAAACGAAAACGCGGAACCGTATACCGTGTGTCAAATTAATGCCGCTATTGCAGCGGCACGTTGTATGTCGTTATTTGATCGCGCACAGCATAATTTTCCAGCAGTATACGAAAACTGACCAGTCAACTGTTGAGGCCTTTTGTCTACTATAGGTATATTGGGGTCAGCTTCAAGTCTAATCTGATGCAGCTGAATACCATTATTTTAAATGGAGCGACTGCCTATCTGACCACAACCCAGTTCCTGCGTAACACGATACCCCTTGGCAAGACTGGTTGTCGGACTTTCAGGTTTCTGAATACTTATAACAACTCTCAAAGATCTACGAATGACAGCTGGGCCCAACGGCTTTATGTGCTTTTCGAGGCCCGGAGGGGTCACCCATCCACTGACCGATCTCGGCAAGCGTAGCTTGACTTTTGATCAACCCGTGTCGCTGTTATTACTTAACAACGAGACCATTTATAATTACTTTTTAACCGACTTCAAAAAAGGAGATTCTGTATTCACCCGTATGTATATATGTACGTCCGCAATTTTCTCAAAAACTAATGAACCAAATTTGATGATTCTTTCACTAACGTGATCTACACACTTTCAGGAAGGTTTTAGTATATAGTATCTACATTAGGTAATTATTCTTATGTACGAAGTTATATACATAAATGTGCTGTATCTCCGACATTTCTAAACGGATTTTGATGATTCTTCTTGTCGTTCTTCTTGGGCTTATGTAATTGTACATTCAACTAAAAATGGAAAAATACAATTTACTTTAAAAAAAAGTAAAAACCGAATTCAAAAAACTAAAACGAATAAAATAACTTTTAACAGCTTCTGAAGTCGATGTCTTCAATTCTTCAATGCGCCTCAGCTAACAGCTTGGCACCGACTTCAAAATCTGTGAAGTTTTTATGAAAGTTATTTTATTCGTTTTAGGTTTTTGAAGTCGATTTTTACTTTTTTTTAAAGTAATTTTTTTAATAAATAGAGTAGTATTTAATAAATAGTTAGTATTTATGGTACTCGTATATGTGAGTATCCTAGATGTCTGCCTACTTTCGAACGGAAATAGCTTCAAAGTTACATTTCTTATAATTTTTACAAGTACTGACATTCGAAGAGGCATCGACACACTGAATAAATAAAAAGTAAGTCCAGTGCAGTCGTCGACACAAGTCTTGCAATAGAATATTTATCAGTTCTATATCTATAGATTTTGATGTGGTTTTCGCCATAATTTAAAAATCTGCCTAGCCTTTTCCCAACTATGTATGTTGGGGTCGGCTTCCAGTCTAACCGGATGCAGCTGAGTACCAGTATTTTACACGGAGTGACTGCCTATCTCACCTCCACAACCCAGTTACTGGGTAACACGATACCAGTAGATATGTAGCTACCAGAAAATACAGAATCATGAACATAGTACAACACTGTTAATAAAGAATTAACACGATATTATTATGAGGGAATATCATTAACTCTTCATTGCTCATTATTCTCCCAATCTTGGGGAGCCGGGACTCTGTCGGTGTCAAATTAACATAGCAGGCGTGATGAATGTTACACCTGTGGAACTTGAGCCGCGTGCATAATGTGGTCGAGTTTGGGAAAAAGGATCATGAATCTTACAATTTTTGGTCCTATTTTAGTGAGACTCGCCTGATCACAGAAAATGACAGACAACAGTGTTTGAAAAGCTTAGTTGAACTTCTATGGTACGGATCGGAAAGTAATTTTGGAGCCAAATAAATGTCCTATCAATTTGTAATGTTATTGGATAAATGAATGACTGTAATTGTTTATTAATTTGATAATTGTAATCTGTAATTTTAATAATATAATAGGGATGATGACTAAAAAATGGTTTTTTGTCCGTCATGTAGATCATTAAAATATATTGGACACATATTTTTTCTTTTTCTACGTAATCAAAAGATTACGGCGATACATTGAGCTAGAATGTGGCATGACGTCACGTCTTGGTAGATTTTATACGTAGAAGTGACGTAGCAAGCCCCCACTCCCGAACTTTAATGCGAGTTATCTAAGTCATTTTTTAAGCAAAAAATACGTGTCTAATATTTTTTTATTATCTGACTGACGGACTAAATAGAATTTCTTTTTTTTTACCCAGGCATCATCCCTATTGGATAATGTAAATGCCTGAATATAAGAAATTTGTTGAACCGTGACTGATATCAAATGTATAAGTGTAAAAGTTAAAAATCATTTAGTCAATAATAATAATTGTACCTAGATATTTGCACGCCTTGAGAAATGGCAGACATGTCGTAAGCCACTTTTATTTTAAGATCTTGCATGCATGTATTATTTTAATTCTGTATGTACACACATGTTCGAGCAAATAAAATTTCATTCATTCATTAATTCATAACAAACAAGCTACCACCATTCTGGCAAGTAAACATCCTCAATACCAGAGACATCGCAGATGTGCTGCCATCCTACAGACAAAGCTTTATCTATGGATCAGCTCCCAAAAAGTCGCTAGAATGCGTCCAAACTAATAATATTTTCAGAATGCTCTTGAGACCGCCCCGTTTCTGTACCGAGTGCGTCGGAAATGTCACACAGAGCACAGAATCGAACTGACGGCTTTCATGCAATCATCCGAAAAAAAGATCGCATTATTATGTAACTAGAACCCAGGCCAGGAGCAACAGCATTCTGAAAACAGTGACAGAGAGTCTATTCTCCCATTTTGAGGCATTTTGTGGAAATGATGGATAAGTGACAAACTTTACCTTACTCTTGGTCATCTTCTGTGCAAAATGATTCAATCTCAAATGTAGAACTGCGAACAGTAAACCTCGCGAGCACTAACTGTGTATACCACTGAAGTTATTTAAAGCGGGATATCCACCATGTTATTTCCACCAGATCTTCACCAAATTTTTATGAGACCAATTTAAAGTCAAATAAAAAAAGAACCATCGAAATCTGATCTCATAAGGCAGATATATCCAGTAGCCTACTTTTGGCCCCTTCTTGGAGGAAGTACCCCACTAATCAAAAATCCCCGACGACAAAAGAATTCTATAAAGTCGTTAAATCTGTATACCAAGTTTCATCCAGATCGGTTGTAAAGTACGACCTGTAGAGGAGTAGCAACTGACAGACAAAAGCAAAATTTGCCAGACTTGAAGCAGACTTGCTCGGTCAGTTACTTATGTATTTACAGACGCCTGCACATCAAGCTACTACAATCTGTCAAACTTCTTTAATAGATTTTCAACTTTATCGCTAAAGTATTAGGTTCAAGGTTGATTGGGAAAATTTGACAGTTTCGGGTAGCTTGATATGCTGGCGTCTGTGCTAACACTAGCTATAAGGTATTACTAACATTGTGGATCTCTGTTGTTTTATAGAAGTGTGAGGAACAGGGTGTAAAGTTCACTCAACCTCTGCTGACAAGGGAGGATCCTCCGACCAGACGCGTGTTCTGTCTGGCGGCCTACTGCCCGACGGTTGATGTCGGGACGTTGTATATAAGGTGTATCTATTCATACACGAAATCATTGTACTCATCATTGTGAACAACTTTTTCTATGGGACCAAACCTGAAACGCGAAGAAAAATTCAGCTGTTCCCTACATTTTAACGAGTTATGCGAACATAAATATAGGGATCAGCTGATTTTTTTTTGCGATTTCAGGTTTGGTCCCCTAGTAAAAATTGGTCGTAATAATGAGTACAATGACCCCTTAAGAGATTTCGTGTATGAATAGATACACCTTATATATACAAATCGCGCGGTAAACTCTGATTGCGCGATGCAGGATTTTGCGTGACGTCAGTCACAGATCACAGTCTGAATAAAGAAAATTTTGATGTTGATTTGAATAATTGCCTCATGCTCATGTGTTTGTCACCGGGCATCTATACGCTTCAAAAGTTTAAACACAGGGACGCTGCCTGGCGGTAGAATTATGTACGGTCGTGGTACTCCTCGGACGAGCTCCCTCAAGGAGATATCTCTATTACTTAGGTACCGAACATCCAGCAAATATTCAAACTCCCAAAATTCTTGGCCATACTCCACTGTGAAAACGCCTTTGCTCATCAATCATTATCCAGAATCCCCGATTCATTGATATAATTAGATTTGGCGAAAATAAAAAAAAAGTGAAATCCAAGATGGCGGCCGCATTGTACTGTTTGAGCAATATTAATGATTATTTTTGACGGACTTTAATAAAAATCGCTCTTAAAAGTGTTTGATTAATTACTTTCAGTACAATATTGGTTGTCTTTACGCTAATTATGAAGAATTGAGTGCAGTCTGATTTAATATTAATTAGTCATTACTTTTAGATTAAACTGGCCACAAAGATTGGTGTTGCCACAAAGACCGGTGTTGCCTTTCGCCTGGACGAAAATGAATTGCCTAAATGATGAATGTTCTTGTCAAAATAAGTCAATTCCCTTACCGTGGGTGTTAACATATACAACTTTTTAGGGTTCCGTACCTGAAAAGGAAAAATCGGAACCCTTATATGATCACTTCGTTGTCCATCTGTCTGTCGGTCTGTCAGTCTGTCCAGATTCTTTTTCTCAGGAACGCGTAGAGGTATCAAGTTGAAATTAATATCAATTACGTAGATCTATGGTCCCTTAGAGCTGTAAAAAAAACAAGCTTCTAAGTCAACGCAATAAAAAAATACGGTCATTTATGCGACATATTTTGATACTCACAAATAAACCAAAACTTATAGGGTATGTACTTCCCGTTGACCGAGAATGAAGTTTGGTAAGAAGCCAGGTGTCACAACACGAGTAAAGGAAAAAGGCGGAAATAGTTATTTTGTAATTTTTTCACATAAAAAATATTGGGATTGCAAACTTAAAGCAGTTGGAGAATTGACCCTGACGTCTATCAATGTCCCATACATTGATTTTCAACCACAATTTTGTTTGTTTTTGTCCAGATAAGTAAGGGGGGAGGGGTGATGTGGACGATGTGATCAATGATGGTGTGCTTGCCTAGAAGTAACCTAGTTACTCGAGACCTCCCAGGATAAAGCTATTGGAAAAACACAAAATCATTCACAAATTCGTAACGACTGCCAACAAAGAGTATACTCGTAGTACAAGATCTGGGCCTGCCAACTGCGAGTATTCTCATAGTTGATTTATGCGTTTTGCATTTGAGATTTTTTTAACGAATTCTAGAAGATTGGCAGTGGATGGAGGGCGGAGTTAAATTCTTTAGCATTTGAAGTAAAACATTATTTAATCAGAAAATGAAGGTTAATTTTTTTTTTGTAAATAGGTACTTGTATACATACTTGTACCTAGAATTTTGTACCGTATTCGAAAACATTTTGTAGGATGTATGTGTTACGCACTTTTATTACAAGCAAGTTTAAAAACAAGCTAAAGTAACTTTATACCAAAATTAAAGTCCAAACAATTCAAAACCAACTAACAAAGCTCCACAGACTTAAAACATACGCTTCATATCTTTACCGACATTCCATACCCATGTTTCATTGTAGAACCATGTCCTTAAGTATTTAAACTAAAAAAAAAAAACAAAACATAAAAGGTAGTCTCTGATGTTTATCTTGATTAGTTGGACATAAACCTTTTCTTTTGAAGGATTTTTAGTTCGTTCGTTTGTCATTTGTTTTCGGTCCCATTTTACGCAAAAAAAAAAAAACATAAATATGACCAGCTTTATGTTTGAAATACGGGACATACGAGTAGTACAACATGTTCTAAACAGCCGATTGAATCTTCCAATTGATATTATTAACGACTTCAAAAAAGGAGTTATCAATTCGATACGTATGTATGTAATATTATTGGAACTGCGAGATATTCACATATGATGATCTATTAG
Source organism: Dicycla oo (assembly GCA_948252095.1). Classification (NCBI taxonomy): domain Eukaryota; kingdom Metazoa; phylum Arthropoda; class Insecta; order Lepidoptera; family Noctuidae; genus Dicycla; species Dicycla oo. The sequence continues at coordinate 17,707,002 of OX411738.1, forward strand.
GGCTTCCAAACAAATATACAAAATTGTATAGATGTATGTTTGTATGTATGTATGTTTGTCCACGCATTTCTCCGAAACTATTAATCGTATCGTGACCATTCTTTTTTTGTTGGCTTACATTTACTTCAGCTTAGGGCACAGTGAAAGTTTCATCGAAATCGGTTGAGTACTTTTCAAGATAATTGAACTAATACGTGTAAGTGTGACGGCCTGGCTTATTAATACGAGCTACGGGTGTGGTGTCAAAGGGAAAAAAACATCTCAAAACCTTGGTCAAATTCTAGTGCAATATTTATAACAAAACTATTAAATACTTATTACCAACAAATATTCCAGTTTTTACTAAACACTAAAAATTACAAAATAAAAAGTATTATAATTAAAAAAAATTAAATTGACTTCAAAAAGAAACGAACTCAAAATTATGAAATAACTAATTTTGGAAGTCGGTGGTAAAAAACTACAATACAGATCCCAAGACACCGACTTCCGAAATTAAAGTTATTTCATAACTTTGAGTTCGTTTCTTTTTGAAGTCGATTTAATTTTTTTTTAATTTTTTTTTTTATTTACAGATCAGCTACTTGTCGACGAGACCAGTGAGTGGTGGCTTGGCTCAGTGGATACGGTCGCGACGTACCGTGAGTTGTAGGTTCAGACCCAGGCTGGCTCTTTGTGAAAATTCTTTCATCATCACAGCTCTCAAAACGGTGAAGGAAAACGTCGTGAGGAATGCGGCATGTCCTAGAAACATAAATTCGAAGACATGTGACATTTACCAGCCCGCACTGGGCCCGTGTGGTGGTTTACGCCCCCCCTCCCCTCCGGGAATACAAGCCTGTATTCCCGGAGGGGGGGGGGGGGGGGGGGGCAGAAGTGTAGGTTGTGACTTACCCTCGTTTCGCCAATTATGCGGGTGAGCCTATTGCAAACAACCGGACATAAATAATAAATTATATTATTACAGAATTTCTCGATTTAAATCATTGATATGGTAAAGTCTATTTAATATAAAATAACTGAAAATACTACCTTAACAATTTTGTACCTACCAGTACACCACACTATATCATTTTTATTTCCACGATTGAAATAACACTTACAGAGAGCCAAGTCTATTATTTAAACGAGCATGATGTATGTAGGTGGTTATTATATTTATATACGATCAACAAGAGGCCTGTAGTACTGGAAACACTTGAGTTACAAATACCGCTCTTAACTGCTACGCAATAAGAGCGCTGTCACAGTCAAACTATTGCTATAGAGTTGCGGTTACTGTACTTATGATTATTTCATCATGGAAAATCATGTCAACAATCATCACCCCCTGGTGACTGCTGAGATGACGGCTGATAGAAATGTATGGAAGAAGAAGACATGCTGCGCCGACCACTAATAAAGATGATATGGCTAGAAAGGGAGTGAGTACTAAGATGACGGCTGATAGAAATGTATGGAAGAAGAAGACATTCTGCGCCGACCGCTAATAAAGATGATATGGCTAGAAAGGGAGTGACTACTGAGATGACGGCTGATAGAAATGTATGGAAGAAGAAGACATGCTGCGTCGACCACTAATAAAGATGATATGGCTAGAAAGGGAGTGACTACTGAGATGACGGCTGATAGAAATGTATGGAAGAAGAAGACATGCTGCGTCGACCACTAATAAAGATGATATGGCTAGAAAGGGAGTGACTACTGAGATGACGGCTGATAGAAATGTATGGAAGAAGAAGACATGCTGCGTCGACCACTCATAAAGATGATATGGCTAGAAAGGGAGAGACTACTGAGATGCCGCTGATAGAAATATATGGAAGAAGAAGACATGCTGCGTCGACCACTCATAAAGATGATATGGCTAGAAAGGGGGAGACTACTGAGATGCGGCTGATAGAAATGTATGGAAGAAGAAGACATGCTGCGCCGACCGCTAATAAAGATGATATGGCTAGAAAGGGAGTGACTACTGAGATGACGGCTGATAGAAATGTATGCAAGAAGAAGACATGCTGCGCCGACCGCTAATAAAGATGATATGGCTAGAAAGGGAGTGACTACTGAGATGACGGCTGATAGAAATGTATGGAAGAAGAAGACATGCTGCGCTGACCGCTAATAAAGATGATATGGCTAGAAAGGGAGTGACTACTGAGATGACGGCTGATAGAAATGTATGGAAGAAAAAGACATGCTGCGTCGACCACTCATAAAGATGATGTGGCTAGAAAGGGGGAGACTACTGAGATGACGGCTGATAGAAATATATGGAAGAAGAAGACATGCTGCGTCGACCACTCATAAAGATGATATGGCTAGAAAGGGGGAGACTACTGAGATGCGGCTGATAGAAATATATGGAAGAAGAAGACATGCTGCGTCGACCACTCATAAAGATGATGTGGCTAGAAAGGGGGAGACTACTGAGATGCGGCTGATAGAGATATATGGAAGAAGAAGACATGCTGCGTCGACCACTCATAAAGATGATGTGGCTAGAAAGGGGGAGACTACTGAGTTGCAGCTGATAGAAATATATGGAAGAAGAAGACATGCTGCGTCGACCACTCATAAAGATGATGTGGCTAGAAAGGGGGAGACTACTGAGATGCGGCTGATAGAGATATATGGAAGAAGAAGACATGCTGCGTCGACCACTCATAAAGATGATGTGGCTAGAAAGGGGGAGACTACTGAGATGCGGCTGATAGAAATATATGGAAGAAGAAGACATGCTGCGTCGACCACTCATAAAGATGATGTGGCTAGAAAGGGGGAGACTACTGAGATGCGGCTGATAGAGATATATGGAAGAAGAAGACATGCTGCGTCGACCACTCATAAAGATGATATGGCTAGAAAGGGGGAGACTACTGAGATGCGGCTGATAGAAATATATGGAAGAAGAAGACATACTGCGTCCACCACTCATAAAGATGATGTGGCTAGAAAGGGGGAGACTACTGAGATGCGGCTGATAGAGATATATGGAAGAAGAAGACATGCTGCGTCGACCACTCATAAAGATGACATGGCTAGAAAGGGGGTGACTACTGAGATGACGGCTGATAGAGATGTATGGAAGAAGAAGACATGCTGCGCCAACCACTAATAAAGATGATATGGCTAGAAAGGGGGTGACTACTGAGATGACGGCTGATAGAAATATATGGAAGAAGAAGACATGCTGCGCCGACCGCTAATAAAGATGATATGGCTAGAAAGGGGGTGACTACTGAGATGACGGCTGATAGAGATGTATGGAAGAAGAAGACATGCTGCGTCGACCACTCATAAAGATGACATGGCTAGAAAGGAGGTGACTACTGAGATGACGGCTGATAGAGATGTATGGAAGAAGAAGACATGCTGCGTCGACCACTAATAAAGATGATATGGCTAGAAAGGGGTGACTACTGAGATGACGGCTGATAGAGATGTATGGAAGAAGAAGACATGCTGCGTCGACCACTCATAAAGATGACATGGCTAGAAAGGGGGTGACTACTGAGATGACGGCTGATAGAGATGTATGGAAGAAGAAGACATGCTGCGCCAACCACTAATAAAGATGATATGGCTAGAAAGGGGGTGACTACTGAGATGACGGCTGATAGAGATGTATGGAAGAAGAAGACATGCTGCGCCGACCGCTAATAAAGATGATATGGCTAGAAAGGGGGAGACTACTGAGATGCGGCTGATAGAGATATATGGAAGAAGAAGACATGCTGCGTCGACCACTCATAAAGATGATGTGGCTAGAAAGGGGGAGACTACTGAGATGCGGCTGATAGAAATATATGGAAGAAGAAGACATGCTGCGTCGACTACTCATAAAGATGATGTGGCTAGAAAGGGGGAGACTACTGAGATGCGGCTGATAGAGATATATGGAAGAAGAAGACATGCTGCGCCGACCGCTAATAAAGATGATATGGCTAGAAAGGGGGTGACTACTGAGATGACGGCTGATAGAGATGTATGGAAGAAGAAGACATGCTGCGCCGACCGCTAATAAAGATGATATGGCTAGAAAGGGGGTGACTACTGAGATGACGGCTGATAGAGATGTATGGAAGAAGAAGACATGCTGCGCCGAACGCTAATAAAGATGATATGGCTAGAAAGGGGGAGACTACTGAGATGACGGCTGATAGAAATATATGGAAGAAGAAGACATGCTGCGCCGACCACTCATAAATATGATATGGCTAGAAAGGGGGAGACTACTGAGATGACGGCTGATAGAAATATATGGAAGAAGAAGACATGCTGCGCCGACCACTAATAAAGATAATATGGCTAGAAAGGGGGTGACTACTGAGATGACGGCTGATAGAGATGTATGGAAGAAGAAGACATGCTGCGCCGACCACTCATAAAGATGATATGGCTAGAAAAGGGGAGACTACTGAGATGACGGCTGATAGAAATATATGGAAGAAGAAGACATGCTGCGCCGACCGCTAATAAAGATGATATGGCTAGAAAGGGGGTGACTACTGAGATGACGGCTGATAGAGATGTATGGAAGAAGAAGACATGCTGCGCCGACCGCTAATAAAGATGATATGGCTAGAAAGGGGGTGACTACTGAGATGACGGCTGATAGAGATGTATGGAAGAAGAAGACATGCTGCGTCGACCACTCATAAAGATGATGTGGCTAGAAAGGGGGAGACTACTGAGATGACGGCTGATAGAAATATATGGAAGAAGAAGACATGCTGCGTCGACCACTCATAAAGATGATGTGGCTAGAAAGGGGGAGACTACTGAGATGACGGCTGATAGAAATATATGGAAGAAGAAGACATGCTGCGTCGACCACTCATAAAGATGATGTGGCTAGAAAGGGGGAGACTACTGAGATGACGGCTGATAGAAATATATGGAAGAAGAAGACATGCTGCGTCGACCACTCATAAAGATGATGTGGCTAGAAAGGGGGAGACTACTGAGATGACGGCTGATAGAAATATATGGAAGAAGAAGACATGCTGCGTCGACCACTCATAAAGATGATATGGCTAGAAACGGGGTGACTACTGAGATGACTGCTGATAGAGATGTATGGAAGAAGAAGACGGGCAAAGGCCTCCTCTTATACAGATAAGGCACGAACATTGATCACCACTCTAGTGCAAGATGGGTTGGTGACGTGACATCAGACTTACGATATTACGTCAGGGTTTCCTCACGATGTTTGCCTTCATCGAAGTCAGTAACGTCCAAGGTTAACTTACTCAGAAAGCATAAGAATTGAAGATGTCACATAGGTAGGTACTTGCCGGGTTCACTAATTTTAAATGACCAATAAAGTATTTACCAATATAAGTAGACAACATGTGAGGGGCCTATGGCTAAGTTGGTCCGTGGCTGGGTGACCATCTTTACATACCAACCTACGTGCCTCGAAAAGCACATTAAGCCGTTGGTCCCGGCTGTCATTCATGGATCTTTGACAGTCGCTACGGGTCGTCAGAAGCCCGAAAGTCTAACAACCTGTCTTACCAAGGAGTGGCGTATTTATTATCCAGTAACTGGGTTGTGGGGGTCAGATAGGCAGTCGCTCCATGTAAAATACTGGTACGAAGCTGCATCCGGTTACACTGGAAGCCGACCCCAACATAGTTGGGAAAAGGCTAGGCAGATTGATTGAGGTAGACAACATGTCTTTTTCTTCTATACTTCTCTATTAGTCGTCATCTTGATAGTCCTTTCCCCTTTCTAGCCATATTTCACACAGTCCTTCCATCGTTTCTTTGGTCGTCCCCTACTTTTATACAGACTCCTGCAAATAGGTGCGAATGCGACGCGAATCGCACGCGACACAAAGGAATTAATTCGAAGGAGCCTTCATACTCGAAACTTTCTTCACGACAGTCACCTAGTAAATATAGGTCATCATAAGTCATCCATAACCTCATTAACATAATTCTCTTATAAATAATTATGATATAACTCAAAAGAAAAACTACCATTCAATATTACGAAATATCGGCATAAAAGCATTAATTGACAACCACGACTAATTGATATTACTACCAGCATTAATTAATTGATCAAACCAATCAACTATGCTCTATCTATAACCAGAGATTTAATAAAAACGCCTATCCATCGCCCGTAAAACAAATATCGAATAAAAAGAACAATATTTGTCTATACATAATTATAAATGAAAGTCGCTTTTTGTGTCTATCTGTGTGACCGCGTTGTTCTTCTAAACTACGCAACGGATTTCGATGCGGTTTCGACCGTCATTTAGATAATTTATACGTATAATACAATAGTAATATTAAAGTTACTTTATTAAAAGAAATCTCGATGTTTTGTCAAGTCGTAAAATCCGTGTGAAGCAGGGACGGGTCGCTAGTCTTCCGATATTATAGTCTATACTGACTTTATTCAATGGATCCAAACGTGAAGGCATAACTCACGGTGCTATAAAGATCTATAGATTTTTCAAAGAAATTAAAAAAAAAAAGTCCACTTAGTCTACCATAATGCATGCCATTGTTGCTATCTCGCTCTCACTTCGACTTTAACTAAAATAAGAGAGGGATAGGTATACGTCTTTATCCACAGTGTAAAGTACGAGCATTCTCAGTTTGAAACAAGTTGCTGTGGCGAGCCGATGTGTGTTCGAATTTTGAATTTAGATTTTTGTTTGAAGTACTGATACGATATTTTGGATTTTAGTTTTTGGTACTAACAATAAGTGTTTGAATTGAGAACTGATGTGTGTGTGATTGTGAGAAGTGACAGTACGGTTATATTTGACTTTTCTGGAGATATTTTGGAATTATTTTTGTTTTAAAGGTTGGTTGAAATTTTTATACTTACTTTATAAAATGTTTTAGTTGCATGATTATACACAAAACATTGATATTTTTCTTAAAGAATAATGAAAAAAATTAGGAACCAATCATAGTTTTCTACAATTTAGATTATAAATATTATGTCTACAATGAAATACAACAAAACTTAGTTATGAATTAAAAACTTCGTTTTTATTTTTATTTTAACAAAACTGTACGAACCTACATCTCTATAGGTAGTCAAATCCTTGTTCCAAACAAAACACATTAACTTAGTTCAAAGGTCGTTAATTAAAAATGTGCTGAAAACCTAAAAACTTAACTTATAATTTATGTCTTCGTTGACCTCAGAAACTGCTCAACTCGCTTTCATAGACATTTCTCCGTTACATATAAATTACATCATTTTACACACACCATAACAAAAATCAATCTGCCTAGCCTTTTCCCAACTATATTGGGGTCGGCTTCCAGTCTAACCGGATGCAGCTGAATACCAGTATTTTACATGGAGCAACTGCCTATCTGACCTCCACAACCCAGTTACTGGGTAATACGATACCCCTTGGTAAGACTGGTTGTCAGACTTTCGGGCTTCTGACGACCCGTAACGACTGTCAAAGATCCACGAATGACAGCCGGGACCAACGGCTTAACGTGCTTTCCGAGGCACGGAGGAGTCTCGGTATGTAAAGATGGTCACCCATCCACAGACCAACCCCGGCAAGCGTAGCTTAACCTGATGGATCGACCCGTGCGGCTGTTATTACTTAGCCACGAGCTCCACACACCATAACATCACCCCAGTGTTCCCCGAACGGTAAGGCAGAGTATACAAAGTAGGGTACGCCCACATTGCGCCATGTAGTAGAGGGCGACCTTATTGCCGTCTAACGAGCACAAATCCTGAAAAAATTCCTGATGGAATATCCTTATAATAACACTGCCAGAACTGGGGATCTTACCCAGAAGCCCATGTTCAGTACATCATGCGCTTTTGACCACTAGACCAAGAAGGCAGTCCCAGGGTGACAGGGAAGGTCGACGTATTCCTCGAAAGGGTTGTACTAGAAGTCATTAGCAACAAATTAAGTTCAGTTAACTAGGGGTCAAAACTGGATGGTTGTCTGTTCTTCGATTTTCGAGATTTCGGGAGAGATTTCTGAGAATATGTAAGATTTGGGCTAGCATTTTTTTTATGATTACCTACTCATTTAGCAGCTTTCTGAAAAGTAACAATTAAATGTTTACAGTGGAGTAATTTTTTTCCTAATTAATTGGTTTTAGTTTTAGTAACACGTCAACAGGAAATTTCAGCTCGGAAACAGCTCAGTAACCACCCAGTTTTGACCCCTAGTTAACTTGATTTAATTTGTTGTATTAACACCTTTCAAGGAATACGTCCGAGTTTCCCTGTAACTCTGTATATTCAGGGTAATTAGTAATATGTCAGCAATCCATTAAGGGCATATATATGCAACCAAATGACCCCTTATGACCCCTATGCAAATGTCAACCATTTTCGAGTAATTTGAAGATAACTGCGGTATAAAACTCGGAAAGCACGTTAAGCCGTTGGTCCCGGCTGTCATTCGACGATCTCTGACAGTCGTTACGGGTCGTCAGAAGCCCGAAAGTCTGACAACCAGTCTTACCAAGGGGTATCGTATTACCCAGTAACTGGGTTGTGGAGGTCAGATAGGCAATCGCTCTATGTAAAATACTGGTATTCAGCTGCATCCGGTTAGACTGGAAGCCGAGCCCAACATAGTTGGGAAAAGGCTAGGCAGATTGATTGAACTGCGGTATACAACTTTAAACCTTATCGCACGCTTAAACCAATACTGTCACTATCCAAAAAAGTTAACCTTTTCAGGAGCGCCAAAAAAACGTTTTTTGTAGTATGAATATGAGTGATACGTAAGAATCCATGCACAATTGCAGAAATAATGGGTAAAGGTAGTATCACAAATTTGAGAATAAAACAAAATATTTAATTTGATTTGATGGCATTAAAAGTCGATTTGGCAAAATTTTGGATAATGACAGTATTGTATTAAGCGTGCGTTATAAAAAAAACCATTCATAATTTTTTTTTAGCTGCTTGCTACCATTTCAATACATAGTACCTAATCAACCATAAAATTTTTGACGGAAGGTTTTGTGACTGAAATGGTAATTTCTGCAAAAGAAATGGTTGACTTTTGCGTAGGGGTCATATGGGGTAGTTTGGTTGCAAATGACCTCTCCTACATCCCCTTTTGTGAATTTGTTTTACTGTAAGAGGTTTAGAATATCACATATTTACGAATCGTTTTGACGTTTAAAGGGTATGAAAAAATTACAATGTATTCTTGTGAAAGTCAATGAATGCATCAGTTTTTACCACTCATATAAAATTTTTGAGTAAAAACATATTTAAATTAGTCAAATTTTAGAGAAAATAGACAAAGAATTGCTTTTGATTTCGGCTACTTAGAACGTTAATGTTCATAAAATGAAAACGACGGAAATAAGCTTCAGTTCAAAATCAATCAAGTTCCTGAAATGAGAATACAAAAAATTAAATAAATTTGACAATAAAAAACCTTTTAAAATAACCCAAATCTCGCACTATAATATTCAAGCACAATAAAAAATCGCTAATTATTCATTAGATCTTAATTGAAAAGATCTTACATGTAAAAAGTTATAGAAATACAGTATAAACTGTAAAATCAAGCAAATCAGCAAAATCGGCATAATTTCTTATACGGCCTCTTAACTTATGACTACAAACGACTTCTTACTCCAGACAGATAACAGTATTTCTCATAGATTGTAAAGATACACGTATAATATAAAGAATTAGCATTTCTAGTATAGGCCGAGGGCCCGGAAGCATATTTTGTTGAAAAGCCCAAAAAGTTGACTATAGTATGAGAGAATGGTAGCTTTTGAATCGTAAAAAATGTTTGAATTTTAGTTAATTGGTTATAATACCAATCTATTATTGTGCCAGTGCAGAGCAAAGGCATCTTCTCCTACAGAGAAGGCACGAGCATTGCTCATCAAGCTTGTTCAAGAAGGGTTGGTGATTTCAGACTATCTATACAAATAATAAATCGCTGGTTTGCGAGAATATCGACGTAATTCAAAATTCTGTCAAATTGAATACTGTATGCCAAACGATCTTAAATTTTTGATATTTTATCGTAAACAGAGACGCCAAATACGATAAATTTTCCTTTAATCAGTAAAGTCAAACCCTCAATAAATCATTTACATTTTGCGGTATGCAAAGCATTTAAATAAAGAAATTTCAAAATGCCATTCTCTAAAATCAATAATTTTTAGTTTCGTCGCTGTTCTCGCAAACCAGCGAAATGTGTAACTGATCGCTGTCTGTACGTGGAAGATATTTGAGAAAAACTGTTATTGGAAGGTTTTTATTAACGCAATAGAACTCAAAACAATGATTTTTAAAATTTTTGTTTGTTTGTCTGTGCGTTTAATCACGCTACTCTCAGAAACGGCTAAACCGATTTGGGTGCAGTTTTGTGGTAAGCTTCACTTAAGAGGATTGTGAAGCTGTAAATTTTCATACAAAAAGAGATAACGTTTTTCTTCCCGTAAACATAGTCTAATTTTCATAATTTTTGGAAATGTTGTAGGTATAATGAAAAACTAGGTCCGTACGTTTTTATTATAAAGAAATATTGCATACGATATAAATTATTACCATCTAAATATCTATATTTTTGACATAAAAACATCCTCGAGCATTTTTATTTTTTTAAGTTATATTACATTGAATTACTAAAAACGAAAAACGTACAGACAGATTAAAGTGTACTGAATGTAATGAGATCAAAATTGTCTCATTTTGTAAAGGTTTAGGGGAGTGAAAACGTTATCGCCCGAAACAATATTTATGTAGATAATTGTATGAAATGTAGGTAATTGCCTCCAAGAATCGCGCCGCGTATCGGCACTTCACAATCCTCTTAAAATATAATGTTTGTTTTATTTCAATCGGTGCATCAATAACAAATTTATGTCAGTTTGGAAAAATGGTAATAAATGCTAAATAAAAATACCGAGCAAGTCGGAAAGAAATACCCCTAGAACCTTATAAAAAGTCACCCCATTTCTAGCCATATCATCTTTCACACAGTCCATCCATAGTAAGTTTATCTTTGGTATTCCAGTCTTCCTCTTATTCAAAAGTGTCTTTTTAACAGACTTCAAAAAAAAGGAGGTTATAATTTCGACGCGTATGTATGTAATATTATTGGAACTGCAATATATTCTATTATGCTATATGATAATCTATTAGGGCTTCAAAACAAAATATACAAAATTTTATAGATGTATGTATATTTGTATATGTATGTTTGTTCCCGCATTTCTCCAAAAATATTGATCGGGTCGTGACAATTTTATTTTTATTGGCTTATATTTACTTCAAGTTAGGGAACAGTGCAAGTTTCATAAAAATCAGTACAGCAGTTTTCAAGATAATGGACTAATACGTGTAAGTGTGACGGCCTGGCTTATTGATACGAACTACGGGTGGTGTCAAAGGGAAAACATCACAAAACCTTGGTCAAATTCTAGTGCAATATTTATAACCTTACTCTGTCACCTCTGACCTAGTCTATAGTCCCATCTCAAATAAAAAAAAAACCTAACAAACAAATATTCCAGACGTTAGTAAAAACTAAAAATTACGAAATACAAAAAAAAAATAATAATAATAATCGACTTCAAAAAGAAATGAACTCAAAATTATGAAATAACTTTAATTTCGGAAGTCGGTGGCGGAATAAACTAAAATACAAATCCCAAGACACCGACTTTTGAAATTAAAGTTATTTCATAATTATGAGGTAATTTCTTTTTGAAGTCGATTTTTTTTTATTATATTCAAAACTAAAAGTATTTTGATTATACACATTCACATACAACTTTTGTGTCTTAAAATCATTTGTTTTATCATATCCTGTCGAGGTGAGCTTCTTAAACAGATGCAGAATAACATCCATATTTTACAAATCCTTACTAAGATAGTCATAAAATAACGATCCCTTATAAGCTAAGAATTGTTTAGAATCAAACGTAAGACCCCCCGTGACTTGCCTTGCGCTTGATCTATAACTTACTAGGTGCGTCCCGCGGCTTCGCTCACATGGAAAACATATAATTTATTATTTAAGATAAAAGTACCTATGACATATTATTCTTCAGATTTCGAGCTGTCATTCTTTCAAATATCAATAAACAAATTCTTTAGTTTAACGTCTAGGTTCATAAAAGCATTATATTGTGTTTAAATTTTGCTGGAGGCTCTCAAAATGGTGAAGGAAATATCTTGAGAAGACGGGTATGACCTAGAACCAAAAATTCGAAGACATGTGACATCGACCAATCGGCACTGATCCACTCCAGGAGTAATAGCTTTCTGTGTACACAGAGGAAGCCTGAAAGCCTGGAACGTTATAGGCTGATTATATGCTAGCTGGCGATAAGCGTTGTTTATTTGTATACAATTACTTCCTTATGTGTTATTTGTCTAATGTTATAATAAACAGAATATACATAGGTGACATCAGAATTATCTATAATATCTATGTAATTATACTATAATATAATAAAGCTGAAGAGTTTGTTTGCAAGTTTTTACGCACTAATCTCTGAAACTAGCAGTCGGATTTGAAAAAAATATTTTTTCATTTTGATATCATAAATATACAGGGCTATTGGGAAAACACCAACAACCTCTTAAGAGGTCATTGAACTCATCATTATGAACAACTTTTACTATGGGACCAAACCTGAAATCGCGAAAAATAACCAGCTGTTCAGTACATTTTGACCAAATAAGCGAACATAAATGTACTGAACAGCTGATTTTTTCGCGATTTCAGGATTGGTCCCATAGTAAAAGTTGTTCATAATGATGAGTACAATGCCCTCTTAAGAGGTTGTTGGTGTTTTACCAATAACATTGTATATGGCACGCAAGAACCATTAGAGAGTCGAGCAAAAAGAAAAAAGTCAGAAAGTACGCTAAGTGAAGTAAGAGCGCGGGCGGGCGATGCGATGCGATGCGAGTAGAGATGGGCAATCAACCGGGTTTAAACCCGTTTACTGGGTTTAAAACCAATAAAAACCCATTTATTATAGGTTTTTACTCGGGTTTCAACCCAAAAAACTCGGTTTAAACCCGTTTTCGCCCATTGGGTTTAAACCCTCTGCCCATCTCTAGATGCGAGGGGGTGGGTCGGGGGACAAGAACATGCGGACGAAGTCGCGGGCAGAAGCTAGGATAATTCTAGAAAGATAAATGGCGGGTAAGTTAACACATAACAATAGATACAAAACTCTCAATCTTATTTCTCAGTTGAACCCGGGTGATAGTTATTAGTCAAAACTATTGTGTAACCATGTCCCAATGAGTAATCCGATCGGAATCTAGGCACACTGTTACCTAACAAGTCTAGACTTTCAAAATATGCCTGACTTATGGTTTGTCGTAGGCGACTCATGGAACCAGTCAATTTATAATCGTATCTGATATTGGGTACATACTAGCTATAGCCTGCTCCTTCGCCTGCATGGTGGTCAAAATTTATCCAATGGGTCTACCTGTGTGCCAAATGTCATTGCGTGAAAAGATAACTTAAGAGCTAATTTCGTATTTATAATATCATATTAATTATGAGTAAGAATAGGGGAAGACCAAAGAGTTGATGAGAGTGTGAAAGATGATATGGCTAGAATGGGGTGACTCCTGAGATGACGGCTGATAGAGATGTAAGGAAGAAGAAGACATGCTGCGCCGACCACTAATAAAGATGATATGGCTAGAAAGGGGGTGACTACTGAGATGACGGTTGATAGAGATGTATGGAAGAAGAAGACATGCTGCGCCGAACACTAATAAAGATGATATGGCTAGAAAGGGGGTGACTACTGATATGACGGCTGATAGAGATGTAAGGGAGAAGAAGACATGCTGCGCCGACCGCTAATAAAGATGATATGGCTAGAAAGGGGGTGACTACTGAGATGACGGCTGATAGAGATGTAAAGTAGAAGAAGACATGCTGCGCCGATGACTAATAAAGGTGATACGGCTAGAAAGGGGGTGACTACAGAGATGACGGCTGATAGAGATGTATGGAAGAAGAAGAAGACATGCTGCGCCGACCACTAATAAAGGTGATATGGCTAGAAAGGGGGTGACTACTGAGATGACGGCTGATAGAGATGTAAGGTAGAAGAAGACATGCTGCGCCGATGACTAATAAAGGTGATATGGCTAGAAAGGGGGTGACTACTGAGATGACGGCTGATAGAGATGTAAGGAAGAAGAAAACATGCTGCGCCGACCGCTAATAAAGATGATATGGCTAGAAAGGGGGTGACTACTGATATGACGGCTGATAGAGATGTAAGGAAGAAGAAGACATGCTGCGCCGACCGCTAATAAAGATGATATGGCTAGAAAGGGGGTGACTACTGAGATGACGGCTGATAGATATGTAAAGAAGAAGAAGACATGCTGCGCCGACCACTAATAAAGTTGATATGGCTAGAAAGGGGGTGACTACTGCGATGACGGCTGATAGAGATGTAAGGAAGAAGAAGACATGCTGCGCCGACCGCTAATAAAGTTGATATGGCTAGAAAGGGGGTGACTACTGAGATGACGGCTGATAGAGATGTAAGGAAGAAGAAGACATGCTGCGCCGACCACTAATAAAGTTGATATGGCTAGAAAGGGGGTGACTACTGAGATGACGGCTGATAGAGATGTAAGGAAGAAGAAGACATGCTGCGCCGACCACTAATAAAGATGAAATGGCAAGAAAGGGGGTGACTACTGAGATGACGGCTGATGGAGATGTAAGGAAGAATAAGACATGCTGCGCCGACCACGATTGATACGAGCTACGGGTGTGGTGTCAAAGAGAAAACATCTCAAAACCTTGGTCAAATTCTAGTGCAATATTTATAACAAATCTATTAACTACTTATTACAAACAAATATTCCAGTTTTTATTAAAAACTCAAAATTACGAAATAAAAAATAATTTAAAAAAATTAAATCGAATTGAAATAACAGATCCCAAGAAACAGACTTCCGAAATTAAAGTTACCTATTTCATAATTTTGAGTTAATTTCTTTTTGAAGTCGATTTAATTTTATTATTTTTTTTTTTGATGTTCGCTTCAACATATGTTACATTTCATGTATTGTTTCACATAAATGTATTCCCGCCATAAGACCAGTAATCAGTTCCATCTTAAAATCTTAATTTTGTTGAACAAAAATGTTGTAAAATAAGTTGTTATAAAAACATGATAATTACGAGTTTGGTAATGACCGCGATATTATCTCGACATCTGATGTTTGAGTCGATTTGTGTGCGTTTTATTTTTATTGAAATGTGGGTGTGTTTAAGATCGCTTTTATAGTGTCACACTTATGTTTGAGTAAAGTAAAATATCACGTTTGTAATTTCCGATGGCGTAGACAGAGCTGAAATGTCTTGTGAGTCTGTTATACGAAGTAGAAAGCAGCCATGTCGGGAAAAGTTCAGAGTTATAAGCATTTTTCTGTCGATGGTTGTATTATGGATGTATGGACACGACTGCATTTGAGATCTCTGATTGCATTCTAATGTTTAAAATTTTAAACAATGAAATTGATAGCCCCGATCTCTTATCCAAAATTAACTTAAACGTTCCGTCTAAAACTCGGTTTAATCCGCCATTATGGGTGCCGTTTAGCTCAACAAATTATAGGCAAAACTCATGTATTGTGCGTGTATGCAGAACCTTCAACAACCAGTGTAAGCAGCACGATCTTGATCCCTTTACCACCAGTGTGGTCACAGTCAGAAGACGCGTAAGCCTTGACTTCATTTCAAAAAATAAATTAAACTGTTAACATTAAATTAAGCTGTACCAAATTGTAATTCATTGACCATTGTCTATCTCATTGTGTTTAATGTTGCCTTATTTATGCGAGTATCTGTTATATTTGTATTCAACATAGACTATATGGTGGTGATCTATTGTGTAAAGATGTGTATTTTTGGTTTTTAAACTGTTTTCTTTTTATATTATGTATGTGTTCGCTTAATTTTTTTCCCGTTTCTAAACGTGAGGACAATAAGTCCTCACGTTTATTATTCCATTACTATATTGTTTTAATGTAGCTGTTAGTCCTCCATAATTGTTAAATAAATAAATAAATATCTCCGTGATAAATAGAGATATGGACATGGCTGTTTTTGCAAAAAATGTTGTATGTCGAAATTAGCATGAGTGTGTTTATAACTCATTTTTGGAAAAAGTGCCATATGGCTGCTTTCTGCATAACTAGGTCCAATTATGGGTGCGGTGTGTACTTCTCCGGACAAGCTGCTTGACAAGCTCTACTAATACTGATTGAAAATTGTTCCCAAGCTTTTGTCAACCACAATGATTACTGTTCTTCCAAGTTATTTCTCATTTTTTCTCGTAGACTGTTCAAAATTAATCGATTACTCTAACTCGGCTGCCCTCCCTACTATTACAATATCAAATCGTGACTTTTGACCTTAAGACTTTAAAATTTGAGGTCACGAAAATCTTCAAGTCGTGCCACATTGACTTTTGAACGAAGTTTTTTGACCACATGACATTGACACGGTCGTGTGAAAGGATTTGGAAAAAAGTGTTTCTCAATGATTACTTTTTGAGAGTTTTTGATAATAGAAAAAGTGATCTGGGAAGTGACCTGGTTCTGGTCATGAACTGGGCTCAAAAGTTATTAAAACTGTCGTAATTTTATTAAAACAGACAAAGGTTTGGAGACAATGAGACGTGAAAATCTGACTACTCTATAAAAAGTTATGCGTGGTCTACATTACACCACAACAGTTGAGGAGTACGTGCAGTACATGAAAGTGAAGACCAACTGGAATCTGAGGGTCAAAAGGTTGGAATCGCGCCACGACATTAATTTTAAGTCATTTGGGGTGCGAGTTCCAAACTTCCAACCCACCATCTACGAACCTGCTTGAAGGAGGACTTTTGGCCGAAAGGTGTCGTATATCGACGTTTCCGAGGACAGTTACGCGACACCGCGCAGCGACACACGACGCCGACAACGTTACGTGTATAGTTATAGTTTGATGTTAATATTATTTTTTCTATGGGCATCAGTAGCCTGATAATAAAATGATTATTATTATTATAAATAAAAAAACAATATACGTGTCGAATTGCGAACCTCATCCTTTTTTTTCGTCGGTTAAAAAGCAAATGACAGTTTGTAGTATCTCTTGGTGAGTGCGAACTTACATTACACGAAGTTACAATTTTTAGGAACCAAATGGTGACATGAGGCGAGTGTGAGCGAGAGAACATACGCAAAAGTTAGGAGAGACTATGTTCAGGCTCGCCAAGATATATCGGCGGTAATGTTAGACAGATTATCGTGTCGTTTAAAGCGTCGTGGCTTGTGTATTTAAATGGAAGTGTTCACATATAGGACGACACGATTAACTGTCGTCCACGACTGTTTTTTGCGGTGACGACAGATTGTCATGACAGTGGGAACGGCTAGCACGACAGTCGTAAAACGATACAAAATCGTCACGACTAAATCGTGACGGCAAATCATGTGTCGTTGTTGCGACTATCTATCGTGGAGTTGTAGTTTTCTTCTCATATGCAAATGACAAAGCGGCTGCCGTGAAACGATAAAATGTCATCGCAGTCCAACGGGAACAGCTAGAGACGATAGTCGTCCGACGATAAATTAATCGTCACGACATAGTAGGAACGCGCCTTTAGTGAAGCAGTTCGTGAGGGGAAGTACTAACATATTTATGCCACCTAGCAGCGCCGCTGTAGTTACGCACGTGACATATGGATACAACAGGGCCTCAAGTCTGCTATTACAATAGTGTCAGAATGGTCTGTCATTGATTTCATAATAGAGACGATGACTAAAAAATGTTTTTTTGTTTGTCCGTCATGTAGATTATTAAAATATATCGGACACGTATTTTTTCTTTTTGTACGTAATCAAAAGATTACGGCGATACATCGAGTTAAAATGTGGCATGACGTCACGCCTTGGTAGATTTTATACATAGAAGTGACGTAGCAAGCCCCCACACCCTGCGAGTTATCTAAGTATTTTTTTATTAATATGATAAAGCAAAAAATACGTATCTAATATTTTTTTATTATCTGACTGACGGACTAAATAGAATTTCTTTTTTTTTTACCCAGGCATCATCCCTATTGTTGATTTTGACAAGTTTTGTAATCTACTAATATAATGGCGTCGTTGAGCTCCTTAAGTTCTGAGTTGAGCTGCGCGATTACTGACAAATGCGTGCACTGACTGGACAGGTCCTCTCAATCTGTGTGGTTCTTTCCTCAAAAGACCATTTCAGACACCAATCTACATGGTCTTCACATGAAGTGACCAAGATTATGTCTGGACTTTATAAGAGACTGTGACCTCTGAGTTTGTTTCGGCCTTTCTTCTCAGAGTAGTCAGATAGGAAACGCCGACCTCATCTAGTTTAAAAAAAAATAAAAAATATTGACTTGTAAAAGTGTTTGTACAAACCTACCTACAGAAATAAAAATCATTTATCATTTATGACTTTCCAATGGTCAACCGCTGACACTCCATTAAAAGAAATGGCTTAAAATGGCCAATGTTACTAACCATATATGAGTAGGCTCGAAATAAAGTTTATTCTAATCTATTCTATTATGAAAGACTAACGTATGCGGTAATCTGCTAAAATTTTGACAGTTCCTTTGATCAGTACCACGATTCTATTACGAGACCACTGACCTACCAATGATCGACCATTATGAATTTAGCAGATTACGAACTTTTAGCAAAATGACAATGGGATCGTGTTGGAATGACGTATTAATTAAAAATAGCAGACTTGGGGCCCTGGTTCTGCGCAGGCGCTGGGCGCTAGACAGTCAGCCCGCTACCCTAACGTAATCAGTCTATAATGTTGCCACGGCTGGGACACAGCTCTTCTTTGTGCGTGAAGACGTGGGCTGTGATCCACCACGCGGACACTGTGCGGGTTGGTGGATTTTTTTTATTTTTATTTGTGATGGGTTTGCTCTTGACTCTAGTCTAGGTCAGAGGTGACAGAGACAAAGTCGACGATGGAGTGAGCTTGTTCACTCTCACTTTGAAGAGATTAGGGTTGTATACGTTCGGAAACACAGACGCAGGTAGTGAGTTCCACTCTTTTGCTGTGCGCATTATAAAAGACATTTGGAAGCGCTTAGTGCGAATTGGTGGAATAGCAACCAGGTAGGGATGGTAACTGGCAGTGCGTCTAGATGTCCGATGGTAGAAGGGGGCCGGTGGAATGAGGTCGTGGAGTTCTCGGGCACACTCACCGAAGTACAATCTGTAGAAGACCGACTAGCAGGCAACCTTGCGGATATCACATATCATATTTTTTTTGGTTCTAGGACATTAAAAGAGTGTCCATGGCATTTCTTGCCTGTTCTTCTCTTTAGATATCTATTACGCTTTGGAATGCGCTTTGCTATCTTTCAGACTGACTGACTCCTTGGTTTTCGCTCGCCACCTTGGTGACTAGCTACATTTTTATCACGACATGAGATACTTCTCACGGACAAGTAAAAACAGCCGCACGGGTCGAGGTCAGTCCGTGGATGGGTGACCATTAATTACATACCGAGACCCCTTCGTGCCTCGGAAAGCACGTTAAGCCGTTGGTCCCGGCTGTCATTAGTGGATCTTTGGCAGTGCGGAATTCCTGACAACCAGTCATACCAAGGGGTACTGTACTATATCCAGTAACTGGGTTGTGGAGGTCAAGTAGGCTTGTAAAATACTGGTATTCAGCAGCATCCTGTTGGACTGGGAGCTGACCTAAACATAGTTGGGGCAAGGCTGATGATGATGTTGAGCTATTTCTATTATTTCCTTGTCCACATGAGAAGCGGATTAACATCGTGAAATCAATACTTTCAACACGTTTAAAGTTTCTTAAAAAGCACATTGAATCAATATTCGACTTATAATGTTATGATCAAGCAAAAAATACAAGTTTTTTTATTAATATTTGCATTAATTTTAGGTGTAAAGTAAAAAAGTCATACGAATGACCGAATTTTAATATTAAATCCACTACATTCGGAACTTGTTTGTGATCTCGAGAGGATAGTGTTGGGACATGGGAATTGGAAATTTAAAAAAATAGGTTTTGTCATCATCATCAGCCTGCAGCGGTTCATTGCAGGACATAGGCCTCTCCAATGGCACGCCATTCATGTTGATACTCGGCAACTCTCATCCAGCTGCTACCAGCCACCCTGCGAAGATCGTCGCTCCACCTAGCCTGAGGGCGTCCTGCCTTACGTTTGCCGATTCGCGGTCTCCACTCAAGAACACGTGTGGGGTAATGGTCATCAGTTCTACGACTAATATGGCCGGTCCAGTACCACTTCAGCTTCCTTATTAAAAGACTAATTAAAATTCAGAGCTTTCCCGCTTACACAAAAGAATGTTGTTATTTTACTTAAATTCTGAACTTGAATAATCTATTACATATTTACGTAAACGCACGCCTTCTTCCCATGGAGGTAGGCAGAAACTACAGAAAACCGTCTGCTATGATCCTTACATTTACCTTTTGCTTCGCTTAAGGCACTACCCCGACCAAAACCTTGCGATAGTGCGTTATTCAGACGCTATTAACTCATTAATTTAGAGTAATAAACTACATCTAAAAGCAATTTATTAATGGTCAATATCTTATCATCACATTGTACGTTTTTTGTTTGGTTTGTGTTATAAATACGTTTAAAATCTCCTTGTACAAAACTGACTAAAATTATTGATTGTTTTATTTTATTTCAAAAGATCGCTATTCTTTTTTTATTTAAATAATGCCAAAAAAATTGTGACTTATATGATAAATGAGGGTGGGCAGGGAGCGGGACAGAGGGAGACTGAGCGGCGGGACAGAGAAGGACGGAACGCTCAAGGTCATTTGGTCGGGATAGCGCTTTAAGTTCACACACATCTGGTCATCCATGCACGCACTAATCTATTACTTCGGATAAAAATACCAGCAAATAATTTGATGATATAATAGATAAATCCAAGCACAAAATCTTTCAATCACAAAAAATTTCTCACTAGATAATTTTCGTTTTTCATTCGTCCTCAACTGTCTCGTTTCGGCCTCTTTCCCATCACTAGCAATAACTTTGACAGGTTCGCTACGAATTGGCCCATTCGTAAGCATTTTATCATTTCCTTCGTGTTTTTAAATAAATCAATGTAAATTAAGTTAGTAATGTTAAGTTTGCTGTTCAAGATAATACCTGCCTATGTTTTAGAAAAAGAAGTATGAAATTAACGTAAGCGAAGCAGTATGTAAGGTTCGTAGGAGGTGGAGTTCTGCAGTTTCTGCCTACCCCCATGGAAAAAAGGCATGAGTTTATGTATGTGTGTGTGTGTGTAAAATATGTAAAAACCGGTCAAGAGCGAGTTGGATTCGCGCACTGAGCGTTCCGTACCATCCATATATAAACAAGGTGTGCTATTTAGAGACATCGTTTTATTTTTCCTGTAATACATAAACTTCACAAACATCACACAGAATAATTTAAGATTTTTCATTTTTCATCAAAAGTCGAAAACTATGCGGCTAAAAAAGAAAAAACAAATGTTTGAGAATGTGCAAACAGCGCTCTTTCATAATGATACCCCACTTATATTTTTAAGACCTTTTTTTGTTATATTTTTTTTCTGAAGAATAATAAATGTGTGGTCAAATTTAAAGGTGTGTACCACACCCTTAAATTTGACCACACCTTACTGATACACCCAGTATTTTCATTTTTAAAATGTTCAGCCTAGGTAATTAATCATCACAGAAATTCCCCAAATACTTAACGATACATTATCATATATGCCGCGTTACCTATACAGGCTGATTTTTAAAACATGCGACAAAATTTAAGGGGGTGTTCTACCCATCAATATGAACAACTTTTACTATGGGACCAACTCGGAATTCGCAAAAAAATTTCGACCTTTTTATACAAAATGGTCCAATCGGGTAAGTGCTTTTACATGGGAAGGTATTTTTTTTTTTTGCGAATTCTTAGTTGGTCCCATAGTAAAAGTTGTTCATATTGATGGGTAGAACACCCCCTTAAATTTTGTCGCATGTTTTAAAAATCACCCTGTATGAGGAGCACGTGGCTAAGTAATAACAGCCGCACGGGTCGATCCATCAGGTTAAGTTACGCTTGCCGGGGTTGGTCCCTAGATAGCTGATCTACGTAAGAGAATGAAGATCACGAAATAAAGTTAAAAGTCAAAATAATGAGAACTGCATACCAACACAAACAGATTGATGACATAATGCTCTGCCTCTAGATATGATAGATTTAGAATCTCTGCACTGCATCATTAGACCTTAAACATATGACAATAAAGTTTACATACCGAGACTACTCCGTGCCTCGGAAAGCACCGGACAGTCCCGGCTGTCATTTGTGGATCTTTGACAGTCGTTACGGGTCGTCAGAAGCCCGAAAGTCTGACAACCAGTCTTACCAAGGGGTATCGTATTACCCAATAACTAGGTTGTGGAGGTCAGATAGGCAGTCGCTTCATGTAAAATACTGGTATTCAGCTGCATCCGGTTAGACTGGAAGCCGACCCCAACATAGTTGGGAAAAGGCTAGGCAGATTGATATTGTCGCGTTACCTATATGTATGTCAAGTAAAAACATTATGGAAGTTTTTCAATAAAAATACTTACACAAAAAATATTGAAAATTACGTTCAAATATATCTAATAAATATCGCCATTTAAGAAATCAAGATTCGCACAAAAAAACGAATGGATTTCATAATGTGATTACACGGTTCGACAGGTTTTTATTACTTAACATAAATTAATAAAAAAAAATCTTAAGTGTACTTTGATAATTTAAGGACATCTTCATACTAATCGACTAATACAAGCTTACAGAGGTGACCAAATATCGTCATCATCTCCCTGTCCTACAGTGCTAAAAATCAGTGCAGTATTCTGTAAAAATCTCACCGTGAAAACTTAGGTGAAGTGAGCGTGGAGTGAGCTGTCACTAAAGTCACTAAAGCGTCAGGTGGAATGACAGCTCTCTTCACCTAAGTTTTCACGGTGAGATTTGTACAGAATAGACCAACTAGTCCCACGTGACGTGGGATCGGCGCACAACGTTTTCTTTTTCCATTCTCTCCTGTCTGCCATCACACTATCATTCCTCGCATTAACTGCGCCTTGTTAGTGCATTTATATATATAGGAATTTATAGCATTCAGAAACTTATTACAGGTAAAGCATCGAGTTTTGTGAAGGTATACTATCGATGAATACGTAAAGTATCGAGTTTTGCGAATGTAGACTATCGATAAACACGTGTCTATGTATAAATAGTAGTTTATTGCTCGTTGAAATAGCACTACGGATTAAGTATGTCATGATGTCAAAAAAAACAACGTTATATTATTGTACCGATTATATAAATTAATTTTTTTTTGTATGTTCGTTTGTAATGGATAAACTCCAAAAATACTTAACCGATTTTAAAAATTCTTTCACCTATAGAAAGCTACATTATCAGCGAGTAACATGGGCTGTATTTTATTGACTTCCACGCGAACGATGTCGCGGGCAGAAGCTAGTTTATGATAAACAAATTGGACAACACCAGCCCACAAAAAACAAGTTTAAACCCAAAACTCAAATAGATTTCTCAAACCATAGATTATCATGTAACACCATACTTAAAATAAATAAACCTCCGCAATATATTAATAAGAAATAAACAATTATTTAAATAAGGCTATAAATATTAATGATGGTTGTAATTGCGACGCGTTTGTCGCGATAAAGAGTCGCATTATGTGGCTGTGTCCTTATTTATTTAATACTCATTCTGTGGCGTCGCTCTACGGCAATATATCTTTTTTTATTGACCATAGATAATACCGTAGTTAACAAACAGGTTTAATAGAGATTTTTGAAGTGAATATGTTTGAAATTTATTTGACAAATGCCGTGTGGATTTCCGTCGAACTTATATGCAAACTTTCATCACCTATTTACCCCTTTAGGGGGTGAAGTTTTAAACTTCGTTACTTATTGCTCACCTTCACTCACCTTCGATGTATAAGGAACCCTTGTGCAAAATTTCATGCTTCTAGCCTCAGCGGTTTGACCTGTGCGTTGTGTATAAGGTGTAACTTATAAACTTGTACTCATCATTATGAACAACTTTTACTATGGGACCAAACCTGAAAAAAAATCAGCTGTTCCCTACATTTGTGTTCCATAACTCGTCAAAATCTGGAATCGAAATCGAACAGCTGATTTTTTCGCGATTTGCAGGTTTGGTCCTATTGTAAAAATTGTTAATCATTCTGAGTAAAATGACCTCATAAAGAAGTTGTGCGTTATTTAAGTTACACCTTGTATAAGTGAATGAATTTAAAATTTCTATTCCCAGAAGGGGTTGGCAGAGATGCTAAGTAATAACAGCCGCACGGATCGATCCATCAGGTTAAGCTACGCTTGCCGGGGTTGGTCTGTGGATGGGTGACCACCTTTTCATACCGAGACTCCTCCGTGCCTCGGAAAACACGCTAAGCCGTTGGTCCCGGCTGTTATTCGAGGATCTTTGACAGTCTTTACGGGTCGTCAGAAGCCCGAAAGTCTGACAACCAGTCTTATCAAGGGGTATCGTATTACCCAGTAACTGGGTTGTGGAGGTCAGATAGGCAGTCGCTCCATGTAAAATACTGGTATTCAGCTGCATCCGGTAAGACTGGAAGCCGACCCCAACATAGTTGGGAAAAGGCTAGGCAGATTGATTGGTTGGCAGAGATGTACAGTCAACGTCTAGTCCACTTATACCGCAATGACCATTATCGCCTGCGCTATACGGGCTTCCAAAGTTGCCAATGTGTAGTATTGTCAAACGTTCATAAAGAAGGTCATAAGTACAACTAATATTGCTATGCCATAGTTTTGTGAGATTGCTAGTCGACTTCTGACTGTTATAGTACATACAGTACACAGATTTCGTCAGTTAAGTCCCATGGAATAGGGGATGAGCTTACCGCCATCAACCGGCCACCCATCCAGACCTTGGGGAAGGAAGGTGTGAGGTTATGTTAAATCAACGAAGTTGCCGCGCTTGACTCGGTGGAACGCAGAGCTAAGAGGCTAATTGGCGACGTAAAACTGGTGGATCCCAAGCTTCACAGCTTGGCTCTTCGCCGCAAGGTTGCCTTCTTGTCGGTCTTCTACAGATTGTACTTCGGTGAGTGTGCCCGAGAACTCCACGACCTCATTCCACCGGCCGTTTTCTACCATCGGCCATCTAGACGCACTGCCAGTTATCCCATCATCATACCATTCGCGTCTGTGTTTCCGAGCGCATACAACCCTAATCTCTTCAAAGTGAGAGTGAACAGGCTTCTTCTGGGTAAGCTCACTCCATCGTCGACTTTGTCTCTGTCACCTTTGACCTAGACTAGAGTCAAGAGCAAACCCATCTCAAAAAAAAAAAAAACATTTTTTGCCCGACCTGGGGACCGAACCAGGAGCCCTTACTCGCTGTGCACGGGCACGCAGCAGCCCGGAGATGTTTCTCAGTGCAGCTCGGAGATGCCCGGTTGATGGACTCACCTTCTATTACATAGGAGTCAAACATAACTGGCGAAATTTGGGTGTACTACACACAGAGTACATTGCCCTACCCTTCGGGGATATTATATTATGTGAATAGGGTTCACATTCGCATGGCTCGCGTAAGGACTGCGATCTGTAAAATGTGAAGTTAACGGCCATTTACTGTAAGTTAGTACTAATCTTAAACAACAAAATAGTGTGTTGTTTACGGCGATGTTCGTCGTTTGTCCCAGGTATGTCGCGTGGCCTTAGACCTGGAGTTACAGGTACTGCCTCGTAAAAACTATAGTATTTTAGATGTTCGATGACACGGACAGACGAACAAGTGGTTTTGTATACAGGCAGCTAACTTGCAACTTTACATAGTTTTATGGGTGAGCTGAGTAGTCAATAGGGATGATGACTAAAATTTTATTTTTGTTTTTTTTTTAATTATAATTTGTATGTTATAGTATGAGCTCGTGGCTAAGTAATAACAGCCGCAAGGGTCGATCCATCAGGTTAAGCTACGCTTGCCGGGATTGGTGACCATCTTTTCATACCGAGACTCCTCCGTGCCTCGGAAAGCACGTTAAGCCGTTGGTCTCGGCTGTCATTCGTGGATCATTGACAGTCGTTACGGGTCGTCAGAAGCCCGAAAGTCTGACAACCAGTCTTACCAAGGGGTATCGTATTACCCAGTAACTGGGTTGTGGAGGTCAGATAGGCAGTCGCTCCATGTAAAATACTGGTATTCAGCTGCATCCGGTTAGACTGGAAGCCGACCCCAACTTAATTGGGAAAAGGCTAGGCAGATTGATTGTATGTTATAGTATGACATTAATATTGCTATATAATTGTATTTAATTCATTATTATTGACATAACTAAGTAACCTTATTGACATAACTATAATTTCTCTATTTAATTGTAATATTATAGAAGACAATAATAAAATAATAATAATGTTTAATGTTTAATGCCTGCCAATTTAGAATGATTTTATAAAATTGCAATGCTTGTAAAAGGTTGCTAAGTCAAAATACTAACTTAATATAAAACCAATATGTGCACTTAGTTCGCAATAAACGCTTTGACTTTGACTTTGACTTAGTACAAACAAAACAAACTTATCAATTAAAGGGTTAGTATTTATTAATAACGGTTGTCGCAATTATCCCACGGGAACGTACTACCGGGATCAAAAGTATCCTATGTCCTAATCCTGGTCATAGTCTACCAATGTACCAAATTTCATTCAAATCCGTTCACCAGTTTTAGCGTGAAAGCGTAATAATTCAATCAAGATTCGAAAGACACGTGGCGCCATCTATTGTAATCAGAACGTTATTGTTGTTTTCCTCGGGAACAGTACTATTTTTCGGAATCAAAGGTATCCTATGTCCGTTTCTGTACACCTGACAACGTATATGAAAAAATTCAGGATGATTGGTTCAGTGGTTTAAGCGTGAAAAGGTAACAAACAAACAAACAAACTTACTTTCACATTTATAATATTAGTTAGGATCACACATAATTATTGTTCATCCCTGTCGCACGAGCAACCGGACGTGT
The DNA here is from genome assembly GCA_948252095.1 of Dicycla oo. Lineage (NCBI taxonomy): Eukaryota > Metazoa > Arthropoda > Insecta > Lepidoptera > Noctuidae > Dicycla > Dicycla oo. The sequence goes on from OX411738.1 coordinate 17,734,155, forward strand.
CTCAACATTGGTGCATCGTGTTGCTTGGCTAGGGTTTTCATAATACCGTTGCTGCTAGCCCTCATTCTGCTTATTAAGGATGCAGTCTTTTTCCTCATAACAGCATAAAAGTCGTCAGTTCGTGCTACAGCAAACATGCTAGACGCGCTGTGGAACCGGGGCAACCCCATCAGCACCCTGAAGCCATTTTTACATTGCACACGCAGAGCATTTAGAGCCCTCGCGTACAGTTGACCCACAAACTGCCCGTGTTAGAACGCTTGATAATAAGCATTAAATAGAGCTCTTTAGTCCCTCATATAGATTATTAAAAAATATTGGACACGTATTTTTTCTTTTTCTACGTAATCAAAAGATTACGGCGATACATTGAGTTGAAATGTGGCATGACGTCACGCCTTGGTAGATTTTATACATAGAAGTGACGTAGCAAGCCCCCACTCCCGAAATTTAATGCGTGTTATCTAAGTCATTTTTTATTAATATGATAAAGCAAAAAATACGTGTCTAATATTTTTTTATTATCTGACTGACGGACTAAATATATATATATATATATATACAGTATGTTAACCAACAGAGGGCGTTCCCGTTAACCCGCAATAGTATAGCATCCATACATGCTAAAAAAAATATTACCATTCGAAAACAAAATGGTTTTTATTTTTTTTAATATTAAAATATTCACTAAAAATGTTAAATTGATACGTAAAAGAAACACTTTGTACACGCGTACTTGAAGGACGGAAACATCGCAATTTAGTTTTTATTTTTAGTGAATATTTTAATATTAAAAAAAATAAAAACCATTTTGTTTTCGAATGGTAATATTTTTTTTAGCATGTATGGATGCTATACTATTGCGGGTTAACGGGAACGCCCTCTGTTGATATAACATACTGTGTATATATATATATATATATATTTTTACCCAGGCATCATCCCTATTCTTGTTCGCCACTTTCTTAAATCCGTGCTAATCTATCTACTTAATAAAAATCTTAAATGCATTTTCATTCATTGATCGACAACCGTGGGGACCTGTGGCTGAGTAATAACAGCCGCACGAGTCAATCGATTAAGTAAAGCTGTGCTAGCCGCGGTTGGTCCGTGGATGGGTGACCATCTTTACACTCCGTGCCTCTGAAAGCACGTTAAGCCGTTGGTCCCAGCTGTCATTCGTGGATCTTTGATAGTCGTTACGGGTCGTCAGAAGCTCTAAAGTCTGACAACCAGTATTACCAAGGGGTATCGTAATACCCAGTCAGATAGGTAGTAGAGTCAGATAGGCAGTCGCTCCATGTAAAATACTGGTATTCAGCTGCATCCGGTTAGACTCCCAACATAGTTGGGGAAACCTTAAGCAGATGATAATTGATTAGGTTACTTTTTAAATTAAAATTGAATAATTATTTCTATTAAAATATGAAATACTTATAAAAGATTTTTTTAATTTATTTTTATCATAATAATGGTTCCGATTCTCTTGTTCAATAACTAAACTAAAATTAGAGAATCGCTATCTTTTACTAACAGGCAATGCGAGAAAAGGACGGCTATAGCCATGAACTGAGTTAGAGATGTTATACCTACTAGTTTACGCCTTGCGCTCCACCGTGTTTTATTTTAGTCATATTTTTACGTGCCATCGTTATTTATATGGAAATAAATATCGAGAGTTCACGGGCTATTTGTATTAAGCTACATTTTTGGAGCTTTACAGGAAAGCATATCAAAGTTTCATTATTCGGAAAAAAAAAATAAAAAAAAAGTATTAATATTTTTTTACGAAAAGAACCAATAGATTATATCCTATCTCAGATTTTACGTTTTTCACTTTTTAATGCAGATAGATTATAACTGAACAAATAGCCCGTGAACCCTCGATATTAGTTCCAACTAATTTTAATAGCTCTAATTTACGTCTGTCTCTTTCTCGATTTATTAGAGAGAAAAAGTTAGCAATAGCCTAAATTAAGTTTAGTTTGTATACCAATAACTGACTAACTTGCTGAATGGGACGACTAGTTACTCAGCCAAGTGAAATCATCGATCTCTTAAGAGGATTGTGAAGTGCCGATACGCGGCGCGATTTTTAGAGGCAATTGCCTACATTTCACACAATTATTTACATTAATATTGTTTCGGGCGATAACGTTTTTACTCCCCTAAACCTTTACGAAATGAGACAATTTTAATCTCATTACATTCAGTACACTTTAATCTAGGTCTGTACGTTTTTCATTTTTAGTAATTCAATTTAATTTAATTAAAAAAATTAAAAACGCTCGAGGATGTTTTTATGTCAAAAATATAGATATTTAGATGCTAATAACTTATATTGTATACAATATTTCTTTATAATAAAAACGTACGGACCTAGTTTTTCATTATACCAACAACATTTCCAAAAATTATGAAAATTAAACTATGTTTACGGGGAGAAAAACGTTATCTCTTTTTGTATGAAAATTTACAGCTTCACAATCCTCTTAAGTTTTTCTAACTGAATAGACAGCTGATGCTGGGGAGTTTGTTGCTGGACAGTTCTGATTCTCAGCCAAGTTTTAATAAATGACTAGATTTTGATTCAACCAACCCGAATCATAGACTCAACCCACCAAAAGCCGTGCTGAAAATCAGAAAAAAATCGTCTGTCACGAAAAACGAACAATTCCGAACAATTAAAAACTAACAATGAAAATTTTGCGCAGTCCAAGAGTCGTGGTCAGGATGAACAAAACGCATAATTGTTGCCGATCGGTTTCCGAGAACGAAGGACACAAAGAGATTCCGGAGTCATTAGGGACAGCCGTCGTTTTTATCGTGAGCACATATTGGCATGCGAGGGTTGAGACGAACTAGATACTTTGTCGTGAGCACATATTGGCATGCGAGCTTTGAGACGAACGTAAAGACTTGGAGTTCTTGTGTTGAAAAGGGCTAGATGTACTACATAATTAATACTTATGGATTTTCGGTCCCCAGCATTTTTACCAATTTAATACTTACCTAATTATAGTTGTGGTGTCGAGCAGATGATTTTTCTAAACATCCGAAGCAATGGGTTTGGTTTTATTGAGAAAATTAAAGAGATTCTCATTCCCAGTTTGGAATGTAAGTGGTGCAAAAAAGTGTTTGCTTACGAAAGCGGGCAGAAACTACCTACAGCCTACCTAACTATCTACATCATCATTCTCCTGCCCTTGTCCCAATTTAATATATTTGCGGTCGGCGCAACATGTCTTTTTCTTCCATACTTCTCTATTAGTCGTCATCTCGATAGTCACTCCCTTTCTGGCCACCATCGAGTACAAGGCCCAAACTGCGGCCAAGAAACTGGGCATCCTAAATAGGGTGAAGCGATACTTTACGCCTGGACAGCTTTTAACCCTTTACAAAGCGCAAGTCCGATCCTGCATGGAGTATTGCAGTCACCTTTGGGATGGATCAGCTAAGTACCAACTAGCCGCGCTTGACTCGGTGGAACGCAGAGCTAAGAGGCTCATTGGCGACGTAAAACTGGTGGATGCCAAGCTTCATAGCTTGGCTCATCGCCGCAAGGTTGCCTGCTTGTCGGCCTTCTACAGATTGTACTTCGGAGAGTGTGCCCGAGAACTCCACGACCTCATTCCACCGGCCCCCTTCTACCACCGGACATCTAGACGCACTGCCAGTTACCATCCCTACCTGGTTGCTATTCCACCAATTCGCACTAAGCGATTCCAAATGTCTTTTATAATGCGCACAGCAAAAGAGTGGAACTCACTACCTGCGTCTGTGTTTCCGAACGTATACAACCCTAATCTCTTCAAGTGAGAGTGAACAGGCTTCTTCTGGGTAAGCTCACTCCATCGTCGACTTTGTCTCTGTCACCTCTGACCTAGACTAGAGTCAAGAGCAAACCCATCATAAATAAAAAAAATAAAAAAATATCATCTTTCACACAGTCCATCCATCGTTTCTTTGGTCTTCCCTTACTCGTATAGCCCTCCACGTTCATACTCAACACTTTCCTGACGACATTTTCCTCATTCCTCCGCATCACATGCCCATACCATGACAACCGATTTCCACACAACTTATCAGTCACCGGTGTCACTGCGATCTACTTACATAAATGATAAATGATTTTATTTCTGTAAGTAGGTTTGTACAAACACTTTTACAAGTCAATCATGTTTTTTTGAAACTAGATGAGATCGGCGTTTCCTATCTGACTACTCTGAGAAGAAAGGCCGAAACAAACTGAGAGGTCTCTTATAAAGTCCAGACATAAGTTTGGTCACTTCATGTGAAGACCATGTAAATTGGTGTCTGAAATGGTATTTTGAGGAAAGAACCACACAGATTGAGAGGACCTGTCCAGTCAGTGCACGCATTTGTCAGTAATCGCGCAGCTCAACTTAGAACTTAAGGAGCTCAACGATTCGACGAGAAATGATTTAATTACCTTCTAGAAAAGGGTATTCTTTACTTTGTCAACGTTCATACTTTGGGAATGTTCCCACCCCTCGTCGAGGCCTGTCACGGTCAGTGCTTGTCGTGGCGCGTGCTGAGCACTCCACGGATCACCCAATGCATTCGACCGGACAGGTGACGACAAGCCACCGTAGGCCGACTGTTCCCACGGCCTGTCGGCCTGGCCTGGCGTGGTCTGGCCTGTGAGGAAGCGGATCCTGGGACGATATGTCAAGGTGCCAGTTAACAGTTGCACTTTTCGTCTGTTAGTGATCTGAAGACCAACTCCCGTAGTTAAAAACTTTCAAAATCTAATCGCATTCTCATCTTGTCAAAAACTTGTCAAAAGTGTAAGTAAATTAGAGGTATTTTTGACAGATTGATTAGAATGCAAACGTTCTTTAATTTAAAATACGGGAATCGCCCCCCTGCTGTAAGGCCCTTCACACATTACGATTCTCAAGAGACGATACTTCATTCGCATACCAATAAAATACTTGTTCGCTACTCGAGGTTCTTACATTCTACGCTACTGAAAACATAGAAAATGTCTTCATTTGCATTTGTTCACATGCATCGCTAAGACGTTTTAAATAATGTCGAGTGATTCCAGTAATGAAGAAGCACTTGCACTGTATATCTATCTTTTATTCAGAAATAGAACACTATATTCCCAAATTCTCCCCAAATCTTCTCTCTTCTCTATCTTTTCTCATAAATTCAGGCAATTTAAAGGTAAGCACGACATGGATATTTTTATATTCTTGCAACACATTTAAGAGGCCGTATACGAAATTTTGCCGATTTCGCTGATTTACGTGATTTTACAAACGTTATTTTACAGTTAAAACTCTGTATTTCTTTAAGTTTTAATGCACGACATGAAAGATCATTTCAATTATGCTCTAATAAGTGAGCTACTTTTTTTATTTTTAATATATAATTTTGACTAATCGACCTAAAACCGGCGACTGTTTTGTGAATTTTTGCTCTAAGAGGTTTAGAATTTCAAATATTTACGAACAGTTTTGATGTCTAAATTGTATGAAAAAATTACAGTGTATTCATGTAGAAAGTCGTCTATACAATAAATGCATCACTTTTCGCCACTTTCATATAAACTTTTTGAGTAAAAAATATTTAACGAAGTCAAATTTTAGAGAAAATGGCCTAATAATTGCTTTTGATTTTGGCTACTTAGAACGTTAAAGTTCAAAAACAACAGAAATTAACATCAGTTCAAAATCAATCAATTCCCTGAAAAAAAAAAATAAAAAAGTGGCAATAAAAAATCTTTTAAAACAACCTATATCTCGAACTGTAATACTCGACACAAAATAAAAAGTCGCTCAATTCATACTTATGTGATGATCATAATTGAAATTATCTTTCATGCTGTGCATTAAAACTTATAGAGATATGTAAAATCAAGTAAGAACTGCTGTTCCGCCGCCATTTTGCCGAGATTCGAAGGTGACGTAACGCGCTGACACGGCGGGTATCGCGAGACTACTCGTAGTAGCGGACGCGTACGATACCGGTAACAAAGTGAGCGAATCACCGTACAATTGTATGTGAGATAGTGCTCGGCGACTCATCTTCGAGGCTCACGTACGATACTAGTCGTCTGTAAGTATCGTAAAGTGAGAATGGCCTAAGAGTGTCATGGTAGCCCTGCACCGTAATTGCGTAACACACTATCAATCGGATTCTGAATCTTTTTGAAGCAAATTGCTAATCCATTGCTTCATATGTTCTAAAAATTTGTCTGCTCGACAACGTAAATCACGCAGTGAATATTGTTGAACTGTCAAAATTAAACCGATTCCGATTGATATTACGCAATTAGGGTGCAGGGTCATACATAAGATAGTTATTTTGGCATTATCATAAAATATTTGACACGTCACAGTGTAATGTCATTTGTCATTGTGTCAACCCCCCCAGTGGGAAATTTATTCAAGCAATATAATTTAATATAATTTACGAGTATGTCCGCAATGCACAATGCTATAAAAAAAAACTTTTTACGACTTAACGATTATGTATGGCAATTTTATATTTTTATGTTTCAAGAGTTTTATACTCTTGTTCAAAGCTACTGGGCCCCAAGTCTGTTATTTTTAATTAATTCGTTATTCCAACACGATCCCATTGTCATTTTGCTAAAAGTTCGTAATCTGCTAAATTCATAATGCTCGATCATTGGTAGGTCAGTGGTCTCGTAATAGAATCGTGGTACTGATCAAAGGAACTGTCAAAATTTTAGCAGATTACTGCATACGTCAGTCTTTCATTTGTCATTATAGAATAGAATAAACTTTATTTAGAGCCAACTCATATATGGTTAGTAACATTGTTTTTAACATTATGTAAGAGATTACCATTTTAAGCCATTTCTTTCAATGGAGTGTCAGTGGTTGACCATTGGAAAGTCATAATGACGTCATTATATTAGTAGATTACAAAACTTGTCAAAATCAACCATTATGAAATCAATGACAGACCATTCTGACACTATTGTAATAGCAGACTTGAGGCCCTGGGGAGTTACCATACACTCTTATAGCAGATCAATATTAGACTTCAAGTGACGTGCCGCACGGTGTTGTATCATTTGCGGTGGTTTTTACTTGATTCGACTCAAAATACAAATAAACACTGATTCTGATTCTGAATTCTTTGTTTTTTCATAGGATTTATTTTTCTGTTAAATTCTCAATTTTCACAAACATTAAGTCACGCCTATAAATACAACTGCGGAGGCGAGCCCGTAGCTTCGGAGAAGATGCGATTATAAACGTGTTTTATATGGAATTTTTCACTTTTTGTATGGAAAATATGAAAAATTATTACCTACTGTTGGCAACATTGCATTTGGAGCGCCATCTGCGGACGACAGCGAAGAAACTGACATCAACGAAGGCAGTTTCATATTGCTGAGGTTCCTGGAGTGGGGGCACCAGAGGCTTTTTTCTTGGGCTTTGGATTTTGGATAGTTCACTATCATCATACTCATTGATTGTTATTTTCTTGTACGGTCTACCTATATTGTAAGATACCTAATTAATAAACCAGTTGATTATAAGTTGTCTCGAATTTCTACATGTAGTTTTAAACGTGTGTAAACTTAATCACAAAAAAAAAAAACGTCATTACTCGCATCAATGTTTGCAAATATGTGGCGAGGTATATATGAATAATATATTGCACCTTCAAGTTCATCCCATCATAATTTTTTAGCAAAACAAACACAACTGTGTTTAATTTATTGTTTTCAAAAAATTAAAACATATACCACTAATGATGTGTTTTAGTTTTAGCAAAAACGGAGAAGCACCCGGTCGTTGACCCCAAAAAATCATCAAATTAAATTTATTTTATCGTGTCTGGATTTTTTTTTAATTTTTTATTTTATTTATTAGGGACAACAAACAGCAGTATATTAAATATTACACATGATTGGAGTACTAAACTAATAGAATTAACAAATACACTTCTCACGACGTTATCCACAGATTACCATATAAAATAATTAGCATAGGTACTGTTAATAATAACAATAAGGGCAAACTAGAAGATACTCAATACAAAGTTAAAATTATTACTCGGTTTGTTATTAAAATGTATCTCGGAGAGCATAAAATAAAGTGAAAAAATCTAATCTAATAGTATCTGCGTCTTAACACTAGGGACAAATTTAAAGGTATGGAATCAGATAAAATCGGCATGCAAAAACAAGAGAGAAAAAAAAAAGAGAGAAACAAAAAACAATAAAATAAAAAGAAGTACGAACTTAAAGCTACATAAATACATGAGGTATAGGAATCAAAATCAAGTAACATCAAAACTTATGGCCGTTCCTTTAGAGTGGAAATAACTTGATTTTTGAACCTATTCTTGTTCAGAAATATAATATCAATTGATCCAAATTTTTTATTATAAGTGTCGACCAATCGATATCGGTACCATCACATCTGCGGTGTTTCGCTAGCTAATTTAATGTGACCCTGTATGCTTGTGACGTTTCTTTAGATTCAGTATTTAGGACGACCTTACATAGGTACCTATTGCAAAATACTCCTTGATAATTTAGGGCACCTTATCTTTAAGCAAAAAAAAAAAAAAAATTGTACGCCGTAGATACCTAAATGGCAAAAAAATGTACTTAATACCTATTTAGCTACTTTCTCATTTCTAAGATCTGTATTGTTCACTCTTGGTGCCGATTCTCTTGTTCAAAAACTAAACTAAAAATAAAGAATCGCTTTCTTTTACTAACAGGCCGCGCGAGAAAAGGACGACTATGGCTATGAACTAAAACAAAGAGATGTCAAACTAGTTTACGCTTTGTGCTTCACCGTGTTTTTAGTCGACACAACTTTTGACAGCTCTAATTTACGTACGTTCCTTTCTTGTTTTATTAGAGAAAAAGATAGCAATAGCCTAAATTAAGTTTAGTTTGTGCACAACAGAATCGAGACACCCATGCTTTACAAAACAAATATACTTACGTACAATATTTAAAAAAGCCCTGTCCGTTCCCTGTAGGTGTTGCTAGGTATCGGGATAAGAGTCTAATAATTTTATTATAGGGTCATTAAAAAAAAAAGAAAAAAAAACACAGTTTCATGAAGAATTTGACCGGGTTACACAAATATACATAGGCGCGGCCATCGTAAATTATGACCTCTGATGAAAATTTACAAATGTTTAATGAAATTAGAATAATTTTAGTAGGTAAGCAAAACGTGGATTCTAAATGGAAATAACTTTTTATATTCAATAAATAATATTTTTTATTACTTTTTGGTAGCAGTAGATATGTAGGTACTATGTATGTCCCTGGATCGGAAAGGGTTTATTTTACACGTCATGTATGTCTTGCATTTTCAACAAAAATCAAAATTGAATATTTCGGTTGGTCACAGACTGTATTATAGAGACATCTAACAGACCGGTCGGGAATCGAAGCTGGTGCGTTACGTGCTGATAACATCGCGCCCGGCGAGTTATTCGAAAAATTTCTGACTGAGATACCGAGTAGAGTCAGCATAGAAGCCAAGGATATTATTTTTATATTATATTTTATGTTATTAACATAATTAAAGATTACCCGAAGGTTTAGACACAGGTGTTTATTACACTCACATTTCGCCAGCTATGTTTAAGTTCCCATGCAACTTAAACATAGCTGGCGAAATGTGAAGCCTATATCTATCAATCGGGCACAAAAAAAATATCAGTTAATCTGCCGAGCCTTTTACTTTAAAAAAAATATCAGCTGTTCAGTATATTTATGTTCGCATAATTCGTCAAAATGTACTGAACAGCTGATTTTTATTTCGCGATTTCAAGTTTGGTCCCATAGTAAAAGTTGTTCATAATGATGAGTACAAGGACCCGATGGAGACTGAACGAGTATGGGACGACTGATTTTTTTTTTTACGATTACGATGTTGTTCCCCGGAAAAAAGTTGTTCAGTTTGATGGTCTGTACCACACCCTTAAGTTTGATCACTCGTCTGTGTACCTTGTATACGCGACGAATAGATAACCTCCTCCTTTTTTTGAAAGTGGGTTAAAAAGATCATGATTTGTTCATTCTTAAAAATAATACAAAAATGTATGTTCCAATCGACTAGTGGTCGCAGGCGTGACTGCTGAGCATGGAATCCTGGGTTCGATCACCAAACCTCAAAATCTCAAAACGCGAAAAAAGTCAGCTGCTTCATACATTTATGTTGGCATTACTCAACAAAATGTAGGCAGCAGATTTTTTTTCATTTTTGTGAAATGCTCTCTTTGTAAAAAAAAAAACGAATTGATGAGTGCAATTTCAATTACAATTGGACCCATTTTTGCAAACAAAAACCAACCCACAGTTTGAGTGCTGTGGGTTGGTTCTTGTTTGCAAAAATGAGTAATTGAATTTTTTATTTATTATTCGACGCCATTTAGTTCATTGTTAGATTTAGTGATATGATATTTTTTATTGTTTTTGTTTAATATGTTTACATTTTATGTATATTTCGAGTAGTTAAATTAAATTATCAGAAAAAAAAATGAAAGCGGCATCCGCTTTTTCTCCTATCCCTACCAAAAAACGTCAAGCAAGCCTATCATTGATGCGTACCTTTATACCTGTGTTCTACTTTTTTATTTTCCTGCCGACCGCCTGAAGGCACAGGCGCTAATATACATCCATATAGCATGTTGTAGCATGCAATGTGTAGGTAGCAGCATGCAAGCCGTTATAGTGAGCCAATTTTTAAATAGGTCACTGTTCTTATATTGTTGGGGGCTCGTGGCTAAATAATAACAGCCGCACGGGTCGATCTTTAAGGTTAAGCAACACTTGCCGAGGTTGGTCCGTGGATGGGTGACCATACCATACCGAGAGGTCCCGGCTGTCATTTGTAGATCTTTGACAATCTTGACGGGGGAAGACCGAAAGTTTGACAACCAGTCTTGCCGCGGGGTATCGTGTTACCCAGTAACTGGGTTGTGGAGGTCAGATAGGCAGTCGGTCCATGTAAAATACTGGTATTCAGCTGCATCCGGTTAGACTGGAAGCAGATGAGATGATAGCAATGTTGTAGAATGCAATGTATGGGTAGCAACATGCATGATTCCGTTATAGCGAGCCAATTTTTAAATATGTCGGGTTTTCTTTTTGTGAAAGGATATAGTTTTTTTCTTCGGGGATTAGGCCCACCAAATATTGTGGCGTTTATTAATGAAACGCATGTTCGTTTGTTCCTTACAATCTCTAGACTACATTGGTATAACTATACTTTATCTAACGGGAACACTGAGAAATATACGGTCATAATTTTTTTTTAATTCTCTAAGAGATACTGGTTTGTTAATTTATTTTCCCAAAAATGTAAACAAGTACAAGGCAGCATGACATCGACGCACAACCTGGTACATGATTGTGGACGTTGAAATTTTTCGTCGGTTATTTCAAAAACCTAAAACGAATGAAATAACTTTCACATAAAACTTAAGAAGCTGTTCTGAAGTCGGTGCCAAGCTAAAGTGCATTGACATTGATGAATTGAAGACACCGACTTCAGAAGCTATTAAGTTTTATGTGAAAGTTATTTCATTCATTTTAGGTTTTTGAATCCGGTTTTTACTTTTTTAAAGTAAATTTATTTTTCAATTTTTAGTTGAATATACAATTATATAAGCCCAAGACGAACGAAAAGAAGAATCATCTAAATCCGGTTAGAAATGCCGGAGATACAGTACATTAACCATGCATATAACTTCGTACGTGAAGATAATTATCTAATGTATTATATACTAAAACCTTCCTGAGAGCATGTAGATTACGTTAGTGAAAGAAACATTAACATTGGTTCATTCGTTTTTGAGAAAATCGTGTACATACATACGGGTCGAACAGAGAACCTCCTTTTGAAGTCGGTTAAAAAAATACATTTTGACCGCGTAGATATTGCACTTTTGTAGGAAACCGCAGACTTTTTTAAATAACTTGTGAGAAATTTCAACGCAGAGGGGTCTATGACAATGTACTGAATCCATGGTAACAGGTTGTGCGCCGATGTCACAGCCACCATGGTACAAGTTCAACTTTTATGACTTTTTCAATAGTACTAGTCGTCCTGAAGTCAACGTTTTTTGCACTAACATTAAGTTGATATTTGTTTAAGTGGAAATAACATCAATATTGGAAACGAGAATTTGATCCTAGTAGTCGTAGAGACAGACGCTAATGATTTTCAAAATAAATGTGTTTTTGTTATATCACGATGATAGGACAAGAGTCGATGACTTTAATTGTTGATAGAGATCGGGAGGTCATAGACTAACAAGCTCTTCTACTATGAATGGAGTATTCTCCAAAGGCGTCGACAGTGTAATAAGAGGCGAGCCAGACTGGGGGCTGCCACTGAGAAAATCCCAATAGGAAAACCCAATACCACTGACCGGCCTGGGAAAGGAACTCAAGACCAAATGCTCAGCACTCGCGCTTGCCACCATTAGTCCAACGAGCGACCCTTTTTTTTTTTGTGGATGGGAAATCATCAAATAACTTCTCCCGCTCTGGGTGGAGCGGAAGGGCGTGTCAGACTTTTACTGACTAAAACCCACCCGTGTTCCTTCAGTTGCCTATGCCAGGGCCACGGTATCTTTTTCAAACAACCCACGACCCCAGCGGCATCGGCCCTATTGGACCCCATCTTTTGCTGTCATCTCTTTGAGGCGCGCGTGGAACACAACGCACCGTCGACCCGGGCCTGGTCCTCACCGGACGGCGAGCTACCCACTACTCACCGTCCGCAAGCCCGCGCCTACGGTGGCCGGGAATCGGCTATCGATTCCCGCCGCCCAGGGCGTCTCCTGCGGCGACTGAGGGCGTGAGGCTGCCTGTCCCTCAAGCGTTCCGCCTCCTCCTTCGCGAGCATTACCGCTTCGCAGAAGGAGGTGACGGCCTCCCATGCACTCTCGCTCCGCACCATGGCCTGGACCAGGCTCGGACGCGAGAGATCGCCGCCGCCGATCGCCTCCGTGAGAACACGGCGGTGCTCTGCCCAAGCCGGGCAGACCTCCACTGTATGCTCCACCGTGTCCTCTGGGCGATCCACACAATGGTGACACCCGGGCGTTTCCTCCCGCCTTATGCGAAACAGGAACCTCCCGAAAGAACCGTGTCCGGTGAGGACCTGTGTCAGGCGGAAGGTGAGGACGCCGTGGCACCTCTCTAACCACTCCTCAAAGAGGGGACTTATCGCCGCAATTGTGGCGTGCCCAGCAACGAGCGACCCTGCCATAATCATTCTCGGGCAGGTGATGTGCTGGCCAGTTGCACCACACTAGCTGCAAGCTGACACATCGTGCGACACTTTACTTTTCGTCTGATATTTGAGAGGAAGTTATGAATTTATGGAATACAAGCCATATGCGCGATAGGATGTCCCAATGGCGAATTTCCAATACAAACTTTCATCCCTTATTCTCCCTTATTTTCCTTTAGGGTATGAATTTTCTAAAATCCTACCGTAGTGCTCACCTTCGTTATAAAAGGAACTCTGCGTAAGACATGGTTCTAGACCCAGCGGCCAGCGGTTTAGCATCAGTCGACTTTCAACATGGCGTCTCACTGATTTAGTTACTCTGTGCATACAAACAATGACAGTAAACCATAGATCGAACACTGATCATAGAAAGAGGACTGTCAGCTGTCACAACAGTGTCACTTCAGTCCTCTTCTTGAATATTAAAGATGTCAAACGTCATTAAACAACCACAATTACAGCTTACCCCAGTGAGGAGCTCGTGGCTAAGTAATAACAGCCGCACGGGTCGATCCATCAGGTTAAGCTACGCTTGCCGGGGTTGGTCTGTGGATGGGTGATCATCTTTTCATACCGAGATTCCTCCGTGCCTCGGAAAGCACGTTAAGCCGTTGGTCCCGGCTGTCATTCGTGGTTCTTTGACAGTCGTTACGGGTCGTCAGAAGCCCGAAAGTCTGACAACCAGTGTACCAAGGGGTATCGTATTACCCAGTAACTGGGTTGTGGAGGTCAGATAGGCAGTCGCTCCATGTAAAATACTGGTATTCAGCTGCATCCGGTTAGACTCGAAGCCGACCCCAACATAGTTGGGAAAAGGCTAGGCAGATTGATTGAATCACAGCTTACCCCCATGACGGGTTTTTGTTGTGTGTTGCAATTTCAAGTGTAATTAATTGTGGTTTACCAGCAAACCAAGACATTTTAAAGTAATTGGACAGTTGAGAACTGTTTTAAATATATGTATTTCCCTATTTTTATGTACGTATTTAGTGTACACGTACCTGGCCCAAGGTCCATACATTTTTGAGCATCTACTTTAACTCTCTTGAAGTTAGGCGCAATTACTTTTTACTCGTATTCGCTTGTCGTGTCCTTCGTGGAGAGTCTGATTGCCCGGAACTACATAGTAGCTCAGCTTGGGAGACTCTTTGTTCCTCCTGTACCCCAATACCAACTTAGACCGCGACGACACGAATTGTTGGCCGTTCCATCAACACGCACAGTTTCGCATTCTAACTCGCCCTTGGTTCGCGTGCTCGCAGTGCTCTACTGGCATCGACACAGGAGTGCGATTTGTTTGCCGCGAGATGTATAGACGTATGTCGTGCATGTTTGAGATTCTGTGAGATGTTGGACGAAAGATGATTAATTTTTAATTTTTATTGTGTGCCAATTGGTGCCAATATTATTTGAGTGTTATTTGTTAGTTTTACTTGTTTTGTTAGTTATTTGTGTATATTATTTCTTATTGTTTTCATTACTCCTTAATTGAAATTTAACTGCGCAATAATTTGGATCTGGGTCTGTAAAGTTGTGCATGTTTTTACCAAATAAATAAATAAAATCCGTTGCGTAGTTTAGAAGAACAACGCGGTCCCAGACAGCCACGAAAAGCGACTTTCATTTATAATATGTATAAATAGAAGAATCGTTCCTACCAAATGCCACATCTGATACCATTAATCATTGCCAACAATGTCAATGATCGGGGATCGCCGTACCATAGATAATATCATTGTTCGTTCTACCTTCTTGCTGGAATCCATCTTTTTTGTGCAGTCCCTTACTGAGTTTATGTGTGTTTGGATGAATGATAGATAGGTATTTAAGTTTATTTAAAGAATTTCGGGCTTTTGACTACCCGTAACGAGTAACGACTGTCAGATCTGCGGTTGACAGCTGGGTCCAACGACGGGCTCTCCGATGCAATGGATGGTCACTTTTGACTGATCGATGGGACTGATTTCGGCAAGCGTTGCTTAACCTTGATCGATTGATTACTTGGCCACGAGACAAATGACAATCGCTTTCAATGAGTTTCGCATTTCCACGACGACGTCCAGTCTTCACACAAGCTTGACGTTTCCATCATAGATCGTTATTAGTATCATTGATAAAATGACACTTTATTAGGCCCTCTTGATCCGTGCGGCTTTCACTTAGCCACGAGCTCCTCGAGCCACGAGCCCCTCAGAACTAAGCCCACCCCGATCGCCAGACTAAACTTTAAACAATAATACATTATCTCTTAGCCAGTCTTAACGCAAATCCAGTCAATAATTTAGACAAAACGGTTACTTACTCAATATAATATTGTGTTCAGGTAAGTGCACTGTCCACCCACTCTCTGCTCAGTCGTAAATATATAGGAGGTATCGGGTAAGCTTCCGCCTTTACGAATTTCATTGTTTGTAATATTATATTGGTGTGTATGATTGATATTTTAAATGACAATTGTGTGGAGTTTTGTTTGGAATTAAGAAAGTATTGGTGGATTATCTTCATCCTAACTAATCCTTACTTACTTAATGTTATAAATTATAAATAATATTATAAATGCGAAAGTAAGTTTGTTTGTTTGTTACCTTTTCACGCCTAAACAAGTGAACCGATCATCCTGAAATTTTGCATATACATTGTCGGGTGTACGGAAACGGATATAGGGTACCTTTCATCCCGAAAAAAAAGTACTGTTCCCGAGGAAAACAACAATAAAGTTCTTATGATAATAGATGGCGCCACGTGTCTTTCGAATCATGATTGAATTATATTGTTATAGAAACTTTACTTATATGTTAAGTTTTTTTTTAAAATTAAATTACAACTTACACCCTATCGTATTACATTGTGTGAATCTAGAGTGTCGATAAACAGGTTTTTCATCATCCTAACTAATGGCGTGATGATGATGACAGGCCAGATGGCGTGGTTGGTTAAGATACCACCTGCCATGCCGCTGGTCGTGGGTTCGATTCCCATCCAGGACAAACATTTGTGTGCATGAACATGTCTGTTTGTCCTGAGTCTGGGTGTAATTATCTATATAAGTATGTATTTACAAAAAAAAGTAGTGTATGTAGTTTATCAGTTATCTGGTTTCCATAGTACAAGCTCTGCTTAGTTTGGGACCAGATGACCGTGTGTGAATAGTGTCCCAGGATATTATTATTATTATTATTATAAATGCGAAAGTGTCTTTGTTTGTTATGCTTTCACGCTAAAACAGCCGAACTTTGAATGAAATTTGGCACATAGGTAGATCATGATCTGAAGAAGGACATAGGCTACTATTCATCCTGAATCGCAGACGAAGTCGCCGGCAACAGCTAGTTGATAACGCCTGTGTTCCCTGAGGGGCTAGGCAGAGGTGTATCTACCCACATTTCACCAGATGTAATATCCAGATGTCCCATGTAATAGGGGGCGAACCTATTGCCATTAAGAGGATTGTGAAGTGCCGATACGCGGCGCGATTTTTTGAGGCAATTGCCTACATTTCATACAATTATTTATATAAATATTGTTTCGGGCGATAACGTTTTTACTCCCCTAAACCTTTTCGAAATGAGACAATTTTGGTCTCATTACATTCAATACACTTTAATCTAGGTCTGTACGTTTTTCGTTTTTAGTAATTCAATTTAATTTAATTTAAAGAAATAAAAGTGCTCGAGGATGTTTTTATGTCAAAAATATAGATATTTAGATGCTAATAACTTATATCGTATGCAATATTTTTTTATAATAAAAACGTACGGACCTAGTTTTTCATTATACCTAAAACATTTCCAAAAATTATGAAAATTAGTCTATGTTTACGGGGAGAAAAACGTTATCTCTGTTTGTATGAAAATTTACAGCTTCACAATCCTCTTAAACCTGTCATTCTTTAACAGTTAGGTATATGACATGGCTATAACATGGCAAATCGACAGGGTGTCAGTGTATATGCACTGTCTGTCCTTTCTGGTATATAGACGTGATTATGTGATGAGAAAAATCTCCCTATTCCGTAGGTAGATTTTCTCAATTCCTTAATTGCTTCGTTTTCAAATTCAAGTATTCAACACACATTTCATTTGATCCGGAAGCACACAGAAGATCTCAAATGCAGTATTCAATTAAATTAATTAATAATTATCCGTTTTTATAAATCTATAGATGAACCTATACATATATGTTAAAAAAAAATAATGAAAGAGTGTAATATTTTGACACATACTTTCACCTTATTAATTGCAATGACGAGACAATTTTATTGACAAACACGAAACACTTCTTTTTGACGGAGATGGTTAAGTTTTTAGTACTTGACATGGATTTTGGAATACGGGTCAGTGCACTCAGAAGGCGGCATGGTGGAGAATTTCAAAATATGTATTCCTGGTGGAACAACCAGTTGTTTTAAGTCCCATGTAATAGGAGGCGAGCCTGTAGCCATCAACTGGGATCAAATCCCGACTCCGAGTAGCTACTGAGAAATTCAATTTGTCTGACTTGGAGATCATACTCAGGAATTCATGCTCAGCAGCCACGCTTGCCACCACTGGACCAACGAGACAGTAATAGCTGCACAATCATCATCTGTCTAACCATTTCACCAACTATGTTGGGGTCAGCTTCCAGTCTGACCGGTTGCAGCTGAATACCAGTATTTTACATGGAGTGACTTCCTATCTGACCTCTAAGACGCAGTTACTGGGTAACACGATAGCCCTTGGTAAGACTGGTTGTCAGACTTTAGGGCTTCTGACTACCCGTAACGACTGTCACAGATCTACAAAAATAACTGCCGGGATCAAAGAGAATTAAACTACATATAGTCATTGGCCGGGACCAACGGTTTAATATGCTTTCCGAGGCACAGAGGGACTTCGGTATGTGATGGATGGTCCCCATCCACGGACCGACCTCGGCTAGTGTTGCTTAACCTTGAAGATGCGGCTGTTATTTCTTACAGCTTACTTAGCTGTATAATAATATACCGTTTGCCAATTCTTATAAAATATAAATGTAACAATCATTACATTTCGGAAAACGATCACCAATCAAAATCAAAGCCTTGCCGACTGTCGCTTAACCTGGCTGACCTTTGGTACCCGGATATTAGTTTTAAAGCAAACAATACGATTTTGAGCGCACGTTCTAAGCAGTCGTGGAGTACCTATCTTATTGATAGCTTCACTCCACAGATAAGTACAGAAGGTTCACTGCAGTTACACTCGAAACTAATAAAATTCCATCCTGGGCCCTACCTTAATCATTAGCAGAGTGGTTTAAGTGCAGGAAAATCATAATAATTTAAATCATAGACATAATATTTTAAATCTGTGTTGACTTTATTTTTTTTTAAACATTATACTTAAAACTGTGACATTCTATTATAACTATTTAGCACTATACTTAAATATTACTTAAAATGTCAATTAATAATCTATAGTTCATTATATGTATGAGTAAGTTGCATGTATTATTCAACACAATGTAAATTGTTTTATGAATAAATGAAATGGAAATGGAAAATCAAACGTGATGTGATTGTTGTTATTCCATGCCCGCATATGGTTCAAAATGGCTTGACACTTCACTTCGTATATTGAATGCATGGTGGGGTTAGCATGCACTCAATATTTGGTAAACAATTATCCAATTGTTAACTTGAAACAGCGGATCACAGCTCTATTAGAAAATCACAGTTTGCGTGTGTTAATCAAAACCTTATGTTTTCCAACATTTTGACTTAGGGATTGCTGAGTAAGTTATTGTCACGCAGATAGGAGATCGATGAAAAAACTCGGCAGTCACAGATCAGGTTCGAGATTGGACAGGATAAATTATCCATATTTACAGTGTTTTTCCACCTATGAGGTATCGTTACTTTGGTGCCGTCATCTCGTTCTTGTTGACGTCTCGTTGAAGTGCACAAGCAGCCTTAGTAATTTGCAAAGTTAGTGTATTTTTTTTTACTCAACCACATAGCAGAACGGGTTTCAGTACTAAGCACCGCACAGACCGGCACACCGCACACACGGCAGCCGGCACAGACTATTCGCGACTGCACAGTGCCGCACGGTGTCCCGTGCACATTCCCCGCTGTGTCGCATGCACAGCGCAATCAATGCCCTTGTGACCTTCCTGATTGTGACGTGTTGATTGACAGATTCAATCAAATCATGTTATTGTGCTTGAGATTTTGTGAAAACATTGTATGTCCTAATAATTTGTAACCTGACTAAATTTTTTTTTTATTAACCTACCTATCCAGATGAAATTGTAATTTGTATAATACATAAGAGAGTAATTGATTACTGTTACTGGTGCATTACCGTTGTAATTTGTAATAATAAATAAATAAGACACATCGAGCTTTGGAAAGAGACTCGGAGTCCAGAGAGAGTTGGTTTTCTGCGTTACCAAACAATGCGTCACTTAGTATCGCGAGTGAATCTACTCGAGATGTATCGAGTCTTTGTAATCAATTGATCAGTATTGTGATCCGCTGTGTCGAGCGAGTTTGTCTGCAACTCTGATCTTTATTTTGATGAAACGATTCAGATTTTGATGTTACCGATTTCTATATTTCTTGTTTGATTCTTTTACAAAAATCTTAAATTCACTGGCAAACAACGCGTAGCCAATCCACTGGGTCTAGAAGCATGAAGTTTTAAGCAAGAGTTCCTTATACAGGATGTTCGGAAGCTGGGTGCAAAGGGTGATAGGTGACACCATTTAGAGCATAAGTTTTTACTGCACTTTAGTTTTTTTTTAAAATGCTAATTTCAGATTTTTCATGTTTTTTTTTTTTTTTTTTTAATTTTCTGCGACCTCACATGTTTCCAGATTTAACAAATCAACTTCAACTGGGGCACTCTTGGCAATTACGGCCAAAAATTGGGATATTTAAAAAAAAATAGCAATTAAAAATAAAAAACCTACTTCGTCTAAGACATGTATGGCTCCAAATGCTCCTAATAGTATCAACCTGTCAACTATCCCCCTTTAAAGCTTTGCACCCAGCTTCCAAACAGCTTGTACTAAGGTTGACTGATAACTGGCCGAAACGACAAACAAAAAAGATACGCAAAAAAAAACTATTATATTCTGCATTTTTTTTTCGAATGTAGAACGCCAAATTTGAATTTAATTGAACTGATGGAATTTCCACGAGAGGACCTAGAACATTCTCTGTCGTGAATTTTCTTTACAAATGGAAAGAAACGAAATTCGTTTGGTAATAAAGTTTTAAGTTTTAAAAAAGAAAACAGGAGCTCAGAATAAAGCCAATCTAGACAGTGTTTTAGGTAATTCTGCTCCTGAATTGACTACGATTAGTGTCGTAACAGATTTTAAACGTAGAAGACAGAGCTGCCAAGACGCGCACAGGTCTGGCCGTCCAAATGAAGTCACGAATCCAGACATGATAAAAAAAAAATTAAAAAAATATATGAGTGATCGTCACTGGAAGTGGCGAGATATAGCAGATATGGTGAACATTTCATCTGAACGCGTTTATAATATTTTACACCAAGATTTGGGAATGAAAAGCTTTGGGCCCATGGGTACCGTTTGCTCACAGTTGACCAAAAGCAACGGCGAGTAGACGATTCATCCGAGTGTTTGGCGCTGTTTAAGCGAGTTTCTTAACGAGATTTTGCGACGTTATGTACATATACATAGGCGTCCTGTGTCATGTCATGATCTACGATAGTAGATGAAACCAGGATACATCATTATACTCCTGAAACAAAACAACAATCTAAGCAGTGGACTGAGAGCGGGAAACCTGCGCCGAAGAAAGCAAAACGATTTTGTCGGCCGGCCAAAGTGATGGCGCCTGTATTATGCGATGCACGAGATATTGTTTTAGTGGATTATCTGCAGAAAAGGGGAAACAATAAATGGAGAGTACTACGCAAGTTTGGTGCACAAATTAAGTGAAGAAATCTGTGAAAAAAGTTTTGTTCCATCATGATAACGCGCCTGTTCACACGTCAATGGTTGCGGTCGCCTAACTCTATGAATTGCGGTTGGAATTGCTACCGCATCCACCCTATCTCCAGATCTCCGTGCGACTTCCACTTGTTCCCGAACCTGAAGAAATGGTTAGGTGGCCAGAGATGTTCATCAAATGATGTAGTCATAGTCACCGTTGACAAGTATTTCGAGGGGTGAAGATAAGTTTGAAGTATTTTAACAAACGGCATTGGGATAGCGCTGGACTAAATACATTGAGGTAGAGAGAACTACTTTAAGAAATATGAAACTGCTGGATGCTAAGCTTCATAGCTTGGCTTATCGCCGCAAGGTTGCCTGCTTGTCGGTCTTCTACAGATTGTACTTCGGAGAGTGTGCCCGAGAACTCCGCGACCGCATTCCACCGGCCCACTTCTACCATCGGACATCTAGACGCACTGCCAGTTACCATCCCCACCTGGTGGCTATTCCACCAATTCGCACTAAGCGCTTCCAAATGTCTTTTATAATGCGCACAGCAAAGGAGTGGAACTCACAACCTGCGTCTGTGTTTCCGAACGCATATAACCCTAATTTCTTCAAAGTGAGAGTGAACAGACTTCTTCTGGGTAAGCTCACTGCATCGTCGACTTTGTCTCTGTCACCTGTGACCTAGACTAGAGTCAAGAGCAAACCCATCTCAAAATTTATTCAAAGCTTGTCTTTTGCAAACTTATCTATTAAATCAGCCCTCATATAACGAAAGTGAGATTTAAGGAAGGATTTTTGAAAAGGGTTACATCGTACATGGGGGACGAGTTTTTTTATGGAAATTCGTAATTTTTGCGGAGGGCAAGTCACGTGATTTCTATACATCTGTAATTTAGGGCTTTAAAATTTTTCCTTCAGGATTTCTCAGTAGTCTGATCTCGATTTGGGTCTGGTTTATAGAAAAAGGCTCATCCCCTATTACGTTTTAGAAAGTCAATTCACTTGCAGTCGGTGCAACATGTCTGTTTCTTCCATACATCTCTATCAGCCGTCATCTCAGTAGTTACTCCCTTTCGAGCCATATCATCTTTATTAGTGGTCGGCGCAGCATGTCTTCTTCTTCCTTACATCTCTATCAGCCGTCATCGCAGTAGTCACCCACTTTCTAGCCATATCATCTTTATTAGCGGTCGGCGCAGCATGTCTTCTTCTTCCATACATCTCTATCAGCCGTCATCTCAGTAGTCACCCCCTTTTTAGCCATATCATCTTTATTAGTGGTCGGCGCAGCATGTCTTCTTCTTTCATACATCTCTATCAGCCGTCATCTCAGTAGTCACCCCTTTTGTAGCCATATCACCTTTATTAGTGGTCGGTGCAGCATGTCTTCTTCTTTCATACATCTCTATTAGCCGTCATCTCAGTAGTCACCCCCTTTTTAGCCATATCATCTTTATTAGTGGTCGGCGCAGCATGTCTTCTTCTTTCATACATCTCTATCAGCCGTCATCTCAGTAGTCACCCCTTTTGTAGCCATATCACCTTTATTAGTGGTCGGTGCAGCATGTCTTCTTCTTTCATACATCTCTATTAGCCGTCATCTCAGTAGTCACCCCCTTTCTAGCCATATCATCTTTATTAGTGGTCGGCGCAGCATGTCATCTTCTTCCATACATTTCTATCAGCCGTCATCTCAGTAGTCACCCCCTTTCTAGCCATATCATCTTTATTAGTGGTCGGCGCAGCATGTCTTCTTCCATATATCTCTATCAGCCGTCATCTCAGTAGTCATATCATCTTTAATAATTCATTCCAATATTTCTAGCCATATCATCTTTATTTGGGGTCGGCGCAGCATGTCTTCTTCTTCCATACGTCTCTATCAGCCGTCATCTCAATAGTCACCCCCTTTCTAGCCATATCATCTTTATTAGCGGTCGGCGCAGCATGTTTTCTTCTTCCACACATCTCTGTCAGCCATATCATCTTTCACACAATACATCCATCGTTTATTTGGACCCAGCTGTGGGAAAATGTTCCAGCTCACAGTGAACACATTTTGAGATAGTTAAGTTTAAACATTCAACCAAATTTTCCTATTTAACATTACACAGACACACATTATTTTATTACACAGAAGGTAATATCAATATTTGGAATATTGAATAGGGTTTCTAATATAGCATGCTTTACAATTTCCAGCCGCTGCTATTCGTATAGATTCGGATAATTTCTGCAAAGTGGGTTGAATCATTTTGGCACAACT
Organism: Dicycla oo; assembly: GCA_948252095.1. Taxonomy (NCBI): domain Eukaryota; kingdom Metazoa; phylum Arthropoda; class Insecta; order Lepidoptera; family Noctuidae; genus Dicycla; species Dicycla oo. Next base: position 17,757,657 of record OX411738.1, read on the forward strand.
GGGTCCATTTGGTGTTCCCCTACTCTTATAGCCGTACCACTATACTTACTGATGTTTAGGGCGCGTTCACACGTCCACAACCACACCACATCGCAGCGACAAACTGTGTGCAAGCAGTGTGTGTGAATACTGTCGTAATAAGACGTTGCAGCACGTCTTGCACTTGCCGTGTGGTTGCGTTGTCGCCAGCAGTTGCGATGTGGTAACGTTGTGGCTAGTGTTTGCAGACAGACAGGGGGCCGATTCTACTAATTTGCAACGATACACGTTCAATTGTGTTTCAACAACAGTTCAGTTTCGATCGCCGTTCGATAGTTACCAAAAAAGTCATTCTACTATTCTATAAGCAAAATGGAAACTAAACTTAAACCGAATCGTAACGGGAACGTAACAGCGGGTAACCTGTGTGACCAACATTCCAAATAGTATGTTTTAATAATACCACAGAAAAAAAAAGTTGAATCTAATAATATTACTAAATACGAATAAGTGCTACTAAAAGTATTTTTAATACAAAAGCATATCTAGACCATACTTATAGCCTGTATATTTTTTTGTAACATTTCAACTTTATAAATAATAAAAAGTCAGAAGAACGTTTCGTTTTCGGCCCCAGCTTGCGAAATCTGTGAAACGAAACGTTTCAATTATGTCAAAAAGATAATGATGCGACTAAACGTCACGCTCATGTTCGGTTTTGTTAGCAGAATAGCTTTTGAGATTGTTTCGATCGATCGGTGACTGAACAGAAACGTAACCGCAGTTGGATCGTTGTTACATTAGTGGAATGCGAAAACGCTCAAAAGCCGTGGTTCAGTTGCCATTCAATTGCGATTTTTTAACAATTTTGTTAGTAGAATCGGCCCCCTGGTCAACGTTGTGTTTGGAATGTGGCCGGCCGCTAGTGGTCGGTCTCTCTGTGGCTGCGACGTGGCCATGATGTGGTCCGTGTGAATAAACTATTCATATTCATACAAATTAGCGCACGTCCACGTGTTGTCGCTGTGGTAGAGGTACGTGTGATGAGGCCCTTATTATATGAAAAAACCCGTTCATTAGATGTTTCGATAAGAACTTGAGTGACAGTGACAGGTAACCTGTCTCTCTTTTTGCATACAAAATGGCGGCCGATCAATATTTTTATGACATTTATAATTATTATTAAAACATATATGTATCAGCTTATTGAGTTGGGCTACCGGTTGTCCAACGTGCATTTTTAAGATTGCGAACAGCTAAAAGTGAAACGGGTTTAATAATATGATTACTATAATATGTTAGCTTTGCCTTTGCCTAATTCCATGCTTAGTGGACCACTTCCATGGAATTAGTATGTACTATTTAACTTTAACACTTCATAATTATCATTGTTAGAGGTTCTTGTGGCTAAATAAAAACGGGTCGATCGATCAGGTTAAGCTACGCTTGCCGTGGTTGGTCCATGGATGGGTTCCCCTCCATTCCTCGGAAAGCACGTTAAGCCCCGGCTGTCATTCGTGGATCATTGACAGTCGTTACGGGTCGTCAGAAGCCCGAAAGTCTGACAACCAGTCTTACCAAGGGATATCGTGTTACCCAGTCACTGGGTTGTGGAGGTGAGATAGGCAGTCGCTCCATGTAAAATACTGGTATCCAGCTGCATCTGGTTTGACTGGAAGCCGAGCCCAATATAGTTGGGAAAAGGCTAGGCAGATGACTTCTTTTACCAGGTCAATATCAGACGAAAATGACGTGTCGCACGATGTTACATCATGTGCGGTGCTATTGTTAACTGCCTTGCCCTGACTTTGACCTACCCTGCACATCACCTGCTCAACAATGACCACGGCACAGTTTGCTGGGGTGTACTTACATCATCTTCATCGTCATTCTTCTGCCCTTATCCCAATTTGGGCTCAACATGTCTTTCTCTTCCATACTTCTCTATTACTCGTCATCTCGGTAGTCACCCCCTTTCTGGCCATAATCATCTTTCACACAGTCCTTCCATCGTGTATACTTACAACTTTTTGCCAAAGTCTCTTTTTATCCAAAATCCGTTCAGCTGTTTTCAACATCTTCACAAATACATACCTACATTTATAATATTAGTAAGAATAATGTCATACTTGTAAATAAATTAAGCGCTAAAACACAGAGTTTTAGTTCCAAATCGGTATAGTAACAAATTATTTAAAGTTTTTTTTTTATAGGTCCGTGTGTTGTCCCAGCGATGTGTTTAACAAAATTCTTTACAAACTGGCAAAGGAAAAAAAGATATAAAGTCTGTCAAGTGTGCTCAGAATTAAGGCAAAGGGTTCTGTCTGTTTTTTTTTTAAGATTGTTTATTTTTTGTAATTCGAAAGATGGGTCAGTGGGTCGTTTTAAGATGTTATGCTGCTAAAACCTTGTTTATTTGAAATTGTAATTTTTTATCTATGAAAATTTTAAGGTGAATGTAAATTGAATAGGATATAAAAACACAAATAAAGTTGAATTATCATGATTTTATTTAATCTAATATACCCATTTTTAATGAAAATAAGTCGTCAGTCATCCTAACCATGTGCAATCGAATATTTTTTTTAAATCCTTGAGGAATTCTAATTACTTCTACCCCGCTAAAGATGTAGCTAAAAAAAAACCGTTCATTGACACCTTTTCCATTCGACTCACAAAAACATTTGTAGAAATACAAAAAAAAAACTTTTTTGTAACATCAAATAAGATCTCGTTCGATCCACCCCTTATAACAATCAAACATTAAAAAAACTCTCAATTTAAACAAGGTGTAACAAATTTAATAAAGCCACTGTAATTTCGAACGATCCCTAATTCCGACCGGTCGGAAAAAAAGGCAAAAAAAATGGTCGCCGAGGTTGGTCGCTGGTCACAAAAAAGGTCTTGTTAAACTGTATGTATGTTAAGTGTATTTATGTATATTGGTATTGGTTCCTGCTGATTTCGGAATGCAGTTTTATCTAGTAGAATATTTATGGTTTGAAATATTGTAAGCTATAATTTGATATGAGGCTTATTTAAATGTTTCGCTCAAACTCCTACTTTTCGGGGTACATCTGTTCCTATATATGGTCGGCTTGAGCTCCTAGGCATGGAGTTGGATGGCCCAAACTGCATCCTAAATAGGGTGAAGCGATACTTTACGCTTGGACAGCTTTTAACTCTTTACAAAGCGCTAGTCCGATCCTGCATGGAGTATTGCAGTCACCTTTGGGATGGATCAGCTAAGTACCAACTAGCCGCGCTTGACTCGATGGAACGCAAAGCTAAGAGGCTCATTGGCGACGTAGAACTGGTGGATGCCAAGCTCCATCGCTTGGCTCATCGCCGCAAGGTTGCCTGCTTGTCGGTCTTCTACAGATTGTACTTCGGTGAGTGTGCTCAAGAACTCCACGACCTCATTCCACCGGCCCCCTTCTACCATCGCACATCTAGACGCACTGCCAGTTACCATCCCTATCTAGTTGCTATTCCACCAATTCGCATTAAGCGCTTCCAAATGTCTTTTATAATGCGCACAGCAAAAGAGTGGAACTCACTACCTGCGTCTGTGTTTCCGAGCGCATACAATCCTAATCTCTTCAAAGTGAGAGTGAACAGGCTTCTTCTGAGTAAGCTCACTCCATCGTCGCCTCTGTCTCTGTCGCTTCCGACCTAGATTAGAGTCAAGAGCAGACCCAACTTAAAAAAAAAAAAAGAAAATTGGTAGGTGATTTTGAAAATGATTGTTATAAATATTGACTGAAGTTATGTCTAGTGGTCGCAAGCGCTTCTGTTGAGCATGAAGTCCTGGGTTTGATTACCAGGTCGAATTTCTCAGTAGCAGCCAGGAGTCTGGATCAGTGCCCGGTTAATGGCAAAAGGATCGCCCCCTTTGGCGAAATGTGGATGTATAATTCGGGGCATAATAAGGCGTGATGTTTGGGTTATGGAAATAATATACGTATATGTATGTTCCGAGTTCGAACCACGAGACTGTCATTCTTGATCAGTCGTTATGTTTAACTTAGTGTGTCAATCTGCTAAACAATACATTCCACGATACAAAAACTCAATGAATATAGATTTTTATTAATAACAAAGATATCCCGTGGCGGTATTAACAACATATCTTAACAAAAAGTGGTTTTAACAGCTCCGTAAAATACAAAAAAACTGTACTAATTGAATGATTGTTAGGCAACTAACTGGGGGCGGTTGAAATGTCTTGTGGGCGGGCTTTAAAAGTAACCTACAATTATGTTTGAGCTTACTGAGTAGGATTTGAGTGAGGGTTTCGATTCTTTGTTTACTCAAGGATTTTTACTGTTTTTGTTATATTTTGTGTGTTTAGGTAACACGTCAATCAGTAAACATTTGAGAAAAGGGCAAAATATTTATTATTGGCTTATGTCTAAATAATAACAACCGGACGGGTAGATTGAAGGTTAAGTTACGCTGGCCGCGGTCGGTTCGTGGATGGGTAACCATCCATTACATATCCCCTTTATCCCCTATAGACCCTTTCGTGACTCGGAAAGCACGTTAAGCCGTTGGTCCCGCCTGTCATTTGTAAATCTTTGACAGTCGTTACGAGTAGTCAGAAGCCCGAAAGTCTGCCTACCAGTCTTACCAAGGGGTATTGTGTTACCCAGTAACTGGATTATGAAGGTCAGATAGGCAGTCACTCCATGTAAAATACTAGTTTTCAGCTGCATCCGGGTAGACTGGAAGCCGACGACAACATAGCCGAGAAAAGGCTAGGCTAACCAATCCTTTCTCCAATGTTTCCTACTAAGCTATAATTATGTTTTTTGATTTTAATTGCTACTTTCTTTTGTTTCAGAAATTCCTCAAAATGACTGCAGTTGAAGAATAGAACAAAATCAAAAGAAGAATAACAAAAATGGACAACACAAGAGAAGAAAATTCCCCCACTCTATCTTTTACCGATAGAATACCAACTCTAAAAGATATAAATGTGAAAGAAAATAATGTAGAGAAAATGAATATGACCATAGACTTTAGACATAGGCCGTATGTCATATACAACGATTTTAGTAACAATAGGATGAAAACAAGAAGAGAAGGAGTCACCTACTGTTTTATAAGTGTTATTATTAGTTTTGTATTCGGTCTAGCAATAGGGATAGTCCTAATGAGTGGCCAATATGAAGAAAAAGTAATAGTAAAAGATAGACAATCAACACCACGCAATATGAATACAATAAAACCAGAAGCGAAAACAGAAAGCAATAGATTTGCCGCCGTATCTTTTACTGGAAAAGAAAACAAATACAACAAAGAAATTTACCCAAAAGGACTAACAGAGGTCATGAAAGATATCTTGAAAGATACCAAGAGTGATAAACATCCCTTTATTTTAAATACGACTTATGTACCAGATGCTTGGACTGTGCTATATGATAATATATTTTGGGGACCTCAGATAGAAGATGCAATGCCTCAAGGTTATGGAGAAAGCTCAGCTCAGATCTGGGAAGAATATATTGATGAAACTGAAGTCATAAAGATGGAGGCAGGATGCGGAAGGATGCAGAATCGTCTAGTCACTTTCAAGGATGGCCTGCAAGCCTGTGTGAGGTACAGGCAAAATACAGACCAAATTCAAGGAGAAATATTCAGTTTTTACGTCGGCAGACTATTAAATCTAACAAACCTAGCTCCTTCTGTGGTCAGAATTGTTGATTTAAAAGACAGGCTCTGGAGAAATGTGGCTAATGATATTGTAACAGCCCAATGGAGTAGCAACAGAGCTGTAGTATTAACACAATACATCCCCAGCTTGGAATCAGCTTCAATACCTGATGTTTTCAGACCAACGAATAGACATTTAAACAAAGTAGATATTCTTAAAATGTCTCTAAAAGAAAACGATACTGAAATCAATAAGCAAATCCTGATAGATAAGTTAAGAGTCAAAGACTTGAAGTTAAAGCAAGAAATGCAAAATTTCACTCACATTGATTTGAAACTTAATAAAAAGACTATTGACAGATTTTTAGAGCTTGCACAATGGTCAGACTTAATTATATTTGATTACTTAACAGCAAATCTGGACAGGATAGTCAACAATTTATTCAATTACCAATGGAATGTCAACATTATGGATGGCCCAGCACATAATTTAGCGAAAAAAATGGACAGTGGACTCTTAATTTTCTTAGATAACGAATCAGGACTTTTACATGGCTACAGACTTTTAAAGAAATATAATGTGTATCACAGTTTAATGTTGGACAATTTGTGTGTGTTTAGAAAAAGGACTATAGACTCTTTGAAAAGACTTTATAATTCTAAGTCTGTAGGGTCGTTATTAGGTGACATGTTCCATAAAAAGAATTCGATTGTTATTAGGGACATTTTGCCATCATTGCCGGAGAAGAACGCGAAGATTTTAATTGAAAGGATAGGTAAAGTTTTGAATCAAGTGGAAAAATGTGAACAGAGTTTTAGATAGCACCTTTTAATAATATCGCACTGAAAATTGTTTTTTTTTTTAGGGCCATGTATAAAGTAATAAGTAGTTAGCAGAACTTTAATAAATGTGTACAGTTAACAAAAGAGATGCAGACAGCAATCGCAGCTTCTTTCTTGAGCTTTGGTTCCCTAGGAAAGTCGCTCCGTCATATCATATTATAAAGGCCGCCATGAAAATCTGCCATTTTCACCAGTATTTGACTTTAGGTCCAAAGATCGCTAGATTGGCTCTCACCGTACTTAGTCACAAGAAAAAGTGTCCATACTGAGAAGAGTGAGCTCACACATTATTAAATAGCGTTTACATGACAAACAAGTGGAGTCAGAGGCGTCAAAACGAAACAGAAATGCGACTATCTTTTGACGCGGTAGGGCGGATCTAACGATTTAAATCTTTGCCACTGCTATCATTTTCATGACAGCCGTCACTGCGGCGGAAAGTGGTGGCCACCGATCTTCTTGGAAACCGTAGCTTTAGCACATTGTCCAGTACCTTAATGCGGGGTTTGTAGAGCGTTGTCTCTGTCACTCATGACTGTGTGACAGACTCTTTCTAAAGCTGCAAGTGTCAAATGTATTTTGTTGACTGTATATTTTTCAAATTCGATATTCTCTGTTCAAAAATATTGTTCCATTCTCTTTATAACAGTGCGAAATAAAAAGTGATAATGTATTAGTGTTTTGATGCCAAATAATAATTGCTATTTATTGTAAAAACTTTACTAGTAATAATAAATAAATGTGCCAGTTGTCATTGTGAGGTCGAAAAAATCTGTTAAAAGCAAGTTCTGATGTTTATTTTAAGGGATCTTATCAAAAGGAAAAAGTATAACAGAGGTTCCTTGTCATGAATGAATGAATGACGATGTTTTTTTTTTCCATAAAGGCGGTGCCTGACTTGTAACGTTTGTTTGTAATGAATCGATCGACCGCTCGGTGCGAGCGTTCGAGCGTATGTTTATCGCCATTCTCAATTAAAATGGAGCACGTTTGAGTCATGTGTTCGAAACGAGCGTTCGCCGCGTCTTGCGTATCACCGATTTGTAACCAAACTCGCTAGAAAGATACATTACAAACAAACGTTGCAATTCAGTTACCGCCCTAAGGTATCTCTACTAAAAAAAACGACAGATCTATGACAAGTATTTTGCAAATAGTACCTCGGTGTTAAATGTCTCTAATCTATTATGATTTCAAGGTTTTCTTATCAACATTTCCCATAATTGTTGAAAATTGCTGTGGAACTTGTTCGAATAAAGTTTTAGAATGTTTTTTTTTTTCTCTGTTTTCTAACAAAATATACTGGGAAAATATTGAACTAATAGTATTTTTTCGATCTCCCAATAAAAGAAGTGATATTTCTTAGATAGGTAATTTTATAATTTTGTAAAAAAATAAATGTGTAAGTAAATGTTAATAATAATTTATTGAATAAAATCCTTCGAGTAAAACTGAACTCCGTTATGTTAGAACTAACCATCCCAATGCCAAAACTGGTGGATGCCAAGCTTCATAGCTTGGCTCATCGCCGCAAGGTTGCCTGCTTGTCGGTCTTCTACAGATTGTACTTCGGAGAGTGTGCCCGAGAACTCCACAACCTGATTCCACCACCCCTCTTCTACCATCAGACATCTAGACGCACTGCAAGTTACCATCCCTACCTCGTTGCTATTCCACAATTCGCACGAAGCGTTTCCAAATGTCATTTATAATGCGCACAGCAAAAGAGTGGAACTCACTACCTGCGTCTGTGTTTCCGAACGCATACAACCCTAATCTCTTCAAAGTGATAGTGAACAGGCTTCTTCTGGGTATCGACTTTATCTCTGTCGTCTCCGACCTAGACTATAGTCGAGAGCAAACCAATCTCAAATAAAAAACCCACATCACACTTAATAATAATAATAACACCAGTTCCTCTTCTCGTATAGAGAAGGCACGAGCATAGCTCACCACGCTTGCTCAAGATGGGGGCGATCCCGCAACTTCCTCTACTTGAACTCCACATCTACCGCGATAAAAAGCCAATTTATCACCTCTCAAAAATCTCACCGTGTAAACTTAGGTGAAGTGAGCTATCAATGGTGTCCATCCCTAGCATTTTTACAGAATAGACCAGCTGTATTTTACATAAAGCGACTGTCTGTCTGACCTCCACAACCCAGTTAATACGATACCCCTTGATAAGACTGGTTGTCAGACTTTCCAGCTTCTGACTACACGTAACGTCTGTCAAAGATCTATAAATAACAGTCTGGACCAACGGTTTAACCATTGATCGACCCGGGCGGCGGTTATCATTTAGCCACGAGGATGTCGATAGTTAGGCGAAATTAACTGAATAATTTATAGATATGACTTCGTTCCTTTTGGCATAACTATGTTCTATTGTAAAACAATAATTTTGTAGTGTTTTACCACATATCTGAATCAGTTTTTATAAAATTTGCCTCGCAACCTCTTTGGTGAACATCAGCTGGTCTATTCTGTATAAATCATCATTCTCCTGGCATATCCCAATCTATTTGATGTCGGCGCAACATGTGCCTTTCTTCCATCCTTCTCTATTACTCGTCATCTCGGTAGTCACTCCCTTTCTAGCCATATCATGTTTCAGACAGTCCATCCATCGTTTCTTTGGTGTTCTCCTACTCTTATAGCCATCGACATTCATACTCAAAACTTTCCTGACGACATTTTCCTCATTCCTCCGCATCACATGCCCATACCATGGCAACTGATTTCCACACAACTTTGCAGTCACCGGTGTCACTTTCAAACTTCATATATACTCATTTCTTATTCTATCCATTCGCGTAATACCACACATCCCTCATAGCATTCTCATCTCAGCTGCATGGAATGGCCTTTCATTCATCCTTTTTGTGGCCTAATATGCTGATCCATACAAGACAGCAGGTCTAACCGTTGTTTTATAGTTTAGTTTAAGGTGAATGCGGGAGTCGCAGATAGTTCTCATGACCTGCCGCCATTTCATCCATCCAGTGTTAATCTATTCTGTATAAATCTCACCGTGAAAATTCAGATGAAGTGAGCTGTCATTCCACCTGACAGCTCCATCTAAGCACTTCATCTAAGTTTTCATGGAGTAATTTTTACAAAGTTGATCTGCATCTGTTTCATTTTGACAGTTCAACAATTCATTGCGTTATTTGCGCTGTAGAGCAGACAAATGTTTCGAACATATGAAGCATGCTTCCAAATCATTCAGATTGTGATTGATAGTGTGTTACTCAATAATTAGAGTGCGGCAGGACTTATAAAAGAACAATATCACTGTCATCATCAAATATATTTTAGTTGTTGTAAATGTTTGAAACCTCTTCCTTAGACCCAACTAAAGTTAATTATTTGCTTATTGTCTCATCATTATAGTGATTTAATTGTTTATCACAAGCTTTAAAAGAAGTACGTTGTAAATAAATTGTAAAAATACATGTTAAAATAAAAATAAATTAATTCAAATCATCTTTGTTGGTTTCTCTTTTTCCCATGAAGAATCGAACTATCCTAACGCCTGTATTTCTAGAAGGGATGTGCAGAAGTTTCGCCAGCTATGTTGTAAGTTGTAAGTCTCATGTAAGGGTGTAAGCCTACTGCACTGTCATCAACCGGACACAAATCCAGACTCCAGGCCTTAAAGGGGTCCCTAGACGGTCAAAATTGCGAAACACGAAACAATCACGTGCTTGTCAAGTAATGTAAATAAGTACCCCAGTATAAATTTGAAATCTGTCATCATCAATTGTAGGTATAGTGGCAGTACTTCCCCGGACAAGTTCCTTCATAAAATATAGCTCTACTACTAAGTATAGGAGTCGTAAAGACAAGTTACCGGGGGGCTGAAAGTTTTGAGCCTAGGGATGGGCCGCGGATGACTGAGACATGTTTACGGATTAATTACAAAAAAAACGTAATGACGCTAATAAATAAATAGTTTATTTCAGATCAAATTACAAGATTCTTATAATGTTGTTTGTAAAAGTCTTAACCTAATGATAATAAAAAACCACACTCTAGGTATAGATACTTAAACACATGATTGTACTCATGATAACAAACAACTTTTACTACGGGAGCAAATCTGAATTTGTGAAAAAAAAAATCAGTTGTTCCATACATTCATGTTCGCATAACTCGTCAAAATGTAGGGAGCAGCTGATTTTGAGTACAATCATGTGTATGTACTACATGTATCGGTCACTAAGTCACCTTATATACAAAATTGAAACAATTGACACCTACGTGTGCAGCCGTATCCAGTGAGCCAGCGTGGGGCTGTCCCACCTATTTACCACCACCACCAATTCTTTTTATTTTTTTTTATTTTTTTATTCTACCGAGAATACCGTTTCCGTATAAAGGCATGAAAACTATCAACCCTGGCCTCGGTGAACATCCCGGAAGCACTACAAAAGCGTGGTAGACCCAACAGCATCCTGAATACATTGTTATACTGGACACGCAAGGCGTTATATGCCCTCAGCGTATACCAGACCCACAGACTGCACGTGTAAAAAGACTGGCAGTATGCTCTGAAAAAGATTATTTTGAGTTGCGTCGTACGACGTGCAAATCTGCGGATCAGCCAACGAATTAAGAGGATCAGTATAATTACCAAATGACAATGACATGACAAAACACAATCAAACAATCAGTCATTCTAATGACATGTAACTCTGTATTTATACTAAAGAGGATATTCGCAAATCTGTAATTTATTTCCTTTTAAGGAAAGCGTGACTGACTAACTGATCTATCAACACACGCACTGAACGGATAGGACTGAAATTTGGTACACAGATAGTAATTATGACGTAGGCATGCGCTAAGATAGGGTTTTTGGAAATTCGACCTTTAAGGGGGTGAAATAGGGGATGAAAGTTTGCATGGAAAAAGTCGCGTCGGAAAGAAATATCTTACAAAAAGTACTAGGCTTGCATGAATTCAAGACAGTAGGTATATCAATTCAAGACATGACACGTGCACAATTTCTGAGCAGTAAACCTAACAAAAAGTACTAGGCTTGCATGAATTAACTATAATATTTGAATCATTAGATTATGCTTCTAATAGGATTTAGATAAAATTTGGCACACAGATAGTTGGATTAACACATGGAATACTTTTTGTCCCGGTAGTACGTTCCCGTAGGATATTTGCCGACATCTACGTGGGGCGAAAGCTAGTTAGTAATATGCAGCGCGAGACAATAATAACACTTGAAGATACAAACTTTTCAGCCCGCTGGTAGATAATTTTCAGATGATGTGCAGCAGCCTCTCTGTCTACAACTTCTTAGCGGGTCCATCGCAAACTAGATGGTCTCGGCTACGTGTTTGACGCCATCACTAGCGTCCATCGGTTCCTGTAACGTGCAGCTACAAGACATGATATTAAGTATCCCAACGTTGGTGGAACATCACCACATTTACCTTCCAAGGTAAAGATCAGTCGTCTATAAATCCCCACCTGAACAGGTTTTCCTTGCTTCGGCATCCTGGGTCCGAAGTCTGTTTAAAGACAGCTAGGTTACCCAGGACAAGATTTTTAAATCAACAGAGTGAACAGGCATCTTCTGGGCACGTTTGTTCCAACACAGACCTCATCAACCAGAGCGGCCATTTTCGTATTTGGTACCGCCAGTGATTAACTAGAAGCGAGTAGAGCTAACAACTAAAAACGAGTTATCGAGCAACGAGTGCGCGACAGCGATGAGTGAGCGAGTCTCTCAGCGAGTAGTGTTCTGCCCGCCAAGCGAGCGTCTGTTCTCTATTGTAGCTCTTGTCGTTGCAACAAAGAGTACTCGCCGGCGATTTGATCAGTCAGCGATCATTAGTATTAATATTTATTTTACCTACAACTTTTTGTACGTTTTTTGAGCGAGACAGTCGCTGATAGGTAGTCGCTATCTCGTCGGCGATGAGACAAGTGCATTCTGAAGAACGTTTAGAGTGCGAGGTCTTGGTATGTAATGGATGGTCCCTCTTCCAAGGACCTACCTCGGCAAGCGTAGCTTAACCTTCGATCGGTCCGAGCGGCTGTATTGTTTTGCCACGAGCCCTTGTTTCACACGTCTAGCTGGTAAATAACGTACCAATATGTAAGCAACTGCTTTATAAATAAATACTAGGTACAGGAATTTCTTAAGTTTATCCTCCCCCCTGGGTTGGTTTGCCGTCCTCCTGGGTTGGTTTGCCATCCCCTAGGCTGGTTTGCCATCCCCCTGGGTTGGTTTGCCATCCCCCTGGGTAGGTTTGCCGTCTCCCTTGGATTGGTTTGCCACCCCCCTGGGTTGGTTTGCCGTTCCCCCGGGTTGGTTTGCCACCCCCTGGGTTGGTTTGCCCTCCCCCTGGGTTGGTTTGCCGTCCCCCTTGGGTTGGTTTTCCCTCCCTCTGGGATGGTTTGCCGTCCCCCTTGGGTTGGTTTGCCCTCCCTCTGGGATGGTTTGCCGTCCCCCTTGGGTTGGTTTGCCCTCCCTCTGGGATGGTTTGCCGTCCCCCTTGGGTTGGTTTGCCCTTCCCCTGGGTTGGTTTGCCGTCCCCCTTGGGTTGGTTTGCCCTCCCTCTGGGATGGTTTGCCCTCTCCCCTGGTTTTCCCCGCCTTAGACTAAAGCTGTGGCTTCATTAACGCAGAGCCTAAACCAGAAATATGAAAGTAGGTTCCTTTTGTGACGTAAGTATCCAATAAGAAAGAAATTCTGGGTATTCTATCTCTATCCTGAAGGGACTAGATAGCGGATGAAGTATTTTGGTTCTAAATTATGGAACAAGAAGTTTTCGAATTTTGGAAATTTAACCCAGTATTAAATTCGAAAGTTACTAAGGTACACTGATAAACTAACGAAGTATAGCCTATACTGGCATAGTCGACCTTGTTATGGCTTTACCAGTTTGAATCCTTACTAAAGCTAGGCACACACGCAGCGACTTTAGTCGCGCGTGACTCTCAGGCGATTTTTAAAATCACATCGACACACAGATTTTGTCAGCAGAGTTGTAGCCAGCGATCAAAATCAGTGTATGAACGTGAGATTTTAGTCTCTCCGTGTGTTGAAACTATTTAACTGTCACATAGGTCTTAGAGGTGAAGTACTAAGAAAGCCCGCGAAATTAAAATTTTCTTACCAACGTTTTTTACAATTTGCAGATCAATAATAGGTTGTGTGTTGATCAGAATACAATTCGCGACCGCGGCAAGTGACCGAATCATCAATACAACTTTCTAAATTACCTACAATTGGCCATAAATGTCAATGATTTCATGAAATAGTCATTCAATATGGTAACTTGGTCTTAGACAGTTGTATTGATGATTTTAATGATTATAATTCTGTAAATACACATTTATTGCGGTCGCGAAACATATTTTGATCAACGTACATATTAATACTGAATTGCAAATTGCAAAAAACGTAAAACAATTCAGATTTCGCGGGCTATCCTGGCGCTTTTGGCAATATTCCTTGAAAATTTCCGTTTTCCGCACTACTGCTGAGTATGAGGTCCTGGGTTCGATTTCCAGGTCAGACAAAGTTATTGGGTTTTATCTCAGTAGCAGTTCGGAGTCTGGATTTGTGCCAGTTGATGACAACAGGCTCGCCTCCTATTACATGGAACTTGACGCACTTGGAACATAACTGGCGAAATGTGGGTGTACTATATTTACACCTCTGCCCAACCCTGCAGGGATTACAGGCGTGATGCTAATGTACTTTCAAATGGGGCGTAAATTATGACACATGGATAGCCTTAGAAAAAGACAGTCACACAGGGTTGAGTGACAGAGACAAAGCGAGACAAAACTGAAATTTTACTAAAAGACGATAAGTTATACAGTGTTAGGTTGAACGAGGGATTTATTTTAATTGGTCATTGTTGCTATTTGTTTTTAAAAATATCGACCAGTTCACTAAAGTAGAAGATTCGCACAAACGTCAACACTCGCCATAAAAAGAGGTTATGTGCTTCATCTTCAAGAATTAAAATGCTATATATTATATGGCAATAAAAATATATAATAAGTTGCCCAACATGTTTAAAACTGAAAAATCAATAACGATATTCCAAAAAAGGCTAAAACTGTACCTAATCCAAAAATGTTTCTACTCTGTAAAAGAATATCTAGAGTCTAACTTAAAATAACGATTTTCTCTCATGTACAATAGGTAGTGGCGATCTGTCCTATGCAAACAATAAGATAGGCTATCCTATTTAACTTCATATAATAATTATTATTATAATTTGTATCCTGAAACCTGAAAGTATGACATTAATATGCTATATAATTGTATTCAATTCATTATTATTGACATAACTATAATTTCTCTATTTAATTGTAATATTATAGAAGACAATAATTAAATAATAATAATGTTTAATGTTTAATGCATGCCAATTTAGAATGATATTATACAATTGCAATGCTTGTAAAAGGTTGCTAAGTCAAAATACTAACTTAATATAACACCAATATGTGCACTTAGTTCGCAATAAACGCTTTGACATTGGTACTCATCATTATGAACAACTTTTACTATGAGACCAAACCTGAAATCGAGAAAAAAACCAGCTGTTCAGTGCATTTATGCTCGCATAATTCGTCAAAATGTAGGGAGCAGCTGAATTTTTAGCGATTTTAGGTTTGGACATATAGTAAAAGTTGTTCAGAATGATGAGTACATTGACCCCTTTAAGTAATTTCCTCGTTT
Source organism: Dicycla oo (assembly GCA_948252095.1). Classification (NCBI taxonomy): domain Eukaryota; kingdom Metazoa; phylum Arthropoda; class Insecta; order Lepidoptera; family Noctuidae; genus Dicycla; species Dicycla oo. The sequence goes on from OX411738.1 coordinate 17,772,868, forward strand.
AACCTAACACTCTGTATTTACGATCACTCCCTGGAGGCTGCCAAATTAAAATGCTCGCCTCTCATTCTTAAAATAACTAAAACATATGAAAACTGCTCAGCCTTTTTTTTGTAATATAAAAGTGACATAGGTGAGAGACATAAAGTTGTTGATAGCCCACATACATAAACATAACTTCACGCCTCGAATGCAGCGAGCGACTGCCTATCTGAGCTCCACAACCCAGTTACTGGGAAACACGATACGCCTTGGTAAGACTGCCTGTCCGACGTTTGAGCTTTTGGCGACCCGTAACGACTGTCAAAGATCTACGAATGACAGCCGGGATTGCTTTCCGAGGCACGGAGGGGTCTTGGTAAGTAAAGATGGTCACCCATCCACGGACCAACCACGGCAAGCGTAGCTTAACTTGATCGATCGACCCGTGCGTCTGTTGTTTATTACTTAGCCACGAGCCAAGATAAAACTAAAACATATTAAAACTGGTCAGTCTTTTTGTAATATAAAGGTGACACACGGACATACAGTTTTCGATAACACACATAATAAACATAACATCACGCCAGTATTTCTGATGGGGTAGACAGAGGTGTACCCGCACATTTCGCTAGACGTTTCTGATTGTATATAGTTATGTCTCTTCAGATCAAGTGTAATATACTTACTACTTGCACTTAAACAGTTGAATGACCGATTACCACAGTATTTGTGGCAGGCACGATGGTTTTAAAACAGTGGGTTCTCTCCTCATTGTCCAACCATAACACCACTATAAGGAGAACCATAGGTACTGTAGAGGTTTCATTCAAGCCCCTATCTAATTATTACGGGCTGCAGAGTCTATGACATTCGAAAACAGTCACTTAAAAATTTACTTTAAAAAAAGTAACCTAAAACCTTCTGAAGTCGGTGCCAAGCTAAGGTGTATTGACATTGAAGAATTGAAGACACCGACTTCAGAAGCTGTTAAGTTTTTTTTTTTAAGTTTTTTTATTGGTTTTAGGTTTAGGATGTCGGTTCTTACTTTTTTTTAAATAAATTTATTTTTCCATTTTTAGTTGCACATAAGCCCAAGACGAACGAAAAGAAGACTCATCAAAATCCGCTTAGAAATGCCGGAGACACAGTACCTACATTTATTCATGTAACTTCGTACATAGGAATAATTACCTAATACACTACACGTACACTAAAACCTTCCTGAAAATATGTAGATCACGTTAGTGAAAGAATCATCAAAATTGGTGAATTTTTGAGTTCAATTTACTCCTGTAACCCCTCGGTTAATAAAGGTATGGTTTTATCAGTGAACCATTCTTTGCTGAAACTCTAACTGTCAATATTTTTTTTTTGCTTTGCTAAGTGATTTCGTTTTTCACTATATTAAAAACAAAATTGCAGGGTTTTCAATCCCGCCACTGAACCCTAAAAGCTCACCACTAGGACACGGCCTAATGGCGAGTACATTAAATAAAAAACGATTCCTTATGAATCATCCGCTATCTGCATCTTAAAACTTTTGATAATGGCGTCTCACAGGGTATATAGTGCAGAACCGACACTTGGTTTCAAGCCGTTGATATTGTGCCTACGTGAGTAACGACATTTTGTCATGGAGGTCGGCGTAGGCAGTGACTAGGTACCGAACTGTCACAAGCATTCATATATTACTATGAGCAGCTCGGTAATAATATCTGATTGCATGATTCATCCATTATCCATCCATAAGTAAGTAAATTATATGTGATAATTATCACATATAATTTAATTATAATTTGTGGAACATAATATGTACCAACTTGTATTAAACAAGTGGAAGCATAAATATGTGACATCGAAGGTACACCAAATCTATGGGCGAGGCAAGCGCCAAAATATAGGATGCTGCATCGGCTTCAAAATATAGGACGCTGCATCGGCTTCAAAATATAGGACGCTGCATAGGCTTCAAAATATAGAATGCTGCATCGGCTTCAAAATATAGGACGGTGCATCGGCTTCAAAATATAGGACGCTGCATCGGCTTCAAAATATAGGACGCTGCATAGGCTTCAAAATATAGAATGCTGCATCGGCTTCAGAATATAGGATGCTGCATCGGCTTCAAAATATAGGACGCTGCATCGGCTTCAAAATATAGGACGCTGCATCGGCTACAAAATATAAGACGCTGCATCGGCTTCAAAATATAGGACGCTGCATCGGCTTCAAAATATAGGATGCTGCATCGGCTTCAAAATATAGGACGCTGCATCGGCTTCAAAATATAGGACGCTGCATCGGCTACAAAATATAAGACGCTGCATCGGCTTCAGAATATAAGACCCTGCATCGGCTTCAAAATATAGGACGCTGCATCGGCTTCAAAATATAGGATGCTGCATCGGCTTCAAAATATAGGACGCTGCATCGGCTTCAAAATATAGGACGCTGCATCGGCTACAAAATATAAGACGCTGCATCGGCTTCAGAATATAAGACCCTGCATCGGCTTCAAAATATAAGACACTTGATCGCTTCAACATATAGGACACTGCATCGGCTTCAAAATATAGGACGCTGCATCGGCTTCAAAAATATGTGTCAATGCCTGCAATATTAACGGACATGTCTTGCGTCATAAAAAACGGCAGACTCATTTAAATTCAGAAGAATGTGATTCTTGTTTGTGATCGAAAATATCTGACATCACTTTAGACTTTAAAACACACCACACATATGCGCCACAAGTTTTCCTTCAAACCAATACGGAAATATTCTTATGTTATCAGATACCAAACTACGGGCAGGAGAGGAGAGGAGAGGTATCGTACCTGTGTTACCATCCTAGATGTGCCAGTAATTACCCTTCATATATATATTGGGATGGATGGCAATGTTTAGTATCGAGTTATGCTTTAACACCACAGATTTTTATTTCGTTCGACGCCAGTGTGTAAATTCTGCAGGTGTGCGTTCTGTGTTGATACATCACTTATACACACAGACGTAGGAACAGCCTGTACCGCGTGATCACAGCAATATGATCCTTAGTGTGCTACTGCACTTATGACCGCTTACTGTACACATCTGCCTAAACCTTTGCGGATTACAGGCAAGATGTATGTTAAGTAAGTACTAAGTAGGCAGAAACCTAAAATCGTGTCCAACCTATGGAACGACTTACCTATCTACAGTTTTTAGTCTATGCCAAAAGCCCACTTGCTCCGGGAGGTCTCAAAGTGACACGTCTGTCTCACTTGCCACTATAGCTTAGTGCCACCCGCCGCAGTGACACTAAAAGTACCGACATTACGAGTAGTAGTATATGAGAAATATCTTACCAGACATTCCTTCAATACATTTAGTGGATAGAGTGACTTTTTGGGCCCCATGCATCATGATCATCTGCCTAAGTTTTCCCCATCTATGTTGGAGTCAGTATCAGGTTTTTACATGAAGCGACTGCCTATCTAACCTCCAAAACCCAGTTACTGGGTAACACGATACCCCTTAGTAAGACTGGTTGTCAGACTTTCAGGTCACCTACCCGTAACGACTGTCAAATATCTACAAATGAAAGCCGTGGCCTTTTAACTGGGCACAAATCTAGGTACTCTCTTCCACCAGGTCGCTAGACCATTAAGGACTTAGTTTGATTTTTTTTTTTTGCTAAGTAGGCGTTTCATATTAATATCAACATAATTGGTATCAAAATAAGCTTCTAATAGTACAAAGGCTAAAGCTGTGGTGACATAGTGCTTCCCTACCCAACCCATTCGTCCTACCTGCTGAAAATCTCCCACCTGGACATGAGGTGCCTTGTGTAATCTGGAAGTTTTTAAATAGACTCCGGACTCAGGTACGCCGAAGCAGAGAAAATCTGCTCAGGTGGAAATTTACAGATGACTCCGCCCTTTTTTTTCCGTGGAGAAATGGTCATGCATACTGCACTACCACGGGGAGATAGTGCAGTTATGTGGGACTCCAACCCTCTAAAACTCCACGGTGTCCTCCTCTGCCGTTTGTGGCGGGAACACGGGCACGCGTTAGCACCCACCGCGAATCCAGCGGCTGTCCGTCACCGGACCCTCGTCTGGGCAGTACCCCATTGCATCGGCACACCAGAACACATTGCACTCCGTGACCACCCCAGGAACCAAACCAGCACATGAGCGCTAGACGACCCCGTGTCTAGGCACCCTTGGTCCCCCTGCGCAGTCGCAGGTCAGTGGCCTGGCCGCCTTCCACTTTTCAGCCGCAGAGGATAGGGAGAGCAGACAGCGAAATACCGATACTCCTTCTCCCCTGCCGCCTCCAACCCTGAGCTGTGATGCCTCCCATATAACATCGCGGCCCGCCTCAGTTGCGATGTCGTCCAAACGGCACCGCATCCTACTTGTTGGCTGCTACGTCGTCGACTTCCTGGGAAAAGCAGCCCCTCCTCGGGTTCCTCTTCGCTTCACCGTGGGTGATCAAGCCACGGCTACTGAGCCCCCCCGCCCGACAATGCGGGAACCCACCGGGGGGAGATGAGTCCGCACTGGAGTGTAAATGCGGTGCTGTTCCACAAGCAATGGGGCACTTAATGTCGTCCCTAGCGTGTCCTGCTGTGCGCACGCCACAGGAGCTGATGGACGCTACTGAAGCTGCTCCAAATTCTGACCTGACTGTATATAGATTTCCATCGACCTGCTAAGAGGATGAAGAATAGTATGAAATTCTGAATCACATTTTCTCATAGGAATATAAACATTATTTACAAAAACAAAAAGTTTATTTTCGTAGGAAATTATAACTTTACTTAAACGTACGTCTCATCTGTGAATTCTACCCAGCCAGTCAAATGAAATACAATATCACGTAAATATCAATTACCAAATATTTCGAACACATACAATAACAGTTCTGATTATACTACTCGTTCGTATCATAGCGTTGTAACAAATGAGTCCGTCTAACAGTTGCGTTTGCCACATTATTCAATCCAAAATGGCGGACACTAGGTTCTATTTTGACAAATTGCTTGTCAAGGAGGTACGAAGACAGTATGCACAACGTTAGGGTCATTGTACTCATCATTATGAACAGCTTTTACTATGGGAACAAACCTGAAATCGCGATAAAAAAAAACAACAGCTGACTTTTTACGTAGTACTTCCCCGGACGACATGCTTCAGAAAGAGATCTACTATTTATTCTATGAATACCCACTCCAAAGCTAATGTCACTTCATGTATAAAGCCATTTATTAGTAGAGTGAGTCCGTAACTGTCGAATTATTTAAATAAGATTATTATTTGTCATACAAATCAATGGACAAACTAGTTCTGTAGATGTGTGCGTCAGACTAATGTGGTAGCTAACAGGGATAGCCATACACTCTTGTAGCTGGTCAATATTAGACGAATAGTGTTATCTGTCACCTTGACCTGCACATCACCTGCCCGAGTATGATTAAGCTACGACAAAATTAGTACTTTTCGTCCGTGCTTCGGAAAGCATGTTTATGTATTCCGGATTTTATTCGTAAATAGATCTTTGACAGTCGTCACGGGTCGTCAGAAGCCCAAAAGTCTGACAACCAATCTTACCAAATTACCCAGTAGCTGGGTTGTGGAGGTCAGTACGCTCCATGTAAAATACTGGTATTTAGCTGCATTCTACTGACCCCAACATAGTTGGGAAAAGGCTAGCCACATGATGATTCGACGGATTTGGACTTTAGCTGTATTAAACTAACACACTGTAAAAGTAAAAATATTATTTGCAATAAAATTTTTTTTTTTCTTCGTGACAAAATTTATGGCAAGACCATAGCCATTTTATACACCAAACAATGTAATAAAACTGTAAAAAAGCTATCTTTGTATACCTAAAACCTATAAATATATTGTATTCAAAAGACGTATGTCTGTCTGTCCCCTGTGACCTTAGGAACATAAAATCGTCTAGAGCTTTTTTATGATACGTAATAAAAAAAACGGCTGTTGTAAAAATTTGCTCGTATTTTAGCACTAGTATTGTCTCCTGACTTTGCTTGCTACTTTTCTGACCATCATCATATTCCTGCTCTTATCCGACTTTAAGTGGTCGGCGCAGCATGTCTTCCATACATCTCTATCAGCGGTCATCTCAGTAGTCACCCCCTTTCTAGCCATATCATCTTTATTAGTGGTCGGCGCAGCATGTCTTCTTCTTCCATACATCTCTATCAGCCGTCATCTCAGTAGTCACTCCCTTTCTAGCCATATCATCTTTATTAGTGGTCGGCGCAGCATGTCTTCTTATTCCATACATCTCTATCAGCCGTCATCTCAGTAGTCACCTCCTTTCTAGCCATATCATCTTTATTAGTGGTCGGCGCAGCATGTCTTCCATACATCTCTATCAGCCGTCATCTCAGTAGTCACTCCCTTTCTAGTCATATCATCTTTATTAGTGGTCGGCGCAGCATGTCTTCTTCTTCCATACATCTCTATCAGCCGTCATCTCAGTAGTCACCCCCTTTCTAGCCATATCATCTTTATTAGTGGTCGGCGCAGCATGTCTTCTTCTTCCATACATCTCTATCAGCCGTCATCTCAGTAGTCACCCCTTTCTAGCCATATCATCTTTATTAGTGGTCGGCGCAGCATGTCTTCTTCTTCCATACATCTCTATCAGCCGTCATCTCAGTAGTCACCCCCTTTCTAGCCATATCATCTTTATTAGCGGTCGGCGCAGCATGTCTTCTTCTTCCATACATCTCTATCAGCCGTCATCTCAGTAGTCACCCCTTTCTAGCCATATCATCTTTATTAGTGGTCAGCGCAGCATGTCTTCTTATTCCATACATCTCTATCAGCCGTCATCTCAGTAGTCACCCCGTTCTAGCCATATCATCTTTATTAGTGGTCGGCGCAGCATGTCTTCTTATTCCATACATCTCTATCAGCCGTCATCTCGGTAGTCACCCCCTTTCTAGCCATATCATCTTTATTAGTGGTCGGCGCAGCAGGTCTTCTTCTCCCATAAATCTCTATCAGCCGTCATCTCAGTAGTCACCCCCTTTCTAGCCATATCATCTTTATTAGCGGTCGGCGCAGCATGTCTTCTTCTTCCATACATCTCTATCAGCCGTCATCTCAGTAGTCACCCCTTTCTAGCCATATCATCTTTATTAGTGGTCGGCGCAGCATGTCTTCTTCTTCCATACATCTCTATCAGCCGTCATCTCGGTAGTCACCTCCTTTCTAGCCATATCATCTTTATTAGTGGTCGGCGCAGCATGTCTTCTTCTTCCATACATCTCTATCAGCCGTCATCTCAGTAGTCACCCCCTTTCTAGCCATATCATCTTTATTAGTGGTCGGCGCAGCATGTCTTCTTCTTCCATACATCTTTCAGCCGTCATCTCAGTAGTCACCCCCTTTCTAGCGATAATTATCATCTTTCACACAATCCATCATTTCTTTCAACTTCTTCACTTTTATGTCATCTCGATACTTGGCAACTCTCATCCAGCTGCTACCAGTCACGTTGCTCCACCTAGCCTGAGGGCGTCCTGCCTTACGTTTGCCGATTCGCGGTCTCCACTCAAGAACACGTCCCCAACGCTCATCGTTTCTATGGCTAATATGGCCGGCCCAATGCTTCAGCTTGCTTATGCTGTGAGCTATGTCGACACCTTTGGTTCTCTGTCGGATCACCTCGTTCCGGATTGTTTGCAAGCATGGCCCATTCCATCGCTCGCTGAGCGACTGAACAAACAAACAAATATTTTATTATATCAATATATTCACATTTAAGCAAACATACTATATATGTTATGCATTTATTATGCAAAATATATGAATTTTTATTTCATAATAATTTGTGAATTCGTTTTATTGATTTCCTGATGTTATTTTTTTGTTCGTCCAAAGAATAATATGATTACTATTTTTATATTTCACTAGATGTTAGATAGTACAATACCAGTCGATAATATGACACATAATATCTAAGATGTAGGTCCCGGATGTAGGTCTCGTGTTAGTAAAAGAGATACATTTATACTGATGATGTTTTTACCGGCTTAAAAAAATAGGGTATTGGGGATAGGTGAACGGAGTAGAAGCCTATGGCATACTTGTCTTAGTTTAGTTTGTTTTTTCAATAGCTTAGACAGAAATTGCTCTATCAATAAACACTACACATTTGAAGTAAACTAGAACAATAAAAACAGATTTTGAAAAAAAATTATTGATCGTTAAAAAATATCGAAATGAAGGCTGCGTAGTGCTTATGATTTGAAATTCGATATAGTTTATCGCTGACATTTCACACTGCCAGACAATAGCAGTAGCAGCGAAGTAAGCAATGGAGCCGACTCAATATAATCAGGTATGTAGTTCTTGGAATCCGATTTCGACTATGACTCATAACGTTTTCTGTTGATATTATTGTGTCACTACATCATTGGTCCATTAAATAAACTTATAGTAATATCTTTTATGCCGGCGAGAATCAACTCTCCAAAAGTTAAGAAAATACTCGCTCAGCGACGCTCGCTTGGCGGGCAGAACACTCGCTGAGAGACTATCGCTTGGTAGATACGCATACCAGCAAGTGGCTGGGCACTGGGCAGTCATTCTACTCTTCACACTAGCGCACTCGCTCGTATCCCAGAACTATCCGAGCTACACACTCTCTCATTTTTTTTTTTTTTGTGATGGGTTTGCTTTTGACTCTAGTCTAGGTCAGAGGTGACAGAGACAAAGTCGACGATGGAGTGAGCTTACCCAGAAGAAGCCTGTTCACTCCCACTTTTCTCGCTGGTAGCTCTACTCGCTTTTCGCTAATCGTTGGCCGTGGCCAAGGTGGGACAGCTGCCAAACAGTGACAGAGATGGCGCTGTCAGAAGCCGAACTTTTTCAAAAACTCATCATTATCTGCCTAGCCTTGTCCCAACTATGTAATTGGCGTTGGCTTCCAGTCTAACCGCATGCAGCTGGATACCATACCATAGTATTTTACATGGAGCGACTGTTTATCTGACCTCCACAACCGAGTTACTGGGTAATACGATACCCCTTGGTAAGCCTGGTTGTCAGACATTCGGGCTTCTGACTACTCGTAATCACTGTCGAAGATTTACGGATAACATCAGGAATGTACGGCTTTAAATCGATGGTCCCTATTAATAATGTCGGATATACTTTTATATTTTTACCAATATTTTTTTTTTACATAAATCGAATTACAATAAAAATATTTTCTTCATTGTCAAAACAAACTTTGAACTGAGGGCAGTTCAAAGTTAGCTTTGACGATAAAAAAAAATCTTTATGATATTAATAAAGAATAATGAAATCTGCCGGGAAGTTGACATAGATCTTTTCAATACTAGTGTACCTAAATTAAAGAAGGCTCTCTGCAATCACTTCTTCGACAAAATAACGTAGTCCTTGCATTATAGACGAATATACAGAACGCGAATATAACACTGTATGCTACCTAGTATATATGTTAATTGTTATTCTATGTGTGAAAACTTGTAATTGGCCATCATCTTGTTATAAATTTAGTAACCGATTAACTTGTCTGATTAGCTGTAAGTTTTCCAAAAATAATAAAATAAAATAAATTAACAACGTCAGTTCTGCAAAAAGACGACGTTTCAGTAGGGACTGAACAGTAGTCTTTTTGCAGAACGACATTGTTACTATGGACCATCGCAATCTTCTTTTTTGTCGTGTTTAAATATCGATACCCATTGCGTTTGTGGAGTTTCGCTAGCTAATCTAATTTGACCCTATATGACTGCCTCATAAACATAAATGGAGAAATGTGGGTGTACTAGCTACACCTCTGCCTTACCCTTCAAGGGACAGGCGTGATGTTACAATATAGTTCGCGTCAAATAACTTTGCCGCTCTGAAGTTCGCGCAAATGACTGCGCAGTTGTCAATATCTATACTAAAACAGCTGCGCGCCATGCCATGCGTATCAAAATTATTTGACGCGAACTATACAAATATGGCGATGGCTCCTAAGTATACTGAGTCAACTGTACTTCTAATAACTTTAAAGGAAGGCGATAAAAAGAGCGAATGGTTATATTTGAAATGTTAATACAATCAAGAAAAATGGTTAATCATAGTGAATTTAATATAATCAGGCCTATTAACAGTGCAAAGTAAATTTCATATTAATTTATTAATAACCAGCCATCGATTTGCTTCGCCGCGGAAATCGAACCCGCGCCTCCCTTCAGGTCGAATAAGGCCAAATGGCCGACAGTTTCTTGAGAGCGTTATTTTATTACGAGCAGTGCTCACAGCTTGTCTATAAAAGTTTTTTTTTTTTTTTTGCAATGAAAAGTAAGTACGCGGCCGTTAATATGACACATTGAGTTTTTTTTTAAAGGTGGTTAAGTAACAACAGCCGCACGGGTCGATCCATCAGGTTAAGCTACGCTTGCTGGGGTTGGTCCATGGATAGGTGACCATCTTTACATACCGAGACTCCTCCGTGCCTCGGAAAGCACAGGTCCCGGCCGTCATTCGTGGAGCTTTGACAGTCGTTACAGGTCGTCAGAAGCCCAAAAGTGGGACAACCAGTCTTACCAGGGGGTGTCGTATTACCCAGTAACTGGGTTGTGGAGGTCAGATAGGCAGTCGCTTCATGTAAAATACTGGTATTCAACTGCATGTGGTTAGACTGGAAGCCAACCCCAATATAGTTGGGAAAAGGCTAGTCAGATAGATTGATTTAAAAAAGACCGTGACCTCTGAGTTGGTTTCGGACTTTCTTCTCAGAGTAGTCAGTTATGAAACGCCGACCTCATCTAATTTAAAAAATATTATTGACATGTAAAAGCGTTTGTACAAAGCTACTTACAGAAATAAAATCATTTATCTGACATCCACAACACAGTTACTGGGAAACACGATACCCCTTGGTAAGATTGTTTGTCCTGGATCCGCTTTCAGTCTAACCGTATGCTGCTGAATACAATGATATTATAAGTAAAAAGACGTAGATACGTTACCTACCCAACATTCGATGTTCAAAAACGGCACAACGTCAAACTATTAGATGACACGTGGAAATAGGACGGCATGTCGTAATTATCGGGAGCGAAAAAGAGACAAGACGACGAAAATGTGGCTAATTAGCCACATTTTGACGTACCACTTTCGGAGCGTGTATAACCTATCTACGACTTTTTACTTCTAATATCATTGGCTGAATACCAGTATTTTACATGGAGCGACTACCAATCTCATCTCCACAACCTAGTTACCAGGTAACACGATATCTTTTGGTAAGACTTGTTGTAAGACAACTTCTTGGAAACACATTATTATTTATATAAAAACATAACTTTTATCCATATCGAGTTCAACTGCATTTAACAACATTCCCAGGAGAACCAAGAGTTCAATAATAACAAGAAGAACCCAAAAAAAAAACTGTGACTGCCCTAACTAACTGAATTCAAAACGCCTTTGTCAAAATTGTTCACAAAAACTGGCTTGTTTAGATCCAATACCACGTTATTCGACCAATTTTAAAAGACCTTTCATTCCTTACAATTCCTCTCTAAAAAAGACCTATTTAAGTTGGTCGTGCCAACCAATATAAGAATACCTCTGAAATAATGGAAATTTGAAAAAGGAATACGTCATTTTATAGTGGTCATTTCATGTTAAAGTGACCAATTTAAAAGAGCCCTTTGAGCGTATAAAATTGAATAGATTTAAAACCTTTTTAATTTGGTCTTGTATTTCATAAGTTTTGCTCAACTACAGGATAATCAGACCTTGGTTTTGATACAAAATTGTTTTAAACAGAGGTCTTGATATTTTGGTTTTTGTGAAAACAGGTTCAGAAAAAAAAACTATCAAGGTATGATCGATATGAATTGCGTCGCATGAGGTCTCGATTTCCGCTATTTAATCAAAATTGGGAAGCTGAAGTGATATCCTACGGTTTCCTAGAACGGACATTTTTTGGGGGCCGCCAGTCGCCACATCCCTTCCGCGATTTACCGGCGAATGACGTCACTGAGACGGTGTTTATTAAATGAAGGCGAAATAAGCGCCAGGATAGCCCATGAAATTCAAATTTTCTTACTTTTTTTGCAATTTGCAAGTCAGTATTAGGTTGTATGTTGATCAAAATATGATTCGCGACCGTAAAAAATATGTATTTACAGAATTGTAATAATTACTTAAAGTCATCAATAAAACTCTTTAAGATCGGGTAATCCTAATGAATGACTATTTCATGAAATCTTGACATTTGAGGATTATACTAACTTACGGAGTGGTATTACTGATTCTAATGATTACAATTCTGTAAATACACATTTGTTACGGCGGTGGCGAATTATACTTTAATCAACATACCTACTTCTGATTTGAAAATTGCAGTAAACGGAAGAAAATTTGAGTTTCGCGGGTTACCTTGACGCTTCCCCTTAAGGCGAAAGCGTAGCCCGCGAAATTCAAATTATCTTAGGTTTTTTGCAATTTACAAGTCGGTATTAGATTGTACGTTGATCAAAATATAATTTGCGGCCGTAACAAGTATCTATTTAAATAATTAGAAATTATTAAAGTGATCAGTACAACTCTTTAAGACCAGGTAACCCTAATGAATGACTACTTCATGAAATCTTGACATTTCAGGATTATACTAACGTAAGGAGTTGTATTACTGATTTTAATGATTATAATTATGTAAATACATATTTGTTACGGCTGCAAATCATACTTTATTTGACATACAACTTAATACCTACTGACTTGCATATTGCAAAAAATGTAAGAAAATTTGAACTTCGCGGGCTACCCTGACGCTTCACCCTTAAGTTGATGTTTCTCTAGACTACGTAGTATTGTAATATCTGTGCCTAGAGAGAGTTTTGACACCGTAAAGTCAAATCCCGCTGTTAACAGTGTCAACAGAAAAATCCCTAATGGTAAAACACTAAGGCATAGTTCAGATGGCAAAGGTTTCGAATCGCGCGCCCAGATATCATGGTATTTACGCAGAATTTAGTGTAAATTGCTTGTGACGTGGGTCGACGCGCGTTACATCTGAACCGCGCCTAAATCACTTTGCACGACCTAGGGATTTAACCCAGGACCTACGTATACGTACAGCCTGCGGTACAGCGGTCGCTTCAGTAATTTACATCGAGTTTCAGAAAATGTTAGGCTTTGTAGAGCGTCGAGCGCCGTCTTTGTCACTCATACCTGTGTGTATGTGACTGTCTCTTTCTAAAGCTCCCGGGTAATTACTGTAGTAGGTTGACAATGTAATAGAGGCCTAAAGGCATAAGTATAGCTACGGGTTCCTAGAAGAGCAGTCATGAAAATGATGCTCTAGACTTCGCGGTGTCGAAAAATGCTCTGTACGAGTATGAAGACACATTAACTTACTTTCGTTCTGTACGCCAAGAAAACGCCCGTTATTGCAAAGGGCTCAAATTCAAAATCTAAGATGGAAGCCAAAGGTTCCTTCCAATTTCAAAATTCAACGTATTTGTATTATTTAATTATTTTACGTTGAATCCAATTTGGATTTAGAATGTCGACAATGCATCTGTTAGATTTCGCACATTTATTCTACAAATATATTGTTACGTGCAATTATAATTGCAAGACATGTTAATGCTGATGAAAATAAAGCACAATTTCAAATAGAAAATCATCTCAAGAGCTGCAATACAGACTGTGTTATTGTTATTCCAAAATTCTATAGAGCAGCTTCTAAAAAATTTAATTTAACCATTCAGTAAATCAAATTCAGTTCTAAAGAGGATGCAAATAAGATCTATATTCATTTCAAAATTATTTTGACAGCTGCTTTGAAAACTTTGTTCTGACAGTTCTTCAATCTTAATCTTTAGAGAATGCTTCCTTTTTCAAAAAAAGCTTTTGTAATTCGGCGTGCTTTATGGTAACTCTATACTTTTGGGATTCGAATTTGGAATTAGGTTAGAGAAAAAAACAACAGATGTTTTTGGCAAAAATAATCTTTTCGCACTTTTGGTTTCTTGGAAATTAATACGAGTACTAGTTCATCGATGTCAATACTGAGAAGCAAAGAACATAGTAGATACTGTCTCATTATGATCTGCATAGCCTTTATCCAACTATTTTGTGGTCGGCTTCCAGTCTAACCTGATGCAGTGGAATTACAGTATTTTCCTTGGAGCGACTGCCTATCTGACCTCCACAACCCAGTTACTGACACGATAACACGACAGGCACCCCTTGGTAAGACTGCTGGTCAGACTTTCGGGCTTCTGACTACCCGTAACGACTGTCAAAGATCTACGAATGACAGCTTGGACCGAATGTCCACAGATCGTGTAGCTGTGCAGTGAAGGAACTTTTTTTGGCAGGTGGCCTATATCGGAACTAATACCGCCATCTTTTTTTTTCAATACATTTCGCAAAACAATCAAAAGTCATAGTTTATTAGTCACAGGGTTATTGGTAATATGTCAGCAAGCCATTAAGGGGATGTAGGAGAAGTCATATGCAACCAAATAACCCCTTATGATAATGTATGACCCATTTTTTGCAAAAGTCGACCATTTTAGTCAAAAAAAGCTGCTCAAAATTATGAAAATTGTAACGATTTGTAGCACTGATTTGAAAACTATTAAAGATTTGTCATTCATTTTATCGTTGATTGTAAGTATTGAAGTGTCAGAAAGCAAATAATACCTAATAAAAATTTCATGCATTGTTTTTTTAATAAGTTTTCAAAGTTGCACAGATATCTTCATAAAAACCGCACGCACAATGAAGGGTTCCGTAGTTAGGATGAATTTAACCCAAAACCAAACTTAACATTGTAGTTGACAAACATGTTCTCCCATACATTCCAACTGCAAATGTAAGTTTGTACGCACATTATTGAGAGATGTCATTTTAGGTTTTCCTGTTATCTATAGGTTTAGAACTATTTTCAAAATTTTAGGCTCAGTAGTTTCGGAGATAAGGCGAGAATGGTCAATTTTCCTTTATAAATAACTTTAAAACAATTTATTTAAAAATTATAGAAAGAATATATTTGAGATCCTCACAGTAAGCCCTTTCATTTGATATGTCACATGGTACAGTTTGCGCAAAACTTTTTTTATCTTCTTATTTGCCCCCCATATTCAAAATTAATTTATTTACGTTAAACGTCCGTGTTTGTGTGACAGAAATTCATAAGTATTCCAAATTCCAACTTAATCGGTCCATTAGATTCGGAGCAAATTGGCTGTGACAGACGGACAGAATATGCTAGTAATATAAGTTCAATGGAACAGCCAGAGGCCAGACACACGAGTGATCCTATAAGGGTTCCGTTTTTTCCTTTTGAGGTACGGAACCCAAAAAAATGAAAATGGTTGACATTTGCATAGGGGTCATACACCCCGTGTGACCCCTATGCAAATGTCAACCTATCTCTTAAGATACTGGCCAGACCTAGTTTAAGGGATAGAGTTTAAAATTATTGTACTCCTATGTTAAAGTTATATTGAATTACTTCAACTGAATGTCATGCAGTGCAATGTGATTATTGTTTATGAAATATAAACTTATTATTATTATTATTTTGGTTGCAAATGACCTCTCCTAAATCCGCTTAATTGATTGCCGACGTATTACCAATAACCTTGTATATTCAAACGAGGCTGAGCACTTTTGAGCGTTAAAATAACATAAGACAGTCCCCGAAAAACGCCCGCCCTTCACCACTTCCTAGTGCCTTAGCTATGAACTCCCGCGCAGCCCAGCTGTCTATTGAGTTAGAAGAACTTGATTCTATGTGTGTATAATAGTATACAATTACACAACTGTTTAGCCACAGCGCCCCCTGCTAATGTCATTGGAGCGCCTGAAGATACTTGTAGCAGAGTAAAAAAAAAAAAAAACGATTAATATTAAAGCGTGTTTTTGCGGTGAAGGAGTCGACTGCCTCGGACACCATGGACTATCCTGCAGCAAGAGCGCTGGTCGGATGGCACGGCACGCCAGCATTATCATCATCCATCGTGCTCTTGTCACCGCCAGGGTGCCAGCCGTTTTAAAACCCAATGGCTTGGCACGCGACGATGGGAAGAAGCAAGACGGAATCACAAATGCCTTGGAAGTTGGGTAGGCCTTTGGTGTGGGATGCAACCTGTGTCGACACCCTCGCGCCATCCCATCTTCTTAGCACGGCGGGTTGTGCTGGGGCGGCTGCTGCAGGAGCAGAAAACCTCAAACGGCGCATATATAGCAACCTTATTGGGAGCTATATGTTTGAGCCGTTTGGGGTTGAAACTCTAGGGCCTTGGGGTCCGAGTGCTCATCGAGTATTTCGGGACATCGCCAAGCGGTTGGTCGAATCTTCACGGGACCAGAGGGCTGGTCTATTTTTAGCCCAAAGAATCAGCATTGCCATCCAACGTGGCAATGATGCCAGCCTTTTGGGCACTTTTTCCATTAACAGCGATGCCGACGAATTTTTTGATGCTATATATATTATATATATATATATATATATATGTCGGGACTGGGGGCCGATTGGAGTTGGAATCTTCATCGTTATGCATTTTTATTGGGCGTAGATGTGTTTTGCGGGAGAGAAGAAATAGTCTGAAGTTGATTTTAGATTAAGTAGGTATATTAGAAGTGATTTAAATTAACAAAACGAAACGATAGACAGTTTCTAGGCACTTGTTGTCCGCACGATGTCCGATGGTAAAGAGAGCTACCCCGCGTCCCGCTCTAGCGCTCTCGTCGACTCGCACGAACGTCAGGCTAGACTCTGTCGAAGCGCGCCAACTTCACACTTGCGTTTCGTTGTCAATTGACATCCCGTACTCATGACCCTTCTGACATATATATATATATATATATATATATATATATATATACATATATTAGTGCTAGCTTGTACATAATTATTATAGTCTAGTTACTGTTTGAAATAAATTCGTAAGGGCATTCAAAGTTATTCATTGAGAACTAACAGTGACACTATGGCACTATAGTGTCAGATTGGTACCTTGTTTTTGGTACCAATTAGTAAGGTCGGTTCCAGCTAGGCGCGTTGTTTGAAGACAAAATGTCGCACGTCGCCTGTTGACAGTGTAAACAAGGCCTTATTTTGTGTATAGGGTGGTACAGATTATGTCGAGGTTTTTTATTTTGTCCGTTTAGACTAGTTTTAAGCATTTTTTTTTTTTAATTTTGAAATATTTATAAGTCAGAGTATTGTGGATAACTGCCTGTCGATAATGGTGATTTTCCAGGCAGGCACATGAGATTTTTTAAGTACAGTACGAATACAGGGATGTTGCGGATGCAGATTTTTACATCCACGGATGCGGATCTCAAGTTAAGGCGGCAAGGTTCTTTCTTAGGTTTTTAGAAAATTGCAGCGCTGTTTCTTTGTATCAATCTAATGCCTAATCTTTTCCCAACTACGTTGGGATCGGCTTCCAGTCTAGCCTGATGCAGCTGTATAACAGTATTTTACACGTCATAAGTGTGAAAATCTTAGGTTTCTTAACTATAAATTATTTAAGAAGTGGTCATCATATCATACTCTTCTAGATAAATTTTCCCTGTCAACTCTTAAAGTAAGGATACCGTATCATGATCAATCGTTCCTATACAAGATTTGTCTCAATAAATTTAATAATAATAATAATATCCTGGGACATTATTCACACACGGTCATCTGATCCCAAACTAAGCCGAGCTTGTACTATGGAAACCAGATAACTGATATACTACATATACTACTCTTTTTTTTGTAAATATTTACTTATATAGATAATTACACCACCCAGACTCAGGACAAACAGACATGTTCATGCACACAAATGTTTGTCCTGGATGGGAATCGAACCCACGACCTGCGGCATGATAGGTGGTATCCTAACCAACCACGCCAACTGGCCTGTCATTTGATGGTAATAACATAATAAACTAAATATACTTCGCTCCCAACGTATTCGTGATACTTTCACAATCTATTCGCGCCGAAGCGGTGCAGGACCAACGCAGGAGTTTCCGTCGACTAATGACAAGTTACAACGATAATTTTGCTGATATTGACATGTTTGCATTGTCCCTCGCACAGTTAAAAAAATCCTTTTAATTTAAATACCACAGTTTGTGTTACTTTGTTATACAGTATGTTAACCAACAGAGGGCGTTCCCGTTAACCCGCAATAGTATAGCATCCATACATGCTAAAAAAAATATTACCATTCGAAAACAAAATGGTTTTTTTTTTTTTTTAGGTAAATAATAAAAACATAAATTCATGTACCTACCTATCTAAGCCACGTTTCAATAACATTAAAATTAAAATACATAGTGTTAGACAGTTAGGCTAGGATTTAAATGATAATGACGGCATTAAACGTTAGCAAGTGAATTTTTTACTTTATGCAGTTGCACGGGAACGCCCTCTGTTGGTTAACATACTGTATTCACACATCTAGTTTGTCACACGTTATTTTACAAGACACAATGTTTGGTATTGCTTGGACCTTGCACAAACTATTTTCACTGTTGGATTACTTTGTGGATAACGATGCTAGTTGCGTGATTACTTAAGTTTTTTTTTTTATAATATCTGTACCTAAATATTAGGCATTACTGTGTTTGTTATCCTGAAGAAATAAAAATAAAATAAAATACATGGAGCGACTGCCTATCAGACCTCTACAAACCAGTTACTGGGTAGCACGATACCCCTTGGCTTGGCTTGGTTGTCGGACTTTCGGACTTCTGACGACTCGTAACGACTGTCAAAGATCCGCGAATGACAGCCGGGACCAAGGGCACGGGGTGGTCTCGCTATGTAAAGATTATAGATGCTGGCGGGAAAAATTCCGAATCATTCCCGTCGAATACTTCGGAAGTATTCCGAAATATTCCGAAACTTTGGCAATATTTCAACGTTTATTCCCATTGAATTATTCCGGCGAAATATTCGGCGGAAACATTCGATTGCGGGGTACGAATGTTTCTCGCGGGGGGGAAAACTTCCCTGGGGAGCATCTCCCCTCTTACCGCACCCCGCACCGCCATCGCCTGCACGCACGACTCGTGGCAGTCGCCGGGCGTGCGCGGCGCGGCGGCAGCGGCCGGCGCACAGAGGGGCAGCGGCGGCGGCGATCGACGATCGATGCAAAATAGGATTTTTCAGCAAAAAAAATAAAAATCTTAATTAAATTCATTTTGAATAATTCTGATTTAAAGAAACTTTCCCAGAAGTATTCCGGAATTATTCAGAATTTTTCGGAAGTTTTGTAACTATAGTAAAGATGGTCACACATCCACGAACCAACCGTGGCAAGCGTAGCTTGACTTGATCGATCGACCCGTGCGGTTATTTTTTAGCCACAAGCCCCTTTAATAATATTACAAGTTTTACTATTTTTTATTTTTATTTTAGATGGGTTTGCTCTTGACTTGTCTAGGTCAGAAGTGACAGAGACAAAGTTTACGATGGAGTGAGCTTACCCAAAAGAAGCCTGTTCACTCTAACTTTGAAGAGATTCTGGTTGTATGCGCTCGGAAACACAGACGCTGGTAGTGAGTTCCACTCTTTTGCCGTGCACATTATGAAGGATGTTTGGAAGCGCTTAGTGCGAATTGGTGGAATGGCAACTATACGTAGGTATAGATGGTAACTTGCAGTGCGTCTAGATGTTCGATGGTAGAAGGGGGGCGGTGGAATGAGGTTGTGGAGTTCCTGAGCACACTCACCGAAGTCTGTAGAAGACCGAAAAGCAGGTGAAGCTTGGCATCCACCAGTTTTACAAGTGTAATAGACTTACAATATCGTTGTAAATGTTTACAGTTAGTATTAGTATTATTTTCGCCATCGTCTCATAATATTTATATAACACCTTTTTTATGACTATAATTGAAACGCATGTGACTAAGAGCGATGCATCCTAACTAATATTAGAAATGCGAAAGTAAGTTAGTTTGTTTGTTTGTTACCTTTTCACCCATAAACCACTGAACCGATCATCCTGAAATTTTGCATTTACGTTGTCAGATGTACAGAAACGGACATAGGGTACTTTTCATCCCGAAAAAAAGTACTGTTCCCGAGGAAAACAACAATAACGCTCTTTAATATAATAGATGGCGCCACGTGTCTTACGAATCATGATTGAATTATATTATTATAGAAACTTTAGTAGTGTGTTAATAGTTTTTTTATTTTTTTAAATTTAGTACCTAATACATTTTGTGAGTCTAGTGTCGATAGACTGGTTTTTCATCCTAACTATCCTAACTAATACTAATTATAAATGCGAGACTGTTTGTTTGTTTGTTGATTACGCTTTCACGCTAAAACCGCTGAACGGATTTGGATGAAATTTAGTACATGGGTAGACCATGACCTGGAGAAGCACATAGGCTACTATTCATCCTGGATCGCAGACGAAGTCGTGGGTAACCGCATATAAATGTTGATAAAAGATGGATGGATTGAGTGAGGAATGATATTAAAGAGAAGGGAGTGAATGATAGCGTGACGGTTGACAGGAGAGAATGGAAGAAGAAAACGTGTTGCGCCGACCCCAAGTAACATGGGATAAGGGCAGGAAAATGATGAGATGATGACGATAAAGATAATTGATGTTTATTTTGAAAATTTATTTTAATAAAATTATCACTACGTATACGTATATACGTTTCTACAATGTCAAATTCATCGCACTCTGTATAACTTGTCACCTGAGTGTTGGTGGTCGGTTTTTTGTTTTACAATCATAATCTACAAGCTGTTGTCTTTACGCATTCCGCTTTATGATCTGTGGCATTACAGGTAGACGTAGAAGATCCGTTTGTGTTTCTTTAATTTAAAGAATTGTTTTGTGATTTCCACGAAAGAAATCCCGCAGAGGCGCAGACACAGCGTTGCGTAGTTTAGAATAACAAAGCTGTCATACAGACAGAGACGAAACTCGACTTTAATTTATATTATGTATCTATAGATTAGATACAGATTGCACGATGTAAATATATTTACAATAGTTTCCATAATAGTTCACGCTTACATAATACTATGATACTAATAAAAATATGAACAAGTAAAATACTGATAAATAACAGACAGAACCATACCTAAAATTTCGCAAAAAGGCTCGCAACGTGTATGCACCCTTACGCTAGCGATTGGGAAACATCTCTCGGTACAAATGAATGGCTCCTCGCACACTATCATTAGATAAAGCGTAGGCACGAACTATCCCAATATTTTTCATTGGAATATTGATAAGACGTCTTTTTTGTTTATTCAACAACACGCTTACAGGACACGTCTATCACGAATTAAGCGGGGTTGTTTAAGGGATACGCGGAAGAGCAATTAGACATGCGGAAATTTTCTTTTAATTCATAAGTATAGAACTATAATCTGTATTTTTTTCATAATTTTAGGCTCAGTAATTTCGGAGGTATGGGCGAATTATTAATTTTTGTCTATTTTCTTAAATAACTTTAAAATTAAGTATTAATAATATCATATTAGTAATATTAATAATTAGTTTGAGACCCTCTCAGTAAGCCCTTTCATTTGATATGTCACACAGTACAGTTTTCAAAACGTTATTTAAATTTCCTTATTTGCCCCCAAAAGTCTTTCAATTCAAAATTATTTATATTACACATCCAATTTTGGGTCACAGAAATTCATATGTGTACCAAACTTTAACTTAGTCAGTGCATTAGATTCGGAGACAGACGGACAGACAACACACGGTGATCCTATATCATCAACACCATCTACAGTCCGACACTTCACTCACTGATGAAGTGCTGAGCATAGACCTCTCTTTTCTTGTGCCAATCCCCACGCTCCTGTGCCTTATCCAGGTTTTTTCGGCGATGGAAAAAATGTCGTCCACCCATCTCGTCGCCGGAAGACCGACATCTCGTCTTCCAGTCCTTGGACGCCACTCTGTGACAGAGTGGCCTCAGAGATAAGGGTTCAGCTTTTTCCTTTTTAAGTACGGAAACTAGATGGAGTCGACATTTCTTATCTGACTACTCCTGAGAAGAAATGGCGAAACAAACTCAGAGGTCAAATCTCTTTTGAAGTCCAGACATAAGCTTCCCGCCAGGGTTGCGGGTTGTTCGAAAGAGTTACCGTGGCCCTGGCACAGGCAACTGAAGGAACACGGGTGGGTTTTAGTCAGTAGAAGTCCCGCTCTCCACCCAGAGCGGGAAGGCGTCGGAAGTTATTTGATGATTTCCCAAAAAAAAGACGACATAAGCTTGGTTAGAAACAAAACGGCCGCCACCATTCAATTTGGAACACATTGCATCGCTTAGCGGAAGAAACCCGCAAAGAGCTCTACTAGGTAAAGTCGAACGTAAAAAGCTAATTGTTTAGCAAATTGACTACCAACTTAAATTGTCCGTATATTCAAATCACAAACAACGGCCATCCTTGTGAAGCTGTAAATTTTCATACAAAAAGCGATATCCTTTTTCTCCCCGTAAACATAGTCTAATTTTGTACCTAGGTATAATGAAAAACTAGATATTGCGTACGATATAAGTTATTAGTAGCATATAAATATCTATATTTTTGACATAAAAACTTACTCGAGCGTTTTTTTTTTTTTAATTAAAATTAACTGAATTATAAAAAAAAACAGACCTAGATTAAGGTGTACTGAATCTAATGAGATCAAAATTGTCTCATTTCGTAAAGGTTTAGAGGGGTAAAAACGTTATCGCCCGAAAGAATATTTCAAAAAGGAAATGTAGGTAATTGCCTCCAAGACTCGCGCCGCGTATCGGCACTTCACAATATGAAATATATAAAACGGCAAATTTACGTAGGGTGTCAGTTTGATAAACAATATTATTTTTCTGACTATAATAGCATAAGCAAAGCATAGCATGTACCCACAGCTGGGACACCGGCCTCCTCTCCGTGAGAGGGACTCGGCTGCAATCTACCACGCGCGCCTCGTGCGGCTTGGTAGTTGGTACATATCACATGTCTTAGAATTTTTGATTCTAGGACATGCCTCACGATGTTTACCTCCACTGTTTGGAGCAGTGGTAATGAAATTATTTACACAAAGTAATGCACCTGACTGGGTTCGGACCCAAGACACTCGTAAGTCGGGTCCGTTATCACTGGGCCACCATTGCTCCTTCCTGAATACTACAATAGATAAATTATTAATGATCAACATTTAAACTGTCCCATGATTAGAGTACAGTAAAGTTCACGATTTCTTTCCCTGCCTCTTATATGGCATATCGTGAATCACGCATCGCATTCGTTTGCCTCTCGCTAATGGCAGTCGAGCAGGGAACGCGTACTATGTCCAATTTTTGTCTGCATGTCAAAGAGTATACGAGTAGCATACAGATGCGACTTGAGGATCCGTCCAAGCCACATTGCAGTGATTCGTGACGTGCTCTAAACAAGTTCCGTCATTTGTTTGCTCCGCGGTCGATGTCGCAAAACGTGAATCACTTAAGCGTGTAACTCAGGGCAGGCTCAGACAGAATCCTCCTGCCCAAATTGCGGTTACTCTCAACAGAACCAATTCATGATCCAGCTTAGCCTTCTCTCAACTTTGTCGGGATCGGATTCCTGTCAAACCGGAGGCAGTTGAATACTAGTATTTTACTTGGAGGGACTTCTTACCTGTCCTCTACCACCCAGTTACACCGACTTCACAGAACACGATTAGCAGTTGCTAAGAACGCAGGAGATAATATTTATTATAGTGTAAAAGTGTGTGTGGAGACACCGTGGTATAGAAGATACCCGGATATCGAAGCCACAGGTGCATTCTCTCTTCCCTCACTCTCATAGTCCGATGGGACGGCAATCCGACGCAACCGGGGATAGATCAAGGCTTTACGTGCTCTCCGAGGCACGGGGTTGTCACACCGCTAATTTCCTAACCCCGTGCAGCGATTGAAGAAATGCCTAATGGAAAAACTCAATAACGCTTAGCACAAGCTGGGGATCGAACCCAGGACCTCATGCTCATGCGGCGCGCTTGCAACCACTAGACCAACGAGGCATACAAACTAACAGTTAAACAAAACTGATCTCAACATCATCTCCCAGCTTTTTCTCAACTATTGGGTTGTCTAATAAGTAATGAGCGACATACAACTATTTTATTTGTATTTATTTATTAAATGAATAATTGTTAATCATTAATAATATATTCACGTCAAGTCATCTATGTATTGTTTCAAGTGTGATTCATCGTCAAAGCTTTTTTCCCGTAAATTATTACTAAGTGATCGGAACAAGCTGAAATCAGTTGGTGCTAAGTCCGGCGAATATGGAGAGTGGGGTATTATTTCCCAATTAAGCTCCAATAGTTTTAGCCTGGTACTCTTAGCAATATGCGGCCGGGCATTCTCGTGCAGGAAAAATATTTTGTCGTGTTGTGGACGTTTGCGATTGATGTCAAGCTTCAGTTTTTCGAGTTGATCACAATATACTGTTGCTGTAATCGTAGTATTAGTAGGAAGGAATTCCCAGCTTATTATTCCATGTATATCCCACCAGACAGAAAGCATTACCTTGCGAGGATGAAGATCACCTTTTGACGTTGGTTTTCCCTGTTCTTTACATCCCAGTCACTGGCGCTTGCGTGTGTGATTAACATAGAGAACCCACTTTTCATCTCCAGTGGCAAGATGATCTAACGTTGTACACAAATATCAGCTTGGTAGGTCAGCTGATCTTTACTTAATTGATTTTCTATGGTGCCATGAGAGCACTCGAGCTGAACAGCCAAATCGCGTGTAGTTCTTCGAGGATCTTCTTCGATTAATAGTTTTAATTTATCGATATCTATTTCCACGGGGCCACCAGACCTTAGTTGATCGGTTAAGAAAAAATCATTATTGCGGAACCGTTGGAACCAGCGCTTTGCTGTTGCTTCGGAGACTGCATCGTGAGCTATCCTTTGATATATATTACGTGTAGCTGCAGCAGAATGCCCAGACTGAAACTCATATAATAAACAATGTCGTACGTGGGTTTTAATATCACTCATTTCTTTGTGAACTTTAACGCACTAACAGCCCAACTATCAATAACGCTCATTACTTATTAGCCAACCCGATATGTTGGTGTCGGCAATACCAGTAGTTACATGGAGCTACTGCCTACCTAATCTGCATAACCCAGTTACTGGGTAAAATGATACCAAATATTTAATTGATTCTCACTTTTCGATCTTAGACAATGATGATTGCATAACTTTCTGGTCTTTTTTAAAAACTTTGTTAACTAACCTAAGTCACCTTTCCAAATAGGTTAGAACTATGACCTACCACATTACAATACGTTCAAGTTGGTCTCAGTTACTAGGCTAGAGCTCATCACAAAAAGTCGATCAGTAAGTATTGTATATTATCATATCGATTAATATTTTTAAGAAATCAACATGGGAATTATTTGGCGATCGATTCTGTTTAATACTCTGTGGCCCCTTCAAAAGTATCGCTATAATTATAATTTGCCAGCGAGTCCGTCCGTTCATCTTACTATTTTATATATTTCAACAATGTTTTAATACAAGCCTGAGGAATGTGAAGCCTTCAGTTTGTCCCAAATGATTGTGCAGTAAGAAATTGATGTGCATGTTTGTTTGTTACAAAATGGCCGACCAAGTCCGGTTCCTGTGTTACACGGATCGTTGATCAAACCAGAGGTGTGCTTACCATTGGTTAATATTAACGATCCATTTATAAAGTGTTTTAAAGATTTGTATGTTATTTGCCTGCATCAACTTTTATTTTAGCTACTTTCTCACTGCAGAGCAAAGGCCTTCCCTAAATCCTTCCGGGCCTCATCCAGAGATTTATTTATCTATAGTACGTAGTATTGTAATATCTGTGATCTATAGATACTAACCCAAGAAGCACACATGGCTGTACAAGAGAATTTTTGACATCTCGAGGCTGTTTTGCTTTCTGTACAAGGGCTTAGTGTTCAGTAAAGTCATTTATAGATATTTATATAAACACTAGCTTTTGCCAGCGGCTTCGCCCGCGTGGATCTTGGAAATTATCCCACGGGAACCGTACATTTTAACTGGATAAAAAGTATCCTATGTTAGCACATAGGAATAGTCTGTAATAGCTTCCAGACTATAATCTATCTCTGTGCCAAATTTCATCCAGATCGGTTCAACCGTTCTGGCGTAATAGGGATGATGCCTGGGTAAAAAAAAAAGAAATTCTATTTAGTCCGTCAGTCAGATAATAAAAAAATATTAGACACGTATTTTTTGCTTTAACATATTAATAAAAAATGACTTAGATAACTCGCATTAAAGTTCGGGAGTGGGGGCTTGCTACGTCACTTCTACGTATAAAATCTACCAAGGCGTGACGTCATGTCACATTTTAACTCAATGTATCGCCGTAATCTTTTGATTACGTAGAAAAAGAAAAAATACGTGTCCAATATATTTTAATAATCTACATGACGGACAAAAAACCATTTTTTAGTCATCATCCCTATTGAGTAACAAACATCCATCCATCCATGCAAACTTTCCCATTTATAATGTTAAATAGGATTTAGAACTAATTACTGTTTTTATCTTTCATTTCTTATCATTGTTATTTTTATCTGATTATATGCTGCACCGGTCGACGTCATCACGTCAACGCGAGCTGTCGCTGAAAACCAACGCTGGGTCTCTGTCTTGCACGGGGTCGCAGCATTATGCTGAGCGATGCCCGTTCTGCGTGGACGTGACGCATATTTTCCTCCAACTTGTTCTTTTTGTATTAGTGTTCTTTCTTTGCGTCAAGTTTACCGCAAATAAACGTATTTTCTTGCTATTTCTTTCTTTTTACGAATTAAAGTCAATTTGTTACCGAGAGTATTTAATTATTAACGTCAACAAACAAACCCTGGAGCAAACATTGTAGTTTCAACTGAATCCAGGCTTTTTAGTCACAGGATTTTTTTAATTGGCCTTCTGGCCCAAAAATGTTGTTCATACCAAACCTTATCAATAGAAAATCGACCCTTTCGGATTAAAATAGAGTTCAATTTAAATTGTGCATGTACTGCAAAATATTTTCGATTGTAGTTGTCATTGCAATTGAAAATGTACTTTGGTTGCAATGATTTAAGGAAGGTTTTGAGTTGTAGTTACAAAAAAATGTTTGTCGTCATCGCAAAGCATCGTTTTTTGATGGCTAGTTTGGAAAATTACACAGATCTTTTCATTTTTCACCGGCTAATTGTGCTTTCTTGGGATCAATTTTTGTCATTTAAACTTTTTTTTTCAATTTCTTAAGTACTTACGTGCCTATCAATTATTTTTAGTGTCTCTGTGGCCTGCCGGTTGCAGAACTTGCTACTTGAGCCACAGGTTTCGGGTTCAAAACCTACCAAATATTTTTTAAATTTTATTTATCCAGTTTTCGACTGCCTCGTTAGTCTAACGGTAGACCGACTAGGCAGCCATTAGACTAACGAGGCAGTCACTAGACCAACTACGCAGCGAGACAGTCATTAGACCAACGAGGCAGTCACTAGACCAACTACGCAGCGAGACAGTCATTAGACCAACGAGGCAGTCACTAGACCAACTACGCAGCGAGACAGTCATTAGACCAACGAGGCAGCCACTAGACCAACTACGCAGCGAGACAGTCATTAAACCAACGAGGCAGTCATTAGACCAACTACGCAGCGAGACAGTCATTAGACCAACGATTCGAGGCAGTCACTAGACCAACTACGCAGCGAGACAGTCATTAGACCAACGATTCGAGGCAGTCACTAGACCAACTACGCAGCGAGACAGTCATTAGACCAACGATTCGAGGCAGTCACTAGACCAACTACGCAGCGAGACAGTCATTAGACCAACGATTCGAGGCAGTCACTAGACCAACTACGCAGCGAGACAGTCATTAGACCAACGATTCGAGGCAGTCACTAGACCAACTACGCAGCGAGACAGTCATTAGACCAACGAGGCAGCCACTAGACCAACTACGCAGCGAGACAGTCATTAGACCAACGATTCGAGGCAGTCACTAGACCAACTATGCAGCGAGACAGTCATTAGACCAACGAGGCAGTCACTAGACCAACTACGCAGCGAGACAGTCATTAGACCAACGAGGCAGTCACTAGACCAACTACGCAGCGAGACAGTCATTAGACCAACGAGGCAGTCACTAGACCAACTACGCAGCGAGACAGTCATTAGACCAACGAGGCAGCCACTAGACCAACTACGCAGCGAGACAGTCATTAAACCAACGAGGCAGTCATTAGACCAACTACGCAGCGAGACAGTCATTAGACCAACGATTCGAGGCAGTCACTAGACCAACTACGCAGCGAGACAGTCATTAGACCAACGAGGCAGTCACTAGACCAACTACGCAGCGAGACAGTCATTAAACCAACGAGGCAGTCATTAGACCAACTACGCAGCGAGACAATCATTAAACCAACGAGGCAGTCATAAGACCAACTACGCAGCGAGACAGTCATTAGACCAACGAGGCAGTCACTAGACCAACTACGCAGCGAGACAGTCATTAGACCAACGAGGCAGTCACTAGACCAACTACGCAGCGAGACAGTCATTAGACCAACGAGGCAGTCACTAGACCAACGAGGCAGTCACTAGACCAACTACGCAGCGAGACAGTCATTAGACCAACGAGGCAGTCACTAGACCAACTACGCAGCGAGACAGTCATTAAACCAACGAGGCAGTCATTAGACCAACTACGCAGCGAGACAATCATTAAACCAACGAGGCAGTCATAAGACCAACTACGCAGCGAGACAGTCATTAGACCAACGAGGCAGTCACTAGACCAACTACGCAGCGAGACAGTCATTAAACCAACGAGGCAGTCATTAGACCAACTACGCAGCGAGACAGTCATTAGACCAACGAGGCAGTCACTAGACCAACTACGCAGCGAGACAGTCATTAGACCAACGAGGCAGTCACTAGACCAACTACGCAGCGAGACAGTCATTAGACCAACGAGGCAGTCACTAGACCAACTACGCAGCGAGACAGTCATTAGACCAACGAGGCAGCCACTAGACCAACTACGCAGCGAGACAGTCATTAAACCAACGAGGCAGTCATTAGACCAACTACGCAGCGAGACAGTCATTAGACCAACGATTCGAGGCAGTCACTAGACCAACTACGCAGCGAGACAGTCATTAGACCAACGATTCGAGGCAGTCACTAGACCAACTACGCAGCGAGACAGTCATTAGACCAACGATTCGAGGCAGTCACTAGACCAACTACGCAGCGAGACAGTCATTAAACCAACGAGGCAGTCATTAGACCAACTACGCAGCGAGACAGTCATTAGACCAACGAGGCAGTCACTAGACCAACTACGCAGCGAGACAGTCATTAGACCAACGAGGCAGCCACTAGACCAACTACGCAGCGAGACAGTCATTAAACCAACGAGGCAGTCACTAGACCAACTACGCAGCGAGACAGTCATTAGACCAACGAGGCAGTCACTAGACCAACTACGCAGCGAGACAGTCATTAGACCAACGATTCGAGGCAGTCACTAGACCAACTACGCAGCGAGACAGTCATTAGACCAACGAGGCAGTCACTAGACCAACGAGGCAGTCACTAGACCAACTACGCAGCGAGACAGTCATTAGACCAACGAGGCAGTCACTAGACCAACTACGCAGCGAGACAGTCATTAAACCAACGAGGCAGTCATTAGACCAACTACGCAGCGAGACAATCATTAAACCAACGAGGCAGTCATAAGACCAACTACGCAGCGAGACAGTCATTAGACCAACGAGGCAGTCACTAGACCAACTACGCAGCGAGACAGTCATTAAACCAACGAGGCAGTCATTAGACCAACTACGCAGCGAGACAGTCATTAGACCAACGAGGCAGTCACTAGACCAACTACGCAGCGAGACAGTCATTAGACCAACGAGGCAGTCACTAGACCAACTACGCAGCGAGACAGTCATTAGACCAACGAGGCAGTCACTAGACCAACTACGCAGCGAGACAGTCATTAGACCAACGAGGCAGCCACTAGACCAACTACGCAGCGAGACAGTCATTAAACCAACGAGGCAGTCACTAGACCAACTACGCAGCGAGACAGTCATTAGACCAACGATTCGAGGCAGTCACTAGACCAACTACGCAGCGAGACAGTCATTAGACCAACGATTCGAGGCAGTCACTAGACCAACTACGCAGCGAGACAGTCATTAGACCAACGATTCGAGGCAGTCACTAGACCAACTACGCAGCGAGACAGTCATTAAACCAACGAGGCAGTCATTAGACCAACTACGCAGCGAGACAGTCATTAGACCAACGATTCGAGGCAGTCACTAGACCAACTACGCAGCGAGACAGTCATTAGACCAACGATTCGAGGCAGTCACTAGACCAACTACGCAGCGAGACAGTCATTAGACCAACGATTCGAGGCAGTCACTAGACCAACTACGCAGCGAGACAGTCATTAGACCAACGATTCGAGGCAGTCATTAGACCAACTACGCAGCGAGACAGTCATTAAACCAACGAGGCAGTCATTAGACCAACTACGCAGCGAGACAGTCATTAGACCAACGATTCGAGGCAGTCACTAGACCAACTACGCAGCGAGATAGTCATTAGACCAACGATTCGAGGCAGTCACTAGACCAACTACGCAGCGAGACAGTCATTAGACCAACGATTCGAGGCAGTCACTAGACCAACTACGCAGCGAGACAGTCATTAGACCAACGATTCGAGGCAGTCACTAGACCAACTACGCAGCGAGACAGTCATTAAACCAACGAGGCAGTCATTAGACCAACTACGCAGCGAGACAGTCATTAGACCAACGATTCGAGGCAGTCATTAGACCAACTACGCAGCGAGACAGTCATTAGACCAACGAGGCAGTCATTAGACCAACTACGCAGCGAGACAGTCATTAGACCAACGAGGCAGTCATTAGACCAACTACGCAGCGAGACAGTCATTAGACCAACGAGGCAGTCATTAGACCAACTACGCAGCGAGACAGTCATTAGACCAACGATTCGAGGCAGTCACTAGACCAACTACGCAGCGAGACAGTCATTAGACCAACGATTCGAGGCAGTCACTAGACCAACTACGCAGCGAGACAGTCATTAAACCAACGAGGCAGTCATTAGACCAACTACGCAGCGAGACAGTCATTAGACCAACGATTCGAGGCAGTCACTAGACCAACTACGCAGCGAGACAGTCATTAGACCAACGATTCGAGGCAGTCACTAGACCAACTACGCAGCGAGACAGTCATTAGACCAACGAGGCAGTCACTAGACCAACTACGCAGCGAGACAGTCATTAGACCAACGAGGCAGTCACTAGACCAACTACGCAGCGAGACAGTCATTAGACCAACGAGGCAGTCACTAGACCAACTACGCAGCGAGACAGTCATTAGACCAACGAGGCAGCCACTAGACCAACTACGCAGCGAGACAGTCATTAAACCAACGAGGCAGTCATTAGACCAACTACGCAGCGAGACAATCATTAGACCAACGAGGCAGTCACTAGACCAACTACGCAGCGAGACAGTCATTAAACCAACGAGGCAGTCATTAGACCAACTACGCAGCGAGACAATCATTAGACCAACGAGGCAGTCATTAGACCAACTACGCAGCGAGACAATCATTAAACCAACGAGGCAGTCATAAGACCAACTACGCAGCGAGACAGTCATTAGACCAACGAGGCAGTCACTAGACCAACTACGCAGCGAGACAGTCATTAAACCAACGAGGCAGTCATTAGACCAACTACGCAGCGAGACAGTCATTAGACCAACGAGGCAGTCACTAGACCAACTACGCAGCGAGACAGTCATTAGACCAACGAGGCAGCCACTAGACCAACTACGCAGCGAGACAGTCATTAAACCAACGAGGCAGTCACTAGACCAACTACGCAGCGAGACAGTCATTAGACCAACGAGGCAGTCACTAGACCAACTACGCAGCGAGACAGTCATTAGACCAACGAGGCAGTCACTAGACCAACTACGCAGCGAGACAGTCATTAGACCAACGAGGCAGTCACTAGACCAACGAGGCAGTCACTAGACCAACTACGCAGCGAGACAGTCATTAGACCAACGAGGCAGTCACTAGACCAACTACGCAGCGAGACAGTCATTAAACCAACGAGGCAGTCATTAGACCAACTACGCAGCGAGACAGTCATTAAACCAACGAGGCAGTCACTAGACCAACTACGCAGCGAGACAGTCATTAGACCAACGAGGCAGTCACTAGACCAACTACGCAGCGAGACAGTCATTAGACCAACGAGGCAGTCACTAGACCAACTACGCAGCGAGACAGTCATTAGACCAACGAGGCAGTCACTAGACCAACTACGCAGCGAGACAGTCATTAGACCAACGAGGCAGTCACTAGACCAACTACGCAGCGAGACAGTCATTAGACCAACGAGGCAGCCACTAGACCAACTACGCAGCGAGACAGTCATTAAACCAACGAGGCAGTCATTAGACCAACTACGCAGCGAGACAGTCATTAGACCAACGATTCGAGGCAGTCACTAGACCAACTACGCAGCGAGACAGTCATTAGACCAACGAGGCAGTCACTAGACCAACTACGCAGCGAGACAGTCATTAGACCAACGAGGCAGCCACTAGACCAACTACGCAGCGAGACAGTCATTAGACCAACGAGGCAGCCACTAGACCAACTACGCAGCGAGACAGTCATTAAACCAACGAGGCAGTCACTAGACCAACTACGCAGCGAGACAGTCATTAGACCAACGAGGCAGTCACTAGACCAACTACGCAGCGAGACAGTCATTAGACCAACGAGGCAGCCACTAGACCAACTACGCAGCGAGACAGTCATTAAACCAACGAGGCAGTCATTAGACCAACTACGCAGCGAGACAGTCATTAGACCAACGATTCGAGGCAGTCACTAGACCAACTACGCAGCGAGACAGTCATTAGACCAACGAGGCAGTCACTAGACCAACTACGCAGCGAGACAGTCATTAGACCAACGAGGCAGCCACTAGACCAACTACGCAGCGAGACAGTCATTAGACCAACGAGGCAGCCACTAGACCAACTACGCAGCGAGACAGTCATTAAACCAACGAGGCAGTCACTAGACCAACTACGCAGCGAGACAGTCATTAGACCAACGAGGCAGCCACTAGACCAACTACGCAGCGAGACAGTCATTAGACCAACGAGGCAGTCACTAGACCAACTACGCAGCGAGACAGTCATTAGACCAACGAGGCAGCCACTAGACCAACTACGCAGCGAGACAGTCATTAGACCAACGAGGCAGCCACTAGACCAACTACGCAGCGAGACAGTCATTAAACCAACGAGGCAGTCACTAGACCAACTACGCAGCGAGACAGTCATTAGACCAACGAGGCAGTCACTAGACCAACTACGCAGCGAGACAGTCATTAGACCAACGAGGCAGCCACTAGACCAACTACGCAGCGAGACAGTCATTAAACCAACGAGGCAGTCATTAGACCAACTACGCAGCGAGACAGTCATTAGACCAACGATTCGAGGCAGTCACTAGACCAACTACGCAGCGAGACAGTCATTAGACCAACGAGGCAGTCACTAGACCAACTACGCAGCGAGACAGTCATTAGACCAACGAGGCAGCCACTAGACCAACTACGCAGCGAGACAATCATTAAACCAACGAGGCAGTCATTAGACCAACTACGCAGCGAGACAGTCATTAGACCAACGATTCGAGGCAGTCACTAGACCAACTACGCAGCGAGACAGTCATTAGACCAACGAGGCAGTCATTAGACCAACTACGCAGCGAGACAGTCATTAGACCAACGAGGCAGTCATTAGACCAACTACGCAGCGAGACAGTCATTAGACCAACGAGGCAGTCATTAGACCAACTACGCAGCGAGACAGTCATTAGACCAACGAGGCAGTCATTAGACCAACTACGCAGCGAGACAGTCATTAGACCAACGAGGCAGTCATTAGACCAACTACGCAGCGAGACAGTCATTAGACCAACGAGGCAGTCATTAGACCAACTACGCAGCGAGACAGTCATTAGACCAACGAGGCAGTCATTAGACCAACTACGCAGCGAGACAGTCATTAGACCAACGAGGCAGTCATTAGACCAACTACGCAGCGAGACAATCATTAAACCAACGAGGCAGTCATTAGACCAACGAGGCAGCCACTAGACCAACTACGCAGCGAGACAGTCATTAAACCAACGAGGCAGTCATTAGACCAACTACGCAGCGAGACAGTCATTAGACCAACGATTCGAGGCAGTCACTAGACCAACTACGCAGCGAGACAGTCATTAGACCAACGAGGCAGTCACTAGACCAACTACGCAGCGAGACAGTCATTAGACCAACGAGGCAGTCATTAGACCAACTACGCAGCGAGACAGTCATTAGACCAACTACGCAGCGAGACAGTCATTAGACCAACGAGGCAGTCATTAGACCAACTACGCAGCGAGACAATCATTAAACCAACGAGGCAGTCACTAGACCAACTACGCAGCGAGACAGTCATTAGACCAACGAGGCAGTCACTAGACCAACTACACAGCGAGACAGTCATTAGACCAACGAGGCAGTTTGGAGCAAGTGTTATTGGGTTTTTAGATTAGGAGTTCTCAGTAGCAGTCCAGGGTCTGGATTTGTGGCCGGATGAAGGCCACAGGCTCGCCTCCTAATACATTGGACTTAACTGGTGAAATGTGGTTGGATTAGGATAAAGGATAAAAGTAGTACGTTCCCGTAGCTTTTCAAAATTACATCGTTTTCCGACCTCCATGCGTGGGCGCAGCCGTAGGCAAAAGCCACTAATAATAATTAAAAAAAAAAACACTATACTCTTCTGCCTACCTCCGGAGTATACACGCGAGATGTTACGTTACTTAGAGCCTCCTACAAGGTGTATGAAGCCATCTACAGCCACGCGGCAGCAGTCTGTCGCTGGTCCCCGTCTGGATATTGTAGCGACTGGATAAATATACACTGGGCAATGTCGTACTAGTACGAGAGCAATGTGGACAAGAGAGGAATATTGTGAATTGGTTTTAATATGAATATTTAACATAATACGTGGTGTCATGGAAATATCTGAAAACATCCTAAGGAGTAATTGAACTCCTCGTTATGAACAACTTTTTCTACGGGACCAACTTTGAAAACGCGAAAATAATAACTGCTGTTCCAGCCTGCAGGTTACATTTTGTCGAGTTGGGCGAACATGAATACTGGATGATTTTTTTTTTACCGTCTTGAAAAAAGTAGTGTATGTAAAATTTCCATTTGATTTTTGTTTTCATTTAGAGTGTTCAAAATATTCATTAACAAATTAATTAACACTACCCTAACTGATCCATACAACATACCAATAAATCAGAACTACATCATGCTTTGCGATTTTAGCCTTTTTTAGTGTCGATTTCTACTGGGCTAAAGTAGGTAGTTGGTAGCTTTATAATAAAAGTTGCTTTTTCGCAGAAGAGAATTGTGTGGTGCACGTAGGCGTCTCCTAAGAACCCTTGGCTTTGTCCAGCACATGTTAGGTTAGCGTTATGCCGGAGACATGAAGAATGCAAAAAAATCATCTTTTCATTTAATTTATCTCAAGATGACTTAATTTGTGTGTAAATTTAAAATAACTGGTAGCAGCTGGAAGACAGACGTCGAAGATCGACTGTGGACTTTTCTGCTGATGATGACCAATATCAATATATACAATAGTAGTATTTTTTTGTTTTTTGTTTTTTCAATAGCTTAGAGTGTTTATTGACAGGAATTGCTCTATCGATAAACACTACACACTTGAAGAAAAATAGAACAATCAAAACAGAAGTTTTGAAAACTGTATAGAACGTTAAAAAATATCGAAATTCAAATCATATGCAGTCACTAGTCAGAGTGCGTAGTGCGTATGATTTGAATTTCGATATTATTATTACTATTTTTTTTTCTAAAAAGAGGCTTCTACTCCGTTCACCTATTATAGGTACTCAATTTTTTTTCAAGTCGGTAAAAAAGTCGCTCCGAGGAATCATGGAATTTAGTCGATATTATGTTATCGATGCTAACACATCTTTTCCTTCCGCACACCGCACATTTAATTAATTATGAAATAATTCTACGAGGATAGTATGTGCTTGAAAACTGCCCGCGTCCTCAGCCCCCGATACCTCGGAGCTCGCGCGGACTACGTGGCAGCCATTTTTTTTAGTTAGCTGTTTTGTACATACATGCGATCAAATGCAGGTCACAGTAGTAGTAACCTAAACAACGGAAACTACATTTATTGCTAGGTACTACGATTAAATAAAGGTTTTCTCAAAGTCGTTTCCATAGACATCCGAATAACTAAATACATGGGTATAAACAATGATATTATAGGTAAAAAGACGTAGATACGTTACCTACCCAACATTCGATGTTCAAAACAAGCACAAATGTCGAACTATTAGATGCCATGTGGAAGTAGGACGGCATGTCGTAATTATCGGAAGCGAAAAAGAGACAAGACGACAAAAATATGGCTAATTAGCCACATTTTGATGTACCACTTTCGGAGCGTGTATAACCTATCTACCTCTTTTTACTTATAATATCATTGGGTATAAAAGTATTTTTAATTGATTAACAATAAACTGATAAAACAGATGGATGGATAGATTTGTTTATTTGGAATTGCTTTTAAAAATCAATTTAATGAGTTTTATTGTTAAAGATTATTATTAAACAGACCGTCCAAAAATGAAACCCTTCTTTCCTTGTACTAAAAAGTCCACGTTACCCGCTAGTGAACACCTAAAAAAACATGGCCGACTCAACAATACAGACTAAATGAGCCGCCATGTTGGAAAACAAAATAAAAATGAACACGTCTATTTTGTATGTCCCACCTGCGATCATTCAATATTATTATAATTGAATCACTAGGTTTGTGACGACATATGTTTGGTCTGTGACTTTGTTCGCGTGGTAGTCGAGAATAATGTACCTAAGCCGTTGGTCCCGGCTGTCATTCGTAGATCTTTGACATTCGTTACGAGTATTCAGAAGACCAAAAGTCTGATAATCAGTTTTACCAAAGAGTATCGTGTTACCTAACCCCAACATACGTAGTTAGGAAAAGGCTAGGCAGATTGATTTTAGTGAAAAATTTAATGTCGGAAACTTTTCTACTACAAGGTGTTATTGAAATCACGGTCGAAATATTACATTTTTAACCGACTTCCAAAAGGAGGAGGTTCTCAATTCGTCTGTATTTTTTTTTTTTTTGGTATGTTTGTTACGCGATTACTCAAAGACGGATGGACCGACTTAGAAAATTCTTTTTTTGTTTGATAGGGTATACTTCCGAGGTGGTCCCATATAAATTTTATTAACTTAGCTTAGGGAGTTTTTGAGTTAGCTTCAATAATGCGTATATTTCCCACTTATTTTATGTGGATGATGTGATGGTGTTTTAATAACTTCCTATCACTGTTATTTACATGGCTATATCTACAATTATTGTGCTCAATTATGTATTCGAATTTGTGTGGGGTAGGTTCCACAACTAAAAAGTGAAAAATAAAAACTTTTTAGCAAAAAATAAAACCGACTTCCAAAACAAAACACTACAAAGTGAAAAATAACTTTAATTTCGGAAGTCGGTGGCAAAAAACGAAAATACAAAACCCAAGACACCGACTACCGAAATTAAAGTTATTTTTCACTTTGTAGTGTTTTGTTTTGGAAGTCGGTTTTATTTTTTGCTAAAAAGTTTTTTTATGCTACGATTTTTGCGTTAAATGGCCAACTTTGGCGTTTATTCTAAGAAACTGAAAGAGTTCGACAAGTTTGCCTTTTTGAGTGGTGGAGAATAGTTATTAGTATAGTTTATAGCGGCCTCGCTTTTCGCAAGTTTTTCTTATCTATATTTAAGAAAAGCCAAAATTCCGAAGCAAATGTTTCATAAAATGCGTGACAGCATTTTTTTTAAGCTCGTGGAGTGAACTACTTACATAAGAAAATTAAATGAAAAATAATATAGTAATATCTCATAAATAGTGGTTTAGTCCATAGCAGCCTCAGAATTTTAAAATACCTATGTATGGAATAACTATTTATAGAAAACCTCATTTCAAACCATAAAACTACTAAAAACGCTCAAATTTCTCCTTACTACATTAATAGAATTACGTAAAATTTTTACCAGAATAAACGTTAGTTCATAAGATATTAAGCGTTATTACAACTGTCAAATTGCTACATCATTTGATGCGTCGCCGTGCTTCAATATACCTAATCTGTCAAAACGCAATTTTGTGATAGGTCTCGAAATCTGAAGAGGGTCTCAAAATATGAAAAAACATTAATACAGGAACAAAAAAAACAATATTTAAGATGGGTTTGCTCTTGACTCTAGTCTAGGTCGGAGGCGACAGAGACAGAGTCCACGATGGAGTGAGCTTACCCAGAAGAAGCCTGTTCACTCTCACTTGGAAGAGATTAGGGTTGTATGTGCTCGGAAACACAGACGCAGGTAGTGAGTTCCACTCTTTTGCTGTGCGCATTATAAAAGACAGACAGACAAGGAAGCGCTTAGTACAAATTGGTGGAATAGCAACCAGGTAGGGATGGTAACTGACAGTGCGTCTAGATGTCCGATGGTAGAAAGGGGCCGGTGGAATGAGGTCGTGGAGTTCTCGGGCACACTCTCCGAAGTACAATCTATAGAAGACCGATAAGCAGGCAATCATTTTGTTGAGTTATGCAAAAATCAATCGGCCTAGCCTTTTCCCAACTATGTTGGGGTCGACTTCCAGTCTAACCGGATGCAGCTTTTACATGGAGCAACTGCCTATCTGACCTCCACAACCCTGGGTAATACGATACCCCCTGGTAAGACTGGTTGTCAGACTTTCGGGCTTCTTATCTGACTACCCGTAACGACTGTCAAAGATCTACGAATGACAGCGGGGACCAACGGCTTAAAGTGCTTAACCAGGCACGGAGGAGTTTCGGTATGAAAAGATGGTCACCCATCCACAGACCAACGCCGGCAAGCGTAGCTTAACCTGATAGATCGACCCGTGCGGCTGTTATTACTTATCCACGTGCTCCACGATCTTGTCGAGTTATGTGAACATAATCAATGGAGCAGCAGAATTTTTTTCGCGATTTCAGAGTTGGTCCCAAAGTACGTAAAAGTTGTTCCTAATGATGACTACAGACTCCTTTTCAAGGTTTCAGTTACTTATTTCAATAAATTGAAAGAAAGAAAGAAAGAAATAATAATAATAATAACATGGGACATTATTCACATATTTATGACGCACTGCTCCTGAGCTGAGTTGAGCTCCTTAAGTTCTGGGTTGAGCTGCGCGATTACTGACAAATGCGTGCACTGACTGGACAGGTCCTCTCAATCTGTGTGGTTCTTACCTCAAAAGACCATTTCAGACACCAATCTACATGGTCTTCACATGTAGTGACCAAGATTATGTTTGGACTTTATAAGAGACTGTGACCTCTGAGTTTGTTTCGGCCTTTCTTCTCAGAGTAGTCAGATAGGAAACGACGACCTCATCTAGTTTAAAAAAAAAAAGCATGATTGACTTGTAAAAGTATTTGTACAAACCTACTTACAGAAATAAAAATCATTTATCATTTATCACTACAGAAACGGGGCAGTCTCAAGAGCATTCTGAAAATATTATTATATGTATATATGTATAATAATATATCTTGGGACATTATTTACACACGGTCATCTGATCCCAAACTAAGCAGAGCTTGTACTATGGAAACCAGATAACTGATATACTACATACACTACTTTTTTTTTTTGTAAATACATACTTATATAGATAATTACACCCAGACTAGAAAACGCGTTTATTGGTGTAAATACAAACAAAACACCTTTTAGTTTGCTATTGCTAAAGTAGTTTAAAGTAAATTATAATCATAACATCACGCCTGTAATCTCCTAAGGGTTAGGCAGCCTTTTTTTTTTTTGTGGATGGGAAATCATCAAATAACTTCTCCCGCTCTGGGTGGAGCGGAAGGGCGTGTCAGACTTTTACTGACTAAAACCCACCCGTGTTCCTTCAGTTGCCTATGCCAGGGCCACGGTATCTTTTTCAAACAACCTGCGACCCCAGCGGCATCGGCCCTATTGGACCCCATCTCTTGCTGACATCTCTTTGAGGCGCGCGTGGAACACAACGCGCCGTCGACCCGGGCCTGGTCCTCACCGGACGGCGAGCTACCCACTACTCACCGTCCGCAAGCCCGCGCCTACGGTGGCCGGGAATCGGCTATCGATTCCCGCCGCCCAGGGCGTCTCCTACGGCGACTGAGGGCGTGAGGTTGCCTCTCCCTCACGCGTTCCGCCTCCTCCTTCGCGAGCATTACCGCTTCGCAGAAGGAGGTGACGGCCTCCCATGCACTCTCGCTCCGCACCATGGCCTGGACCAGGCTCGGACGCGAGAGATCGCCGCCGCCGATCGCCTCCGTGAGAACACCGCGGTGCTCTGCCCAAGCCGGGCAGACCTCCACTGTATGCTCCACCGTGTCCTCTGGGCGATCCACACAATGGTGACACCCGGGCGTTTCCTCCCGCCTTATGCGAAACAGGAACCTCCCGAAACAACCGTGTCCGGTGAGGACCTGCGTCAGGCGGAAGGTGAGGACGCCGTGGCGCCTCTCTAACCACTCCTCAAAGAGGGGACTTATCGCCGCAATTGTGGCGTGCCCAAGGGTTAGGCAGCCTAGGGGGCTAGCCTATTGCCATCTATCGGGCACAAAACCAGGCCTGGGCTGGAGGCAAAAAAGTGGTACTAATATCACTTAGGTTTAACACCAAAAAATAGATTTTAAACGTGAAACTTGTCAACATTTAATTTTAGTAAGTCATATATTATTGGTATGTTAGATTTTTTGTGCTGCATATTCACATTTCTGTACGAAATCCTTTATAAAAAAGGTCCATTGATTGAAAATTTACGTGGCTATGCAAAAGAAGCGTATCCGGGTCACAATGTAGTGTCATAAATCTAAGTATTAGTCACCAATAGTCTCCATTTAGGACGGTTTAGTAGCGAAAGCGATAATATTGAAAGCTATGAAATGTTCGCGTGAGACAACCTCGCTCGTTTAGTAATCTAGTGGACACAAGTACGGCAGCTTAGCTACAAGGTTCTGGGTTCGGTTAAAAGGTCGGACAAAACTGTAAATAATTGGATATTTTTAGTAGCAGTTAAAAGTCTGAATAGTGACTAGCACCCTCTTAATGGCAAAAGGCGCCTCCTATTAAATGGATTAAAAAATATATATATAAAATGTAAATGACGAAATGTGGGTGTACAGTCGACCGTAAGACAGTGGTTACATGTTGACCTTCATCTGGCCTGACTTAGGGAGCTTCAATAGAATGAGAGGTAAGCTTATACATAAGTATTACTGGTTTTGTTACCACTAGCGTGCCGCCTTTTTTTTTTTTTGTGGATGGGAAATCATCAAATAACTTCTCCCGACCTGGGTGGAGCGGAAGGGCGTGTCAGACTTTTACTGACTAAAACCCACCCGTGTTCCTTCAGTTGCCTATGCCAGGGCCACGGTATCTTTTTCAAACAACCCGCGACCCCAGCGGCATCGGCCCTATTGGACCCCATCTTTTGCTGACATCTCTTTGAGGCGCGCGTGGAACACAACGCGCCGTCGACCCGGGCCTGGTCCTCACCGGACGGCGAGCTACCCACTACTCACCGTCCGCAAGCCCGCGCCTACGGTGGCCGGGAATCGGCTATCGATTCCCGCCGCCCAGGGCGTCTCCTGCGGCGACTGAGGGCGTGAGGCTGCCTCTCCCTCACGCGTTCCGCCTCCTCCTTCGCGAGCATTACCGCTTCGCAGAAGGAGGTGACGGCCTCCCATGCACTCTCGCTCCGCACCATGGCCTGGACCAGGCTCGGACGCGAGAGATCGCCGCCGCCGATCGCCTCAGTGAGAACACGGCGGTGCTCTGCCCAAGCCGGGCAGACCTCCACTGTATGCTCCACCGTGTCCTCTGGGCGATCCACACAATGGTGACACCCGGGCGTTTCCTCCCGCCTTATGCGAAACAGGAACCTCCCGAAACAACCGTGTCCGGTGAGGACCTGCGTCAGGCGGAAGGTGAGGACGCCGTGGCGCCTCTCTAACCACTCCTCAAAGAGGGGACTTATCGCCGCAATTGTGGCGTACCCAACTAGCGTGCCGCCTGCTGTAGGTACTTTAAAAATACCTAATAAGCCTATAAAGTTCCCACGGCTGACGGAGACAGGCCTCCTCTCTGTGAGTGGGAGTGGGCCGTCATCCACCATGCGTGCCCAGTGCAGGTTGGTGGATGTCACGTCATGTCTTCGAATTTTTGGTTCTAGTCTAGCACTAGCTAGGACATGTATGTTCTAGTCTAGGAGGTATAGAGGTATGAGGAACAGGGTGTAAAGTTCACTCATCCTCCATAGAAAAGAGAGGATCCTCCGACCAGACGGGTGTTGTGTCTGGTGGGCTACTGCCCAAAGATTGACGTCGGGACGTTGTATATATGCCAGTCGCGCGGTAAACTCTGCTTGCGTGATGCAGGATTTTGTGTGACAGTGGTGATGAAATCAAATACACAAAGTAAACCGCCTGCCTGGGTTCGAACTCACGAC
Source organism: Dicycla oo (assembly GCA_948252095.1). NCBI lineage: Eukaryota > Metazoa > Arthropoda > Insecta > Lepidoptera > Noctuidae > Dicycla > Dicycla oo. Next base: position 17,815,678 of record OX411738.1, read on the forward strand.
CTCTCGTAAGTCGGGACCTCTGCCAGCTTCAGGAATAATAGGGGTTATTGTTAGGTTAAAAATAAATTGGGATAACATCAGGCGAATCGCGATGATATTGCTACGTTAACGAGGAAGCGTCAGGGTAGCCCACGAAATTCAAATTTTCTTACGTTTTTTTGCAATTACCAAGTCAGTATTAAGTTGTATGTTAAATAAAGTATGATTTGCGGCCGTAACAAATGTTTTTACAGAATTATATACAATAGAATCAGTAATACTACTCCTTAAGTTAGTATAATCCTAAAATGTCAAGATTTCATGAAATAGTCATTTTTTGGGATTACCTGGTCTTAAAGAGTTGTACCTAATGATCACTTTAATGATTCTAATTATGTAAATAGATACTTGTTACGGCCGCAAATTATATTTTGATCAACGTACAATATAATACCGACTTGTAAATTGCAAAAAACGTAAGAAAATTTGAATTTCGCTGGCTACCCTATCGCTTCCTCCTTAAACATAACTTTTTACCCGACTGCGCGATGCTAAGGAGGGTAATGTGTTTATTAGCCTATATATATATATGTATGTTTGTTCCTTTGTGGCGTTCTAGAGACCAAACGCGTGGGCACATGTTGATGATTCTTACGTCAATCGATTTGCCTAATCTTGAGAGTGTCACTAAAGTTATGGAAAGATATGCTAAATTCAATATGGCGACAACCAGAAGAAAAAAAAATAAGTCGACAAACTATATCAAGTGGGGTAGCATTGCATAGGTCTTTGAAAAACATCTATAAACTCTGATTTTTAATTGGGTAGACTAAAAAGTCTACCTAATTAAAAATCAGAGTGTAGGTCATCATCATTTTGAATGACCATTTAGGATCTATAACTATTTAAAGTTGGTAAGCAACCATTCTCACTTAAATTTTCAAAACTTATACTTAATAAAACTGTGAATGGGAAAATAATTATTAAAATATCATTCAATATACTCGTATATGGTGACTGGTAATTAGTGACCGATACTCGTACTTAAACATGATTGTACTCATGATAACAAACAACTTTTACTATGGGACCAAATTCAAATTCGCGGAAAAAATCAGTTGTCCGATATATAATATGTATCGGACAACTGATTTTTTTCGCGATTTCAGGTCATGTGTTTAAGTATCGGTCACTAATTACCAGTCACCCTACATAATGCTTAAAACAGAGAGACAAAACCAGAATTTTACTACTTTGAAAGATAATTTTAACGATCGCTACCAACAGCGTAGCTTAACATAGTGAGAGAAAAACAATCTGGGAAACGATGGTGCCCAAATTCGTGACAGCAGCTAACTAAAAAGTGTAAATTAAATAATAATAATAATAATAAATCAAAAATCCCGAACTGCGTAAAAAGAGTAAGTAGGTAAGTACTTTAAAAAAGATGGAAAGAAGATGATCTAATTCATGCAGTCGGAGGCAATTGTAATTTTATATAAGAATATAGAAATTAAAGGCTAAATTAGCTTAATTAAATTAACATTAAATTTAATAACATCCAAAAAAAACAAAACAATTTCAAAAGCTAAGCTTACATATAGCATAGCAACCACTATGATCCATACCTACGAGTATAACGTACAAAGAAAAGAATGTCTTACCACAGGAAATGGCAATTTTTTTCTGTCACCTCCATCTTTTGTAAAATCGGGGCCCTTTTCATTGATTGAATTTCTATTAAGGATATTACATTGCTCGATGACCTTGAAGATTTGACCGCTGTACTAGCATTTGTTATTTTTGGCGCCCGCTACCGACGAACGACCATACTAAAAACATACAAACTGAAGATAAGCAAGAACACAGATGTGTCACAGAGTTGTCGTCGTTTTTGCCTATTTTATTTGTTCTCTGAGAGCTTTATTAGACTTAATTCCTCTAAGAGTTTTGTACAAGTACCTACACCATAACAATACATAAGATTCATAACTTATAATTTATTTTGTAATTGACCTAGCTTTCATCAGTTATTTTATTGTACTCGTATTGAGCACGGGTGCTCCTACACGATACATTCTGAGGGTCTGATGATGACCAGGTAAGTGCTTATCGGTTCTCAGTAACGGGAATAGTAAGGATGACCTAGCTTTCAACATTTATCTAATTGAGCACAGGTGCTACTACACGATACATTCCGAAGGTCTGATGATGACCAGGTAAGTGCATACCGGTTCTCAGTAACGGGAATAGTTAAGATGACCTAGCTTTCAACATTTATCTAATTGAGCACAGGTGCTACTACACGATACATTTTGAGGGTCTGATGATGACCAGGTAAGTGCTTATCGGTTCTCAGTAACGGGAATAGTTAGGATGACCTAGCTTTCAACACTTACATAATTGAGCACGGGTGCTACTACATGATACATTCTGAAGGTCAGATGAGGACTAGGTAAGTGCCTATCGGTTCTCAGTAACGGGAATAGTTAGGATGATACCCGCCTTTGGAGTCTACCATCAGGTAGGTGACATCGTCAATCACCAAGGTCTCCATTAGACCTTTCAAATGAGTCCAAAGGCGATGGTTCTACATTGTACCGTCACTGAGATCCTATACCCACCTTCGGAGTCCACCATCAGGTAGGTGACATCGTCAATCACCAAGGTCTCCATTAGACCTTTCAAATGAGTCCAAACACGATGGTTCTACATTGTGCCGTCACTGAGATCCTATACCCACCTTCGGAGTCCACCATCAGCTAGGTGACATCGTCAATCACCAAGGTCTCCATTAGACCTTTCAAATGAGTCCAAACACGATGGTTCTACATTGTGCCGTCACTGAGATCCTATACCCACCTTCGGAGTCTACCATCAGGTAGGTGACATCGTCAATCACTAAGGTCTCCATTAGACCTTTCAAATGAGTCCAAACACGATGGTTCTACATTGTACCGTCATTAAGATCCTATACCCACCTTCGGAGTCCACCATCAGGTAAGTGACATCTTCAATCACCAAGGTCTCCATTAGACCTTTCAAATGAGTCCAAACACGATGGTTCTACATTGTGCCGTCACTGAGATCCTATACCCACCTTCGGAGTCCACCATCAGGTAGGTGACATCGTCAATCACCAAGGTCTCCATTAGACCTTTCAAGTGAGTCCAAACACGATGGTTCTACATTGTGCCGTCACTGAGATCCTATACCCACCTTCGGAGTCTACCATCAGGTAGGTGACATCGTCAATCACCAAGGTCTCCATTAGACCTTTCAAATGAGTCCAAACACGATGGTTCTACATTGTGCCGTCACTGAGATCCTATACCCACCTTCGGAGTCCACCATCAGGTAGGTGACATCGTCAATCACCAAGGTCTCCATTAGACCTTTCAAGTGAGTCCAAACACGATGGTTCTACATTGTGCCGTCACTGAGATCCTATACCCACCTTCGGAGTCTACCATCAGGTAGGTGACATCGTCAATCACCAAGGTCTCCATTAGACCTTTCAAATGAGTCCAAACACGATGGTTCTACATTGTACCGTCATTGAGATCCTATACCCACCTTCGGAGTCCACCATCAGGTAAGTGACATCTTCAATCACCAAGGTCTCCATTAGACCTTTCAAATGAGTCCAAACACGATGGTTCTACATTGTGCCGTCACTGAGATCCTATACCCACCTTCGGAGTCCACCATCAGGTAGGTGACATCGTCAATCACCAAGGTCTCCATTAGACCTTTCAAGTGAGTCCAAACACGATGGTTCTACATTGTGCCGTCACTGAGATCCTATACCTACCTTCGGAGTCTACCATCAGGTAGGTGACATCGTCAATCACCAAGGTCTCCATTAGAGCTTTCAAATGAGTCCAAACACGATGGTTCTACATTGTACCGTCACTGAGATCCTATACCCACCTTGGGAGTCCACCATCAGGTAAGTGACATCTTCAATCACCAAGGTATCCATTAGACCTTTCAAATGAGTCCAAACACGATGGTTCTACGTGGTGCCGAAACTGAGATCCTATACCCACCTTCGGGGTCCACCATCAGGTAGGTGAGATCGTCAATCACCAAGGTCTACATCCTCCGTCAAACTAAATTATTGTCAAGATATATAAATATTGTAGCTAAAAACGATAAAAAAATAAAACACACTGGAAATAATGTACTCAATGTAGGTACTACCCATAGTTTTGGAGAGCTCGATCACGCTTCACCTTACATTTATTCTTATATTTAGGCATAGTCAGGCTTACTCTATGATAGGTTCAAAAAACAAAACGAAATTACAAACTACTTTACATATATTTACAAACTTAATTTCTATTGTTGTTTTACGGAATATTTATATTTGTACTACTTACAATATGATTTCATTCAAAAATCATTCAAAACGTGAACTTTTAGTTTTTATTTGGAAAAAATAACGCGCGTATAGTCCTCCCGTCACAAGAGTCATCGAGACACTGGTGTATCGCGTTCCGAGTACGCGTCACAGGCCTTAGCGGGGGTGCTCCAGTGGGGTACTGGTGAAGTTTCGGGTTTTTATTCATTATTTAAAAATATCAAAAGAAATAAGAAAAAAAAAACAATACAAATTGTGAAATACGTCATTACATATTTTTTAGTACAAAATTCATGCCGAACTATTCAGCCGGTACAGAGAAAATTTACAATTTAGGTTGGAAAACGACCTATTTAAAAGATTTTTTTCCCAATATTTGGGAAGGTTTATTAAACTTTTAAACAATACAATATATTTGTGATGACCTCAAGTATACCATGTATTTTTTTTATGGAAAACGCACATAAGGATTCATCTACAATCTTCTTTAAACTTACTGTGTTTTTGGGATTTGAGCGAGGTAATCCCCTTAAATCGTTTAACTGTGAAGTAGAACTGTGCCAGCAGAAGATTAGTATTGATTGATTCTCTCTACTGATGACAATAAAGGAAACGGTGTGAAGAACGCCGCCATTTCTTTGTTGTTATTCCTTATGTTACTCATATTAGTATACTTATAGCAGCTTGGAGTCTAGAGGCCTCCTCTTTGTGAGAGGGAGTGCACCGTAATCAACCACGTGAGCGCAGTGATGGTTGGTGGATGTCACATTTCTTCGAGTTTTTGATTCTAAGACATGCGCGTTTCCTCTCCATGTTTGTGAATTGGTGATTAATACCTATGAGCTTGCTTGCTATGAGGAGCTCGTGGCTATATAATAACAGCCGCTCGGGTCGATCCATCAGGTTAAGCTACGCTTGCCGGGGTTGGTCTGTGGATGGGTGACCATCTTTTCATACCGAGACTCCTCCGTGCCTCGGAAAGCACGTTAAGCCGTTGGTCCCGGCTGTCATTTGAGGATCTTTGACAGTCGTTACGGGTCGTCAGAAGCCCGAAAGTCTGACAATCAGTCTTACCAAGGGGTATCGTATTACCCAGTAACTGGGTTGTGGAGGTTAGATAGGCAGTCTCTCCATGTAAAATACTGGTATTCAGCTGCATCCGGTTAGACTGGAAGCCGACCCCAACATAGTTGGGAAAAGGCTAGGCAGATTGATTGACCTATGAGCTTGCGTGGCACGCCTCGGAAAGCACGTTAATTAAGCCGTTGCTTGGCCCCGGCTGTCATTCGTAGATCTTTGACAGTCGCTACGGATAGTCAGAAGCTGAAAAGTTAAACAACCACTGTCAAGTCTTACTAGGGGGTATCGTTTTACCCAGTGACTGGGTTATGGAGGCCCGATAGGCAGTCGCTGCATGTAAAATACTAACATTCAGCTGCATCCAGTTACACTGGAAGCTGACCCCAACATAGTTGGAAAAAGGCTAGGCAGATTGATATGGTATGTTAAAAAGCAGGTAAGTACCACTGCGTTTCACAATAATACGTCTTATTGCAACATCCTTCAACTGTCAAAATCGTTTAGTAGTAGTAACATCAAATCGTCGCACAAATTGTAGTCACAAAAACTGATGGCAGGGGGCATTGTACATAATAATTAGTAGCGACGCTTTTACTGGCGGGTTTAATGGACAGTAGAGGCTAAACCCCGAGAATGCCCGAGATTTTTGCGAACATCTCTGGCCCGGCGTCGCCGGCGCTGTCGCGGTCGGTGAACTAAAAATCTCAGATTTTGAGAAATTTCGTTAAAGTCGCCAGATAAGCTTGCTATACGCTCGAAATTAAGAGGATTGTCAAGCTGTAAATTTTCATACAAAAAGAGATAACGTTTTTCTCCCCGTAAACATAGTCTAATTTTCATATTTTTTGGAAATGTTGTAGGTATAATGAAAAACTAGGTCCGTACGTTTTTATTATAAAGAAATATTGCATACAATATAAGTTATTAGCATCTAAATATCTATATTTTTGACATAAAAACATCCCCGAGCATTTTTATTTTTTTTAATTAAATTAAATTGAATTACTAAAAACAAAAAACGTACAAACCTAGATTAAAGTGTATTGAATGTAACGAGACCAAAATTGTCTCATTTCGTAAAGGTTTAGGGGAGTAAAAACGTTATCGCCCGAAACAATATTTATGTAAATAATATTGTATGAAATGTAGGTAATTGCCTCCAAAAATCGCGCCGCGTATCGGCACTTCACAATCCTCTTAATCATCAATCCTAATCTATTTTTAACCGACTTCCAAAAGGAGGAGGTTCTCAATTCGTCTGTATGTTTTTTTTTTGTATGTTTGTTACGCGATTACTCAAAGACGGATGGACCGATTTAGAAAACTCTTTTTTTGTTTGATAGGGTATACCTCCGAGGTAGTCCCATATAAATTTTATTAACTTTGCTTGGGGAGTTTTTGAGTTAGCTTCAATAATGCGTATATTTCTCACTTATTTTATGTGGATGATGTGATGGTGTTTTAATAACTTCCTATCACTGTTATTTACATGGCTATATCTACAATTATTGTGCTCAATTATGTATTCGAATTTGTGTGGGGTAGGTTCCACAACTAAAAAGTGAAAAATAAAAACTTTTTAGCCAAAACTAAAACCGACTTCCAAAACAAAACACTACAAAGTGAAAAATAACTTTAATTTCGGAAGTCGGTGGCAAAAAACGAAAATACAAAACCCAAGACACCGACTACCGAAATTAAAGTTATTTTTCACTTTGTAGTATTTTGTTTTGGAAGTCGGTTTTATTTTTTGCTAAAAAGTTTTTTTGACATCTATTATTGACTTTTTTTTTGTTAAATCGATCCATAAATTTTGAATTGTTTGATTCAGATGAGAGGGCGAAACACTGCTGGAAATGTGTGTCAGAATCATATCTGCTCACTTTAACATTTTGACATAAGAATAGCCAAGTTTTATTGGGAGTATTGTACATCGCAAGTTAAGCAGCAATCGAATATCAGCAATTCAGGATTGAATTAAATTATATATATTTTTGGTTTTAACTACATAAAACTCAGTGAACAATGGGCTCTAAGCATGATCAAGGATGCTGACATTATAGTAAGACCTAGGACTCTTAGTATGATCAAGAATGGTGACATTATAGTAAGACCTAGGGCTCTAAACATGATCAAAGATGCTGACATTATATTAAGACGTAGGGCTCTTAGCATGTTCAAGGATGGTGACATTATAGTAAGACCTAGGGCTCTAAACATGATCAAAGATGCTGACATTATTATAAGACGTAGGGCTCTAAACATGATCAAGGATGCTGACGTTACAGTAAGAACTAGGGCTCTAAACATGATCAAAGATGCTGACATTATTATAAGACGTAGGGCTCTAAACATGATCAAGGATGCTGACGTTACAGTAAGAACTAGGGCTCTAAACATGATCAAGGATGCTGACATTATAGTAAAACCTAGGACTCTTAGTATGTTCAAGGATGGTGACATTATAGTAAGACGTAGGGCTCTTAGCATGTTCAAGGATGGTGACATTACAGTAAGACCTAGGGCTCTTAGCATGATCAAGGATGGTGACATTCTAGTAAGACGTAGGGCTCTTAGTATGTTCAAGGATGGTGACATTATAGTAAGAACTAGGGCTCTAAACATGATCAAGGATGCTGACATTATAGTAAGACCTAGGACTCTTAGTATGTTCAAGGATGGTGACATTATAGTAAGACGTAGGGCTCTTAGCATGTTCAAGGATGGTGACATTACAGTAAGACCTAGGGCTCTTAGCATGATCAAGGATGGTGACATTCTAGTAAGACGTAGGGCTCTTAGTATGTTCAAGGATGGTGACATTATAGTAAGACCTAGGGCTCTAAACATGATCAAAGATGCTGACGTTATAGTAAGACCTAGGGCTCTAAACATGATCAAAGATGCTGACGTTATAGTAAGACCTAGGGCTCTAAACATGATCAAGGATGCTGACGTTACAGTAAGAACTAGGGCTCTAAACATGATCAAGGATGCTGACATTATAGTAAGACCTAGGGCTCTTAGCATGATCAAGGATGGTGACATTCTAGTAAGACGTAGGGCTCTTAGCATGTTCAAGGATGGTGACATTACAGTAAGACCTAGGGCTCTTAGCATGATCAAGGATGGTGACATTCTAGTAAGACGTAGGGCTCTTAGTATGTTCAAGGATGGTGACATTATAGTAAGACCTAGGGCTCTAAACATGATCAAAGATGCTGACGTTATAGTAAGACCTAGGGCTCTAAACATGATCAAAGATGCTGACGTTATAGTAAGACCTAGGGCTCTAAACATGATCAAAGATGCTGACATTATTATAAGACGTAGGGCTCTAAACATGATCAAGGATGCTGACGTTACAGTAAGAACTAGGGCTCTAAACATGATCAAAGATGCTGACATTATTATAAGACGTAGGGCTCTAAACATGATCAAGGATGCTGACGTTACAGTAAGAACTAGGGCTCTAAACATGATCAAGGATGCTGACATTATAGTAAGACCTAGGACTCTTAGTATGATCAAGAATGGTGACATTATAGTAAGACCTAGGGCTCTAAACATGATCAAAGATGCTGACATTATATTAAGACGTAGGGCTCTTAGCATGTTCAAGGATAGTGACATTATAGTAAGACGTAGGGCTCTTAGTATGTTCAAGGATGGTGACATTATAGTAAGACCTAGGGCTCTAAACATGATCAAAGATGCTGACATTATTATAAGACGTAGGGCTCTAAACATGATCAAGGATGCTGACGTTACAGTAAGAACTAGGGCTCTAAACATGATCAAAGATGCTGACATTATTATAAGACGTAGGGCTCTAAACATGATCAAGGATGCTGACGTTACAGTAAGAACTAGGGCTCTTAGCATGATCAAGGATGGTGACATTCTAGTAAGACGTAGGGCTCTTAGCATGTTCAAGGATGGTGACATTACAGTAAGACCTAGGGCTCTTAGCATGATCAAGGATGGTGACATTCTAGTAAGACGTAGGGCTCTTAGTATGTTCAAGGATGGTGACATTATAGTAAGACCTAGGGCTCTAAACATGATCAAAGATGCTGACGTTATAGTAAGACCTAGGGCTCTAAACATGATCAAAGATGCTGACGTTATAGTAAGACCTAGGGCTCTAAACATGATCAAAGATGCTGACATTATTATAAGACGTAGGGCTCTAAACATGATCAAGGATGCTGACGTTACAGTAAGAACTAGGGCTCTAAACATGATCAAAGATGCTGACATTATTATAAGACGTAGGGCTCTAAACATGATCAAGGATGCTGACGTTACAGTAAGAACTAGGGCTCTAAACATGATCAAGGATGCTGACATTATAGTAAGACCTAGGGCTCTTAGCATGATCAAGGATGGTGACATTCTAGTAAGACGTAGGGCTCTTAGCATGTTCAAGGATGGTGACATTACAGTAAGACCTAGGGCTCTTAGCATGATCAAGGATGGTGACATTCTAGTAAGACGTAGGGCTCTTAGTATGTTCAAGGATGGTGACATTATAGTAAGACCTAGGGCTCTAAACATGATCAAAGATGCTGACGTTATAGTAAGACCTAGGGCTCTAAACATGATCAAAGATGCTGACGTTACAGTAAGACCTAGGGCTCTAAACATGATCAAGGATGCTGACTTTATAGTAAGACCTAGGACTCTTAGTATGTTCAAGGATGGTGACATTATAGTAAGACCTAGGGCTCTAAACATGATCAAAGATGCTGACGTTATAGTAAGACCTAGGGCTCTAAACATGATCAAAGATGCTGACATTATTATAAGACGTAGGGCTCTAAACATGATCAAGGATGCTGACGTTACAGTAAGAACTAGGGCTCTAAACATGATCAAAGATGCTGACATTATTATAAGACGTAGGGCTCTAAACATGATCAAGGATGCTGACGTTACAGTAAGAACTAGGGCTCTAAACATGATCAAGGATGCTGACATTATAGTAAGACCTAGGGCTCTTAGCATGATCAAGGATGGTGACATTCTAGTAAGACGTAGGGCTCTTAGCATGTTCAAGGATGGTGACATTACAGTAAGACCTAGGGCTCTTAGCATGATCAAGGATGGTGACATTCTAGTAAGACGTAGGGCTCTTAGTATGTTCAAGGATGGTGACATTATAGTAAGACCTAGGGCTCTAAACATGATCAAAGATGCTGACGTTACAGTAAGACCTAGGGCTCTAAACATGATCAAGGATGCTGACTTTATAGTAAGACCTAGGACTCTTAGTATGTTCAAGGATGGTGACATTATAGTAAGACCTAGGGCTCTAAACATGATCAAGGATGCTGACTTTATAGTAAGACCTAGGACTCTTAGTATGTTCAAGGATGGTGACATTATAGTAAGACCTAGGGCTCTAAACATGATCAAGGATGCTGACGTTACAGTAAGACCTAGGGCTCTAAACATGATCAAGGATGCTGACTTTATAGTAAGACCTAGGACTCTTAGTATGTTCAAGGATGGTGACATTATAGTAAGACCTAGGGCTCTAAACATGATCAAGGATGCTGACTTTATAGTAAGACCTAGGACTCTTAGTATGTTCAAGGATGGTGACATTATAGTAAGACCTAGGGCTCTAAACATGATCAAGGATGCTGACGTTACAGTAAGACCTAGGACTCTTAGTATGTTCAAGGATGGTGACATTATAGTAAGACCTAGGGCTCTAAACATGATCAAGGATGCTGACTTTATAGTAAGACCTAGGACTCTTAGTATGTTCAAGGATGGTGACATTATAGTAAGACCTAGGGCTCTAAACATGATCAAGGATGCTGACGTTATAGTAAGACCTAGGGCTCTAAACATGATCAAGGATGCTGACGTTATAGTAAGACCTAGGGCTCTAAACATGATCAAGGATGCTGACTTTATAGTAAGACCTAGGACTCTTAGTATGTTCAAGGATGCTGACGTTACAGTAAAACCTAGGGCTCTAAACATGATCAAGGATGCTGACATTATAGTAAGACCTAGGACTCTTAGTATGTTCAAGGATGGTGACATTATAGTACGACCTAGGGCTCTAAACATGATCAAAGTTGCTGACGTTATAGTAAGACCTAGGGCTCTAAACATGATCAAAGTTGCTGACGTTATAGTAAGACCTAGGGCTCTAAACATGATCAAAGTTGCTGACGTTATAGTAAGACCTAGGGCTCTAAACATGATCAAAGATGCTGACATTACTGTCCTCTAAATTTTTTTACATGTCCTAAATCTCGCCAGTAAACACCGAGATACCGTCACCCATCCTCCATCTTGATTCCTGAATGGTTAATTACTGTTTTTTGTCGCGCTCGCCTGTCATTGGTCGAGACGGTACGATGTCAAACATGCGTTTTTTACCACGAGAACCCAAAACTTTCACAAATAAATTAACTAAATAAGTATACCTATTTAATTTTTAAACGGTTCAGTTTTATGCTGTAATTGTTGGGAACATTATTTGCATAGTTCAAAATGTCTGCGTTATGCTAAAGTTTGCTGCAAGGTGTGGTCACTTCTGCTTACTTGCTAGTATTACGTCATAACATCACACCAGCACCCGCCGCTGGGTTAGACAGAGGTGTACCCACATTTCGCCAGCTATCCCATGTAATAGGGGGTGTGAGGTAAAATAGGGGTGAAATAGGGGAGGAGTGAGGTGTGAACTCCCCCAGTTACGACTTAGAGAGGCTGATGCTGTGCTGAGAGATTTAGGGAGGCTGGAAGAGGGCATTATCCGGCCTCCGCCGATGCCCAGTGCGCCTGCTGCGGGACGGGAGAGCTCTCGTGATCTTCCTTTTCCTTTCTGCAGCTTCTTTCTGCGAGATGACTGTTTAGCAGAAGGATACTACCGCGACCCACGACTCCGCGCTCCCGATCATCGAACGAGCGATGGCCAGCAGTGATAGATCGGCTTCTTCCATGCGGCACACTCTGCCCGTGTATATCCCGAATGCCCAAAAGTGGACGCAGGGGTGACACCGAGCGTCCTGCTCCCTGTATACGACAGGTACTTCCCAAAGCAGCCATGCCCCGAGAGCACCTTTCTAACCTAACCTTCGTACAGAAATAAAATCATTTATCATTTACCCAACCCATTCGGTCCACCCGCTGAAAATCTCCCACTTGAACATAAATTGTCCTAACCTATGTGTACAAAGTTCGAAACAAGATCACTCAAGCCGTCTGATGGAATTGGCAAATCTGAGATTGAACTAAAATAATTGCCACCAACTGCTTGACAAGTTAGCTTGTTTTGAGCTTTCTAGTTGCAGAAGGGTTTTAATAATATATTAATAATCATTTTATTTCGGGTGGCATAGACCCACAGAAACCTTACCCTAGTAAATATTTAATAAAATTTTATAATTTGCCATGACTCGCCACACCTGCACAAGACATCACCCACTGCCCACTGATTCTGAAAGGGACAGTCAAAACGTAGGTACAGCTTTTGCGTTCAGAATGCCGTTTAAACGCAAACCTTTGGAAGAAAAAAAAAAGATTAAACGGGGCCTCGGAATGCACGTGAAGCCGTTGGTCTAGCGCCTGAACTCTTCCCGGCGTCGCACGGAGGTGAAAATTGAATAAAACGTGGCCAATACCTAATAATAATATATTTTTATTGATACAAAAACCTTTGACATTGCTTAACCCTAGCTCACTAACCTTAATTTCGAGTAACATTATCACTAACCATTCGTAAATTTTACGACGGATTAAAACATCAATATTTATTTAATCAACTTTATTTATTACACAAAACAACCTTTATTAGCAGTCTTAGTTTTCTCTTAATCAAATAACATAATATGTTTTTGAAATAAGCTACACTGAACAATGATTGCACACAGAAACAATATGCTCCCTGCAAATCGCTTTTGCAGCCCTTGCAGAAGGTCATACGAAAACAACAAAATACAAAATATTGATTAAAAAGTTGCAAATAACATGGAAATCGATTAGTGATTTATAAAATATAGTAATTATTACGTCTTATTATAACAAAAATAATATGTTCTTATAGTAATTATTGAAAATAATTCACAAAAAAATAAATGCACAACATTGAAAAAAAAGTTACGTAGATCTTTCGTAAATTTTACGACGATCACACGATATATCCCGATCTAATGAGCGTGCGTCCGCAATGAGTGATTGCAGGTCACTAGCGATGCGAATTAGGAAGGTATTCGAAACGGGCGGAGTGGCGGGGGTCGGGATCTTACCGAAACACTAAATGCGCAAGATACGCGTCGTCATTTTGACGAATGGTTAGTGACACAGGGTTAAGACTAGGATACGTAACTTGGTTAACTAAAAGTCATACGGATAAGGTAAACCCTGACTCCTAAACTAGGTGATCCTGATCCTAAAATGGTAAAAACTCTGGTAACACGACAAAACTAGTCTTAATTATTATTTGGCTAAACAATGAAAAGGTTCACAACAATCAGTGACACTTGAGAAGCCGGCTGTCATATTAGCTCGGTCCAAAGTTGAACTTGTTCAAAATCGGATGTGTTTACGACAATTTAAAGTTTGTGTTTACTCATTTTTGCTTGGAAGTTTTAAAGGAAGTTTGTGTGTTTGTGACGGATTCTGTTCCGGTATTCTGTCTTTTTAATTTCGAAAACATTTTAAAAAGTATTCACTTCCGTCATAATCCTCGGTGTTATTATTTTTTGGTTCAATTTGAGGTTTTTAATAGGCAAAGGTATTATAAATCATACAGCCAAGTCTTTGTAACAGCACTCTTAATAAGAGTTTCACACAGACAAGCGTCAGTATTCTCAACACTTGATATACGATAATGATTTTTAGTTACAAACAGTCCGCTATGATGTCGCGGAACCGTAATACGGCTTATCAAAAAACTCGATTGAAAGCGCTGTTTGAAACGAGCAATAATATCGACACTGTTGATGAATTGACAGATGACAACATTAGACATTTGGTAGTAATGTCACTTGGCGCGCGCATTCTGTGCTCGATCTGCGTTTGCGTTGGTTGCGTACTGAATTCTTTTGCATTTTGTTAATTTTCCGATTTTATCTAACAACTTGGCCTGAACAAAGGATTGTGATTTTCTCTTGAAATATCGACCTCTGGCTGAGTTTTACTGATACGGACCTACTTAGAACAACGACCTGGCTTATAATTGGTTTTTTATTGACGTAATTATAACCTCAAAATCCGAAAGTGATTTGATTTTTTCCGAATTCTCAAAAGTGTCCGTCGTTTTAATTTAGGTTCTATAGAATATATACATTATCTAAAACCCAAAAAGTAAATACACCTCCCTGTTGGATCTTAGGCGAGCTATGTATGGACGACGAGCAATGTCCTTTGAAAAAAATAGGTTTTGGCCAACTTTTTTTGGATTTTTCACCTCCGTGCGTCGTCCGTTGTGTCGGCTTACCGTCCCATCGAACTATGATGAGAGTGAGGGTAGAGTGAGGGCACGGTGTCTGCGCACACACTTGTCCACTATAATAATAATTATCTACTGCGTATTTGGCTAATCTCCGTTGGGATTGACCGCCGGCGCCGTGGCCGACATTGTGTCGCCAGGATATTGTTCACCGTCACATCAGAATTCACTTTCTTCTAAGTTATACTTACATTCACACCAGTTCACACAACCCATCCATCTTTTATTTTATTTTTCTCTTTTTAGGTAACCTTTGACTTTTCTAATCAAATCAAATCAAATCAAATCAAATCAAATAATTTTATTTGTCACAATGCAGGTACAAAGTTTATATTAGGTCTTTAATGATATTGTTAGCGCGCTGCATTCTACTCGCAAGCATACAAATATTACACACAGGAACAATGAAATCACAATCTCTGAACGACATCTAGCCTGCGGTGGCGGAAACAATAGATTGGTCTTGTTGTCTTTAGTTCCACGTGATCACGATAGATGGCGTGTATTCAAGAAATGTTTCTTGTTTTAATGTGCAGGCAACATCTATTCTTTGTAAGTGCAGAAAAGTTTATAGTCATATTTTTACGACGATACAATCTTAAGAGCATTGGTTTTTAATTATTTGACAAAACAGTTTTGTCCAAAAATTAATAACTAATGCTCTTAAACATTAGAACCAAGCTTGATAACATATTTTTAACCAACTTCAAAAAGGAGGTGTTCTCAATTCGTCTGTATGTTTAATTTTTTTTTTGGATTTTTGTTGCGCGATTACTCAAAGACGGATGGACCGATTTGGAAAATTCTGTTTTTTTTTTATAAGGGTACACTTCCAAGGTCCCATATAAATTTTATTAACTTTGCTTTGGTAGTTTTTGAGTTGGCTTCAATAATTTTATTTTATTTATTTTATTTTATTTATTTCTTTTAGGAGGACTTACAGACAAATAATTAAAATAATTACAATTTAGGTAACTATTTAGCTAATTACAAGTCCACACATATAGGTAACTTAGTGCAATAGTAGTGTTTATTACAAACCAAGGGGAGTGCTAAAAGATTGAAAAAGAATAATTAAAAGAAAAAAAAACAAATAATTACAGTTTTTAAACTACTACAAACACTACAGAAGGAAATTAGGTATGTTCAATTTTAAGTGTAGTTCCGTCAACGTTCCATTTATGCCGATACTATAGATTACAGCTCAAGCCGTAATCGTGTATGCACAAGTGAAAAGCTAGTTCCTTAAAGGACGTTCACACGATCCCCAAAGTACTCCTCACCTGCGCGCTTCTTTATCGCTCTCGAGCTGGTGCAGAATAAGTCAAGGTCAAAGTCTAGCCGCGATGCAAGATCATTAAAGCTCCTTGCACTACGGATAAGAAATGTGTTCCGTCTATACTTGGTCGCGGCAAATGGTACATTTAATAGTGGCCGTTGTCTTAAGCTCCTTTGGCTGGTGCGAAGCGATACATTCGCAAGGAGCTCCGGACAGTCAATATAGCCATTCGCAATGTTAGACAAGTAGCAGATGTCACTAATACTGCGTCTATGTTCAAGAGGTAGAAAATGATAACGCTTACATCGGGCAATGTAGTCTGAAGTGTGCCGGTGTGCCTTGTAGTCTAAATATTTTAAGAATTTGCGTTGAATGCCTTCAATTCGAGATATGTAAACTTGGTACTGCGGGTTCCACACTTGGGATGCGTACTCGAGATGGCTACGCACATACGCACAGTACAGTATTTTGACGATTTTTAGAGATCGGAAGCAGGCCGACGCTCTCATAATAAACCCCATAGCTTTAGATGCTTTTTTTACAAAGTAATCAATGTGTTTGTCATACAAGAGTTTATTATCTTGGATCACTCCTAGGTCCCTAATGTAATCTATTCGGTTAATTGACTGGTTTTCCAGTTTATATCCATTACCTAAATGGGTTTTCTTTCGCGTACAACTCACACAACAACACTTCGATATGTTCAACTGGAGCTTATTGCGAGAGCAATAGTCAACAGATCTATTTAGGTCATCCTGGAGTTTCTGCGAGTCCTCTAAGGTACGTATTTCTTTGAGGATTTTCATATCATTTGCATATAGCAAGATGTATGAGTTTTTAAAACAAGACTATATTTATTACGTATTTTTTCCACTTAGTTTATATGGATGATGTTTTAATAACTTCTTATCACTGTTATATTTACATAGCAGGTAGTGGGTATTCGAATTTGTGTGGGGCAGGTACCACCACTAAAAAGTGAAAAATAAAAACTTTTTAGCAAAAAATAAAACCGACTTCTAAAACAAAACTCTACAAAGTGAAAAATAACTTTAATTTCGGAAGTCGGTGGCAAAAAACGAAAATACAAAACCAAAAACACCGACTACCGAAATTAAAGTTATTTTTCACTTTGTAGTGTTTTGTTTTGGAAGTCGATTTTATTTTTTGTTAAAAAGTTTTTATTTTCATACTTTACTAGCGAGCCGCCCCGGATTCACACGGGTAGCCCGAACGCTATCAAACTTCACAGGATCACCCGCTGGGCTAATCTCAAGATTGCCTGCCATCAAAATCACTGCAGCCGTTTTGGAGTCCATAGGAAACATACCGATGGATAAAAATCAATAATGTCTATCTCTAAAAAATTTAAATATCTCTAAAGAAAAATAAATTTCTCTGCTTTGAATAGGTCACATCTGTCATGTCACCTCCTATCCGGCAGTTTTTGAATAAATTCTGTAGTATGGTTCATTACGGTATTTTAAAATTATATTTGGGTTATTTTTCTTTAAGTTTTGTTGTATGGTTTATCAAAAAGTTAAAAAACTGCGACTAAAATTAATAAAAATGGAAAAGAAGAAGAAAATACATTTTGAGGCTTGTTGACATTGGTGTTGCCAGCTTATTATTATTATTATTATTGATTCTTAACCATCGATACATCGATTTTTATACCTATACAGAAGATAGATTGATTGAAATACTATCTTGAATTTATGCAAGCCTAGTACTTATTGGTAGGTTATTGCTCAGAAATTGAGCACGTCTCGACACAAAAATACCAAAAAAAAAATGTGTAGATCCGATCGGGTCCAATTGTGCATCCAAATCATTTTCGGATCCACTTGTTCAAGTGTGTTCACACAGAATAAATTTAATCAAATTCGGTCCAGTCGTTTAGGAGAAGTTCAGTCACATACACACGCACAGAAGAATTATATTATATATCGTAAGTTCCCATTAAATTAGTTGGACAAACTTTTAGAAATCATTCAGACCACCAAAATAAGGACAATGCTAAAAAAATAAGAAAAACACATTTAATACCTACAAAAAAAAAACACTTTAATCATTGTTTTTTTTTGCTTGGATATCTTTGGTAAGACGTACTGAAAGCTGTGTTAAAATTTGTCCATCTAATTTAAGAGGATTGTGGAGTTGTAAATTTTCATACAAAAAGCGATAACGTTTTCCTCCTCGTAATCATAGTCTAATTTTCATAATTTTTGGAAATGTTGTAGGTATAATAGAAAACTAAGTCCGTAGGTTTTAGTTATAAAGAAATATTGCATACGATATAAATTATTAGCATCTAAATATCTATATTTTTGACATACAAACTTCCTTGAGCGTTTTATTTTTAAATTAAATTAAATTGAATTACTAAAAAAGACAAACGTACAGACCTAGACTAAATAATTGTATGAAATGTAGGTAATTGCCTCCAAGACTCGCTCCGCGTATCGGCACTTCACAATCCTCTTAATGGGACCTTATATACAGGGTGATTTTTAAAACATGCGACAAAATTTAAGGGGGTGTTCTACCCATCAATATGAATAACTTTTACTATGGGACCAACTCGGAATTCGCAAAAAAATTTCAACCTTTTTATACAAAATGGTCCAATCGGGTATGTGCTTTTACATGGGAAGGTAATTTTTTTTTTGCGAATTCTTAGTTGGTCCCATAGTAAAAGTTGTTCATATTGATGGGTAGAACACCCCCTTAAATTTTGTCGCATGTTTTAAAAATCTCCCTGTATAAAGATAGTACATATTTAGCCTGAGGTCCTGGGTTTCGAATCCCGGGTCGGCTAGGCTTATTGGGATTTTCCATCTGGAATTTCTCAGTAGTGACGGCAAGAGGCTCGCCCCCTATTACATGGGACTTGAACTGTGTATACATAGACCTAACAGCTATAACCTAACCTAACCTAGTGAGAGGTATCTGCTCGGCACTGAACTTTATAGGCTTATTGCATTCCTTAGGACCCTTTTTTCGCCTGGTGTTGTTTTAAATTTCTGTCCAGATTTACGCCTGATATGAAACGACATTTGAAATTATTTTGCTATTGTCATATTTTTTTTAAATTTGAGATGGGTTTGCTCCTGACCCTGGTCTAGATCGGAGGCGACAGAGACAAAGTCACCCAGAGTTTACCCAGAAGAAGCCTGTTCACTCTCACTTTGAAGATATTAGGGTTGTATGCGTTCGGAAACACAGACGTACGTAGAGAGTTCCACTCTTTTGCTGTGCGTATTATAAATGATATGCATTTTTGACCATATTTTGGCTTTGGCTTTGTCTTAGTAGTGCTTCATCAACTCTCGACAATGACGCCAGAACCAACATTGATGCTAAACACGTCTTTGCGCTCTACGAATTGAAATTTCGACACATAGTGAAAAATAGAGAGTCGCGCGCATGCGTCTACAATTACGATGTGACGTCGTAGGCAAATGAAATCTTGCTTCAATTTTTTTATTAATTTAACCTATCTTTTGAATGCTCAACTATTACTCTAGCATTAAAAGTCTCGTACTTAGTTATTAGCGGTAATCTTTCATGCACACACTTCCACAGTACACCGAGCGAAAAGACGTTTTCACGTCAAAAAAGAAACCCAGTCAATACTCGTACTTTGATTGATTTTCATTTCGGCTTTCTTAGATAGTAACCTTTGTTTGTACCCATTTGTATGTGTTTTTGTTTTTTTGTACCTATAAGTAACTTAATTATTTTGTAATGTTATTTATTAACGCGGAGGAATGAGGGAAATGTCGTGAGGAAAGTTTTGAGTACGGATGTCGATGGCTATAAGAGTAGGAGAAGACCATAAAAACGATGGAAGGACTGTGTGAAAGATGATATGGCTAGAAAGGGGGTGACTACTAAGATGACGGCTGATAGAGATGTATGGAAGAAGAAGACATGCTGCGCCGACCACTAATAAAGATGATATGGCTAGAAAGGGGGTGACTACTGAGATGACGGCTGATAGAGATGTATGGAAGAAGAAGACATGCTGCGCCGACCACTAATAAAGATGATATGGCTAGAAAGGGAGTGACTACTGAGATGACGGCTGATAGAGATGTATGGAAGAAGAAGACATGCTGCGCCGACCACTAATAAAGATGATATGGCTAGAAAGGGGGTGACTACTGAGATGACGGCTGATAGAGATGTATGGAAGAAGAAGACATGCTGCGCCGACCACTAATAAAGATGATATGGCTAGAAAGGCGATAAACGAAACCTGGCTTAGGCAGGGAGAGGAGGGTCGCGCGCTGACAGTGCCGGGCTACCGGCTGCGGCACGTGCCGCGCCCGCATACGGTGTGCGGCGGCCGCGGGGGCGGCGTGGGATTCTACGTGCGCCGCGGAGTGCGCGTACGCACCGTGCCGCACCCGCCGGCGCCGCAGGTCGAGCAAATGTGGCTCAGGCTTAACATCAACTCGCAGTCAGTGATCATCGGCACTGCATACAGGCCGCCGTGGCTTGATGTGAATGTCTTCCTGGATGCGATTACCGATTCTATTTCCTCTTTTGCTAGCGCGGATAAGGTTGTCTTACTTGGTGACTTCAACATTAATATTTTAAACCAGCTGGAAAATAAAACAAAATTACTTGACAATTTTTTACTATGTTTCAAGCTAAAGCAAATTGTTACCGAGCCTACTCATTTCACTGATCATAGTGAAACACTAATTGATGTTGTGTGCACTGACGCCCGTGTGTGTGGGGTGTCTGTATCACACATACCAGAGCTTGGCCAACATGCTGTTATATCTGTTGAACTAAATTTTAAATTGGAGAAACCTTCCCCACACTGGATCACCTACAGGCCACTTAAAGATATATTGCTTGACAATTTTAATGATGACTTGAATAAGATGGACTGGGAATATATTGAAAGTTTGGAGGATGTGAACTCTATGGTAACAACATTTAATGAATATATGTTGAATCTCTTCGACCTACATGCACCTCTTAAAAAAGTTTTAATTAAAGAAAAGTCTCACCCATGGATAACATATACTGTCAAGGAAATGATGAAGTTGCGTGACAAGTACCATGTTAAATCTAAAGCAACTAAATCTGTACATCACATAAACTCTTATAAAGAGCTCAAATATCTAGTCAGGGCCGCTTTTGATAGTGAAAAGTGTGCATATTTTAAAACATATATTAATAAAAATATCAAACAACCAAAAACATTATGGAACCATATTAAGTCTTCAATAGCCATTTCTAAAAGACCAGAGCACAGTTTGCCGCATTTTTGCAACAACCCTGACAAAATAAATGACCATTTTTTGGATGTGCCTGGCAGTGGTAGGGTCAGTTCCGCCGACTTAACTTACTTTGAGCACCACAGATTCAGTAATGGTCATTTTCAGCTGGAACCAGTCCACGAGGACATGGTGCTGAGGCTTTTACGTGGTCTTAAGTCCAATGCTCAGGGATCTGACTGTATCTCCTTGGAGATGCTGTTGATGACTCTTCCTCGTACACTTGCAGCTATTACGGCCATCATCAACAGATCCATAGCCTCCTCCTCTTTTCCGGATCTGTGGAAACTGGCTATAGTGAGGCCTATACCCAAGGTATCTAATCCCACTAGCATGAAAGATCTTCGGCCAATTAGCCTTTTACCATGTCTCTCCAAGATTCTAGAGAAAGTTGTCTCTAACCAGCTTCGGGCATATCTTGAACAGCATGGTATTTTGCCACTGTTTCAATCAGGATTTCGAAAGGGGCACAGCACAGCCACAGCTCTTCTTGACGTGGTTGGAAATATCCTTGAAGCCCAAGACCAGGGCATGGGTACCATGCTTGTACTGCTGGATTTTTCACGTGCCTTTGACTCAATCAACACCTCCCTTCTCCTCTCTAAGCTTTCTTTCTACGGATGTCAGCCGGAAACAGTCCAATGGTTTCAGAGTTATCTAAGTAACCGTTCTCAGTTCGTCCAAGTTATAAGTGACAGTGATGGAGATGTTATGTCCTCTAGTCCCAGGCCAGTGCTCCGGGGCGTACCGCAGGGATCGATCTTGGGCCCTCTTCTTTTCATTCTGTACAGTGCCGACATCACCAATTGTCTGCTCAACACCAAGTTCCACCTATATGCTGATGATCTTCAGATGTATCTCTCATTCCGCCCTCAGCATTCTGCTGAAGCTGTAAAAAGAATGAATGAGGATTTAGATAGGATTTCAGCATGGTCTGAAAAAAACTCTCTGGTTCTGAACCCAGTTAAGTCCAAGTACATTCTATTGGGATCAAGAGGCTTTCTCAACAAAATATTAGGGTGCAATCTGGACTTGAAGATTGATGGGTGTTCTATTGATAGGGTGCAAGAAGCCCGTAATCTTGGTGTGGTGTTTGATGAGCATCTGCATTTTGAGACACACATCATGGAGGCTGTGCGCAACTGCTTTTACCGTCTTAAGCTTTTGTACCGTGTACGGCCCTACATAAGTGTGGATATGCGTGTCATGCTATGTGAGTCACTTGTTTTATCCAAGCTGAACTACGCTGACACTGTGTATGGTGCATGCATTCTAGGTAGAAGCGGAAAGTTAATCCAGCGAGTGCAGAATGCTTGTGCAAGATTCTGTTTCAACGTCCCACCCCGATCTCATATAACTCCATTTTTAAATAAGGGTAATTTGATGAGAATGACAGATCGCAGAAAGCTTCATCTGGCTACCCTACTCTTTGGCACTATTCTCACAAAAAAACCAGAATATCTGTATCAAAAATTGACTTGGTCACGAGATATCAATAAAATTAAAACAAGAGCATCATCTTACCTCATGTTGGCCTCAACGCACAAAACAGCTTCTTTTCGTGGAAGCTTTAAATTCGCTGCCTCTCGCTGTTGGAACGATTTGCCACCACCGTTTCGCACTATAAAAACAGTTGGTACTTTTAGTATTAAATATAAACAGCACTTATTACGAGTACAAAAGGAAACCAGTCTCTGATAACTGATACTCACCTTGGGACTGCACGTAGTTAGTACTGGTGACATCAGTGGGGTCTTGTGTTTCTAGCAGCATGTTTAGCTTTGAACTTGACTGTTGGTTTTGCTCGGTGATTGAATTTTTGTTTATTTTTTTTATTTCTTCCGACTTACACAACACAACACAGTTCTTACAACAAACAATACTTTATATAATTTATCTGCACCACTTTATTGCCGTACCTATTATTGACTCTTTGTTTTAGTTTTATCAACAGTTAATTTCTTAAACACTAGGTATATCAGCTGTCAGCCACAGAGCATGTATACTGTCAGCCGAGCCGATACCTGCGCCCGCGTCTCATCGCTTGTCACAGACTATAGACAATATTCTATAGCATAGACAAGCGAGGTTGAAGCGTCTGGCGTCGGGAGTTATTCGACTAATGAATACACTATTTATGGTTATTAGTTTATATTTTATTTTTTATTATTTTTTTTTTTCTCTAAATTATAGGTATTCTATTGTGTGTATTTTATTATCTTATTATTCCTCTATTGGATTTGTAGATGTCCGTAGGTGTGTCCGTGGCATCACATGGGCCCTATCAGAATACCAGCGCTGCGGTATTTAATTAAATATTGCAGCTTTATGCTGAGATAGGAGCCTTTTTGGCCTCGCACAGGTATTTTTAATTGTTATATTTTGTATTTATTTTGTTTAATTTTTTAATGTTAATTTTGTTAGTTTACTATGCTCCTTTTTACTGTTTGTATTTCCTGTGTGTGCCAAATAAAATATTTTTCTTTCTTTCTTTCTTTCTAAAGGGGGTGACTACTAAGATGACGGCTGATAGAGATGTATGGAAGAAGAAGACATGCTGCGCCGACCACTAATAAAGATGATATGGCTAGAAAGGGGGTGACTACTGAGATGACGGCTGATAGAGATGTATGGAAGAAGAAGACATGCTGCGCCGACCACTAATAAAGATGATATGGCTAGAAAGGGGGTGACTACTGAGATGACGGCTGATAGAGATGTATGGAAGAAGAAGACATGCTGCGCCGACCACTAATAAAGATGATATGGCTAGAAAGGGGGTGACTACTAAGATGACGGCTGATAGAGATGTATGGAAGAAGAAGACATGCTGCGCCGACCACTAATAAAGATGATATGGCTAGAAAGGGGGTGACTACTAAGATGACGGCTGATAGAGATGTATGGAAGAAGAAGACATGCTGCGCCGACCACTAATAAAGATGATATGGCTAGAAAGGGGGTGACTACTGAGATGACGGCTGATAGAGATGTATGGAAGAAGAAGACATGCTGCGCCGACCACTAATAAAGATGATATGGCTAGAAAGGGGGTGACTACTGAGATGACGGCTGATAGAGATGTATGGAAGAAGAAGACATGCTGCGCCGACCACTGATAAAGATGATATGGCTAGAAAGGTGGTGACTACTAAGATGACGGCTGATAGAGATGTATGGAAGAAGAAGACATGCTGCGCCGACCACTAATAAAGATGATATGGCTAGAAAGGGGGTGACTACTGAGATGACGGCTGATAGAGATGTATGGAAGAAGAAGACATGCTGCGCCGACCACTAATAAAGATGATATGGCTAGAAAGGGGGTGACTACTAAGATGACGGCTGATAGAGATGTATGGAAGAAGAAGACATGCTGCGCCGACCACTAATAAAGATGATATGGCTAGAAAGGGGGTGACTACTGAGATGACGGCTGATAGAGATGTATGGAAGAAGAAGACATGCTGCGCCGATCACTAATAAAGATGATATGGCTAGAAAGGGGGTGACTACTAAGATGACGGCTGATAGAGATGTATGGAAGAAGAAGACATGCTGCGCCGACCACTAATAAAGATGATATGGCTAGAAAGGGGGTGACTACTGAGATGACGGCTGATAGAGATGTATGGAAGAAGAAGACATGCTGCGCCGACCACTAATAAAGATGATATGGCTAGAAAGGGGGTGACTACTGAGATGACGGCTGATAGAGATGTATGGAAGAAGAAGACATGCTGCGCCGACCACTAATAAAGATGATATGGCTAGAAAGGGGGTGACTACTAAGATGACGGCTGATAGAGATGTATGGAAGAAGAAGACATGCTGCGCCGACCACTAATAAAGATGATATGGCTAGAAAGGGGGTGACTACTGAGATGACGGCTGATAGAGATGTATGGAAGAAGAAGACATGCTGCGCCGATCACTAATAAAGATGATATGGCTAGAAAGGGGGTGACTACTAAGATGACGGCTGATAGAGATGTATGGAAGAAGAAGACATGCTGCGCCGACCACTAATAAAGATGATATGGCTAGAAAGGGGGTGACTACTGAGATGACGGCTGATAGAGATGTATGGAAGAAGAAGACATGCTGCGCCGACCACTAATAAAGATGATATGGCTAGAAAGGGGGTGACTACTGAGATGACGGCTGATAGAGATGTATGGAAGAAGAAGACATGCTGCGCCGACCACTAATAAAGATGATATGGCTAGAAAGGGGGTGACTACTAAGATGACGGCTGATAGAGATGTATGGAAGAAGAAGACATGCTGCGCCGACCACTAATAAAGATGATATGGCTAGAAAGGGGGTGACTACTGAGATGACGGCTGATAGAGATGTATGGAAGAAGAAGACATGCTGCGCCGACCACTAATAAAGATGATATGGCTAGAAAGGGGGTGACTACTAAGATGACGCTCTTAGCATAGTCAAGGGTGGTGACATTATAGTAAGACCTAGGGCTCTTAGCATGATCAAGGATGCTGACATTATAGTAAGACCTAGGGCTCTAAGCATGATCATGGTTGCTGATATTATAGTAAGACCTAGGGCTCTAAGCATAGTCAAGGATGCTGACATTATAGTAAGACCTAGGGCTCTAAGCATGATCAAGGATGCTGACATTATAGTAAGACCTAGGGCTCTAAGCATGATCAAGGATGGTGACATTATACTAAGACCTAGGGCTCTAAGCATGATCAAGGATGCTGACATTATAGTAAGACCTAGGGCTCTAAGCATGATCAAGGATGGTGACATTATACTAAGACCTAGGGCTCTTAGCATGATCAAGGATGGTGACATTATAGTAAGACTCTTAGTATGTTCAAAGAAGCTGACGTTATAGTAAGACCTAGGGCTCTAAACATGATCAAAGATGCTGACATTAATGTCCTCTAAATTTTTTTACATGTCCTAAATCTCGCCAGTAAACACCGAGATACCGTCACCAATCCTCCATCTTGATTCCTGAATGGTTAATTACTGTTTTTTGTCGCGCTCGCCTCTCATTGGTCGAGACGGTACGATGTCAAACATGTGTTTTTTACCACGAGAACCCAAAACTTTCACAAATAAATTAACTAAATAAGTATACCTATTTAATTTTTAAACGGTTCACTTTTATGCTGTAATTGTTGGGAACATTATTTGCATAGTTCAAAATGTCTGTGTTATGCTAAAGTTTGCTGCAAGGTGTGGTCACTTCTGCTTACTTGCTAGTATTACGTCATAACATCACAGCAGCACCCCCCGCTGGGTTAGACAGAGATGTACCTATAGTACACCCACATTTCGCCAGCTATCCCATGTAATAGGGGGTGTGAGGTAAAATTGGGGTGAAATAGGGGAGGAGTGAGGTGTGAACTCCCCCAGTTACGACTTAGAAAGGCTGATGCTGTGCTGAGAGATTTAGGGAGGCTGGAAGAGGGCATTATCCGGCCTCCGCCGACGCCCAGTGCGCCTGCTGCGGGACGGGAGAGCACTCGTGATCTTCCTTTTCCTTTCTGCAGCTTCTTTCTGCGAGATGACTGTTTAGCAGAAGGATACTACCGCGACCCATGACTCCGCGCTCCCTATCATCGAACGAGCGATGGCCAGCAGTGATAGGTCGGCTTCTTCCATGCGGCACACTCTGCCCGTGTATATCCCGAATGCCCAAAAGTGGACGCAGGGGTGACACCGAGCGTCCTGCTCCCTGTATACGACAGGTACTTCCCAAAGCAGCCATGCCCCGAGAGCACCTTTCTAACCTAACCTTCGTACAGAAATAAAATCATTTATCATTTACCCAACCCATTCGGTCCACCCGCTGAAAATCTCCCACTTGAACATAAATTGTCCTAACCTATGTGTACAAAGTTCGAAACAAGATCACTCAAGCCGTCTGATGGAATTGGCAAATCTGAGATTGAACTAAAATAATTGCCACCAACTGCTTGACAAGTTAGCTTGTTTTGAGCTTTCTAGTTGCAGAAGGGTTTTAATAATATATTAATAATCATTTTATTTCGGGTGGCATAGACCCACAGAAACCTTACCCTAGTAAATTTTTAATAAAATTTTATAATTTGCCATGACTCGCCACACCTGCACAAGACATCACCCACTGCCCACTGATTCTCAAAGGGACAGTCAAAACGTAGGTACAGCTTTTGCGTTCAGAATACCGTTTAAACGCAAACCTTTGGAAGAAAAAAAAAGATTAAACGGGGCCTCGGAATGCACGTGAAGCCGTTGGTCTAGCGCCTGAACTCTTCCCGGCGTCGCACGGAGGTGAAAATTGAATAAAACGTGGCCAAAACCTAATAATAATATATTTTTATTGATACAGAAACCTTTGACATTGCTTAAGACTAGGATACGTAACTTGGTTAACTAAAAGTCATACGGATAAGGTAAACCCTGACTCCTAAACTAGGTGATCCTGATCCTGATTCTAAAATGATAAAAATTCTGGGAACACGACAAAACTAGTCTTAATTACTATTTGGATAAACAATGAAAAGGTTCACAACAATCAGTGACACTTGAGAAGCCGGCTGTCATATTAGCTCGGTCCAAAGTTGAACTTGTTCAAAATCGGATGTGTTTACGACAATTTAAAGTTTGTGTTTACTCATTTTTGCTTGGAAGTTTTAAAGGAAGTTTGTGTGTTTGTGACGGATTCTGTTCCGGGATTCTGTCTTTTTAATTTCGAAAACATTTTAAAAAGTATTCACTTCCGTCATAATCCTCGGTGTTATTATTTTTTGGTTCAATTTGCGGTTTTTAATAGGCAAAGGTATTATAAATCATACAGGCAAGTCTTTGTAACAGCACTCTTAATAAGAGTTTCACACAGACAAGCGTCAGTATTCTCAACACTTGATATACGATAATGATTTTTAGTTACAAACAATCCGCTATGATGTCGCGGAACTATAATACGGCTTATCAAAAAACTCGATTGAAAGCGCTGTTTGAAACGAGCAATAATATCGACACTGACAGTTGATGAATTGACAGATGACAACATTTGACATTTGGTAGTAATGTCACTTAGCGCGCGCATTCTGTGCTCGATCTGCGTTTGCGTTGGTTGCGTACTGAATTCTTTTGCATTTTGTTAATTTTCCGATTTTATCTAACAAATTGGCGTGAACAAAGGATTGTGATTTTCTCTTGAAATATCGACCTCTGGCTGAGTTTTACTGATACGGACCTACTTAGAACAACGACCTGGCTTATAATTGGTTTTTTATTGACGTAATTATAACCTCAAAATCCGAAAGTGATTTGATTTTTTCCGAATTCTCAAAAGTGTTCGTTGTTTTAATTTAGGTTCTATAGAATATATACATTATCTAAAACCCAAAAAGTAAATACACCTCCCTGTTGGATCTTAGGCGAGCTATGTATGGACGACGAGCAATGTCCTTTGAAAAAAATAGGTTTTGGCCAACTTTTTTTGGATTTTTCACCTCCGTACGTCGTCCGTTGTGTCGGCTTACCGTCCCATCGAACTATGATGAGAGTGAGGGTAGAGTGAGGGCACGGTGTCTGCGCACACACTTGTCCACTATAATAATAATTATCTACTGCGTATATTTTGGCTAATCTCCGTTGAGATTGACCGCCGGGGCGCCGGCGCCGTGGCCGACATTGTGTCGCCAGGATATTGTTCACCGTCACATCAGAATTCCCTTTCTTCTAAGTTATACTTACATTCACACAAGTTCACAAAAAGAGAAAAATAAAATAAAAGATGGATGGGTATCCATCTTTTATTTTATTTTTCTCTTTTTAGGTAACCTTTGACTTTTCTAATCACAATCTCTGAACGACATCTAGCCTGCGGTGGCGGAAACAATAGATTGGTCTTGTTGTCTTTAGTTCCACGTGATCACGATAGATGGCGTGTATTCAAGAAATGTTTCTTGTTTTAATGTGCAGGCAACATCTATTCTTTGTAAGTGCAGAAAAGTTTATAGTCATATTTTTACGACGATACAATCTTAAGAGCATTGGTTTTTAATTATTTGACAAAACAGTTTTGTCCAAAAATTAATAACTAATGCTCTTAAACATTAGAACCAAGCTTGATAACATATTTTTAACCAACTTCAAAAAGGAGGTGTTCTCAATTCGTCTGTATGTTTAATTTTTTTTTTGGATTTTTGTTGCGCGATTACTCAAAGACGGATGGACCGATTTGGAAAATTCTGTTTTTTTTTTATAAGGGTACACTTCCAAGGTCCCATATAAATTTTATTAACTTTGCTTTGGTAGTTTTTGAGTTGGCTTCAATAATTTTATTTTATTTATTTTATTTTATTTATTTCTTTTAGGAGGACTTACAGACAAATAATTAAAATAATTACAATTTAGGTAACTATTTAGCTAATTACAAGTCCACACATATAGGTAACTTAGTGCAATAGTAGTGTTTATTACAAACCAAGGGGAGTGCTAAAAGATTGAAAAAGAATAATTAAAAGAAAAAAAAACAAATAATTACAGTTTTTAAACTACTACAAACACTACAGAAGGAAATTAGGTATGTTCAATTTTAAGTGTAGTTCCGTCAACGTTCCATTTATGCCGATACTATAGATTACAGCTCAAGCCGTAATCGTGTATGCACAAGTGAAAAGCTAGTTCCTTAAAGGACGTTCACACGATCCCCAAAGTACTCCTCACCTGCGCGCTTCTTTATCGCTCTCGAGCTGGTGCAGAATAAGTCAAGGTCAAAGTCTAGCCGCGATGCAAGATCATTAAAGCTCCTTGCACTACGGATAAGAAATGTGTTCCGTCTATACTTGGTCGCGGCAAATGGTACATTTAATAGTGGCCGTTGTCTTAAGCTCCTTTGGCTGGTGCGAAGCGATACATTCGCAAGGAGCTCCGGACAGTCAATATAGCCATTCGCAATGTTAGACAAGTAGCAGATGTCACTAATACTGCGTCTATGTTCAAGAGGTAGAAAATGATAACGCTTACATCGGGCAATGTAGTCTGAAGTGTGCCGGTGTGCCTTGTAGTCTAAATATTTTAAGAATTTGCGTTGAATGCCTTCAATTCGAGATATGTAAACTTGGTACTGCGGGTTCCACACTTGGGATGCGTACTCGAGATGGCTACGCACATACGCACAGTACAGTATTTTGACGATTTTTAGAGATCGGAAGCAGGCCGACGCTCTCATAATAAACCCCATAGCTTTAGATGCTTTTTTTACAAAGTAATCAATGTGTTTGTCATACAAGAGTTTATTATCTTGGATCACTCCTAGGTCCCTAATGTAATCTATTCGGTTAATTGACTGGTTTTCCAGTTTATATCCATTACCTAAATGGGTTTTCTTTCGCGTACAACTCACACAACAACACTTCGATATGTTCAACTGGAGCTTATTGCGAGAGCAATAGTCAACAGATCTATTTAGGTCATCCTGGAGTTTCTGCGAGTCCTCTAAGGTACGTATTTCTTTGAGGATTTTCATATCATTTGCATATAGCAAGATGTATGAGTTTTTAAAACAAGACTATATTTATTACGTATTTTTTCCACTTAGTTTATATGGATGATGTTTTAATAACTTCTTATCACTGTTATATTTACATAGCAGGTAGTGGGTATTCGAATTTGTGTGGGGCAGGTACCACCACTAAAAAGTGAAAAATAAAAACTTTTTAGCAAAAAATAAAACCGACTTCTAAAACAAAACTCTACAAAGTGAAAAATAACTTTAATTTCGGAAGTCGGTGGCAAAAAACGAAAATACAAAACCAAAAACACCGACTACCGAAATTAAAGTTATTTTTCACTTTGTAGTGTTTTGTTTTGGAAGTCGATTTTATTTTTTGTTAAAAAGTTTTTATTTTCATACTTTACTAGCGAGCCGCCCCGGATTCACACGGGTAGCCCGAACGCTATCAAACTTCACAGGATCACCCGCTGGGCTAATCTCAAGATTGCCTGCCATCAAAATCACTGCAGCCGTTTTGGAGTCCATAGGAAACATACCGATGGATAAAAATCAATAATGTCTATCTCTAAAAAATTTAAATATCTCTAAAGAAAAATAAATTTCTCTGCTTTGAATAGGTCACATCTGTCATGTCACCTCCTATCCGGCAGTTTTTGAATAAATTCTGTAGTATGGTTCATTACGGTATTTTAAAATTATATTTGGGTTATTTTTCTTTAAGTTTTGTTGTATGGTTTATCAAAAAGTTAAAAAACTGCGACTAAAATTAATAAAAATGGAAAAGAAGAAGAAAATACATTTTGAGGCTTGTTGACATTGGTGTTGCCAGCTTATTATTATTATTATTATTGATTCTTAACCATCGATACATCGATTTTTATACCTATACAGAAGATAGATTGATTGAAATACTATCTTGAATTTATGCAAGCCTAGTACTTATTGGTAGGTTATTGCTCAGAAATTGAGCACGTCTCGACACAAAAATACCAAAAAAAAAATGTGTAGATCCGATCGGGTCCAATTGTGCATCCAAATCATTTTCGGATCCACTTGTTCAAGTGTGTTCACACAGAATAAATTTAATCAAATTCGGTCCAGTCGTTTAGGAGAAGTTCAGTCACATACACACGCACAGAAGAATTATATTATATATCGTAAGTTCCCATTAAATTAGTTGGACAAACTTTTAGAAATCATTCAGACCACCAAAATAAGGACAATGCTAAAAAAATAAGAAAAACACATTTAATACCTACAAAAAAAAAACACTTTAATCATTGTTTTTTTTTGCTTGGATATCTTTGGTAAGACGTACTGAAAGCTGTGTTAAAATTTGTCCATCTAATTTAAGAGGATTGTGGAGTTGTAAATTTTCATACAAAAAGCGATAACGTTTTCCTCCTCGTAATCATAGTCTAATTTTCATAATTTTTGGAAATGTTGTAGGTATAATAGAAAACTAAGTCCGTAGGTTTTAGTTATAAAGAAATATTGCATACGATATAAATTATTAGCATCTAAATATCTATATTTTTGACATACAAACTTCCTTGAGCGTTTTATTTTTAAATTAAATTAAATTGAATTACTAAAAAAGACAAACGTACAGACCTAGACTAAATAATTGTATGAAATGTAGGTAATTGCCTCCAAGACTCGCTCCGCGTATCGGCACTTCACAATCCTCTTAATGGGACCTTATATACAGGGTGATTTTTAAAACATGCGACAAAATTTAAGGGGGTGTTCTACCCATCAATATGAATAACTTTTACTATGGGACCAACTCGGAATTCGCAAAAAAATTTCAACCTTTTTATACAAAATGGTCCAATCGGGTATGTGCTTTTACATGGGAAGGTAATTTTTTTTTTGCGAATTCTTAGTTGGTCCCATAGTAAAAGTTGTTCATATTGATGGGTAGAACACCCCCTTAAATTTTGTCGCATGTTTTAAAAATCTCCCTGTATAAAGATAGTACATATTTAGCCTGAGGTCCTGGGTTTCGAATCCCGGGTCGGCTAGGCTTATTGGGATTTTCCATCTGGAATTTCTCAGTAGTGACGGCAAGAGGCTCGCCCCCTATTACATGGGACTTGAACTGTGTATACATAGACCTAACAGCTATAACCTAACCTAACCTAGTGAGAGGTATCTGCTCGGCACTGAACTTTATAGGCTTATTGCATTCCTTAGGACCCTTTTTTCGCCTGGTGTTGTTTTAAATTTCTGTCCAGATTTACGCCTGATATGAAACGACATTTGAAATTATTTTGCTATTGTCATATTTTTTTTAAATTTGAGATGGGTTTGCTCCTGACCCTGGTCTAGATCGGAGGCGACAGAGACAAAGTCACCCAGAGTTTACCCAGAAGAAGCCTGTTCACTCTCACTTTGAAGATATTAGGGTTGTATGCGTTCGGAAACACAGACGTACGTAGAGAGTTCCACTCTTTTGCTGTGCGTATTATAAATGATATGCATTTTTGACCATATTTTGGCTTTGGCTTTGTCTTAGTAGTGCTTCATCAACTCTCGACAATGACGCCAGAACCAACATTGATGCTAAACACGTCTTTGCGCTCTACGAATTGAAATTTCGACACATAGTGAAAAATAGAGAGTCGCGCGCATGCGTCTACAATTACGATGTGACGTCGTAGGCAAATGAAATCTTGCTTCAATTTTTTTATTAATTTAACCTATCTTTTGAATGCTCAACTATTACTCTAGCATTAAAAGTCTCGTACTTAGTTATTAGCGGTAATCTTTCATGCACACACTTCCACAGTACACCGAGCGAAAAGACGTTTTCACGTCAAAAAAGAAACCCAGTCAATACTCGTACTTTGATTGATTTTCATTTCGGCTTTCTTAGATAGTAACCTTTGTTTGTACCCATTTGTATGTGTTTTTGTTTTTTTGTACCTATAAGTAACTTAATTATTTTGTAATGTTATTTATTAACGCGGAGGAATGAGGGAAATGTCGTGAGGAAAGTTTTGAGTACGGATGTCGATGGCTATAAGAGTAGGAGAAGACCATAAAAACGATGGAAGGACTGTGTGAAAGATGATATGGCTAGAAAGGGGGTGACTACTAAGATGACGGCTGATAGAGATGTATGGAAGAAGAAGACATGCTGCGCCGACCACTAATAAAGATGATATGGCTAGAAAGGGGGTGACTACTGAGATGACGGCTGATAGAGATGTATGGAAGAAGAAGACATGCTGCGCCGACCACTAATAAAGATGATATGGCTAGAAAGGGAGTGACTACTGAGATGACGGCTGATAGAGATGTATGGAAGAAGAAGACATGCTGCGCCGACCACTAATAAAGATGATATGGCTAGAAAGGGGGTGACTACTGAGATGACGGCTGATAGAGATGTATGGAAGAAGAAGACATGCTGCGCCGACCACTAATAAAGATGATATGGCTAGAAAGGCGATAAACGAAACCTGGCTTAGGCAGGGAGAGGAGGGTCGCGCGCTGACAGTGCCGGGCTACCGGCTGCGGCACGTGCCGCGCCCGCATACGGTGTGCGGCGGCCGCGGGGGCGGCGTGGGATTCTACGTGCGCCGCGGAGTGCGCGTACGCACCGTGCCGCACCCGCCGGCGCCGCAGGTCGAGCAAATGTGGCTCAGGCTTAACATCAACTCGCAGTCAGTGATCATCGGCACTGCATACAGGCCGCCGTGGCTTGATGTGAATGTCTTCCTGGATGCGATTACCGATTCTATTTCCTCTTTTGCTAGCGCGGATAAGGTTGTCTTACTTGGTGACTTCAACATTAATATTTTAAACCAGCTGGAAAATAAAACAAAATTACTTGACAATTTTTTACTATGTTTCAAGCTAAAGCAAATTGTTACCGAGCCTACTCATTTCACTGATCATAGTGAAACACTAATTGATGTTGTGTGCACTGACGCCCGTGTGTGTGGGGTGTCTGTATCACACATACCAGAGCTTGGCCAACATGCTGTTATATCTGTTGAACTAAATTTTAAATTGGAGAAACCTTCCCCACACTGGATCACCTACAGGCCACTTAAAGATATATTGCTTGACAATTTTAATGATGACTTGAATAAGATGGACTGGGAATATATTGAAAGTTTGGAGGATGTGAACTCTATGGTAACAACATTTAATGAATATATGTTGAATCTCTTCGACCTACATGCACCTCTTAAAAAAGTTTTAATTAAAGAAAAGTCTCACCCATGGATAACATATACTGTCAAGGAAATGATGAAGTTGCGTGACAAGTACCATGTTAAATCTAAAGCAACTAAATCTGTACATCACATAAACTCTTATAAAGAGCTCAAATATCTAGTCAGGGCCGCTTTTGATAGTGAAAAGTGTGCATATTTTAAAACATATATTAATAAAAATATCAAACAACCAAAAACATTATGGAACCATATTAAGTCTTCAATAGCCATTTCTAAAAGACCAGAGCACAGTTTGCCGCATTTTTGCAACAACCCTGACAAAATAAATGACCATTTTTTGGATGTGCCTGGCAGTGGTAGGGTCAGTTCCGCCGACTTAACTTACTTTGAGCACCACAGATTCAGTAATGGTCATTTTCAGCTGGAACCAGTCCACGAGGACATGGTGCTGAGGCTTTTACGTGGTCTTAAGTCCAATGCTCAGGGATCTGACTGTATCTCCTTGGAGATGCTGTTGATGACTCTTCCTCGTACACTTGCAGCTATTACGGCCATCATCAACAGATCCATAGCCTCCTCCTCTTTTCCGGATCTGTGGAAACTGGCTATAGTGAGGCCTATACCCAAGGTATCTAATCCCACTAGCATGAAAGATCTTCGGCCAATTAGCCTTTTACCATGTCTCTCCAAGATTCTAGAGAAAGTTGTCTCTAACCAGCTTCGGGCATATCTTGAACAGCATGGTATTTTGCCACTGTTTCAATCAGGATTTCGAAAGGGGCACAGCACAGCCACAGCTCTTCTTGACGTGGTTGGAAATATCCTTGAAGCCCAAGACCAGGGCATGGGTACCATGCTTGTACTGCTGGATTTTTCACGTGCCTTTGACTCAATCAACACCTCCCTTCTCCTCTCTAAGCTTTCTTTCTACGGATGTCAGCCGGAAACAGTCCAATGGTTTCAGAGTTATCTAAGTAACCGTTCTCAGTTCGTCCAAGTTATAAGTGACAGTGATGGAGATGTTATGTCCTCTAGTCCCAGGCCAGTGCTCCGGGGCGTACCGCAGGGATCGATCTTGGGCCCTCTTCTTTTCATTCTGTACAGTGCCGACATCACCAATTGTCTGCTCAACACCAAGTTCCACCTATATGCTGATGATCTTCAGATGTATCTCTCATTCCGCCCTCAGCATTCTGCTGAAGCTGTAAAAAGAATGAATGAGGATTTAGATAGGATTTCAGCATGGTCTGAAAAAAACTCTCTGGTTCTGAACCCAGTTAAGTCCAAGTACATTCTATTGGGATCAAGAGGCTTTCTCAACAAAATATTAGGGTGCAATCTGGACTTGAAGATTGATGGGTGTTCTATTGATAGGGTGCAAGAAGCCCGTAATCTTGGTGTGGTGTTTGATGAGCATCTGCATTTTGAGACACACATCATGGAGGCTGTGCGCAACTGCTTTTACCGTCTTAAGCTTTTGTACCGTGTACGGCCCTACATAAGTGTGGATATGCGTGTCATGCTATGTGAGTCACTTGTTTTATCCAAGCTGAACTACGCTGACACTGTGTATGGTGCATGCATTCTAGGTAGAAGCGGAAAGTTAATCCAGCGAGTGCAGAATGCTTGTGCAAGATTCTGTTTCAACGTCCCACCCCGATCTCATATAACTCCATTTTTAAATAAGGGTAATTTGATGAGAATGACAGATCGCAGAAAGCTTCATCTGGCTACCCTACTCTTTGGCACTATTCTCACAAAAAAACCAGAATATCTGTATCAAAAATTGACTTGGTCACGAGATATCAATAAAATTAAAACAAGAGCATCATCTTACCTCATGTTGGCCTCAACGCACAAAACAGCTTCTTTTCGTGGAAGCTTTAAATTCGCTGCCTCTCGCTGTTGGAACGATTTGCCACCACCGTTTCGCACTATAAAAACAGTTGGTACTTTTAGTATTAAATATAAACAGCACTTATTACGAGTACAAAAGGAAACCAGTCTCTGATAACTGATACTCACCTTGGGACTGCACGTAGTTAGTACTGGTGACATCAGTGGGGTCTTGTGTTTCTAGCAGCATGTTTAGCTTTGAACTTGACTGTTGGTTTTGCTCGGTGATTGAATTTTTGTTTATTTTTTTTATTTCTTCCGACTTACACAACACAACACAGTTCTTACAACAAACAATACTTTATATAATTTATCTGCACCACTTTATTGCCGTACCTATTATTGACTCTTTGTTTTAGTTTTATCAACAGTTAATTTCTTAAACACTAGGTATATCAGCTGTCAGCCACAGAGCATGTATACTGTCAGCCGAGCCGATACCTGCGCCCGCGTCTCATCGCTTGTCACAGACTATAGACAATATTCTATAGCATAGACAAGCGAGGTTGAAGCGTCTGGCGTCGGGAGTTATTCGACTAATGAATACACTATTTATGGTTATTAGTTTATATTTTATTTTTTATTATTTTTTTTTTCTCTAAATTATAGGTATTCTATTGTGTGTATTTTATTATCTTATTATTCCTCTATTGGATTTGTAGATGTCCGTAGGTGTGTCCGTGGCATCACATGGGCCCTATCAGAATACCAGCGCTGCGGTATTTAATTAAATATTGCAGCTTTATGCTGAGATAGGAGCCTTTTTGGCCTCGCACAGGTATTTTTAATTGTTATATTTTGTATTTATTTTGTTTAATTTTTTAATGTTAATTTTGTTAGTTTACTATGCTCCTTTTTACTGTTTGTATTTCCTGTGTGTGCCAAATAAAATATTTTTCTTTCTTTCTTTCTTTCTAAAGGGGGTGACTACTAAGATGACGGCTGATAGAGATGTATGGAAGAAGAAGACATGCTGCGCCGACCACTAATAAAGATGATATGGCTAGAAAGGGGGTGACTACTGAGATGACGGCTGATAGAGATGTATGGAAGAAGAAGACATGCTGCGCCGACCACTAATAAAGATGATATGGCTAGAAAGGGGGTGACTACTGAGATGACGGCTGATAGAGATGTATGGAAGAAGAAGACATGCTGCGCCGACCACTAATAAAGATGATATGGCTAGAAAGGGGGTGACTACTAAGATGACGGCTGATAGAGATGTATGGAAGAAGAAGACATGCTGCGCCGACCACTAATAAAGATGATATGGCTAGAAAGGGGGTGACTACTAAGATGACGGCTGATAGAGATGTATGGAAGAAGAAGACATGCTGCGCCGACCACTAATAAAGATGATATGGCTAGAAAGGGGGTGACTACTAAGATGACGGCTGATAGAGATGTATGGAAGAAGAAGACATGCTGCGCCGACCACTAATAAAGATGATATGGCTAGAAAGGGGGTGACTACTGAGATGACGGCTGATAGAGATGTATGGAAGAAGAAGACATGCTGCGCCGACCACTGATAAAGATGATATGGCTAGAAAGGTGGTGACTACTAAGATGACGGCTGATAGAGATGTATGGAAGAAGAAGACATGCTGCGCCGACCACTAATAAAGATGATATGGCTAGAAAGGGGGTGACTACTGAGATGACGGCTGATAGAGATGTATGGAAGAAGAAGACATGCTGCGCCGACCACTAATAAAGATGATATGGCTAGAAAGGGGGTGACTACTAAGATGACGGCTGATAGAGATGTATGGAAGAAGAAGACATGCTGCGCCGACCACTAATAAAGATGATATGGCTAGAAAGGGGGTGACTACTGAGATGACGGCTGATAGAGATGTATGGAAGAAGAAGACATGCTGCGCCGATCACTAATAAAGATGATATGGCTAGAAAGGGGGTGACTACTAAGATGACGGCTGATAGAGATGTATGGAAGAAGAAGACATGCTGCGCCGACCACTAATAAAGATGATATGGCTAGAAAGGGGGTGACTACTGAGATGACGGCTGATAGAGATGTATGGAAGAAGAAGACATGCTGCGCCGACCACTAATAAAGATGATATGGCTAGAAAGGGGGTGACTACTGAGATGACGGCTGATAGAGATGTATGGAAGAAGAAGACATGCTGCGCCGACCACTAATAAAGATGATATGGCTAGAAAGGGGGTGACTACTAAGATGACGGCTGATAGAGATGTATGGAAGAAGAAGACATGCTGCGCCGACCACTAATAAAGATGATATGGCTAGAAAGGGGGTGACTACTGAGATGACGGCTGATAGAGATGTATGGAAGAAGAAGACATGCTGCGCCGACCACTAATAAAGATGATATGGCTAGAAAGGGGGTGACTACTAAGATGACGGCTGATAGAGATGTATGGAAGAAGAAGACATGCTGCGCCGACCACTAATAAAGATGATATGGCTAGAAAGGGGGTGACTACTGAGATGACGGCTGATAGAGATGTATGGAAGAAGAAGACATGCTGCGCCGACCACTAATAAAGATGATATGGCTAGAAAGGGGGTGACTACTGAGATGACGGCTGATAGAGATGTATGGAAGAAGAAGACATGCTGCGCCGACCACTAATAAAGATGATATGGCTAGAAAGGGGGTGACTACTGAGATGACGGCTGATAGAGATGTATGGAAGAAGAAGACATGCTGCGCCGACCACTAATAAAGATGATATGGCTAGAAAGGGGGTGACTACTAAGATGACGGCTGATAGAGATGTATGGAAGAAGAAGACATGCTGCGCCGACCACTGATAAAGATGATATGGCTAGAAAGGGGGTGACTACTAAGATGACGGCTGATAGAGATGTATGGAAGAAGAAGACATGCTGCGCCGACCACTAATAAAGATGATATGGCTAGAAAGGGGGTGACTACTGAGATGACGGCTGATAGAGATGTATGGAAGAAGAAGACATGCTGCGCCGACCACTAATAAAGATGATATGGCTAGAAAGGGGGTGACTACTAAGATGACGGCTGATAGAGATGTATGGAAGAAGAAGACATGCTGCGCCGACCACTAATAAAGATGATATGGCTAGAAAGGGGGTGACTACTGAGATGACGGCTGATAGAGATGTATGGAAGAAGAAGACATGCTGCGCCGACCACTAATAAAGATGATATGGCTAGAAAGGGGGTGACTACTAAGATGACGGCTGATAGAGATGTATGGAAGAAGAAGACATGCTGCGCCGACCACTAATAAAGATGATATGGCTAGAAAGAGTAGTTGTATGAGATCTCAGTATCAAAATCTGTTACACACAGGTAGCTATAAAACCACACTTTTAAAGAAAAGCGTCATGTGTATGGCACCAAAGGTGTACAATAAGTTACCTAAAGTTATTAAAGATCAACCATTTAGAATATTCAAAAAACGTCTTACCGAGTTATTGTTGCAAAAATGTTACTATTCTATATCCGATTTTTTGAATGATGCTTTGTAATAGTGTAAAGGAACATGCACTGGTGAGCTATAATGTTTTATGTATGTACCCCGATGTCGTCTATCCATAAATGTTTGTATGCCGAAAGGCAGAATGTATAAGGACTCTTGAACATTGTTAACATCTTATTGTAATACCTACATTCTAAACAAATAAAAAATTCTTATTCTTATTCTTAAAAAAGGGGGTGACTACTAAGATGACGGCTGATAGAGATGTATGGAAGAAGAAGACATGCTGCGCCGACCACTAATAAAGATGATATGGCTAGAAAGGGGGTGACTACTAAGATGACGGCTGATAGAGATGTATGGAAGAAGAAGACATGCTGCGCCGACCACTAATAAAGATGATATGGCTAGAAAGGGGGTGACTACTGAGATGACGGCTGATAGAGATGTATGGAAGAACCCATAATGTTGTGTCAACCCCAAATAAATTGGGATAAGGACAGGAGAATTATGATTAATTAATTCATGGTTTACCTTTTATTAGTGAAATTATTTTTTGTTCTCTTTCCTTTTTTGGAGGAATGTAATATTTTAGCTTTCTCTTAATTTATAAACTATAAAGGTGCGTCTTATGGGATTTTATAGAAATTATTTATAGATCACCCGATCTTATAAATAATTTCCAATTCAATACTTTAAAATTTCTGATTTGAGAATTCATGTACAGACGCCAGCAGGTCAACCTACCCGAAACTGTCAGATTTTCCCAATCAACCTTGAATCTAATGCTTTAGCAATAAAGTCGAAAATCTATTAAAGAAATCTGACAGATTGTAGTAGCTTGATGTGCTGGCGTCTGTACATACTATACAAAAGTGCTCGCTATGCTAGCAGCGCAGTCAACGTACAAAATTCTATCCATCCGTCTTATTTGATCGCGACTTCGTCTGCGATCCAGGATGAATGTTATGTCCTATGTCCTTCTTCAGGTCATGGTCTACCCTAGTGCCAAATTTCATCCAAATCCGTTCAGCGTTTTAGCGTGAAACCAACCAACAAACAAACACTTTCGCATTTATAATATTAGTTAGAAGATAAAAAACTGGTCTATCGACACTAGACTCACAAAATGTATTAGGTACTTAAATAAAAAATAATAAAAAACTCTTAACACACTACTAAAGTTTCTATAATAATATAATTCAATCATGATTCGAAAGACACGTGGCGCCATCTATTATATTAAAGAACGTTATTGTTGTTTTCCTCGGGAACAGTACTTTTTTCGGGATGAAAGGTACCCTATGTCCGTGTCTGTACACCTGACAACTTATATGCAAAATTTCAGGATGATCGGTTCAGTGGTTTAGGCGTGAAAAGGTAACAAACGAACAAACTTACTTTCGCATTTATAATATTAGTTAGGATTTATTTTATTTATATTTTTTATTTATAATATTGATTAGTTAGGTGTGCAAGTTTAAATAAATTCAGTGTAGCAAAAGTAAAGTGGTTTTATTAATAACTCTACTTTTTCGGCTTCGCCACAGCCGGGTGAGCAGGCCCCACGGAGCGCCATCAAACTGCTGCTATAGTGGTGAAGCAATCCGCACAGGCGCACGGAGGACAGTCGGTGTTGTTGGCGATAGGAGGCGTGAAGGTACGCCTGTGTTTCTGTTGAGCAATCCTTTATAATATTAGCGTAAAATTGAGTCACTGGGGCTCGTGGTTGAAATAATAACAGCCGCACGGATCGATCGAAGGTTCGGCTACGCTTGCCACAAAGCACGTTAAGCCGTTGATCCCGGCTGTCATTCGTGTATCTTTTGACGGTCGTTACGAGTCGTCGGAAGCCCGAAAGTCTGACAACTAGTCTTACCGAGGGGTATCGTGTTACCCAGTAACTTAGTTACTGATAGATATTGACCCACTAGCTATTAGAAGCTGGTTGAGGCTGACATAGGAGCGTGGAGATTGGCACAAGAAAAGAGAGGCCTATAGCCTATAGGCCTCTCTTTCGCTGGGTGGCCTATAGCCTATAGGCCACCCAGCAGTGAATGAAGTAGTGCTGTGCATGATGGACCCACTGAATGGAAAAGGCAAGCTGGTGCTAGCCTTGACTTCCTAGTTGCACGCGGTAGAGAGTACTCGTTTGTTACAGCGACAAGAGCTATCAAACAGAGTACTCGCTCAGTGACGCTCGCTTGGTGGGCAGAACACTCGCTGAGAGACTCATGCCGCCTGCAGGTATTGTTCCGGCTGCTGGGACACTGATCTCCACTCTGAGAGAGGAAGTAGGCCGTAATCTAGCACGCAGGCCCAGTGCGGGTTGGTAGATGTCACATGTCTTCGAATTTTTAGTTCTAGGATACGCCGGTTTCTTCACGATGTTTTCCTTCATCATTTTGAGAGCTTCATCAGTTTAAATAATTTACACAAAGTAAAGCGCCTGTCAGGGTTCGAACCTGCGACCTACCACTCGGAAGTCGCGGCCGTTACCTCTGAGCCGCCTGCTAGGTCTACTCGCTTCTCGTTAATCGCCAGCGGTGAGCAGGTGCCTTATTTTTATTTATTTTTTTATGTGTGATGGGTTTGCTCTTGACTCTAGTCTAGGTCAGAGGTGACAGAGACAAAGTCGACGATGGAGTGAGCTTACCCAGAAGAAGCCTGTTCACTCTCACTTTGAAGAGATTAGGGTTGTATACGTTCGGAAACACAGACGCAGGTAGTGAGTTCCACTCTTTTGCTGTGCGCATTATAAAAGACATTTGGAAGCGAATAGTGCGAATTGGTGGAATAGCAACCAGGTAGGGATGGTAGCTGGCAGTGCGTCTAGATGTCCGATGGTAGAAGGGGGCCGGTGGAATGAGGTCGTGGAGTTCTCGGGCACACTCTCCGAAGTACAATCTGTAGAAGACCGACAAGCAG
This sequence comes from Dicycla oo, assembly GCA_948252095.1. Lineage (NCBI taxonomy): Eukaryota > Metazoa > Arthropoda > Insecta > Lepidoptera > Noctuidae > Dicycla > Dicycla oo. The sequence goes on from OX411738.1 coordinate 17,859,126, forward strand.
GCAACCTTGCGGCGATGAGCCAAGCTATGAAGCTTGGCATCCACCAGTATTACGTCGCCAATGAGCCTCTTAGCTCTGCGTTCCACCGAGTCAAGCGCGGCTAGTTGGTACTTAGCTAATCCATCCCAAAGGTGACTGCAATACTCCATGCAGGATCGGACTTGCGCTTTGTAAAGGGTTAAAAGCTGTCCAGGCGTAAAGTATCGCTTCACCCTATTTAGGATGCCCAGTTTCTTGGCCGCAGTTTGGGCCTTGTACTCGATGGCATTATTATTATATATGGCATTATTATAGCATTATTATTTTAATAATCGTACTTCAGTATGGAAGAGATGGAGCTATACTCCTGTGAAGCTTTATATCTTTCCCACAGAGAAGTAATAATAAAATAATACTGCTACCAGAGCAGAGGTGTGATGAGGTGGTGGTGGCAACCAAGTCACGATTTCAAACTCAGTTACGTCTTCAAGACTCCTCTCAATATTGTGAGGTAAAACATCACGAAATCGTGATGATTCAAAGCTATATGAAAAGTAACTTATTTGATATTTGATTTCACGTTTTTCAAAAAATCTTATTATTTTAGATACTTACAGGAACCTGGAAAACGAGAAATTATTATTTTTGCTTCTTACATAATACACTCGAGAGCAATGAATTAGGGTCACATAAAGATACCTGAAAGTCTCGGAAACTAAGAACGCTAGCTTAATGAAATAAATTGTGTTTATTAGACAATCAAATGTTTCTTTATTGAAAGTAATAAAATGTATGTGCCACTTTGTGTTATATGCATAAAAAAACATAAACAAAAAAATAACTAGTAATAATATCCTGGGACATTTTAAACACGGTTATTTGAAGCCAGATAACTGATATACTACATACACTATTTAAAAAAAATTGTAAATACATAATATTATAGATATAATTACACCCAGACTCGGGACAAACAGATATGTTCATGCACACAAATGTTTGTCCTGAATGGGAATCGAACCCACGACCTGCGACATGATAGGCGAAATCTTAACCAACCATGCCAACTGCTGGCCTGTCATCAATCTCATATTTAACTAAAATAGAAACACAATTTTTTTTTCTAGCACTTTAAACTTTGAGTCTTTTCTTAGTACTTTATATTACCTCCACGTGCTGTCATCACTGCGGTTATGGATGTGGTTCGGCATGCTGTACACCAAGTTTCTTATACGATATTGGGAATATTCTCCACTGAATATTCTTCACTGGGCCACCATTGCCCAATTTCCAGAAATTATTATTTTTATTTCATTTTCAGCGGCATTAACCACACGAACGGTTGAGAATCTCATTTTTAAAATCAGATAAAAATATTTTGAAATATATTATACGCTCGCTTGGATGTCGGGAAATATCCCACGGGAACGTACTACCGGGATTAAAATTATGTGTTAATCCAGGTAAATAATCTAGGTATTAATTCCGTAATACATTATTTTCATATAACTCTGTTGGTTTACGCGTCGCACGCCAGTAAAGCTATCAGTCGGCATGATTTTTTCCGACATCTTCAACAATCATCGTCATATTTCAGCCAATTTACACAAAACTTTACACGAAATCCTTCCTCATGAATCACTCGGTCCATTGTTTCAAAACCGTACGACAATCCGTTCGGTAGTTTTTGAGTTAATCGCGTTCAGACAGACAGACGCGGTGGGGGACACTGTTTTATACTGTGTAGTGATTTATATTGTAAATTACCTTTATATTCTTGAAGTGAAGGTTTCCTATCAGCTTGAAGCGCGACAGCGGGCCTCGAGTTTGGCACAAACACTGAAATGACAAGAACATGTTATACAATGTGGAACTCAAATATATGCAATAAATGAAACCACAATAATACTAGTCCACAGAAGTATAGCAACATTAAATATTAAATGCAAAAAGTTAAATATTCAAACAAAATAAATATCAAAATAAATTTAGTAAAATTTTAGACAACCAAGCTGGCCACATGCGGTGCACTATAGTGCACACATCGCTGCTACGGCAAAGCGGTTACGGTTTCGCCGTTATGAATGTGAGTCTTACTGACCATGAAATAAGGACTATTTTGCATTTGGCTGTGTTATAAATCAGTATTTTCAAAATGTTGGTTTGTGCGGGTATTCATGTAAAGCAGCGACATGTTCAAGGATTCAAGTTAATTGAATAATTGACATAGTGATTCAATCCTTCAGAGTGTTAAAATTTGCTCAATTTTAATCTCTACTTTTAACCTAATTACTGGACCGATTTCGTTCATTTTTTTGTATATCGTCAGCAAAGGCGATTAAAAGTATGTGGTTGCATTTATTGCATATATTATTATGTGGTTACCAAACCGTACTATAGAGCCTGTCACACGATGCGATTGAACTGCGTGTAGTATACCCATAGAAATAAATGTTATATCTATGGGTATACCAGACACCTCGTGGCTAAGTAATAACAGCCGCACGGGTCGATCCATAGGGGGTTGGTCCGTGGATGGATGACCATCTTTACATACCGAGACTCCTCCGTGCCTCGGAAAGCACGTTAAGCCGTTGGTCCCGGCTGTCATTCGTGGATCTTTGGCAGTCGTTACGGGTCGTCAGAAGCCCGAAAGTCTGACAACCAGTCTTACCAAGGGGTATCGTATTACCCAGTGACTGGGTTGTGGAGGTCAGATAGGCAGTCGCTCCATGTAAAATACTGGTATTCAGCTGCATCCGGTTAGACTGGAAGCCGACCCCAACATAGTTGGGAAAAGGCTAGGCAGATTGATTGATACCATAAATTGACGCAACTGTAACAGTTACACAGTCTAAACAGTATTTAGACATTGCAAGTCATTGTTGCTTCCATTTTACGGCATGCCACAGGGAGAAACTTGCACAGTGTAAATGGGGCTTTAGGGTCAGGCAGCGCTCACTGAGCTGCGAAATGCTTGAGCAATTTTCATTGATAAAATGAAAATTTTCGAACTTACCACAATGCCTGTATCCTCGAGGGGTTAGGCAGATGTGCACCTAAACTGCCTTCATAAGGAAAAAAAGACGTATCTGACGAACACGGCATAAAGATAGACTTCGGCTGCCACCAATAAAACTAAAATTATTTAAGAAAAATGTATACTGCATGTCGATTATTATTTACAATCATTTACCAAATAGTTTTCAAGACTTACCTCTGACAATGTTTAAAAAAATACTCTTCAAACTATTGCTGCTTAAAAGATATTATACAATTAAGGACTATTTAAAAGACAAATCTATAGAATCTGTTATTTGTAATTTGTAATTTAGAATTGACTCTGATTGTGAAGACATTTGCACGCCAGATTATGGCAGGATATGCTGAAACTAAATTACTGTAACACCTTATGTACCATATCCTAGCAAATAAATAATTGATTTAATTTAATTTGATGAATGATTTGATTTAATTTGATTTGACATTTTTTCGAAATAGCAAAAAAAAGAGGCATCTACCAATATTTTTATATTGGGGTAAACTTAACGAAAACCTAATAATTCTTACTATTAAAAGACGCATCTGTCTTTGTATCTTATAGTTTAAACAGGACAAAATATATTTTTGCTCTATTTCAATATTTCTGTATTGTATACGTCGTTTTTCCTTACGGCGGCAGAATAGTACACCGACATTTCGTCAGTTATGTTAAAGTCCATGTAATAGGGGGCGAGCCTATCGCCATTAACCGGACACAAATCCAGACTCCGGCCTGCTACTGAGATATGGATTCTATAACCCAATAACACTTTACCTGACCTAGGAATCGAACCCAGCACCCTAATTACGTAACACACTATCAATCGGAATCGGTTTCATTTTGACAGTTCAACAACATTCATTGCGTTATTTACGTTGTCGAGCAAAGGAGATGTTCCATAATGTATGTACCTTGGGCCAGGTATAAGTACACTATACATAAAAATAGGGAAATATATTTAAAACAGTTCTCAACTGTCCAATTACTTTAAAATTGCTTCGTTTGCTGGTGAACCACAAATAAAATAATTACACTTGAGATTGCAACACACAAGGAAAACCCGTCATGGGAGTAAGCTGTCATTTTGATTGATTAATATTAATAATTAGGCGCGGCAGACGCACATGCGCGTTTTCATAACTTTCTTCGAGTGCGGCGCGCCGCACATGTGCGTTCGTTGTGCATCTCTATTGTTTCGAAAACATCGTAAAGTAATGGTCGGTAAGGGTGTAGCATAAAGAAGCGTTTGCATAAAGAATTAAGCAGACAATGTGTTAATGACGTTTGACATGACAAGAAGAGGACTGAAGTGACACTGTTGTGACAGCTGACAGTTCTATGATCAATGGTCGATTTATGGTTTACTGTCATTGTTTTTATGCATAGAGCAACTAAATTGGTGAGACGCCATGTTGAAAGTCGATAAAAACAATATATAAATATCAATTGCCTACCACAAAAGTATACATTTAAATGAATTATCTGTATTTTTCCCAAATTCTACGGATTTTTCTCTTTTTTTGAGGTAGTGTACACAGACCTGGCCCATTTTGAAACATCTCCTTTATATGAAGCAATGCAAAAAAAATGTAGCCAAAATATGAAGCAATGGATTAGCATTTTTTTTTAATTTGAGATGGGTTTGCTCTTGACTCTAGTCTAGGTCAGAGGTGACAGAGACAAAGTCGACGATGGAGTGAGCTTACCCAGAAGAAGCCTGTTCACTATCACTTTGAAGAGATTAGGGTTGTATACGTTTGGAAACACAGATGCAAATTTGCTTCAAAATGAGTCATATTCTGATTGATAGCGTGTTACGCAATTATGGTGCTGCACCTCCTGCTCAATAGTAGAACTTGCAACCACTGCAACAAGGCAATCAAATTAACTAAATCACAAATGAAATAGTTACCGTGCAACGTAATAACGTGCAATATACAATGGCCCCATTTATGTAAAGGAGATGTTTCAAAATGGGCCAGGTCTGTGTACACTACATCAAAAAAAGCGAAAAATCCGTAGAATTCGGAAAAAAGATAATTAATTTAAATGTCTACTCTTGTGGTAGGGAATTGATATTTATCAATTATTATTATTGAATTTCAACATGACGTCTCACCGATTGTCGGCGACGAGACCCTATCTAGGCACATGGGCGCAAGTAGCGCCGGGACCACTACGCAAAAATGATGTGAGAATATTGTTAATAACTTAGAGACCTTTAAAGTGATTTATTTTGTGTTTTCTATGTTTCTAGTTAGTTATTTAAGTTAGATTTGTTATTAGTTTTTGTACTATAAACCAATAAGACTGTTTTTGAAAGGATTCTTATAAGAATAAATTAGTTCAAGTAAAATTACGTAACTTGAAAACTCACTTTTTTGTTTATGGATAGATTTTGATAATTTTTGTTTTAAAAGATAGGTTTAGTCATAAAACTATGTATACCGTTTGAATTATGAAAATCGGACAGTTAGTTTAGAAATTATAAGGGATTTTGTATAATGAAAATACGTAAAGTCGCGTACGTTTTTTATTGTTTATAGTTAAGTTGTAAATTAATGTCTAATTAGCATAAGGACTATATAAGGAAGGATAAACAATAACAAACTGTAAAATTGTATCATGAAAGGTTTATAAAATAAAGGCTTAAAGATTTCGGCTTAGTGAAAAATACAAGCAAAAGAGATCTAAAATACGCGGTTCTCTTTAAGGTAACGAAGGCCGGCCTCACCGGGTATAAATTAAGCGACATTTGGTTGCAAAATTCACCCCGCCCACCTTATAATGCTCATGGTCACCATCTTCAATGGTGCCATGAGCAACAACATCTTTCCTCAAGCATGGAAAGAGGCCACTGTAATTGGCATCCCCAAGCCCGGTAAGCCCAAGGCTGAGCCCTCTAGCTACCGCCCCATCAGTCTGCTCAATGTGCTCGGCAAAATCTATGAGAGGCTTATTTATAAGCGACTCAGAGACTATGCCGAGACAAAGGGTCTCATCCCTAACGAGCAGTTTGGTTTCCGAACGCAGCATTCCTGCGTTCATCAGGTCCACCGCATCATCGAACACATAAGCGTTGGCTTCCAACGTGGTTTGATGACGGGCGCTGTCTTCTTTGATATAGCGAAAGCGTTCGACAAAGTCTGGCACAACGGCTTATTATATAAGCTCTACCAACTTGGCGTGCCGGATCGTCTCGTACTCATCTTACGAGACTTTTTGTCGAATCGCACCTTTCGCTATCGCATAGAAGGAGCGCTATCCTCCCCCCATCCCATCCGTGCAGGAGTCCCTCAGGGCTCTGTGCTCGCTCCCCTCATTTTCACGCTGTTCACCAGCGATATCCCGAAAAGTAAAAAGGCGCAGTTAGCTCTGTTCGCAGACGACACGGCCCTTTACTATTCGGGCAGGGACCAACACCCGATATCTCGCACTCTCCAAACCGCAGTCGATAATCTCGGCGCCTGGTTTAGGAAGTGGAGAATCGAGGTCAATCCCGACAAGAGTCAAGCGGTTCTCTTTCTGAGACCGCTTCGCACTCGACTCCCCCCCCGACCGATCACCATGTTCGGCAAGCCGATCCCTTGGGAGACGCGAGCCAAATACCTCGGTGTGACCCTCGACCACCACCTCTCCTTCGCTGAGCACATAAAGCAGGTGCGTTCGCGCGCCGCTTTCGCTCTCGGTAGACTCCACTCCGTTCTGAATGCACGTAGCAAATTGTCACTTAGGTGCAAATTGCGCATTTATACAGCGTGCATTCGCCCCATCATGACCTATGCGGGTTCAGTGTTTGCGCACGCAAAACCTCACCTCATTCATAGGATGCAGGCCCTCCAAAACCGTTTCCTCCGAAAGGCAACGGGAGCCCCTTGGTTCGTTCGGAACGAAATCCTCCATGTCGATCTCGACATTCCCACCATCTCCCAGTTCTTGAAACGCAATTCCAAGCGTTTCTTCGACTCAGCCACCAACCATCGCAACCCTCTGGTTGTCGAGGCGGCTAGCTATGTCCCCTCTCGAATTAGTAAGGTCCGCCGCCCCAGGCTTGTCCTCTCAGATCCCGACGACCCCATAACTCTTCTCCAGGAGAGCAGTAGGGACCGTAGGAACAAAAACAAATCGACATTCCGACCTCGCCGCCGAGGTCCCTCGCGACGACCCCGTAATAATGGTCCTCCCCCCCGTCCCTTGCTCGGGTATGATGTGCCAGCTGGTGGCGTAGCTGAGCCTGTAGCTTTAAACTCCCCTGATAATAATAATTCAAATCTGATCCAGCCTGTCCCATCTTGCTGTCCTCCCCCCAGCGACGCCCTAAGCCGAGGCCCGTTCCCCACAGGGGGAGCCCTTAGCGTGTAGTCGCTTAGTCTGTAAGTTTTTGCCCCTGGCTGGAGGCTTTGAGTTTTTCTTAAGGCAGCCACAGGATAGTCCGGTTAAGTAGTCTCGACCTCTCTAGGTCAACTACGAGATGCCATTCACAAAAAAAAAAAAAAAAAATTGCAAAATTCAGTCACAGCTCAGCCGTCGAAGAGGCAACAACAACAAGAACAAGCCGAAATCTACAAGCAAGAATCAAGAAAATCCTGCATTTTATTTCACCGCCTCTTCGCTGATCATCCCTCCGAGGTCCGCCTAGTGGGTTGTACCCACCACTACGTACGCTTTCAGGGGAGCGTGGTGACGTGTGTCACCAGCAGAGTAAGTAGGGAACATACGTCAAAAACGTGGGAGACTGTCCCAGGGTACGGCCGTTAGATACTGGACGTGTCAACGGTCACCGCCCCTCAACAATTGGTCCTTCGAGAAACGGATCCCTGCAAGAAGAAGCCAGAAGATTAAGAAGACTGCAAGATGCCAGTAACCAGGTCGCAGAAGGATGCCCCCTCACGCCCCCCGTCCCGTCCTACCAATGTGGACGCGACAGTAGAAGCGTCAGGGTCAGAAGGGGTCACGTCTGCGTCAGCGTCAGCATCATCAGAAACTACAGGATCATCAGGCACCAACACTTCTTCGGGTACAACGACTACGGAAGGAACCACGGCTGAAACTGTGACCACGGCGTCATCCAAGAGTGAACAGAAGAAGGAAGATGCCACACGAAAGGAGACGACTAAGAAAACCCCAGAAGATGTCCCGGAAGAGGGTGTCCATGGTTCAACCACGACCCTAAAGCCGAAGGGGGTCAGTCGTCGTGCCAGGTCTACCAGGACCACGAGCTCCTTGGCCAGAAGACGCGAGCTGGAAGCCAGAGAAGAATTAGCACGCCTGGAACTGAAACAAGCACAGGCTGCGGCGAAGCTAGCCCGAGTCAGACTGGAGATGACACAATGTGAAGATGAGGACTCCGTGGATGATGAAGACCAGGAAGACAGAACAGCCCAGGTGCGGAACTGGATCGAGTCATCAGTATTAGAAGATGGCAACAAGAAACAACCAGAGCAGCGAGGTCAACACACTGCAGAAGAGCCACAGAAGGTGAAGCCTGAAGAGAACTCTTCAACGAAAGGAGCTACGATCGAGATTCAAGCGTTGGCGACTGCCTTGAAAGAAGCCTTTTCCACAAGAGGAGGACCAGCAGCACAGCCAAGCTACATCCACGAGCTACCCTACTTCGACGGCAACAGCAGCGAGTGGTTGGCCTTCAAGGTTGTTTATGAAGATACAGCACCAATGTTCAACGAAGTCCAGAATATGGCGCGCTTAAGAAGAGCGCTGAAGGGCAACGCAAGAGAAGCTATCAAGAGCCTGTTGTACTCCGAAGCCTCTCCGTCAGAAGTAATGCAAGCCCTCAGAAGAAGATATGGAAGACCTGATGCGCTGGTTTTGGCAGAATTGGATAAGGTCAAGGCGCTACCGAAGATTTCAGAAAATCCAAGGGACATTTGCGTCTTCGCGAGCCAAATCAACAACAGCGTAGCAGCAATAAAAGGACTGAAGAAATCACAGTACCTGCATTCACCTGAAATGGTGAAACAAATCGTGGACAAGATGCCGACGGTTCTCAAGTTCCGATGGTATGACTTCACTGCAGGATCAGAAGAAGGCGACTTCTCCGACCTGACGCTAGTATCCAAGTTCCTGAACATAGAAGCGGACAAATGTGGAGCCTTCGCGACTTCAGAAGAAAGAAGCGGGTTCAAGAAGACCAATCGACAAGCAGCACATTCAACGAAAGAAAAGAACTTCAAAGAAAAGGATTCAAGACAACAAGAGAAGACTTGCCCTATATGTGAGGGTGAACATTTTCTCGTCGAATGTCAGAAGTTCCAGAAGATGTCGGTGCAAGATCGGTGGGCAACAGTAAAGAAGAGTCGCGTCTGCTTCAAATGTCTTCAAGGGAAACACAGGAAGGAGAGCTGCAGAAAACCACCGTGCAAAGAATGCAAGAGGTGGCATCATCATCTGCTGCACGTCGAGTCAGAAGAAAGGACCTCGGAGGAAAAGAAGAGCGAGAGACCACAAGAGGCGGTGAGCGTCACGACATCAGTGAACGCAGTCAACAATACGAAAGCATACCTGAAGATAGTTCCAGTAGAAGTCTTCGGGACAAAAGGATCAAAGAAAATATTAGCCCTTCTGGATGAAGGGTCAACCGTGTCACTTCTGGATGAGAAGGTGGCACAAGAAGTCGGCGCACAAGGAAGCAAGGAAGAACTGGTAATTGAAACAGTGGGAGGAAGGTTGATAAGGAATAAGGATTCTCAGATGCTGGACCTTATGGTAAAAGGGGTTCATCAGGAGAACAAGAAGACACTGAAGAGAGTCCGCACAATCAACGATTTGAAGCTTACTCCACAGTTCCTAGACAAGAAGAAGATTCAAGATTATCAGCACTTAAAGAAGATCGCCGACTCTCTATATTACGAAGGGGAGTCACCACAATTGCTCATTGGTCAAGACAATTGGGAGCTAATTGTGACTCAAGAAGTAAGAAGAGGGAAACCAGGGGAACCAGTTGCTTCAAGAACAGGACTTGGATGGGTGCTCCACGGGTCAGACAGCGGAGGTGCAAGACCAGTACACTTCCTGAACACATGTCTACATGTCAGCACGCCAGAAGAAGATATGCATCAAGCCATCAAGGATCACTTCGCGATCGAGGCACTTGGTGTGCAACCAAGAAGTCCCACTACAGATTCAGAAGGAAGAGCACTCACCATCCTAGAGAAAACCTGCAGAAGACTTGAAGATGGTCGATTCGAAGCTGGACTTCTATGGAAGAATGAAGAAGAACGAATGCCAGAAAGCTACACGTCTGCCAAGAACCGATTAATCAACATCGAAAAGAAGATAGACAAGGATCCTCATTTGAAGACGGAATATGGCAAGCAGATCCAGCATCTAATCGACAACAAATATGCAGAAGAAGCACCTGACGAACCAGAAGATTCCAAGAAGTTATGGTTCCTCCCTCATTTCTCCGTAGTTCATCCATTAAAGAAGAAGATAAGGATCGTCTTCGACGCAGCAGCCAAGTCGAAAGGGAAAAGCCTCAACGACGCTCTACTGCCTGGACCAGATCTACTACAATCGCTCTTCGGTGTACTAGTGAGGTTTCGACAAGGACCTTTAGCAGTAGCGGCCGACATCAAGGAGATGTTTCTACAAGTTCGCATCAGACCAGAAGATAGAGACAGCCTAAGGTTCTTGTGGCGCGGAGATCATCGCGACGTGCCGCCTAAGAAGTACAGAATGACATCAGTTATTTTCGGCGCAACATCATCTCCAAGCATGGCCATCTACGTAAAAAACCGAAACGCAGCGGACTACAAGGAACAGTATCCAGAGGCGACAAGGGCAGTCGAGCTGAATCATTACATGGACGACTACTTGCACAGCTTCCATTCAGAAGAAGACTTCAGAAGGATAACAGCGCAGGTGGACTTCATACACAAGAAGGCAGGTTTCGAACTCAGGGCATGGGCATCAAACAGACCTGAGCTGCTGCAAGACATAAAGACTGAAACAATCGAAAAAACGGAAGTAAACCTTGGTGAAAAAGAAGAAAAGACACTAGGACTACGCTGGTTCACAGAAAGGGACTCCATCGGCTTCAGGGCAAACCTCCGGAACACTCCGGAAGAAATAGCTAAGGGATTCAAGGTGCCTACGAAGAGGGAAGTCACCAGCGCCGTTATGTCTACCTTCGACCCATTGGGATTAGCGTCACCAGTCCTCATCCAAGGCAAGAAGCTGCTTCAGAACATATGGCGGAGCGGCGTCGGTTGGGACGAAGAAATAGAAAAAAGGGAATACGAAGCATGGAAAGTATATCTCGAGAACATGAAGCTGTTACAAGATCTTCAGATTCCAAGATGCCTGGCGCCACATCGCACCGAGGGGGAGCTGCACACGTTCACAGATGCGAGCGAAACGGCGTATGCAGCTACAGTCTACTGGAGAACAGAAGATGCGAACGGAACATACCACGTCAGCTTAGTGGCAGCGAAAGTACGAGTCACTCCGTTGAAGCCGGTATCGATCCCAAGACTGGAGCTACAGGCGGCCCTCCTTGGAAGCAGACTAGCCCATTCAGTAGAAGAAGAAATGGATCTGAAGGCAGTAAGGAAAACATTCTGGACAGACTCCAGTATTGTGCTCTCCTGGATCAAGACGGACCCGAGAACCTTCAAAACGTTCGTGGCTCATCGCTTGGCCGAAATAGAAGATCTCACCAAGCCTCAAGATTGGAGATGGGTGCCTACGACACAGAACCCTGCAGATGACTCAACGCGCGATGTGCCAGAGAACTTTAATTACGATCACCGATGGTACAACGGCCCAGAATTCTTAAGGAAAGAAGAAACTCACTGGCCTGAAGCAAGAACATTCAAAAAGGAAACCACCGGTGAAGAAAAGATAACGGACGTCGCAGCAACAGCAATCACAACTCATCCATCACCAGATCCTGAGAGGTTTTCGTCTTGGACGAGACTTTGGCGAGCCACCGCAAGGGTACTGCAGTTCATACAACTCTGCAGAACAAAAGAGAAGGTCAACGTCAGTAAAGAAGATCCCACCTGGAAAAGGACGAAAGGAAAGAAGACGAAAACAGTCGAGAAACAACATTCGTCTCCAAAGAGGCCAGAAAGAAACTACATACCACTAACCACAGAGCTGCTGGAACAAGCTGAAACCCTGCTGCTAAAGGGAAGTCAACAGAGAAGTTTCAGAGAAGACATCAAGCGACTAGAGCAAGGGAAACAGCTAGAAGGCAACAGCAAGTTAAAGAAGCTCGACATAGTGATGGAAGAAGGTCTCCTGCGTTTAAAAGGAAGAATCGACGCGATACAGGGCGTAACCAGAGACTACAAGCGACCCATCGTGCTCGACAGCAAGGAAAGAATAACACGACTCATCATTGAAGAGTTCCACTGCCGTTTCAACCACGGAAACCACGCAACAGTGATGAACGAAGTGCGACAACGCTACTGGGTACTAGGGTTGAGGTCAGCAATCAAGGCAGTTCAGCATCAATGTCAGTGGTGCAAAACGAAGAAGGCAAAACCACAAGAACTACCGACGGGCAACTTACCCAAAGAGAGACTGATGCACAGCAACCTTCCCTTTACGTGCACCGGAGTGGATTACTTCGGCCCAATGACGATCACCGTGGGAAGACGTCAAGAGAAGAGATGGGGTGCTCTATTCACATGCTTAACCACAAGAGCTGTGCACATTGAGCTCACTCCTTCACTCTCCACCGACAGTATGATCATGGCGCTGCGACGATTCGCCGCGAGAAGAGGAATGCCGAAGATCATCTACTCCGACAACGGAACCAACTTCGTCGGCGCAAATAAAGAACTGAAAGAAGCTTTAGATGACATGAAGAAAGAAGACCTCATCTCAGAAGCAGACAAGATCGGCGTGCAGTGGGCATTCATCCCTCCTGGTGCGCCTAACATGGGCGGCGCATGGGAGCGTTTGGTGCGATCAATAAAAACCGCACTGAACGCCACACTCAATGAAAGACATCCACGAGAGGAGGTACTCCACACCCTCCTACTTGAGGCCGAGCACATAGTCAATTCTCGGCCTCTCACCCATCTCTCCGAGAGCCTTGAAGAGGAAGCACTCACTCCTAACCACTTCCTCCTCGGGCGATCCTGCGGCGCAGCGAGAATCGGCAGCTTCAAAGACGATGAGCTCGTGGGCAGGCACACCTGGAAGACGACGCAGCGACTTGCCGACCACTTTTGGCAACGCTGGCTGCGAGAATACCTGCCCACTCTACTGCCGAGGAAGACGACGGGAAGAAGCAGCGCCACAGACCTACGCATCGGAGACATCGTTCTGATCGTCGACCACAGCCTGCCAAGATGCACCTGGCCACGCGGCAGAATCCAGCAGGTGTATCCGGGACCAGACGGGCGGACCAGAATCGTCGACGTCGAGACGCGAGGAGGAGTGCTGCGAAGACCCAGTTCAAGAGTGGTGCTGTTGGTGCCGGGAGTTTCGCCGAGCCAGGAGGATGGTGCTGCGCACGAGGGGGAGAATGTCGGCGACGAGACCCTATCTAGGCACATGGGCGCAAGTAGCGCCGGGACCACTACGCAAAAATGATGTGAGAATATTGTTAATAACTTAGAGACCTTTAAAGTGATTTATTTTGTGTTTTCTATGTTTCTAGTTAGTTATTTAAGTTAGATTTGTTATTAGTTTTTGTACTATAAACCAATAAGACTGTTTTTGAAAGGATTCTTATAAGAATAAATTAGTTCAAGTAAAATTACGTAACTTGAAAACTCACTTTTTTGTTTATGGATAGATTTTGATAATTTTTGTTTTAAAAGATAGGTTTAGTCATAAAACTATGTATACCGTTTGAATTATGAAAATCGGACAGTTAGTTTAGAAATTATAAGGGATTTTGTATAATGAAAATACGTAAAGTCGCGTACGTTTTTTATTGTTTATAGTTAAGTTGTAAATTAATGTCTAATTAGCATAAGGACTATATAAGGAAGGATAAACAATAACAAACTGTAAAATTGTATCATGAAAGGTTTATAAAATAAAGGCTTAAAGATTTCGGCTTAGTGAAAAATACAAGCAAAAGAGATCTAAAATACGCGGTTCTCTTTAAGGTAACGAAGGCCGGCCTCACCGGGTATAAATTAAGCGACATTTGGTTGCAAAATTCAGTCACAGCTCAGCCGTCGAAGAGGCAACAACAACAAGAACAAGCCGAAATCTACAAGCAAGAATCAAGAAAATCCTGCATTTTATTTCACCGCCTCTTCGCTGATCATCCCTCCGAGGTCCGCCTAGTGGGTTGTACCCACCACTACGTACGCTTTCAGGGGAGCGTGGTGACGTGTGTCACCAGCAGAGTAAGTAGGGAACATACGTCAAAAACGTGGGAGACTGTCCCAGGGTACGGCTGTTAGATACTGGACGTGTCAACGGTCACCGCCCCTCAACACCGATATAGTTACTATGTGCATACAAACAATGACAGTAAAGCATAGATCGACCATTGATCATAGAAAGAGGACTGTCAGCTGTCACAAAAGTATCACTTCAGTCCTCTTCTTGAGTATTAAACATATCAAACGTCATTAATCAATCAAAATGACAGCTTACCCCCATGACGGGTTTTTGTTGTGTGTTGCAATTTCAAGTGTAATTAATTGTGGTTTAACAGCAAACAAAGCCATTTTAAAGTAATGTTTTAAACATAATTCCCTATTTTTATGTACACAGTGTACACGTACTTACCTGGCCCAAGGTCCATACATTTTGGATCATCTCTTTTATTTAATTCTAAGAATAGAATACTTACGTTAGACTATAATACAAAATAGATAAGTTTTTAAAAGGTCACCTGTACACAAATACCAGCCAGAAAAATTTCAGCGTGAATGCTTAGTTGAAGCGAGCTGTCATTCCACCTGATGCTAGGGCTTGACACTATTGACAGCTGACTTCAAGCTCACTTCAACTATAGTTTGCGCGGTGAGATTGACGCCATCTTTTTCCAGTGCTAGAGAGAGATGGAGCTATACATGACCTACCGCACCATCCCTCTTTCGCAACAGAATCATGATGGCGTTAATAGTTCATAATACGGCCCCAGGGTGTAAGTGTAAACAGTGTCAACCTTTTAACGGGCCATTGTACTCATCATTTTTAACAACTTTTACTATGGGACCAAACCTGAAATCGCAGAAATAAATCAGCTGTTCCCTACATTTTGACGAATTATGTTTTTTTTTTCGAGATTTAAGGTTCGGTCCCATAGTAAAAGTTGTTCATAATGATGAGTACAATGACCCCTTCAAAGGTTGACACTTACACCCTGTACAGGGTGACTGGTAATTAGTGACCGATACTACTCGTAATTGTCCTTCGGCATGTCATCAATTATTAGATTTATCAGATTATTTATTTCATTATTTATTGCTATTATTAAATTGATTATTTTTTAGAACTAAGTAATTTATTGTTATTTTGTTTTGATTTGAACAACAATAAAGTACTTAGTTCTGAATTCAAATTGTTATACACGATATATCTAATAATTGATGGACATGGAAATTCGCATTCGTTTATATTTGGAAATGCGATGATTGCGGAGGGAAATTAAGAAAATAGTTGTACTGTAAACACACGATTGTACTGAATTCGCGAAAAAAAAACAGCTGCTCTCTACATTCATGTTCACATAACTCGTCAAAATGTAGGGAGCAGCTGATTTGTTTCGCGAATTCAGGTTTGGTCCCATTGTAAAAGTTGTTTGATATCATGAGTACAATCATGTGTTTAAGTATCGGTCACTAATTACATGCACTTTTAATACTAAGTTTTAAGACTTTATTCAAAAAAGTAAAAAAAAAATGAAAATTATATGGGGCAAGACGTGTCCAATGAGATTCCCATCGGAAAAATCCTGCCAAGTGCGTATCGGACGACGCACAATGAAGGGTTCCGTATTTGGGATGAATTTATCCAAAGAACAAACTTAACTTATTATACACAGTCTGGCCATAAATAGAAATACTGTTACAATTAAAAATAAGAAAGATATTACATTTCAATTTGGAATCTGTCATTTTTATACGATTGTTCATTGAGTTTTCTAATTTTGGCGCCAATACATTGTACAATATTTTGCGATATTAAAATGGAGTGGGGTGATAAAGAGAACCGAATCGCTGTGATTGCATTACACAAAGTTGGTATGGAGCCAAATGCAATTTTTAAAACTCTCCATACGCTTGGTATAAGTCAAATATTTGTGTACCGGGCTATTAATAGGTACAATGAGACCTCCTCTGTTTGTGACTGAAAAAGATCTGGCCGTCCACGTAGTGTTCGTATGAAAAAGGTGGTTAAAGCAGTAAGGGAAAGAATTCGACGAAATCCTTTCCGAAAGCAAAAGATTTTATCTCGGGAGATGAAGATAGCACCCAGAACCATGTTGCGTATTTTAAAAGATGACTTAGGACTTGCAGCCTATCAGAGACGCACTGGTAATTTTTTAACTGATAATTTAAAAAAGAATAGGGTGGTAAAATCGAAACAACTACTGAAGCGGTACGCAAAGGGCGGTCACTAAAAAATTTTGTTTACGGATGAGAAAATCTTTACAATTGAGCAACATTTTAACAAACAAAATGACCGTATTTATGCTCAAAGCTCTAAGGAAGCTTCCCAATTAGTCAACAGAGTGCAACGTGGGCATTATCCGACTTCAGTGATGGTTTGGTGGGGTGTTAGCTATGAAGGAGTGACTGAGCCATATTTTTGTGAAAAAGGTATCAAAACATCGGCACAAGTGTATCAAGATACCATTCTTGAGAAGGTAGTTAAGCCCCTTAACAACACCATGTTCAATAACCAAGTATGGTCCTTCAAACAAGACTCGGCGCCGGGTCATAAAGCTCGGTCCACGCAGTCTTGGTTGGAAGTGAACGTTTCGGACTTCATCAGAGCTGAAGACTGGCCATCGTCTAGTCCCGATCTTAATCCGCTGGATTATGATTTATGGTGACTTTTAGAGAGTACGGCTTGCTCTAAACGCCATGATAATTTGGAGTCCCTAAAACAATCCATACGATTGGCAGTGAAGAATTTTCCCATGGAGAGAGTGCGTGCTTCTATTGATAACTGGCCTCAACGTTTAAAGGACTGTATTGCAGCCAATGGAGACCACTTCGAATAAGCTTTTTATATTTTAAATTGTTTTATATTTATGTATTAAACTAACACACTGTAAAAGTAACAAATATTATTTGCAATAAAAAAAAAATTTTTCTTCGTGACAATATTTATGGCAAGACTAGGTATATTATTGAGTAGATACAGATGTACTTTTGATTAAAAAATAGTTCGAATCGTTCATTTACGTTACACCTTCAGGTTGATCTCTGCAGGCCGCGTCCTTACCAAACACGATCGTCGCGCGGGTAGACGATTTTCGCGTTCGTATATCAATTTTTGTTTGGCTACTCAGATCGCGTGGTCGCGCTTTCCCGTTTTGCGAACTAAGTGTCACAATAAGAACGCGAACAATCGTATTTGGTTTGAAAATTTAAGTAATACAACCTTGTACTTACTTTCTAGAAATACAAACATAAAGGAATTAATATAATTAATTATTAAATAAACAAAAAAAAATAGTTCAGTAACTGTGTAAGTAAATAAAAAGGAAATCTTACAGTCGCAGGCTGCAGAACAAAATTAAAACAATTATTTAATGAATAATCAAAGAAGTATATACAATAATTACATCACAAAATTATGACATCATATTTTTTTCAACCATTTTAAACATGAAAATACAAAAATATATTAATGAGTGCAATAACTTACCCTTGTCTGTAATAATATGAAAAAACAAAAATGATAAACAGGATAAGTATAAAAATAAAACTATTTAACCTTGCACTTTAACCCTGCGTCCTAACCGAAAGCGGCAGTCGCACAAACACGCGATTACACGATGGTTTCCCTAAACGATGACGTACATTAATATGCGACTTGATGCTGAGATGAGAATGCTAAGAGGGATGTGTGGTGTTACGCGAATCGATAGAATAAGTCAGAACCGCTGGCAGAATCTGTTTGCGCAACTGTCATCCAGAACTGTAGCCAGAGCCGAATCTCCAGTCTGCACCTTCGCTGTTGTTCCTTCCTGACATCCTGAAAGTGATGTTTGCCGATGAATGGAGTAAAATTATGCGTATATGTCTGGTATTCTATGAGAGAGAGAGAGAGAGAGAGAGAGTCAAGGGAGTCCACTGTACCATGTTAGTTTTAAATTAAATTTTGTACAACATAATTATTCTGCCGTCGTAAGAAAAAAGGGCACAACTAACATTAAAAAAAAATTGAGTTACATACATATTTAGAATCAGAAAAAAGGCTAATCTGCTCAAATTTTTGTAGATTTTTTTTAAAATGTTAGTGGTGCCCTTTTTTCTTACGACGGCAGTATTGTCAACGTAATAATTGTATCTATGTTAATTAATGTAATTGGTATTGTACCGTTTTAATTAACTATAAATAAGAATAGATAGATAATTTATTTCGCAAAATATGGGTACAGTACCTACATGATGTCGAATACAATTATAGGTTCAGCCACATTTTACCCTTATGCATGCGAAAGGTACAAGACCAGCAAACAAACAAAACAAACGGAATGACTACTTAATAATTCAACATATTGTAGTGTGCAGCTCGCCTAACCTTATATATTGTAACTGCACACACCAATTATGTGCACTATTATACGAACAGCTGAACTGAACAGTTCTCTTTTATTTTAACCTACATCACTCTAATACATGGCGATCCTTAGCCAGCAATTAAAATTTTGCAACTTACGTAAAAAGCGAAGTGTCTGTTGTTGAAGAAACCATGAAGATATTAACTGATAGAAGTTTGTGAAGACGGAAAATTAGAAGAAAGAAAGCGAAGAAGATTTAAAAAATTACAGAAGAATCAGAATTTGAATCCTTATTGAAGAGATGAAAACATTAAATAAGAAGACAGAAAAGGAACACTATTGAAGAGGTGAAAACATTAAATAAGAAGACAGAAAAGGAAAGTTGCTGCCGGGTGCCGGGAGAATGCTCAAGCCTTATGACGAGAGGACATGCAGGGCGCCGGGAGTAGGATATTATTGGGCATTCTACCCCACCTTCCGTTCCATCGGCTCACTCCGTTCGCCTCGTCACTCTCGGTGGAGTAGAATGCCCAATAATATAAATGAAATCCACTGGTTCGGCGCCTATTCCACCCGATGGAATGATCATCTCCGTCACTCTCGGTGCAGTAAAATGTCTAATACTGGTTCGGCGCCTATTCCACCCGATGAAACGGAAGGTGGAGTATGAATTCCTACATAGTGCAGTAAAATACTGGTTCGGCGCCTATTCCACTAGGTTGAAACATTTGTTTGAGTTAGCGACAATGAGTTATAAATGTCGATGTAATACATTAATTGACTCATTATTAATATAACCGTTTCAAGGAGTCGTCATGAAATTTGTAAAACAACCGCAATCGTTACATGTAAACAAACTTTGTATTCAGTCTCAGGAGACTGGTTTTCGCCATGGAGAATTATTACCTAAATCGGTACGATGCATCATTTGCGGACCGTCAAATTGTGGAAAAACTAATTTATTAATCGGTCTTCTTATACACGACAATGGTTTAAGATTTCAAAATGTTTATGTTTATTCGAAAACCTTGCAACAGCCCAAGTACGTTTTTTTAGAAAAAGTCTTGCAACGGGTACCAGGCATTTCATTTCAGAAATATCATGAAAATGAGCAAGTACTGAGTGTTCAGACCGCAAAACCGAATTCTGTAATTATATTTGACGATGTTGCTTGTGAAAATCAAAGTGGTATGCGTGATTATTTTGCTATGGGGAGACACAAGTTCATCGATTGTTTTTATCTAAATCAGACGTATAGTAAAATCCCTAAGCAGTTAGTAAGAGACAACGCAAACCTAATCATACTTTTTAAACAAGATGAAAGAAATATGAGACATGTTTATGATGAACACGTCAACACTGACATGACATGGCTTGAATTTCGTGAAATGTGTTCAAAAATATGGAGTGAGCCCTTCAGTTATGTTGTAATTAATAAAGATTGTGCAAAAAATAAAGGATGTTATAGAAATAAATTTGACACGTTTGTAATTTTTGATTAAGAGCACGAGTATATATTAAGACGTCACCGTTGAATTTACATTACTCTACAAACAGAGCTTAACCGGTTACAATACATTTAACAATTATGGAAAAATCTTTAAAGAGACAAATTGTTGATGCTGCAGCAGCTGTAAAGAAGAAGGTGCGAAAAATGCGAGATGTTGAGAATGAGAGTAAGCAAGCCTTGGAAACAGTTTTTAAACCTGTAACAGAGCCTCTCAACCAAATTGCTACAGCCAGTATGCAAACTCCTTTGCTGTATAGTAATGAAGATGAAGAATCTAAAGATCTGATAAGAGACGAAACGTTGCAAAAAGTCGCAATTGGTAGTGATGTAGAGGAGTCTGACACCAACAGTGAATCTTCGTATAAATCAGTTGAAAAAAGTGAAGGTCGTGATACATCATCCTGGTCAGTGTCTTCAGAAGCGTTAACAGACATTCCATTTGGTGTCAGAGTAGAACGCGGAAAATTGATGTTAGGTTCTGCTCATATAACAATCGACGATAGTTATATCATCGTGGCTGGTTATAAATACAAACATACGCCTGGTTTAAATCAACTACTGCTTAAGAAAGATATTGATTTAAGTTTGGTTACTGAAAATGACTTGCAATATTATAAGAAAATGTTACTTTGTGTTAGTGATACAAATGCACATCGTCGTGATAATGACCCAAGTAAACCAATAAAAAGTAATAAGGGACAAAAATATTTACAAGTTATTAAACCTCTTTTTAAACTGCAAAGTACGGTTCAGGGTCATCATTCGAAAGGTAAAGGACTACCATTAACAAAAATCTGGAAAAATAACGTAGATTTTGTGTATTGGGATGATCCTAATGAATTGGTGGAAAGGTTAAAGTTATTAATAGCATCTAGAGATGCCGGCAACACAGGATTAGATAATGAAATAATATCCATTATTTAAGAATTACGTGAAAGTAAACTTATAAATAAATAGGTGAAAAATTAACTATTGTTTAGTTCATCATCAGCCTTTACATAAAGTACACCTTAAACATGAATATAGATAAATTTGGACATTTTATTCATAAAAGAATGCGTTTGTCAGAACTGATTAATTTCAATGATAACGCGTCGTTAAAATCAGAAAGTGGAGATTTTGATTTAAAGTCTTCTAGATTGAGAGGAATTAGACCTCCATTAGAATCAGACGATGCTGTGAACAAGGATTATGTAGATCGAATGTGTGCTGATACGATAAAACAATTTAATAAGCTGATTGCATCATTGCGTGCTCAAATCATATTAGATGCACAAAAGTCTGTTCAGACTACTTTAAAAGTAAAGGAACCTGAGGTTTTGATTCATTTGGAAGAGAAGTTTTACTCCAAAGCAGATATAGACAAATTACTTAAAAATCTCAGTAATGGCAAAACAACAAATAGTAAATGAAATACACAAAGCGGCACGAAGAAACTTCCTTCGACGTTCTGTTATTCTCAAAGGGATCGATGATTTGTGGCAAGCAGATCTAATGGACATGCAAAACCTAAGAAAGTATAACAAAGGTTACAATTTCATTTTAGTGGTGATTGACTGCTTCTCAAAGTATGCCTGGGCAGAACCGTTAAAATCTAAAAATAAATCTGAAGTAACTCGAGCTTTTGAACGAATACTACTAAGCAGCAATAAAAATCCTGTTAATTTACAAACTGATATGGGCACAGAGTTTTATAACAACACATTCCAAACGCTAATGAAGAAGTACAACATAAACCATTACTCATCTTTCTCTACTAAAAAAGCTTCAATTGTAGAGCGACTAATTAAAACTGTTAAAAATAATTTGTACAAATATTTTAATCTCGTTGGAAATTATAAGTGGTTAGGAACACCTTTAGAAGATTTATTTAATACATATAATAACACAAAACATCGTACTATTAAAATTAAACCGAATGATGTTAATAAATCGAATGAACCCATCGTAAAAGAGAATATTAAAAACATATGTAATCATGTATCCATCCAGCGGAAGCCTAAGTTCAAAAAAGGTGACTGTGTTCGTATCAGTAAATACAAACACAATTTCGAGAAAGGTTATACTCCTAATTGGTCAACTGAACTCTTTACGATAAAAAAGATTAATAAAACTATACCAGTAACATACCACATAGAAGATCAACGAAAGCAAGATATATTAGGAACTTTTTACGAGCAAGAACTTCAAAAATCTAACTATCCTGGTGTTTATTTAGTAGAAAAAATACTTAAAAAGAAAGGAAAGAAACTATTCGTTAAATGGTTAGGTCTCAATAATGATGAAAACAGTTGGATTGATAAATCCTCATTAATAAATTAAGATATAAAAGAAATACTTTGTGAAATTTGTATCATTATTATTTAAGTAATGCAAGGTGGTGGACTAGTTAACAGTATAATTAATAATCTACCGTTCGAAGCTCATTTGCCTGGATACAATTATTGCGGACCAGGAACTAAACTTCATAAACGTTTGTTGCGAGGCGATCGAGGTGTGAATAAACTAGACGAAGCTTGTATGCACCACGATATAGCATATGAAAATCATACAGATTTACCTAATCGTCACAAAGTCATGAAAGCCAAATTGAAATCTGGTTCTGGTGCCAAAACATTTAAAAGTTTAGTATCAAAAATAAAATCTAAAATAAAAAAGCTAAAACCCAAGGATAGTAAGTCTTTAATAAACTTGGCTTACTTAGCTGCAAAAAAGTTATGCCCCAAATTACACCAAATCAGAGTACCGAGAGTGATCCCCATACCGAAGAATGGTGGAGTTCTACCTTTAATTCCAATTTTTGCTGGCTTATCAGCTTTAGGAGCTTTAGCTGGTGGTGCAGCTGGAATTGCAAAAACGGTGAATGATTATAAATCTGCTCAACAAAACTTGCGAGAGACGGAACGACATAATAGAACTATGGAGGGTTTAGCAGTGGGTAAGGGTTTATACATAAAACCTTATAAAAACGGTAAAGGATTGTTTATAAAATCAACAAAAAACTGAACAAGAAGCTACCAAATCGCGCACTAACTAATGTAGACATCCAATACTACGCAAGAGACATCCCATATTTCCGAGGAGTATATATGAAAGATCAATTGCCAAGGAAGCCGAAACGTATGGAATGTGGTATTGTTAACTTAGACGATTCTAAAAACGAAGGAACGCATTGGGTAGCTTATGTAAAAGTATATGACTATTGTGATTATTTTGATAGCTATGGAAATTTAAAACCTCCATTAGAACTGTTACGATATTTTAAGAATTGTAAAGTTTCATATAACTACACAAGATATCAAAAATTTAACACTGTGAACTGTGGTCATTTATGTTTAAAATATTTGAGGACTTTTTGGAATAAAAATGTATAAAATAAATGATTTTATTTTATTTCAATCATTTGCAAGATGTCACTCACTTTGTCGATAACTGGAAACTCATCAATTTTATCTACGTACTATCCTAATACGTTACAACTAAATGGAGAATATGAGTGTGCTTTATTGCATTTTTCAACATTTAATTCTATACCAAATATTGATAAAAGTAATAACAAGTTCTATTATGGTTCAAACGAAGTTATTGAAATACCGGAAGGCACCTATGAATTGCAAGATATTTATGATTATTTAAAATCCGAAATAAAAGATGCCTCAATTAAATTACAATGCAATAACAATACTTTAAAAACTGCCATATATTGTTCAAAAGACGTTAATTTAAGGAAAGAATACTCTTTCAGTAGACTGTTAGGGTTTGATAAGCAGGTCTTAAAAGCAAATAAATGGCATGTGTCACAGCATCCAGTCAACATTTTACCGACGACTGTGGTAAGGATCGAATGTGACATTGTGAGCGGCTCTTACATAAACGGTGAACCAAGTCACATAATTCATGAATTCGCACTCAACGTACCACCTGGTTACAGAATCATAGAAATCCCGAAGAACGCAATATATTTTCCAATCAATCAAAACAACATAAGCTGCATACATATCCGACTACTAGATATAAACAATCGCTTAATTAACTTGCGTGGTGAAGAAGTACAGCTGTATTTACATCTTAGAAGAAAAAATGATTGACTACAATAAATATATGTCTCAACAAATTAAAAATACCAGTTCTACTCAAGCTACCTACCAAATAAGACGTCGTTCTAAGAGCAAAATAAAATTAACTAAAGACAATAAGATATTTCTCAAAGCGATCGGATTGTTAAAATGAATATCTTAGACGTTTTATCCACTCCGACTTACGACAACAGTATAGAAGGAATCGAATTTCATTCGTACAAACCTTATGTAACAAGTTTCAACAGGAACGATGAAATACGCATACCTATCAACCAACAGGATCTTTACATATTACCATCAGCCAGCACTCTGTATTTGGAAGGAACCGTTATCGTTAGCAAAAAAGAATCAAAAGAGAAAGCTACTAGTGTTAATTTTACGAACAATGGACTACTCTTCTTGTTCCAAGATATTAGGTACGAACTAAACGGAGTGGAGATTGATAAAATAAAAAATGCTGGTATAACTACAACCATGAAATCGTTAATATCAATGAATGAGAATGAATCAAAAGTAGCTAGAGCTTGGGGTTGGAGTATCGATGGTATAAAAAATATTAATGGGGGAAGTTTTTCTGCGTCTATACCACTTCGGAATATCATCGGTTTCGCAGAAGATTTTAAAAAAGTTGTAATAAATAGTAGACATGAACTAATATTGTTACGAAGCAACACTAATTTGAACGCTGTAAAATTGAATACCGGAGAAATAGTGGAAGACATTCAAATCAATAAAATCATATGGCGCGTACCCCATGTGAAAGTATCGGACAAAGAAAAAATAAGTTTATTAAAACTGTTGGAAAAAGATCGACCGCTCCAGATGATATTTAGAAACTGGGATCTATACGAATATCCCACTTTACCTAGAACTACAAAGCACACCTGGTCTATCAAAACATCATCTCAAATAGAAAAACCGCGATATGTAATAATCGGACTACAAACAAGTAGAAAAAATAATGCAAGTTCTGACATGTCGCAGTTTGATCACTGCTATGTTCGTGATGTTCCAGTGTACCTTAATTCAACATATTTCCCGTATGAAAGCCTCAATGTGAACTTCGCTAATAACAGAATTGCTTTATTATACGAGCAATACATCAGATTTCAGCAGTCGTATTACGACCGTTGTTCGGAGTCTTTATTAAGCGAGAAACAATTTAAAGAATTAGCACCGTTGTTTGTTATCGATTGCTCTAGACAGATCGATAATCTGAAGACTGGACCAGTTGTGGATGTAAGGGTAGAAATTGAGAGTGATTCAGAAATACCAGATCAAACTTCAGCATACTGTCTCATTCTTAACGATTGCATTGTTGAATACAAGCCATTAAGCAACACAGTGAAGAAGTTATCATGAACGCGGATATTATCATTGTCGAACTCCAAGGATTTAAATATTTAGACAATAATTTTATTGTCAAAGAAGTGGCTATCGTAAGTAATGAGCACACACAGACGTTCTTGGTTAAACCACCGCATACGTTTTATTACTTAACTCAAGAAGAAAAGAAGCAGGTGCGGTGGTTGGAAAGAAATCGTGGAATTTTCTGGAGTGAGGGCTTTATAGACTACAGAGAGTTTCAACATGTCATCGTTCCGTATTTAGAAAATAAAAAAAATTATTACAAAGGGTTTGGAAAAGATTAAGTGGATTAAAGAGTTATGTGCAAACTGTGAAGTGATTGATATAGGTGAGAAAGGGTGTCCTAATTTTGCGACATTAAAAAAAAAGTTCTGTAAAAATAAAACTGATTTTAATTGTGTGAACCATAAAGTGAATTGTGCATTAAATAATGCGGTGTGTATTAGAAAATGGTATCTTGATAATAATAAAGAAATTATAAATTTACTAGATTCTGATCATTGTGGGCAAAGGATTACTATCCAAAACCAAAACAAAAAAGTGGCTAAAAAGGATATCATTGTTAACCCCAAAACTACAAGTCGCTTGGAAGCTTTTAAAGTTAAACTCATTAATAAATTAACAGTTTTGGCTAATCATACTGATCCTAATGATCTGTATGATGATTTTTTTAATATGTACTGCCAACAATTTAATCTCATCTTTATTCCCAAGACTATCTCGGTTAATAGTAACGCGTCTTTCAGTGATTGGGCTACCATTGGTATTCATAAAAGTAGAACACGGCTTTATGAACTATATAATGAAAGGTCTTTTGTAAACACTGCTGAATTTAATTTATATGTTAGAAACTATTCAAAATTATTTAAAAAAGTTTGTTGTATGGCCAAGTCGCGTTATTTGAGTTCGAAGATTAAAAACAGTAGTAATGTAATTAAAACGACTTGGAATATTATTAATAGTGAAACGGGAAGGTCTAATAACCGAAGTGCTGACTACAGCCTGTCTATTAATGACAATATAATAAAATCAGACTCACAAGTCGCCGCGGCCTTTGAAAATTTCTTTTCAGATATTCCCGTTTCAACTACTAAATCCCTAAACTCATCAACTTCTGTTGCTGAGTCTTTGCTTAAGGAAAATGTTAATGCTTGCGATTCGGAATTTAATTTTGAACAAATTACCTGTAGAGACATAATTAAAACCTTTCACACTTTAAATGTAAAAAAGACAGCAGATCTGTGGGGTAATTCTGTAGAAGTTGCTAAGTCTATTATTGACATTGTAGCACCTACTTTAGCTCTTATCTTTAATAACTGTATCGACTGTGGGGAGTTTCCTGACCTCATGAAATATAGTAAAATAATACCTTTGTTTAAATCAGGTAGTACATCAGACCCCACAAATTATAGACCTATTTCAGTACTACCTACGTTTAGTAAAATTTTTGAGAAATTAATTTTAGACCAATTGCAAAGATTTTTTAATAAACATAAATTATTACATAACAAGCAGTTCGGTTTTACAAAGGGTCGTTCAACTACTGTTGAACTTTTAGGACATATTTATAATGCATGGGAAGACAAATGCGATGCCTTGGGCATCTTTTGTGATTTGTCCAAGGCATTCGATTGCGTTCTCCATGAAACGTTAATCAGGAAACTCCGCCATTACGGGATCCGGAACACCGCTCTGGATCTTCTTACTTCATACTTGAGTAATAGGATTCAGAGCGTTGACGTTAATGGAAAAAGATCGCCCGGATCTATAGTAACAATGGGGGTCCCACAGGGCTCGATTCTTGGTCCTTTCTTATTTCTTATTTATATTAACGATTTGCCCTACCTCATTAAGGATAATCATGATATAGTTTTGTTTGCGGATGATACTTCACTTTTGTTTAAACTTAAACGTCAGCAGCTGGTTACTGACGATGTAAACAGAGCGATCTCAAAAGTAGTTCACTGGTTCAGTGTTAATAATTTACTCCTTAATGAAAAAAAAACCAAATTCATTAAGTTTACACTACCTCACGTTAGGCAGGTGAAAACTAACGTGTTGATAAAGGGCGAAGAGTTGAATCCTGAAGATAGCACAGTATTCTTGGGCTTAACTTTGGATGCTAAGCTTCAGTGGGGCCCACATATAGATAAATTGTCAAAAAAGCTAAGCTCCGCAGCATACGCTGTTAGGAAAATTCGTAATTTAACCAACATAGAGACAGCCCGTTTAGTGTACTTTAGCTATTTTCATAGTATAATGTCGTACGGTATTCTGTTGTGGGGAAATGCAGCCGACATTCAGACTATCTTTGTTTTGCAGAAAAGAGCTGTTCGATGCATTTATAAATTAAGTCCGAGACAATCTCTCAGAGAGAAATTTAAGGAGATTAATATACTGACTTTGCCTTCTCAGTACATTTTTGAAAATCTTTTATATGCCCATAAAAACATTAAATTGTTTAAAAAATACAGTGATATCCACAATATAAATACTAGGAACAAACACAAATTTGTTGTACCTCCAACAAGGCTCAAGAAAATAGGTGGGTCATTCAGGTGTCAATGTATACGCTTTTATAATAAACTTCCAAGCCACGTTCAAGATCTGAGTCTTAATAAATTCAAATCATTCATTAAACGCAAGTTGTGTCAGAAAGCTTTTTATACCGTTAAAGATTATATTGAGGACAAAAAGGCTTGGGATTGAACTGCTCCAATTTTATTTTATATTATTTTTATTTTTGCATACTGAATGTTGACATTAATATTTACTTTGTAAGTATTATATTATTTTACTTTATTGTGAATGTGAAGACTATGTAGGTCATTGCTTTTTTTTTGTTTGTTTTATTTTTTCTCTCAGTTATTTTTAATCATGGTCTGGCAGTTTGAGTAATCTATGCGGCCTACCCCAATGTCCTTTCTTTGGTATTGTTCGTCGAATCGTTGAGCTAGTTGAGCTGCGCGATTACTGACAAATGCGTGCACTGACTGGACAGGTCCTCTCAATCTGTGTGGTTCTTTCCTCAAAAGACCATTTCAGACACCAATCTACATGGTCTTCACATGAAGTGACCAAGATTATGTCTGGACTTTATAAGAGACTGTGACCTCTGAGTTTGTTTCGGCCTTTCTTCTCAGAGTAGTCAGATAGGAAACGCCGACCTCATCTAGTTTAAAAAAAAAATATTGACTTGTAAAAGTGTTTGTACAAACCTACTTACAGAAATAAAAATCATTTATCATTTATCATTTATCATTTATATGTCTATATTTAATCTATTTTAAATTATTTTGTAATGTTCAGTTAATAAAAATGATTATGTACATAAGGTTGTTTTATTTAATAATATAATCTGGGTAACCTACATAACAAACTTAAAATTAGCTCTAATAAAATGAATTTAATTGAGTAAGTATTCTATTAATTTTAAAATATTGAAAACATAATTAAAACCTATAATGAGAACATTTCTTTAGAGCTAATTTAAAGTGGGAGTATGTTTTTAACATCAATAAAAGATAATTTAAATTATAAATATATTATTTATTTAGTTTTCACATTATTTACAATTACAAACTAAATACACTTGTCCTTGTTATTTAATATTTTATGTATGTACATGAAACTTATCTACTATGAACTATGATGTATTTTGAGAATTTTAATACACTACTACATTAACAAATAAATTATTTTATTTCTTCTAACTTATTCTCTCTAATTACAATAAAACTTACACCTTAGATATTTCATTTATTTATACATTAAACTTACATATTAACTAAAAACCTTAACTAAGAACCTAACTAAGGGCTTAAAGTTTTCTTAATATTTTATTTTTTATTTACAAATTGTGATGATCTATGTGGAATCATTTTATTACACTAACAGATTAACAAATGAAATTATAATACCAATATTAAACTAATTATTTATTTCTACTGAATATACAAACTAGGTAGATACATTACTTACTTACTAATAATAATCATCACCACAAAGTTTCTTTGAAATTTTATTTATCAATGATTGTGTCTCTTCCATAACATTGTCCACCGGTTCACTAACTACATATTGTGCACTTAACAATACCACGTTCTCATTGTCACTTGAACTTGCAACACTTGCTTCTTGTCGCTCACTGATGTCTAATACTTGTATCTGGATCAGTCGTAAACCTTTTTTCTTTTCGTTGTTTATAACGAACGATTGACTTATAGAATGTTCAGGTGCCTTCCGTTTTAAACCCTCCCGTCTTGGTCTAGGCTTTTTGTTGGTTGGTTCAGGTCTTTGTTGCTCTGGAACATGCCAGCTTAAACTTGGAGTTGGCCAACCTTGACCATATTGTGAGAAGATAAAATCAGGAGAATCGCACATTATTGATGATCTGAAACAAACAAAGTTATAATTATTGATAACAATTATGTTTAACAGCTTATGAAATAATTTTATAAATACGTATAAGCTTGTGCAATACTTACAATTTGTATTGTTTTTATTCAACGTGATATGACCGCTCCGGCCGACTGTGTAATGATAGAATGACGTTCTACACAATAATATTACTGTGGAACGTGACTAATATGTAATTAGACTCCATAAAACCATACGCTGTGAATCAATTTCATGTTTCAACATGTCCGAGCACCTGTTCGGTGTCAAATTCTACAATGCGCGTGCGAACTTCGAGGCACGAGTCCTTTGTCATCAAAAATGAACATTATATGTTTATCAAGTTGGAACCTGTGTGCTTTGTAATCAATCAGGAATGGAAATAAAACAGATATAATTATAACCATTAAATACTATTTATTTATTTACTACCAATATAAGAAAACTTATCACATAGCGACATGGCATTTCATACAAACTTAAGTCCGAAGTTTTGGAAATGAATAATATGATTTAATAAAACTTGATACGTCTAAGCAGGATACGTCACAAAAAGTTAGTAGATTATATTTTAGGAATTTTACGAAATGCTGTGTCGCGTAAATGCTCTTAAAACTAATTAAGTACTTACTAAGTTCTAAAGTTTATACATATTTTGTTATAAGTAACAGTTAAAATAATAATATCTATTTGAGACACCAAGAAAATTTAAATTTTTACAATTACATTACACATTATTTGACCTTACTTTAGGTAATTATCATTACATTTGAACGTTATCTAAATACATTGTAAAAAATGTATCTACTGTAATTACTTACATTAAAAATAATGGCAATTCATTACCTACTTAAATATAGTTGCATTACCCCAAGCTAAAGTAGATACCTTATCAATCGATAACAACCGCTTATCATCATTGCTTGAAAGTGCTACTTTATTTACATCCTGAGTGAAAATTTCATGTTTTATCGACTTAAACAAAACATTTTTTTTGCGAATGACGTTACAATTGTACAAAACGTTTTTATAATCTAACATATTTAAATTTTTCGTAACACATTTTTTTATACCTTTTGCTTTCTTTATTGTTTTGTCTAAAGTTTTAATACAATAAAGCTTTGAGCGCAGTCCTACGAATTCTTTGATAATTTTGCCACCCATTTCATCTTTAAATAACCCTGGAACCTTCTTATTAATAATTGGTAAGTTAAATTCGTTGTTTAAGTCGTAGTTGCTGGTATCAAAATATTTTAGAAAATGTTCATTGATATCTTGATAAATGTCATCAGTATTTACATCATAAACCAAACTATCCGTATCAGTATAACACAATTCAATTCGGTTACCATAAAAAGGCTTTATGATTGAATAATGGAAGTCATACATGTGACTCTTAGATAATTCCAATACAGTAAATCCTATATATATTGGTTTATTAAGAATAACGCGAGAAGGCTTCATTTGGATTGCCACTAGATCATCAGAAAATACTGAGGCGCTATGAAAATATGGACTGCCGATCAATTTCTCAGCACAAGTAGTCTTTTTTGTTTTATTGTTCAAGTCACACCACTTGTTTGCTAACTTAACATCTATTCGATGCTCATTATTTTCCAGAGTCTTTCCAAAAATATTATTGTTCAATAATTTGAAAAAATCTTGTTCAAACGTTGACTCTGCTTTTTGACGTAACTGGGTGTTAATATCAATATATTGTTTTAAAAAACAGCTTTGCTTGAAAACAATTGCACGATGAATCCTTCGTAATACCAATCCGTGTTGCAAGCATTTTTTTAAATGTATGTAATGAATAATATAGTGGTATTTGTCATACAAATTCGGTATTAATTTTTTATTCTTACCACCGGGTGGGACGAATTTTTCTGAGCAAAATGGAAAGTCATTATGTTCAATGTGCAATGTTGTAGGATATAATAAATCAACTTCAAGAATATAACCGTTTTCCGCAGTATCGCTTATATCTATTAAGTTCAACTGCAAATCATCTATTTCCTGTCTACTCATGAATCTAAAATCCGAATGAGGCAAATATTGACACATGCTATAGCCATATAAATTGTTACAATCTAAATAAATAATAAATGAATTCGGAAGGGATGGGTCGTAAGAATCCAAGTATTTATGATTGGCTTGGGCATGTCTTCTGGAACACATACAAATACCTCCTCTAATACCTGTTTGTATCATCCTATAAATTTGAACATCACTTATCAATTCTAATTTAATTCTAGTTTTCAAAAGCATTGCATCGAATGATAGACTTGGTGCTGTAAGATAGAACGCGGGATCCAGATTGTAATGTCGTTTACATGTTTTTCTAAAACTTTCAAACACGTCTGTAAGCAAAAGAACGTCGGTTTTAAGGTATAAATCTGTATACATACCCATGTTACGAATATTAAATACTGACCAAACGGACTGAGCGTGTTCATAGTCTTCATCAGTAATTGACTCATTAGTTAAAGAGTTAAAAAAAAATTTTTGGGAGGGTAAACACGTATCTTCGTAAAGTTTCCATTGAGACATATAGTCGTACGGATAAACTCCTTTACGGGTAAGTAGATCGAATTGTGTTTTTTCGGGAAAATAAAATTTTAATTGTTTAAATTCTTGTTTTTTCATTGTACTAACCAACTTTTCTAAGCTTGTTCCTAAAAACTTGAAAGAATCTACAAATCGTACCTGTATGCTTTCATTATCGGAAATCGGAATATACTTCGTGAAAGAAATATAATTTTCTTTTGTTTTAGGTATGACTTTAATAGATCCTGGAGCTTTACCTAATTCTTTTATGAAAAGGTGGCAATCATAACCCGATAAGTTATGAAAAAATACAGGCAGAAACTTAGGCATTTTATATTGTAGGTTACAGTAACTGTGAGCTGCGCCACGATATTTACCAGTCAAATGACAATGATCGCGAACCCTATCACCAAACAAGAAATTCTCGCAAATATGACATGTATCAGAGTTTTCAAAGTCGAGAGCATTCTCATTCGTGTAAATCATAGGAATGGTATTATTTAAAATTCTATAAAGCTTTTTAGCGTCTTTATAGATAGACTTCACAAATTTCGAAACGCAATCCAAACCACGATACGAAACGTAACGATTATAGGTTTCATCTAGAGTGCATGTAATATGATAAGCGAAAGCGATGGGCACATGTCGCTATTAATACATGCTTTTTTTGATTTAATTGATGTCGGCAACTCGATAAAGCTTGAGCCGCGCAAAGGTTGGTATTTGTTAACATTAACTTCCAAATACGAACTGTTTAAAAATGTCCACCCACTGTCACGATCTTGAAATGCTTCTATCTTTTTTTTCAACGTGTTTCTAACCTGAGATGCTAATGAATCATAATCATAATTCTGATGTACTACATAATTCTTTGTAGCAAATGATTTCATCTCCTGACTATCATTTTTAACCATCAAAAACAAAGCAAAATATTCAAAATTAATTTTTAGACAGATATAATCCTTAAGAGATTTGTTTATTAATGTCTTGATATTTTCTTGACTGTTATTAAAAAACGAATCTAAAGAATAATTTTCATTAGTATCAATAATTCTATAAGAAGCTATACGATTTAGAAATGCAGAATGAATTAATTCAACACCTTCGCAAACGTATGAAATATTTTTATTTTTATGATCGGTACTGCGTAGATGACCTGTCCAATGACTGCGCTCAACAGATATGTTACAAACAGTGCAGAAAGGCATTCTATCGTAATTAATTACTTGCTAAGTTTAAAAATAAAGATTTATTTTGGATGCCCCAAATTTAAATTTTAAATGAATAATGTAACTTATTTAAAATGTATCTTATCACTATAAATACGGGCTCTGAGTCATCGAACAACTCGTGAACCTTATGCATGAATTTTTGTAGTGAGTTCCACTGCGAGTTACCTTTATCCAGTTGCAGTTTTAATCTTTATTTTGGATGCCTCAAATTAAAATTTTAAATTAATAGTGTAACTTATTTAAAATGTATCTTATCGCTATAATATACCGGCTCTGAGTCATTGAACAACTCGTGAGCCTTATGCATGAATTTTTGTAGTGAGTTCCACTGCGAGCTACCTTTATCCAATTGCAGTTTTAATGCAACTTGGGACTTCTTCCAACGCTCCTCAGGAGCAGTAGAGATGATGTCTTCTTTATGGTACACCTTCAGTTCCACAAAGAAGGCACCTCTTAGATCCGCTGTCCGTCGTACCTTCCCGTTGGCGACGCGGGACAGCAAGGATGAACCTAACTCCGACTGCGGAGGAAGGCCATCTAAGTCTTCCAAACCGAAAAGATCGGTGCTCCCTGGTTTCTTGTTACTGTAAACAAATTAAATTTTATTTTAATAATCTAGAAGAAAC
Organism: Dicycla oo; assembly: GCA_948252095.1. Taxonomy (NCBI): domain Eukaryota; kingdom Metazoa; phylum Arthropoda; class Insecta; order Lepidoptera; family Noctuidae; genus Dicycla; species Dicycla oo. The sequence continues at coordinate 17,893,590 of OX411738.1, forward strand.
ACTTTTCTAGATACAAACTTATGATGAGAGAAAAATAAGTATGTACTTAAAATTATTTTTGCAAATCAAAGTTCTCTATTGAAATCTACTTTATATTAGAATATGTGAAAGTAATAACTTAGAAAATAAAAATAGTCATAAACTACCTTGATCCTAATTCCACGACCGAGGAAGCTTTGCGCTTTGTTGTTTTTTTCGTAGGCTGGCTCTTGCTCGGCACGACCTTTGTAGCAGTCGGCGGGCTCTTTATGTAGTCGGACACACGGGAAACGTCGGAGTCAGACCTAAAACACAAGATAAAAAGTACTTAATATTTTATATAACAAAACAAATAACCGTTTAAGGTCTTTTTTTGAGATACAATAATCAATTTATGACAGGATGAGAACAGTTACATCAGCCGGCAGGCAGAAACCAGGTCCGTAGCTAAGTAACAGTCACTATGGATAGATAGAACATGATAATTACAACAGCCGGCAGGCAAAAACCAGGTCCGTAGCTGAGTAGCAATCACGATGGATAGATATAACATGTTAATTACAACAGCCGGCAGGCAAAAACCAGGTCCGTAGCTGTGCATTATGACTACAAATTTAAAATTAAGAAGTACTCACTTACATGTTTTAAAGTTGATTTTAAATTACTGCTAGTACTACTTGTCACTTTGAAGATTCTGGAGCGAATGTAATTTATTGATTGAAATTAATTCGTTTATATTCACAAAAAATACAATTTAAGCATAAAATAGATCGTTTCAATTTTAAACTCTAAGTGCATGTCTTACAGTTGTATAAAAAAATATGTCGTTTATGTCATATTGAACCATATTGATCGCATACCAATTTCGCTAAATTGCAATTTGTTCATGAGAACCGCAAAATAAAGCCGACAAAGTGAACCCGATCCCTGTTATTCTTTATGACTCAATACTGAATTAATATGTATAATTAATTGAATAATTGATGTATGTTTGTTGAGAATTTTTATCATTACAATTACGTTTATGCGAGAGGTGAAACTCGTAGGTAGATCGCGTCGTTGAAAGTAAATTTTGTGAGCATAGTTGACTCAAGAAGTAAGTAGGTAGTTGAAAATAATCGTAACTATTTTGATAATAAACCATTTTGTAATACGCACAAACCAATCCGTGTGGTTGTTAATGTTAAGTTGCAGTTAAACTCGGGACTAATATTATAATCACATAAAAATACTACTGTGGAATAAGTTCATTTAAAAATACTCACAAATAAAATTTTAATTCGTATTATTAAATAATCACTTAAACCCACAATTAAAGAATCCAAGAAACTGTATCGTGTGGGAATCGAACACACATGTCTGAGTTATGGTTTTATAGTTGTCTAATTTATCGATAATAACTTTAGTTTAACTTTAGCATAGGTACTATTATAATGCTCCCAAATAATCTTGTTGTGCACAGGGTTCTCTTTTATCTAAGTTAAAATCGCGCCCGATCGAAGTGGGTAATGGTTCAACCAATAATACATGTTGTACTTGATAAAAAATATATCATATAAATATTCATATAAATAAGATTATATAATCTTATTACCTAGAAGAATGAAACACAATAAATTAGAAGCGATTACAAACTTCAAATATAAATACGAAAACAATATTTAGGAAGTTCTATAAAAGACGAATTCAGTGAAGATTTATTAAGAATAAGAAGGTATAAGTATTATTTTATTATAGTTTATATAAACTAGATTACAACAAATCTAGGTAAGACATAGTAGGTATGTGAAGTACCTAGACAATTCTGTATAAACCTAAATTTAATTAAATACTACAACGTGAACGACGATCATGTTACATTCAACATTATAATTCTTTTAACACACACACATACCTACTCAAGATGCAATGAAGTTCAAAACTGCTTAGACTGCATGTTGCAAGATTGCAGCCTTGCACATATAAAATACCATTTACACTACGTGGTTACAACTGTCTGATGAAAGCGATCAGGTTAAGGAACGGTGCGGTGACGCCGGACAATACGTGTGTACTGTTTTGAGAACGACTGTGAAAACGTGTTGCACACGCAGCATACACAGTCAGCCTAATAAAAACAAGTAATAGGTCTATTACTTGTTTTTATTAGGCTGACTAACTGACCACGGTTTCCGACGCTGCCGTCAGGCGGTTCGCAACTGAGAACGGCGCGGGTATCGTCGAGTGTAAAAGTACCTTGCTAACTGCTGGTGTCGATTACAAAGCGATATATTGTTAGTTAGTAACAGTTAGTAGTGAAGTGGAGCAAGGTAGTGCTCTCTGTTTGAATTAATTAAATTAAAATTTGGATGTCCTCGAGCCAATCTGGTCACAGAAAATAGAATGTGTGGGTGCCTCCGGGTATGCACTATTTCTTACTTTTGTGGAGAGACATGAGACAATCTGTCCTGGATTTTAGTTTAATGTAGGGTAACTTAAAGTTCAGATGATCCTCGAGCCAATCTGGTCACTTAAGCGGAGTAAGTGTGTAGCCTATTAAGGTTATGAGCTACCTCTAATTTTGTGGAGAGATATGAGACAATCTGTCCTGAATTTTAGGCTACCAGTTCAAGTAGCGAGCACCCTTATTTGTTAATAAGTAAACTAGTGTCGACTGAATGACTTAATTAAAATAACGGTAACGCGGTAAGTTAATATTGAGTTTTAGAAATAAAGTGTTCCTCTCACTGTGGCCAAGACACCTTTAGCCGTCATCGATCCTATGAGTCTGTGGGATCGGCGGTGAGAAAACCATTTCCTGTGTACATTGCACGACGTACACAAACCCCTATTCCTACCCAAGTTCCGTCTGTTCCCGTAGGTCTTCTGGTAACAGACTTCCCTCACGTAAAACCAACGTAACCTACGTTTGGTGTGGTTTGTATGGTAGGCTAGGGCGTTAGGATAACTAGGGGGCTACATAGCCACATCGTACGCACTTAGAATAACGGCCGTACTAAGCTGTAAGTCACGGTGCGCACTTTTGGTGTGGAATAGGCGCCGAACCAGTATTTTACTGCACTATGTAGGAATTCATACTCCACCTTCCGTTTCATCGGGTGGAATAGGCGCCGAACCAGTATTAGACATTTTACTGCACCGAGAGTGACGGAGATGATCATTCCATCGGGTGGAATAGGCGTCGAACCAGTGGATTTCATTTATATTATTGGGCATTCTACTCCACCGAGAGTGACGAGGCGAACGGAGTGAGCCGATGGAACGGAAGGAATGAATGCCCAATAATATCCTACTGCCGGGAGATAAAATGTACGGGTCTGAAGTGGAGCAGCTAGGAGTCAGTTCGAGTCCAATGCTGAGAAGTCATCCACGCCACGCCACGTGAGACGTCGTGACCTACATATACGTTGTCAGTAAAATACGTACCTACTGCAATGTAAGTTTGCACTGCTAACATTTTTTCTTTTTTTTTTATTGTGTAATATTTCATGTTGTAATTAGACCATGCTATAGTATTTTATATTTTGTTTTGGGGATTAGGAATGTCCCAACAATTGCAAGATTTACACGCTAAACTGAAATATTTAAGAGAATATTTAGTAAAACTAGGTTCAGATAGGCGCAGACAAGATTTAGCTTTTAAGAAACTAGTAGAAGCAGAAAAAGAATATAGTAAACTGGATTGTATTTTGACTCAGCTGAACCAAGAAGTGAAAGATCGCAGGTTAGACAAAGAAACTTATGAGGTTTTCCAAACATTAATTCATGAGATAAAATCAAATTTTCAGAAAATAAAGGGGTTATTATCTTTAGTAGATAGTAGTAGTCAAACTAGTTCTAAGGATTTTATGGAATGTTGTGATTGTGTCACAAAAATGGCTGACGCATTCGATATTAAAACTGCAATTTCGCTGTTGCCGGTGATGAATGGCCAGGAGCAGGTGACGAATCAGCTTATTGATGGTATCTTGCTATATAGTTCGCTTATCAATGATGCTAGTAAAAACCAACTAATACAGTTTGTGTTGAAAACGCGTCTCTCACCTAGTGCAAAATTACGGCTTAAACCAAATTACGCGGATGTAGACAGTTTGGTAGAAGATATTCGCATTTATTTGTTACCGGAAAAATCGTCCGTAGCTTTACAAACGCAGTTGTTTAAGGCTACTCAAGGCCGTAGGAGTATAGAAAAATTCGGTACAGAGATCGAGGAGTTGTTTGTGAATCTCACGATTGCTCAGGCTAACGATAAGCGTGATGCCTATGAGGTTTTGCGTCCACTCAATGAGAAGACTGCAATTAAAAGGTTCAGCGATGGTTTGGCCAACAAGCGGCTCGGCACCATCATTGCCTCACGACAGTTTGCGTCATTGCCTGAAGCTATTACGGCTGCGGTAGATGAGCAATCCATGTCTGTCCAACCACAAGACCAGGTTATGCAATTTAGGGCTAACCAAAACTATAAACGTGGAAGCTTTAGAGGTTCTCGAGGCCGAGGAAATAGACAGTTCTATAATAAAACGTATAATCATAATTATAATAAAAGTCATGAAAGTAGCACAGGTCAAGGAACTTCAAATAGTGTAAATCGAGGTAAACACTCAGGTGGTCAGCGTCAACATTTTCGCGGACGACCGGTGCGTGGTCAGCGTGTTCAGCATAACGCGCAACAGTCCAATGTACAAGACAGCTTGTGAATTGAGCGCGCAAATAATCATGAAGGCCTAGAATTTTTTCGTACCTAAACCGTACGCTCATTCTATTTTTAGTTTTTGTAATTTTTGTATAATTAATTGTCAATTAAAAAATAACAATGTAGATCTTAATTTACTGATTGATAGCGGAGCTAGCTTATGTGTGCTGAAGTATGAATGGTTGTCGCGACATAGAAAATTAATGAATTTAGTAAAACACGATAGAATAGTTATTAAAGGAATTAGTGGTAATTTAGAGTCCTTGGGATATATTTATTTAGATATTATAATTAATAATGTGACTTTTCAACGAAAGTTTTATATTTTTGAACAATTAACTTGCGCCGCAGAAGGAATACTCGGGCAGGATTTTTTTGAGCGATATAACGCTGTATTAAATTATAAAAATGGTACTCTGAGTTTAGAAACCCGAGACCAGTCTGTTAGTGTTCATGTTAATAGGAATTTATTTACAATTCCGCCCCGTTGCGAAGTAATTAAACAAATACCGACGTCACACAACAGTGATTGCGTCATTTTGTCAAAGGAAATTTATAAAGGTGTGTTCACAGCGGGTGTAATATCGAAGCCACATAATGGACTTATTCCTGTTAGGATATTAAATACAACTGATAGCTCGGTTACTGTACATGTTTCAGATTTAATTATTAGTTGCCTAAATAATTATTATGTGTGCAAGTTTGATGACGATAGTATATCTGTGGATAGAGTCAGAACTTTGCTTACTACTTTACAACTACATACCTATTTAAATAAAGAGGAACAAAGGCGCATTGAAAACGTATGTGCCAAATATGCCGATGTTTTCCATTTGCCAGGAGATACGCTCACTACAACTAATTTAATAGAACATTCAATTAAACTAAAGGAAAATACGTCACCAGTGTATGTGAAGCCTTATCGATTACCTAAAGCGTTGAAAGGCGAGGTACAAAGACAAATAGATGAAATGGTTAAGAACAATATCATTGAAGAGACTGTTTCAGAATGGTCAAGTCCAGTTCTTTTAGTACCTAAAAAGACAGATAGGTCAGGAGAAAGGAAATGGAGACTTGTAGTGGACTATCGCCAACTCAATAATAGGATACAGGACGATAAATTTCCGTTACCTAACATCACTGAGATTTTAGATTCGTTATCTAACAACATCTATTTTTCAAAATTAGATCTTAGTCAAGGTTACTATCAACTGTCTTTAGAAGAAAAGTCTAGGAAGTTTACTGCATTTACAACAGACAAGCAGTATCAAATGAAACGATGTCCAATGGGACTTAAGACATCGCCTAGTGCTTTTGCTCGTCTCATGACAATAGCAATGTCTGGGTTAAATTATAAATCATGCTTTTTATATCAAGATGATTGTATTGTCGTAGGAAATTGTCTTGAAATGCATAACAAGAATCTTATAAAAATTTTAGAATGCCTAAGGAGAGTGAATTTGAAGCTAAATCCGCTGAAGTGTGAATTTTTACGTAAAGAAATCGTTTATTTAGGACATAAAATCACTTCAGACGGAATATTCCCTGATCCATCAAAGGTAGAATGCCTGCAAAAATACCCAGTACCACAGAATGTAGCCGAAGTCAAGAGATTTGTTGCATTTGCAAATTACTATAGGCGTTTTATTCCAAAGTTTGCTGAAATAGCCTATCCTTTGAATGCCTTATGTAAGAAAGATGTAGCGTTCGTGTGGAGTGATGATTGTGATGAATGCGAGCAAGCATTTTACAAGTTAAAACAGATCCTTATTAGTTCAACTATACTTGACTATCCAGACTTTAGTGACAATAATACTTTTACGTTACAAACTGACGCATCAAAACTAGGATTAGGCGCCGTACTGTCTAACAGCAATAGCAAGGTAGTCGCATACGCCAGCCGTAACTTGAAACCAGCCGAAACGCGATACCCTGTGATTGAGTTAGAATTACTTGCTATTGTTTGGGCAGTTCGACATTTCAGACCTTATTTATATGGGAAAAAGTTTAACATAAAAACAGACCATAAGCCGTTGATTTATTTATTTAATATGACCGATCCTTCAAGCCGGTTGACAAAGTTTAGATTATACCTTGAGGAATACGATTTTGAAATCAGCTATGTCCCAGGACGGCACAACGCAGCTGCAGATGCATTGAGCCGGATACCTATTACATCCGACAGCTTAAAGGATATGAACAAGCATGTAGTATCGGTCATGACAAGGGCACAGACTCGAAGGTTACGCACTGACTGTGACAACAACGACATGACTACTGAGGCATCCTCTACTCCAAGGCCTGATCAACCTAAGGTAGTGGAAATCCTCAAACGACCAATTGACAGTGTTGAATTGGTATTATTTAGTAATAAAAATACTTTAAATCAGATAGAAAAATTAAAACATTTCACTAGTGACAATGGTAACTGCAAATTCGTGCCTGCAAAATCAGCAATTTTTGTGATTTCTCGATCGTTATCGACCGCAAGTGTGTTAGCGAGAGAATTACAACGTTTTTGCAAGCAAATCAATTTAAACGAACTCGTTATAATTAAAAGCAAGCACTACGAAACATTTATTAACAATTTCATAAAGGAAATCAGTCATTTAAAAGATATTCCTAAGCTACTTGTTATTAAAGATGTGACAAGAGTTACTGACAAAGACACGAAAACTGTGATCTTAAATGACTTCCATCTGTTACCCACGAGTGGCCACGCGGGGGTAAACAGAATGATAAATAATATTAGGAAGTACTATTACTGGCCAGGAATGACTAATGACGTAACAGAATTCGTAAAGAAGTGTAGAAGTTGTCAAATTCAAAAGCATTCCAATAGGCATACGAAGGAACCGATGGTCATCACATCCACGGCATCAACTGCTTTTGAAAGAGTTACTTTAGATTTAATGGGACCTTTAGATGTAGATAATTTAAACTATAAGTACATTCTGACATTACAATGCGACTTGACATAATATGTCGAGGCTTATCCCTTAGAGAAGAAAGATACTGTTTCTGTAGCTAGGTTATTTGTAAACAATTTTATTCTGAGATATGGTATCCCAAGAGAGATAATAACAGACCAGGGAACAGAGTTTATGTCATCAGTTTTTACTGAGATATGCAATTTGTTGCATATTAATAAACTGCATTCAACTGCTTATCATCATGAAACTCTGGGAGGTTTGAAAAATACTCATAAGGTTCTAGGAGCTTATCTTAGAATTCAGTGTGACAATAACAAAACAGATTGGAGCAGTTGGCTTCCATTCTGGTGCTTTTCTTTTAACACTACAGTTCACTCTGAGACAATATACACTCTATTTGAGTTAGTATTTGGAAAAAATTGTAATTTACCATCTAATATAGCACAAAATTCATATGTTGATCCTTTGTATAATCCTGATTCTTATCATTTGGAGCTAAAATACAGACTTCAAAAAGCACAAGCTGAAGCTAGAAATAATTTATTATTCAGTAAGGAATTAAGAAAAATTAATTTTGACAAAAATGTAAATAATTTAAAATATAAAAGCGGAGATTTAATCCTAATTAAAAATCAAGTAGGAAATAAGTTAGACAAAATTTATTTAGGACCATACAAAGTAGTTGAAGATGTTACACCAAATGTAAAAATATTAAAAGATAACAAAGAAATTGTTATTCATAAAAATAATACAAAACTGTTTGTAACTTAAAAATACTTTGGTAAAATGATAAGATGTGTTTTTTTTTTAAATATACTGTAATATTTAAAAATATTATTTTTATAAGTAAGTATGTTGTGTTAGGTTAGTTTAAGAAAAAAAAAATGCATTATGTAATTAAGTAATAATAACATTTTTTTAAAAAAAAGGGGAGGTGTAGTGTGCAGCTCGCCTAACCTTATATATTGTAACTGCACACACCAATTATGTGCACTATTATACGAACAGCTGAACTGAACAGTTCTCTTTTATTTTAACCTACATCACTCTAATACAATATCAATGATCATTGATTTTAAAAATAATCAAACAAATGCATTTTCTTTTTCTGCAATAAACTCAGAAATATTATAGTAGGCTTTATTAACTAAAAAGGAACTTAGTTTTTTTTTTAATAATGGTAAATTTAATGCCTTCCAAGATTTAGGTAACTTATTTATTTATTTATTTATTTATTTATTTTACCATTTATGTACACACAGAAAAATACATAATAAAATACATAATTATAATTAGGAGTACAAAGGTACTGCTTATTTCTTAAGAAATTTCTTCCAGCAGACCTGCGAAAGGAGAAATGAAATAGAAATGTAGACAATAGTGTGTGATAACAAGAAGAGAAAAATATGAATATGCGAAGACTTAAACTAAAATATTAACTATACCTACACGTATAACATAAACTTAAATAAATACATAAAGCTAAAATATATAAACATACATATACTATACTTATATAAATACTCACAGTTGAGAGGAAAAGTAATGCTCTTTTACTCTATATTTGAAAAGAGACACAGTTTTTAAATCGCGAATGCTAGGCGGAAGTAAGTTCCACAGTCTCACAGCATGGATAGAGAAGGAATAAGAATAGTAGCTAGTTTTATGAGGATGAGATTTAAGAAGGGATCTAAGGTGTGATCTACACGGTGCGTCACTAGGGCGAGCAAAGGAAAAGCGCTCACGCAGGTAGGAAGGATAAGACGGGTTGTGTAAAATGTTGAAGAGGAGACATAAAATCCGAGTGTTCCTGCGAAGGCGGATTGGGAGCCACTTGAGTTCCTTGCGAAAGTGAGAAACATGATCATACTTTCGAAGACCAAAAACAAAGCGAATGCACAAGTTTTGCAAGCGCTCAAGCTTGTTTAATAGCTCCTCAGTAGCATCCAGGTAGCATGCGTCGGCATAATCTATAATCGGCTGAATAAGCGTTTGTGCCAAAGAAATTTTAGTCTTCAAGGGCAGGAGACTTTGAAGGCTTTTCAGCGAATGAAACGAGAAATGTACCTTTCGACTGACCTCATTGACCTGAGCACGCCACGAAAGATTAGAATCAATAATTACACCCAGATCTTTGGCGGTTTCGGTATAGTCAATGCGCACACCATCGAGATATAAAGGTATTTATTGTAAATAAATGAGTGGTGATGCGATGCGGTAGTCGGAAAAGAAATGCGGGGCGAACTTAGCAATAATGCGGGAGAATTATATATGAGCGGGCGAGGTAATATGGTATGCCGAAACCCAATCAGACAAGCTAAGGAAAGCAAATCCACTCACCTGCAGTGCCGCCACGAGGTCCTGAAGAATGCTTCTTGGAGACACTTGAAGCAGCGTGCACAAGCGATAGATATTCACGTCCAGTTAAGCGGGTTTTTGAGTTATAATCGCGGCAGGTTGCGAGCATGCAAGCGAAGTTTAGCGGTTTTTTATTGGCACGAAAGACAAATATGGCGGCGCGTCGGAGCAGTTTTTTTTTAGCAACGTGGATGCGGAGCGGCGATCGACAAACGAATGAATGGCCGCCGGACATGGCGGTCACACACGCGAATGATGAGTGAATGCAATCCCAACACTCGCTGACCGAGTAATTCGGCGCAACCATCCTCCCCCCTTTGGAAATCCGTAGGATTTTCGAAACAAAAGAAAGGATAAGGAAAGGATTTTAGATTAAAGCGGAGCAAGATCAAATGGATTGACATAAAGTTAAAGGTTACGAGAAGTTAATATTGAAGGTGTGTATTAAATTACAGGTATATCTATACTAAATTATATTCTTAAGATTAACGAATTTATAACTGTGCTAATTGATAGACTAAGTTTAAATTATTGTGAAGGAAGGGGACACAACTTAACGACGGGGCGTTTGAACGTCCCTGCTGTAGTGCGTACTAATGCTACTCGCACGATTCCATCTTTACCCGGGTATACTTGTTCAACAATGCCGGTAGGCCAGCGAAGCGGCGGTGAATCATCCTGGTGGATGAGAACAAGTAAACCCGGCTGAATAGGTACCTCAGGAGTATTCCATTTTTGCCTCAGTTGAAGTGTATGCAAATAATCTATATGCCATTTTTTCCAATAGCTTTGGACTAAACTGTCTAATAGGTTTTTTCTATTATGAAGGCTTACAGATGCGTCAACCTCATAAGCAGGCAACGACTGCAAAGGGGTTGTGTTTAGAAAATGCGCAGGAGTTAGAATCGTATGCGGCTGGTCAGACAGCGCACACAATGGACGAGAATTTAAGACGCTCTCAATTTGAGTTAATACTGTCAACCTGTAATACTGTCAACCTCATAGCACAGTAATTGTTGCCCAATGCAACGATATAAATGAGTTTTTATGCATTTTATGTTGCTTTACCAAATTCCTCCCCAGTGAGGTGAGCGAGGAGGGATATTACGCCATGTTACTTTACGATTATTTAATTCAGTTTGAAATGCGGTAGATGTATCTTTAGAAGAAAGGAAAGTGTATAATTCGTCCAATTGACGCTTTGCACCGATGAAATTTGTTCCGTTATCGGAATAAAGAACAGATACCGGCCCTCGCCTAGATAGGAAACGCTTGAAAGCATCAAGGAACGTTTCTGAACTTAAGTCTGAGGCAATTTCAATGTGTATGGCTTTGGTAGTCAAACACACGAAAAGACAAATGTACGCCGTTTGGCTTTTAACGCCCCTCTTTCGCGTGATGGTAATATTTATAGGCCCAGCGTAATCCACGCCAGTGTGAGTGAAGGCCTTGGCTTCTTGCACTCGAGAAGGGGGTAAACTTGACATCATAGGCGTAGGATGTGAGGGCGCAACCTTAAAGCAGAAGTTACATTGGCGTATGCGTTGGCGAATAATATTTCGAGCGGAAATGATCCAATATCGTTGCCTTAACAAAGACATAAGAAGATGTGAACCAGTATGACAATTGGATCGATGACAATCATCTATTAGTAAATCGACTAAGTGATGTCGACGAGGAAGCAACAATGGATGCCGACTTTCATAAGGTATATGAGCATTTGTCAGTCGACCACCCACGCGGAGCAATCCGTTGTCATCTACAAACGGATCGAGCTTTCTTAAAGAAGGCGAAGGTAATCTACCCTTTTTAATATTTTTTATTTCATCAGCAAAGTGTTTTCTTTGCAACTCGCGAAGAATCACGAGTTCAGCGGTTTCAAGGTCAGAGACCTGAATTACCGGAGCGGGAGGTATCTTACGTAGAAAACGCAAGACATATACCAGAATACGTAATAATTTTTTCCAAGACGAGACTCTGAGAGCTAGCTCCAGAAGTATCGAAGTATCCAAATCAGAAATGACTGTTAGAGTAACAGAACTCTTTGCTTCAGGTATAGAACCTTTAACACAGGACGGCTTGAATGGTGCGATTGGCCATTCAGCGATTGGATGGCAAATCCAAGGTGGACCGTGCCACCACAGCGGATGATTAAGGAGTTGCGAGGGTAATAAACCTCTCGACAAACAATCACTGGGATTTTCTATCCCGTTTATGCGGAAAAAGCGGTCAGGAGATAAATTTTCCTGTATCTCAGTCACACGGTTGGCCACGAATACTTGCCACCGGTGTGGAGATGAATGAATCCATGACAGAGCGATCGTAGAATCACTGAAAGCGAAAATCTCCTTTATACGATAGCGATTATCAAAAACCGTATGTACTTGTTTGACAAGTTTAGCCAGAAGCAGCGAGGCACACAATTCAAGCCTTGCCAACGAAACAGTCTTTAGCGGAGCCACTTTGGACTTAGCGCACACTAAATGAATGGATATATTACCGTTAGGGTTCGTTATGTGCAGGTATAGGACGCAGCCGTAAGCCTTCATACTAGCGTCTCCAAAGCCTAGTAAATTTACTACACAGCCGGCCGCGACACCTAAGTGGCGAGGTATTTGTAAATTAGATAATAACGGTAATTCCGATTTCAGTTTAGCGAAACGTTCAGTAATGATTTCCGGGGGCTCTTCATCCCACCCCACTTTAGCAAGCCAAAGATCCTGTATTAGCAGTTTGGCATAAAGAATGACAGGTGCGACGAACCCTAGCACGTCAAATAAGCGAGCAATAGTAGACAATATAGCACGTTTAGTATTACAGGTAGTCGCGGAGGATGTGGAGAACGAGAACACATCAGAAGTAGGTATCCATTTTAAACCTAAAACCTTCAGTGTGTCATCATCATCTGTGAACTCGATCACCGCACGATACGACTCCGGCAAGTGAGCGAGAAGTACCGGTGAGTTGCTCGCCCATTTGACGAGATCAAATCCGCCGACCTTGAATAAAGCGAGCAGCTCGTCCGCTAAACGAATACCATCTTCGACAGAGGGTACAGAAGTGGTTAAATCATCCATGTACAGTTCTCTCATGGCGACATCTGCCGCGAGAGGAAAGCGCTTGCGATAGTCCTCCGCCAATTGACGGACGGTACGCATCGCCAAAAATGGACTCGAGCGCAGGCCGAAAGCCACAGAGTTAAATTGAAAAATACGAATACTCTCGGTATCATTAAAGCGATATAATATTTTTTGATATTTACGATCGTCATCTGACAATGAAATTCGAAGATACATTTGACGTATATCAGCGGTTATTGCGACCTTAAAATATCTAAAATTAAGCAAAAGCGAAAATAAGTCTGCCTGCAAATTAGGCCCTGTATGCAACAAGTCGTTGAGCGACTTGCCGCTATCCGTTTTAGCGCTTGCATCTAAAACAATACGGGTTTTTGTTGTCGACTTGTCAGGCCGTACGACAGCGTAGTGCGGGATGAAGTAGCCTTCATTTATAGCGGACAAAGAATAAGGTATTTCCGAAAGATAACCCTTATCTATATAATCATTAATTACGTCGTTATACGCTTGACGTAATGCGGGAAGCGAATTTAACTTGCGCTCTAGCGCAGACAATCTACGCTGAGCGTGAATGAAGGAGTTACCTAAAGACTTAGGTTCACATTTAAAAGGTAACGACACAATATATCGCCCACATGAATTTCGTGAAACGGTCGATTTATAAAAATCTTCACACTCTTGATATTCCGGGGTTTTTTTGTTAGCAGTAGGTACTTCCTCTATTTCCCAGAATTTTAAAATTATATTATTTAAGTTGTCTACTAATGGGCCGAAGGACCAGGCTACACTGTCATGTTTATTGACAGAACGTACCTCACCCATGACAATGTAGCCAAGCGTGGTTTCTAAAGCATGAGGTATGAAGCGAGCATTGACCGCAGAATCAGCTGATTGAGAGATAGATGCTGGTATAACCTTTTTTCCGAGCAAAACAAATGCGAACATTTGCGTACCAAGAATCGCGTCTATGTTCCCAGGTACATCCCAGCATTCATCTGCAAGCGGTAAACTCTTGAAATGATCCATCACGGACCTTTGTACCGCGCGAACAGGTAACGGATCAGCTATATGATCAATCACTAACATTGTCAATTCGTATTGAGCGTCACTTACGCGCGATTGTATTGTAAGCGACACGTATCCCTTAATGGGAGTGGAAACTGTACCTACTGATTTTAAAGATGAGTTAACAAGCGGTTGAACATTTAGTTTTAATTTTCTACAACATGCGAGAGTGATAAGGTTATTTTGAGAACCACTGTCTACTAAACACCTTATGACAAAGCGTTTTCCATTTATCGGAACATAAACTTGTGCCGTTGGTAAAACCACTGATGTATTCAACTGGTCACAAGGTACATTTGTATTATTACGCGACGTCAACGCGATCGAATTGGTAGAATTAGTACATTCTTTCAACTCGGCACACGAACATGTCACGACCGGCGGCGGCGCGGCTGTGTTTATATGCATACACACTGACTGGGCTCCGCTATTCGGTGCGCTTGCACCCGACAAGGTCGAGGCTCCTAACGTATTAGGTTGAGATTGTTGTGGAATTAACTCGCGATTATTAAAATGCAGCAATGAATGATGCTTTTTGTTACAATGTTTACAAGTGTTTGTAGAACCACAATTAAAGGTGGAATGTTTACTACTAAAACAATTGATGCACATTTTATTATCTTTAATGAACTTAAAGCGATCTTTCACATCCAATTTTTTGAATTCTGAACACTCGTATAAGTGAGTATGTTGCGAGTTTTTACAAAAAATACAAGAGGGTATATTACTAACCTCCTTTTCTGTTACTGCAAAACTATGCGAAGTTTTCGATGCAGAAGAACGCGATCGATATTGTAAATTATTCCCCTGATTATTTTGAGGTGATGGGTTCTGACGAGCAACAGTTGTTCGTTCAAGAACCTTTATGTGATGCCGTACGAAATTTACTAAATCATCACTTGTGGGTACATCTTTGTCGCGGACGGATAACTCGAAACTTTGTAGTACTTGCGAATCTAACTTTTTTAAAACAAGATGAGTAAATATGAAATCGGATAAATCGCTAATGTCTAACTGTCTTAACGCGGACCAAGATGAATGAACCTTTTCAATCAAATTATTTAATTGACCGGGTGAACCCGAGGTCGGTTTTATGTCGAGTATATTATTTAAATACATAGACCCTAGTAACCTCTTGTCCTGGTATTTTGTCATCAACGAATTCCATATCGTAAGATAGTTAGACTCATTAGGAACTATTCCCGCGAATACATTTTTAGCGCTGCCATTTAATTTGCTTACTAAATACTGTACACGCTGATCATTAGTTAGATTTTTATTGTCATGAACATTAGTTTTGAAGCATTGGTAAAAGAGTGGCCAACTTTCCGGCTGGCCAGAAAAACTTATTAATTCCAATGGCGGTAAGCGGCAAAAATAAGATTCGCCCGCGGGCTTATCTACCTTCGCGCGGTTAGATTCTAATAAGGTATTACGTTTATATTGAATTTCTGAAAATAATGTTTCGAAAGAGCTCCAATTACTAAAACATATTTTACAATCAGGGTCTATTTCTAATAATAACGTATTATGTTGATCACAAAGATCGTTAAAGTTATTATATAATTTTTCGATATTCGAAGAAGCGGCTAGAAATTCTTGTTTACTTCTAGTATCAATATTTGATGGAATAATTTTCTTTGCAATCTTGAATAAGTCATTGATTTTTTCGAAAATAGTTTCTTTTTTTGCAATGATCATTTTCAATTTTGCTTCCGACGCCATTTTGTGGCGTCCCTAAGTTCCCGTTGTTCGAGTTAAAACTTATAGAAAATGCGCTAGCTATGGATTATTGAACAAGTAAATCCGATTATTACTAGTCAAAATACGTTAAATTGAATAGATCGGACCTATTATCCACTCGCTACGTCGATAAGTCACTCGAAGCACGGCACGATACACGTACGTGACTTCTTCGTTATGTTAAAGATGCGTAGGTAATTTACTCGAACAAAGCACAGTTATAAACGTAATTATGTAAGGAATACTTAGGTAGGGAGATAGGGATTATATTATAAGGTATGTACTGGCTCAGTCCGACTCGAAATGGACCAAAATTATGGTGATGCGATGCGGTAGTCGGAAAAGAAATGCGGGGCGAACTTAGCAATAATGCGGGAGAATTATATATGAGCGGGCGAGGTAATATGGTATGCCGAAACCCAATCAGACAAGCTAAGGAAAGCAAATCCACTCACCTGCAGTGCCGCCACGAGGTCCTGAAGAATGCTTCTTGGAGACACTTGAAGCAGCGTGCACAAGCGATAGATATTCACGTCCAGTTAAGCGGGTTTTTGAGTTATAATCGCGGCAGGTTGCGAGCATGCAAGCGAAGTTTAGCGGTTTTTTATTGGCACGAAAGACAAATATGGCGGCGCGTCGGAGCAGTTTTTTTGAGCAACGTGGATGCGGAGCGGCGATCGACAAACGAATTGAATGGCCGCCGGACATGGCGGTCACACACGCGAATGATGAGTGAATGCAATCCCAACACTCGCTGACCGAGTAATTCGGCGCAACCAATGAGTATAATAAGAGGAAGTCTGACAGTGACACCGGAGACCAAGAAGTCGTACGAAAATCGGTGGTCATGGTGACCACCGATGTGATGACCGATGTGATGCGGAGGAATTTTTGAGGTTGTCAGGAAAGTTTTGAGTATGAATGGCTATATGAGTAGGGGAAGATAAAAGAAACGATGGATGAACTGTGTGAAAGAAGATAATTATGGCTAAAAAGGGAGGGACTACCGAGATCACGACTAATAAACCAGTATGGAAGAAAAATGTTGCGCCGACCCCGAATAAATGGGGATATGGCAGGAGAATGATGAATGCTATGCGACTTGATTGATCGCGTGAGTATGTCATATTCATATTGTGGCGTAGTTCAGGGTGTAGAGCAAATGAGACTAGTAGTTTATTTATGGAGTAGGTTCACAAGTCGTAAGGTTCTTTCGTGATGATAGTTAGGTTAGGTACTGCCCTGGGTGGACCGTCCGACAGGCGTTGCGATGGCTCGGCGTGGTCAACCTTAGTTCGGCCGTCAGCCGTAGTTGCCGGGTATAGTACTCAGCGGCCGCCGGTGTAGTCAAGTAAGTGCAGATTGAATGTTCAGGCCAGTAGCTGGCCGGTGTAGTGCTATAGTTCTTTAGCTGAACTCAAGCTATGATCCCCAATTTCGAGAAACTATTTACCCTTCTGCGACTTATTGTAGAAAAGCGGCCAGATTTCTCGTGTACGTTCTATTTAAAGACAATTACATCTAGAAGCTTCTATAGAGAGGTGAAAGTGGTAATGTCGTAGACTGTTTGACACTCCCACAGATAATTACTTTTTAGCAAATCGACTAATCATAATATGCTACAATATAAACGAGCGATACGATTGCGTACTCGCGTGACAGTTGCTTTCGATTAGGACGCGGCATTATACATTTAATATTTAATAAATAATAAATATAGTGTTTACTTACGACATACTGCAAATAGCGAAAAAAAATATAGGTTTTTTTTGTTAGACAACAAACCAGTCATTATAACAGTTATTAAACGATTTTTTTATATAGAAAAATAACTAACCGTCCTCTGTTTGGAAGAAAATAGGAAAAATAAAACATTTTATTAAAATATTGTTGAAATATAAATTACTTAAATAAAAATAATAATATGTAAAAGTATTATTCTAAAATGTTACCCAAGACTGTAAAAACAAGAATACTTTTAGATCTAATGGTTAAACAGCGCCATCTAGTTTTACAATATTGACCAAATTCACTTGCAAGATTGTCATGGAAGTTGTACTTACAGAAATATAAGCATTTCATTAAATAAGTTACAAAAATGTTTTCCATTGATGGTATCTACGATTATACACTAATAAATAATAATAAAGCTGGAGAGTTTGTTTGAACGAGCTAATCTCTGAAATCGGCAGTCGGATTTGATTTTTTTTTGTTCGATAGCCCTATTTTTGAGGAAGGTGGAATGATTTTTGGGGAAGCCAAAACTTTAGGATCACCTGAGATTGGTAGATACTAATATCTTACATAAAGGTCATAAACAAACAATAGCTATATTGCTAAACTATCTCATTAAGTTTTAAAATAGATCCACTACATATGATTTGTTAAGACTCTACCGAGCGCGCAGTGGCGCCGTCATCGTTTGTTTTGTTATTTCTTTTAATTTAAAAAGAAAATGCAGAAAATAAGCACGTTAAGTTGTACTTCACAAGACTATACGTTATTATTATTATAAACAGTAGTTTTATATTGTTAAGTTTTATTGTAATCATTAAAACGGGAAATGGTGGCCACTTTTTTCCGTTTTAATGATTACAATAAAACTTAACAATGTAAAACTACTGTTTATAATAATAATAATAACGTATAGTCTTGTGGAGTACAACTTAACGTGCTTATTTTCTGCATTTTCTTTTTAAATTAAAAGAAATAACAAAACAAACGATGAGGGCGCCACTGTGCGCTCGGTAGCCTCTTAATTATTACCTATGTTTGAAGTTATTTAGCAATTATTTATGACCATATATGATTGGTTTAAAAGGGTGGCGAATGGTGGCGGGAAGGGAAATTGTGAGGTACACCTCCTAGTAATATTGAAAAACTATATAAGACGGGGTTACCGCCAATTAGGGGGGCACTTTATGCTAGCTGTCCAACGGTAAGGATCCTCTGGTGTCTGCCGTAATATCAAGCTGCTAAGGAGGTCTACGACCACAAGGAGATGGTACACTCTAAATTCGAAACTCTGGCTGGAAATCAGGTTACTGAGATACGCTATCACGGAAAGCTAATGATCCAAGTACTTTTGATTACAACTGTTGGACGGTACAAACCGACCCGGAGTGGTGTCCCATGTCCGTAATAATTATTAAGTTGCTAAAAGCTAATAGTAATAATAATAATAACGTTTATTTTCTCCACCACATAATGAAAAATTAGTACAATACATAATTTGTGTATACAAACATACATTGATGTTGTGGAGATTGGAGCCTGTACTAGGAATACCTGTGTTACAGGTCTCCAGGCCTCCAAACTACACGGACAAGTCACAGTAATATAAATAGATGATAATGTTGGGATAGCAGATAAAACAATTTAAGACAAGGTAAAACAAATAATTAACTAGACAGCAAAGTAGTTTGAGTTGGTGTGGGTGTGTAGTGAGTGTGTTCACTCATATTCAACACTGGTCTCCTAAAATGATGTTTATAATGATATATTTTATGAGATGACTTCTAAGAGTCTCTCTGTATCTTCATAATCGCGAGATTGAAGCCAATTTAAGATATCACGCTGCATAGCAGAAGTTCTGCCTATATTGTAAAATAGATTGTAATATGATCATCAGATCACTCCGACTATTATTGCTGATAACTATGTTGTTCTGTATGTGTTATAATATAGTTAATATTGCTTACGTGTTAAACCAAATCATGTTCTGTTATATTCATGTTCAGTTTATTTCAATTGATAAAGTTCAACTTTGGGAAATGATCTAAGGGAATAATGTGATACTTTCCTAGCAATAATTTAACTGAATGTAAAGATATGCTGGTAAATACTTTAAAAGCAGTTGCCATTATTACTATTTTGTAATATGACTGAGTTAACATGAATACATTCATGTTAAAAAAAATCGCCCATTTGCGACGAAAGTGTGACATCTCGAATTTAGATTTTTCGTTTTACTGATTCGTTTTTGTTTTTGATTATTTCATTTAATGATTAGTTATACTCTCATCACTTCATACATAATAAAGCTATCTTGACAATAATTTTAGAGTTTAGAGAGAGAGAGCATCTAAAAGTTCAAAAGTCGTTTTCTGTAAAATTACGGTTTTTGAGAAGTCACACTGTCGTCGCAAATGGACGAAATATGTTTAGCCAAAATACAACCATTAGTTACTATCCATTGGTTGAGTTAACTACGGATCAAAAACTCGGCCCTTAGTACTAATAAAAATTAAATATAATTTTAAATAAGATTATGTCATACCTCAGTCTGAAAAGAAAAAATAATGTTAATAAAAAAAAATGCACTTAAATACTGAAGATTCGTTTAAAATTATTTACAGTGCCATAGATATTAAAAAAAAAACTTACTTCAACGTGCTGGAAATGAATAAGGATAATGTTATTATTTATTCACAATATTTTTATTTTCTGGGCAGTGATCTATGAACCAATAGGGAATCTGGCACTTACTATATTATTTACAGTGTGTATAACTACTTAGGATCATTTTTTTCATTACAAGCCACCATCTTATTTCCCAATACTCGTAGTCCTAAGAAAAATCTTCATCTATACCTATATATCTATAAAACAAAGTCGGGTTTGTTCGAACACTTATAACTCGAGAACGGCTGGCCCGATTTTCATGGTTTTTGATTCGTTGTTTGTCTCCGTCTCGAATAGCTATTAAAACATCGGAAAAATATACAAAAAAAAAAAAATATGAAGAAAATTAATTTTCTCATACATCAAATTTGGATAGGAATTTAGTCAGCTAGTATCTTCATAATTTCAACCATTGCAGGAGGCATACTATCTAACGCCCGAACCCAATAACCTATTTTCAGTAAAGGATAGATCGCTATTGATGACAGACAATATAATTCTATCTGTACTTACCTTCTTTTCGTTCTTTTGTTTTGTCTAACGCCGAACCCAATATATCTATCAACAGTTTTGACATACTGGAGATAGAAAAACTTATCTACCACGCCATCTATTGAGTGGAGGGTCTATCGCTTACTACGGATAGCTATTTGTATGAAAAATCCAAAGTATGCGTCCCAATAACGTGTTGACAGCTATTGGTTTGACAGTTACTATAGATGACAGATTGGTATATTCCCTGATTTGCAGGGATAAACGTAGCTATCTAATGTTTACTTAAAAAAATAACACTTTATAATAATGTCATAGAACATATCCGATTCCAAAGAAAATATGTTAACCGAGGTGATTTTGAGGTCCAATCGCTTAGTTCACAGATAACTTACATATACATTCCGCATCGACCATAATTGTTATTTTAAATAAAACAGCTGTAAGAGCCGCGGCTCGGCAGCGGCGACCGTGGTCGCGCGGCCGGAGGGCGTGGCCTACTCACGACCGTGGTAGTGCCATTGCACTGGTACATTCCGCTCAAGATAAGTGCCTACAGCTAGCGACAACACAGTGTTGACTAGGGTCTAAACGCGCTCAGCGAGACATACATATTAATAAATAATGGAGACTAAAAAAATAAAGTACCGTCCGCAGGCGGCAGCAACCCTAACTCAGAAAGATGAAGAGTTACGCGATAGAAAGAGAGGCAACTTGTAGGTAATAAGCGTTGTGCGACCTGCATTGCACTTTATTGTGTCGTAGCAAGACTCGCTTTTTATTTAAATGATTTTGCGGAGTGCGGGATCGGTGGCGCCGCCACGAGCCGCGCCAGCAGCAGTAGCAGCAGGTCGCGCGACTAATTCAAAGCTGCGCGGGAAATAGCATTTGGGAGCAACCTACATCAACTGTTATAAATAAACGATTTTATTATTATTATTAAAAAAAAAAACAATTTTATTCATTTTGGCCAAAAGTAACAGCATTATTTATTTATTTTATTTATTTATTTAAAACACAATTATAACACCTTTACAGAGTCATCCAAGGCGATGTTATAAGTCAAGCAAATTAAAAAAGAAATACTTGTAAGCCAAATTACCTACAAAGAAATAATTTAACCTATTAAAACAATTATAAACATACCAACATTTATAATACAATACCTCTTTCCTATTTGTGCCATTTGAATGAATCTCTGAAGGTTCTGCCCAAATATATCCTCCGACCTCGTTATAATATTAATAATACGTGCGGCTCGTGACTTATTATTATATCATCATTACCCATTTCGTCTTCCAGCAGCGGCTTAATGAGCTATCTAGCTTATTTTTTGTTGTCTGACATAGTACCTATAGTTTCGATAATAATATTAAAAAAAAACCTTTTCACAAAAAAAAAATTACAAATTAAAAAATAACTTTAATTTTGGAAGTCGGTTGTTTTTTTTTTTTTTTGTCAAATAGTTTTTATTTTTTACTTTTTAGTTGTGGTACCTACCGCTCAAATATTCGTATAATAATATAATAACTTGCTATTAAACAACAGTGACCAGAGACAGGAAGTTGTTATAACATCAACTTACACTAAGTGGAAATAATACGTATTACTAAAGCTAACTCAAAAACATTAAGCTGGACGGCCACAGTTCAAAAGTTATAGTTACCCTTGAAAAAGCTGTGATCGACCTTAGTAGAAAAAAAAAAAAAACACTATGCAAAAGGGCAAATATGCGTCGCGCTAAGTCGCCTCAGAAGTTTGGAAGGCATAGTTTTGCTAGATTTGGACGCCAATAAATTATTAAAGCGAGCACATGACGACAGATCATTGATGGAAATAACGAGGCTACGCACTCTGTCTCCTGACAATCAAACTTAAGTAGCGCAATTTGATATTACCATTAAAATCGTTTATATCAAGAGTGCATCTCATGACAATTCCAATAAGCCCAAACACGGCTAGGATACATACGAGTATTACCATTTTCATCAAAACCATTTATTTAAATTTGCTTCGTCATAATCGCTTAAATATTTTAATCGAGATATCTTATCACTCGTGAAATACTTATTATATCATTGAGGAGTTCCCGTGGCCATCATTCTGTGGTCTTCTTCATCAGTTCCACTTCAGCTAATGATACTTTCCGAATGCAAACACTTGTTGATGAAAATACCAAAATCGCTATATGTATGCCTATAATATTAGAGGAATTTCTTCAATTCCTCATAGATCCCATCATCAGAACTGGATTTTGATAAAAATGGGACCAATCTGAAACTATATCTTTATATGTTCAAAAATGACGGAGTACTGAGGTAACAAATAAAAAAAAAAAAAAACTACAACCGAATTGAGAGCATCCTCCTTTTTTGAAGTCGGTTAGTAAAATTGCTCAAACAAAAGACACGATACACTACCGTTCAAAGTGACTCTTGCTTACCTTTTTTTTTTGATTTTGGGGGGAACCTTCAAAAGGCGCCCGCGCTTTGGGAATAAGATAAGAGAGTGTGGTGTTTATTCACTAAAACCAACCCTGCCACTGCCCCTTCTTTGCAACGCCTATTATGGCACATTTCTGGTCTCCCCGAAGCCTAACAGAAAAAATATGCAAGGCAGCATATGACCAGATCGCCGTCTTCAGTGGGCAGACAGAGTCCCCACTCTGAGCACTTGTGACCCTGATTCGAGGTTTTGGCTCCTGCCAACCTAATGCTTGCAACTCTCGTCGCGGTCGCTGCTATCCGAAAGCTCCAAATCGCGCGGCAGGGTGGGTCGCAGCAGTGCGACCGCTAGAATCTGAACGCTATCTTCGTAAAACATCAAAATAAATCCACATATTATATAAAAATTAACCAAATTGTGGTGTTTCTTATGTCAAACTGTCAATTACGTTTCATTACTCCTTTCCAGCGTTAACTATTTGTTCAGCAAAATGCAGTAAAATCTTGTATCATGAATGAGTAGAGCCTTGTGTATACTTACAGAATTTTAATTTAATATAAATTATAACACAATACAATAATTTATTTAGAATGAAGAAATAAACGTTTTTATAAATGGTAAACATGTTTTTTTTTTAAGTTATGTTAGTTGTAACGGAACGCACAGGAGAGAAAAGTATAGAACCAATGATGTTTTATGTAAAAAGACGTAGATAGGTTACCTACCCAACATTCGATGTTCAAAAACGACACAATGTCGAACTCTTAGATGGCACGTGGAAGTAGGACAGCATGTCGTAATTATCGGGAGCGAAAAAGAGACAAGACGACGAAAATGTGGCTAATTAGCCACATTTTGACGTACTACTTGCGGAGCGTGTTTAACACATTCACTGCTGAATTATTTGGCGAACTTGCCCCAAGTGCTGCTTTATGATACACTAAACCCTGTGCGGCAAACACTCATACGCGCCCAAAAAATACTTCGTGTGGTGCTATGAGCGCGCAGGCGCGATTGAAGAAACTCTACCCAGTGCGGCTGGGCACATATGTGCGCCGTTACAAACTTATCCCAAGTGCGGCAGACGCGTAGGTGTGTTTGAAAATTTTCCCATTTTTTATGAGTCATAAAACAATTACGCCAAGAACAATAGAGATGCACAAAAAACCCACAGGTGCGGCGCGCCGCATTCGAAGGAAGTACATAAATTGTATGGACACGCATATGCGACGGTAGCACTTGGTGAACGTTCGAAAATCGCACATACGTGTCGGCCGCACAGAACGTGTTAACCTATCTACGTCTTTTTACTTATAATATCATTGTATAGAACCATTTATCTATTGTTTTCGTTAGACAGCTAGCCTATACAGATGATTGCGGGACGACAATAAAGGACAGATAACATTATATTGTCTATGATCAACAGCGATCTGTCTTTTACTGTTATTAGGTTCGGCCGTTAGATTATTGGGACGTTAAAACCGTAGATAGACAGGTTTTTCTATCTCCAGTATGTCAAAACTGGTGATAGATGTGTAAAATTCATAGTGCTGAAACTGCGTTGAGCGCACAACTTCAGGGGGCCTACTCTCTATAAGTCCGTCAACGAAGATACGGGCCCGTCCGAAAGTAGTTCGAAACTTCGGAGTTCTAGAGCACCCGATTGATTAACTGTTTCCATCAGGAATCGAGCAACTGTCGGATCGTGTTGTCATTCTTTCTTAGTTCGGGCCCCAAACTAATCTTATTAAATGTGATACGGAGTAGGAAACGCCCGTAACTTCGGGCGGAAGTACGGTTTTCATGCTTAGAGAGTAGACCCCATACGTCTCCCCCAAACGTCGCCACATCGACCGGTCTTGTACTTCTCGTATCCATTGGATTCTCGCAACTACACGTGACACTTCACTATACTTAAATCTTTCCAATTTCGTGAATTTGGGTGAAAAAGAAGCCCGCAAAATCTACTTACAATTGTCTTCTGCAAATCATAAATGAAAGGCTTAAGTTAGTTAAATATTTACTAGAGAGTTAAAAAAAACCTTAACATTAGTCTCACGCCTTTTCCCCATGGGGCTAGGCAGAAACAACAGTACGCCACCTGCTACGAATGCTACAATCTTTACGTACACTACTTCGTTTACGGTCATACATCGATGCGAGTACGCACCAGACCGTTTTGAAGAACATCACCAATAAGGTCAGCAATGTCCTTCTAGGGCGTCCCCTCCCGGTGTTTGCACTATTTTTTTTTTTTTTTTTTTTTGAATGGCATCTCGTAGTTGACCTAGAGAGGTCGAGACTACTTAACCGGACTATCCTGTGGCTGCCTTAAGAAAAACTCAAAGCCTCCAGCCAGGGGCAAAAACTTACAGACTAAGCGACTACACGCTAAGGGCTCCCCCTGTGGGGAACGGGCCTCGGCTTAGGGCGTCGCTGGGGGGAGGACAGCAAGATGGGACAGGCTGGATCAGATTTGAATTATTATTATCAGGGGAGTTTAAAGCTACAGGCTCAGCTACGCCACCAGCTGGCACATCATACCCGAGCAAGGGACGGGGGGGAGGACCATTATTACGGGGTCGTCGCGAGGGACCTCGGCGGCGAGGTCGGAATGTCGATTTGTTTTTGTTCCTACGGTCCCTACTGCTCTCCTGGAGAAGAGTTATGGGGTCGTCGGGATCTGAGAGGACAAGCCTGGGGCGGCGGACCTTACTAATAAGAGAGGGGACATAGCTAGCCGCCTCGACAACCAGAGGGTTGCGATGGTTGGTGGCTGAGTCGAAGAAACGCTTGGAATTGCGTTTCAAGAACTGGGAGATGGTGGGAATGTCGAGATCGACATGGAGGATTTCGTTCCGAACGAACCAAGGGGCTCCCGTTGCCTTTCGGAGGAAACGGTTTTGGAGGGCCTGCATCCTATGTATGAGGTGAGGTTTTGCGTGCGCAAACACTGAACCCGCATAGGTCATGATGGGGCGAATGCACGCTGTATAAATGCGCAATTTGCACCTAAGTGACAATTTGCTACGTGCATTCAGAACGGAGTGGAGCCTACCGAGAGCGAAAGCGGCGCGCGAACGCACCTGCTTTATGTGCTCAGCGAAGGAGAGGTGGTGGTCGAGGGTCACACCGAGGTATTTGGCTCGCGTCTCCCAAGGGATCGGCTTGCCGAACATGGTGATCGGTCGGGGGGGTGTTTGCACTAACATCTGCCTTGTAAATATCTTTTGTTTGTCGCCTTTCATTCCCCCAGAAAGGCGCGACGGGACGGCGCGACTCGATTGAACGGTTGAACGATTTCCATGAAGTTTTCATAGAAATAGTTCCACCGCGACGCGCCTCTCTGCGGAAGCCTACTTAAGCAGAAGCATACTATTTTTGACAGGCCAGTTGGCGTGGTTGGTTAAGATACCACCTATCACGCCGCAGGTCGTGGGTTCGATTCCCATCCAGGACAAACATTTGTGTGCATGAACATGTCTGTTTGTCCTGAGTCTGGATGTAATTATCTATATAAGTATGTATTTACAAAAAAAAAAGTAGTATATGTAGTACCTATATCAGTTATCTGGTTTCCATAGTACAAGCTCTGCTTAGTTTGGGATCAGACGACCGTGAAAAATGTCCCAGGATATTATTATTATTATTATTTTTTTTTTAAGTGAACACTTCTTTAGGCGCACTTTGCACTTTTTCTGAACAGTGAATGAAACTAAACCGTCACGCTCGAGTCGGTGACGCTGTATCGCGTATACTCAGCTCCAGTCGGTCGGTGACGCTGTCTCAACTATACTCTGCACTGTATCGCATATACTCAGCTCCAGTCGTAAGTTTTCACTTCTATCGTGTGATAACTACGCACACTACCTACCTCTTTTTTTTTTACAAAATAATTTTAATTATGATCACCACTTACTTTAGGCTGTTACGAAAGAAATAATAATCATTCATTTAAATTCTATTCTTATAATATTTGCCTTATTAGTATTTAATTATTTATTAACACATTAACTGCTGAATTATTTGGCGAATTTGCTCCAAGTGCTGCTTTATGATACACTAAACCCTGTGCGGCAAACGCTCATGCGCGCCCAAAAAATACTTCGTGTGGTGCTATGAGCGCAGTTACAAACTTGTCCCAAGTGCGGCGAGACGCTTATGTGGGTTTGAAAATTTTCCAGTTTTATGAGTCATAAAACAATTACGCCAAGAACAATAGAGATGCACAAAAAACCCACAGGTGCGGCGCGCCGCATTCGAAGGAAGTTATATAAATTGTATGGACGCGCATATGCGCCGCCAGCACATGGTGAACGTTCGAAAATCGCGCATGCGCGTTGGCCGCACAGAACGTGTTAAAATATGTATTTATAATATTTAGCATCAGTTTGTCTTAGTCGATAATCGACAATAATATGTCGATTCATGACTATCGATTGATATGAAACTCATTCACTAATACGTGAGATACACAAGCGAGGATAGCAAGCGATAAGAACCTCGGTATACTATCCTGGCTTGCTGTCCTGGCTTGGCACGTGCTAGTGCTGTTTACATCATCATTTCAGTCGAAAGACGTCAACTGCTGGACACAGGCTTCCCTCAAGCATCTCCACTTTAACCGGTTCTGTGCTTCCCGCACGCACGTGTCGCGAATCGCATGTTTGTTTACAATACGTTTTGGTTTTTATTATTACAGTAAGACTTTCCTAGACACATTTATCAGATCATACATAACTACGACCATAATATAATATGTTTATAGTTGATCACACTTATCTACATTTGTAGGTAGGTATTTAATTTCAACGTTTGCTTAGAAAACAAAAACAATAAAAAAATATAAAAACTTACCAACTGCAAACGTAACATTTTAAGAATATATTAAAAAAAATGTCGGGAGGTGTCCTCAGAAAGGAAGTTTAATTTGACCCTGTGTAATCCGAGCGATGTTGACACAAATGTAATAATCTTTAAAAAAAAACATGTATTTCGAATAAAACATGAATCGAGCGAAAATTTAACAATTACGTAACTGTCTTGTATACATACAAATGCCAGCACATCAAGCTACGCGAAACTGTAAATTTTTCCCAATCTAACCTTGAACCTAATGCTTTAGCGATAAAGTTGAAAATCTATTAAAGAAGTTTGACAGATTGTAGTAGCTTGATTTGCTGGTGTCTGACACATGGAAATAAAAAGATCCAATAAATCATATACTCAAGTTTTATTTGATTGTACGTGTGACTGTTTCAGAATATTAACCCATATATGCCCGGTCGATAACGACCCAAAAGTACCTACTCCATCACTTGTATTGCATCCTGAGCACGAGCTGCTCTATTAAATTTAATAACAGCGCCATCTTTTAAAAGACTAAAGAACTGCCTTGAATGACAACTCGGTTTAATTATGCCTTAATTATCAACATAATATATGTAAAAATTACAAAAATCGGTGTCAAAAAAGTTCTGGGCATATATGGGTTAATACAAATTAAGGGAGGGAACTCTATGAACGCGCGTTACACTGTTTACCAGCCAACTCCTACCGTAAGCCGCGTTAAAGAACTTCGTTCCAAAAATAGGCGAAAATGACATTTACTAATTTAATATGCAATTGATAATACGAAGATAAGTTAAAAAAAAAACTTACCAGGTACTATAAAATAAATAAAATAATAAAAGATTAAATAATAATTCTGTAGGTGAAAGCTAAAGGACCTTAAGTCACAGCTTATAAATTATTCAGTAGAGCTCATTAAAGATGTCTATAGGTACCCGAAATTAGATATTAAAATCGACCGTGTATAAAAAGTAAATAGTGTATCGTTGTAGAAAACAAATATGATTATGAAGGTTTATTAAGCTATTATATTGTGATATTTTTTGACAAATATTGTTCTTTAAGGCTGTAAAAATAAAAATGGACTTAAGATCCTTTAGCTTTCACCTACACAATTAAAGTCGTCATTATACTGTAAGTAATGCTGTGGTAATTTTTACAGATAATTTAAGAATATTATGCATCTCCGAGAATAACAGGATTTAGATAAAATAATTATCTAAATTTACTCACTTCTATCTGTTAAAAATTAAAGTTTTTTTGTTAGTAAGATATGTTTACACACTTTTTTTTTAAATTTATATTATCTACCTGTCTACCATACGCATAATACGCGCTTGGGCGTGAAATTGCGGGCACCAGCTCGTTATACTGTACTATTTGTCGCATTTTAAGATGACAATAGCGGTCATTGACCCACCTACATTTTCTAGCGTTTTTTATTATTTCAAAAACTGAAATAAAGTCCTTTAAAGTCCTGAACTCCAGAATCAATAATAATATCTATCGTCAAATTAGATATACATTTTTACTTCTTCAACATTTCAATAAAGAAAAACCATATAATTTTATTCTTTGGGTTCCTACGGGGAGATATTAGGGAAAGGGCAATGACCGCTATTGCCACGCTAAAATGCAGCAACTATACCTATCTTTATTTTAATTATAATTATGTGTATGTAATCAAGCTTAAGGCACAGATATTATAACCTACCGCTGGCGATAACGAGAAGCGAGTAAAGCTAGCAACTAAGAACGAGTTGGCGAGCAACGGCGACGAGCGATTACTCGCTGGCGTTCGTAGGGCGTGTTCCGACGCAGCCCGGCCACAGTCGATTTCGTAATTTATAGACGTATCAATTGGATGTTCTTATATTGTTCTTGCAGTAACAATGAATAGATTAAATGTACAACAAATATATCTTGTTAAAAAAGCACTTGTTTGTGGCCGGGCTGTACCGTATACGTTGCAGCCCGGCCACGTATGGTATGGTATGGTAGGAAGCTCAAAATGTTCTAAAATATAAAACAAATAAATATTCCTTTAAGGTTCTTTATTTCTTTTTTTATTACATATACCAAGAGAAACGCTTACATAACCAAAAAATGATTTCAAATAAGAATTTGCACTAAGCGCCTGTAGGACTAAAATAGTACGTCTGCTTATTTGTACAAAGTTGCTAACGCATATTTTTAGGAGCTATTATTCTCTAGGAAAAACTGACAATATTGTGTAATGAAAATAACGTTTTGTTCGTAAAACGATGAATTAAATGAAAATATTGATTGATGATGAATGAATGTAATGATTGAAATGTTATTTTTATTACACAATATTGTCTGTTTTTCTTAGAGAACTGCTCCTAAAGATAGGCGTTAGCAACTTTATACAAATAAACAGACATGCTATTTTATTCCTACAGGCGCTTAGTGCAAATTTTTATTTGAAACCATTTTTTGTTTATGTGTTTCTCTTGGTATAATTCATTCAAAAAAATAAACAACGCAAAAGGAACATTTATTTGGTTTATATTTATGATAAATTTAATCTATTCATTGGTACTGCAAAAACAATATAAGAACATTTAATTGATACGTCTATAAATTACGAAATCGACTGTGGCCGGGCTGCGTCGGAACACGCAATGTTTTGTACGCTTCTTGAGCGAGACAGTCGTTGACAGATAGTCGCATGCTCGTCGACGATGAGACAGGTGCATACAGTATCTACTTATTCTATAATAATATATCTCAACAAACTATACAAACAAATCCATACATACCCGTTCCTAAAACATTAAAAATAATTTAGTTCGGCTAACCTCATTAAAAAGAAGAAGAGAACAGATAAACATTTTTTCGATAAGACCAACACATAGAGCACGGAATCTTCGCGGCGACTACTAATAAAATTCATGGTGCTGAAACTGCGTTGAGCACACAACTTCAACGGGCCTACTCTCTATAAGTCCGTCAACGAAGAAACGCGCCCGTCCGAAAGTAGTTCGAAACTTCGTAGTGAGCCCACCGATTAGTTAAAGTTTTCGGACTGTATGGCTGATTATTTTTCGTAATTACGATGTTAATTAAAGTTATTCAGTACGATGATCAGTACCACACCCTTAATTTTAACCACACCTTTCTGATATACGCTGCATATTATAATTATAATAATTATTGTTATCGAGGTCACGTTCGAAAGATAATTCGAGCAAAAATAAAAACTCAATAATCTCACCTGCAACGGTTATAGAGAAAGACCAATCGAGAAATCGTTATTGGCGTCACCTAGCGCCTTAATACAAGTTTCACACTGTGATTATATACTATTTCTTAGTAAATTATTAAACTTACGTTGTCCTAAAACAAAAAAAAGGGTTTTATAAAAAGTCAAAATCAAGGATCTAAAATAAATCTAGAGTGCTTGCTGTCTTTCAAATAGCTGGTATTGCTTGGTATTTCTGGTATTAGGTGCATGATCATCTACAAAATACGTTACGAATTTTCCCCGGGAAATTTTGAGTGTTGCCTAGTGAATTATTACAATTCATTACACTATACTAAACATTAATCATTTATTAAGTTTTGTTTTAAAATAAATTATTACTAGGTATCAATTCTCAATCTCATTTTGTTCCAACATAAAATTAAAACTACTAAAAATACTGTTACTTTCCCAATTTGATCATAACATAATTTATAATTGATATATTTATTTCAATGTTTTAATTTTTTTCTATTTCATTTAATTGATTTTGATATCATATAATTTTGTTTATTCTCATTTGATTTATTTTGATTTTATCTTATATTTAAGTAATTTGATTTCTGTTAATTTATATTTGGCAATGTAATTATCTGAAATAAATGAATTTATTATTATTATTATTTATTACTTGGTCAAAAAGTTGGCAAGCCTAAAGCCAACCCCTAGGCTTCCAGTCTAACCAGATGCAGCTGAATACCAGTATTTTACATGGAGCGACTGCCTATCTGACCTGCACGACCCAGGTACTGGGTAACACGACACTCCTTGGTAAGACTGGCTACACATAAATACATTTCATCAATAACGTAATATTCTTAACTTTTCTATCGCAACTTTTCAAGTATGGTCATCTTATTAGAAAAGGACACACTACAGTTTAGCTTTCTCTTTCAAGACCGACGGTAAGGAGCTAGTAAGCATTCCAGTTGTACTATATAGCACATACTAAGTCTATGGTAGAAATCAGTTCATGTTTTTCGTTACACTGAATTCTTGGTACCGTCCGAGACACGGGCGAAGTCGGAAGTGTGTGAGGGTGTGTGTGTGTGTGTGTATGAGTGTGCTATATGTGCTGACGCTATTCGTCTTCACGTACTCATTCACAGCGTGTTTGTAGTATTGGTTAAGTACCACAAATAAAGCGCCCGACGATTCGTGAGATAAAAATATTGTGCAAAGATCTTTTGGCACTCGAATGACGTTGTCAGGGGGGCGCTGTTGGTAAACGTTTGGGCAATTGTTTTGTCACTTCAAATGTATTGAATAAACAATATGGCGGCATTAGTTCCGAATTTGGCCGCGCGCCAAATTAATCTTGTATCGCTATACTTACTTTAACCTGAAATGAGAAAACATCAGTGTTATTTAAGATTTACTTTTTAATAAAGTAGTTAATAAATATCTAAATTAATGGAGATAGGTACTTACGGCTTCCTGAAATTTTTACGATATTTTAAATTAAAATTTTAATTAATTTATTCATTTTAATTCATTTTTATCATATCATATTTTAATAAAAGTACGTTTAAAATAATACCTACACATCAAACGCCTTCTTCTGCCTTTGATGAGTACGTTATCTTTTTTTTTTTCTTTCTTTATAAGCTGATGGCTTTAGACAATATTTTGTACGTAAGTAAATGATAATTAAAAACAAAACTTACGCCCTATATATGTATCTGGAAAAATATGTTTTTATTTTTTAGTTTTATTTGCTAAATAAATTTAAAAATGTAGCTATACAGGGTGTTTGGCAGAACGTTGAACATACGAAAATGGTGGATAGGTGGGGTCATCTGCTACTTACTCAGCCCTAATTTATTTGGCCCTGGCCCACTGGGTATTTTAAAAAAAATTTTTTTTTCTTTTTTCTTGTTTCACCACTTTCTTAACTTTAAAGTGTAATTTTTATTAAAAATGGATAAAACAGGCAATATTTTGTTTTTTATTTTAATCTTTGATATTGGCAGATTCTTATAAAATTATTGCTTTGTTCAGATGTTAGCTAGAAAAAAAGTTATGAGTCCTCAAACTTACAGAAAGATGTAAAAAATACTTAAATGTTAATTTCAACTTGCATTAAAAAAAAAAAACAAAAAATGATTGAGGAGTTCCAATTCTAGCAAAACATCCCTAGTGTGTGAGCTTTCTAATGGTATGTAATTTGCTTTTATAAAAAAAAAAACTTTGAGTTATTTCATAATTTTATCAAGTAGGAAATTTTTGACGAAACTCTACCTTTACGGAAAGTTAAATGTTTTGCGAAATTTAATACTGCAAAGTTGGTAAAAATTAAATGATCGACGGCTTGCCAGTAGCAGTGGTGCAAATTGACATTCACTATTCCCTTGAGATGGTTACACAAAGCAGGTAGAAATTTTATTATTATTATTAATATTATTATTATTAATTTTGTTTCACTCTTGCGCAGTCATAGCGTATTTTTGCTCTCTTTCGCTCTCGTGGCACCGTGACGCCTCAGAATGAATTCTTTTCTTTTATTCAGTCGAGACTTAACTGCCTCTGCGATCTCACGTGCCCGTTACGCTTACGTTTGTTTTTGTTCACTTCGTTTTCTTTTATTGTTATCACTAGTTTTATAACCTGTTAGTTAAGTTTTTTGTTATTACTGTTACCTGTTGTTATTGGTAAAGAAATGGCTGCTTTTACCAGTGAGGAATACGCGGACATGTTGTTAGCGTATGGAAGCGCTAATACTAATTCGCGTGAAGCGCGAAGAATTTATCAAGAGCGTTATCCCAACCGCCGAGTACCCAGTCATCAGACGTTTGCGAGTACTTACCGATGTTTACGACAAAACCGGTAACCTGAACTTACAAGAACCACGAGTGAACGCAGCACGACCCGATACTACCATTGACGAACAAGTTCTTGCCGAGTTTGACGCGGACCCTACCAAAAGCATTAGACAGATAGCTTCAATACTTGACTTAAGCATATGGAAAGTGTGGTCTGTTCTCCGGCAAGATGGTAGGCATGCTTTTCACTACACTCCAGTGCAAGGTAAAATTAAGCCGTTTATGCACTGCATCTGATACGATTTTGTGGAATGTAGTAAATTATGAGACAGTTCAATTGATCGTTCCATTTAACCTTGATTTCGTCACTTTCTTTATTAGTTGTTTTGCCTCATGTTGTTTTTAGCGCATTCAATTCTAATTTCAAATTAAATTCGAATAAACTATTCCTATTCGGCCGCATTCACGTAACAATCAGGCGGCCAGCGCTTACAGGAATCGAATTAATGCTGCTTTCGAAGTTATGCGACAGGAGATGCTGTTGCGCACAACAACTGTAGAAATCAGACGTAGATGCCGCACCTGTATTGCAAATGAAGGGCGTCAATTTGAACATCTGTGATTTTATTTAAATAAATTATTTAAATTTATTTAATTGTTTTATTAACGCACCTAACTGGTACAGCATAATTTCAATCGATCATTTAATTTTTACCAACTTTGCAGTATTAAATTTCGCAAAACATTTAACTTTCCGTAAAGGTAGAGTTTCGTCAAAAATTTCCTACTTGATAAAATTATGAAATAACTCTTAAAGTTTTTTTTTTTATAAAAGCAAATTACATACCATTAAAAAGCTCACACACTAGGGATGTTTTGCTAGAATTGGAACTCCTCAATCATTTTTTGTTTTTTTTTTAATGCAAGTTGAAATTAACATTTAAGTATTTTTTCTGTAAGTTTGAGGACTCATAACTTTTTTTCTAGCTAACATCTGAACAAAGCAATAATTTTATAAGAATCTGCCAACATTAAAGATTAAAATAAAAAACAAAATATTGCCTGTTTTACCCATTTTTAATAAAAATTACACTTTAAAGTTAAGAAAGTGGTGAAACAAGAAAAAAGAAATTTTTTTTTTTTTTTAAATACCCAGTGGGCCAGGGCCAAATAAATTAGGGCTGAGTAAGTAGCAGATGACCCCACCTATCCACCATTTTCGTATGTTCAACGTTCTGCCAAACACCCTGTATATGGATAAGTGGAGCTCGTGGCTAAATGACAACAGTCGCACGGGTCGATCTTCAAGGTTAAGTAATGCTTGCCGAGGTCAGTCCGTGGATGGATGACCATCCATTATATAACGAGATCTCTGCGTGCAGAAATCACGTTAAGCCGTTAGTCTCAGCTGTCATTTGTAGAACTTTGACTGTCGTTGTGGGCAGTCAGATGCCCGAAAGTCAGCAACCAGTCTAACCAAGGTATCGTGTTATCCAGTAACTGGGTTATGGAGGTCAGATAGGCAGTTACTCCATGTAAAATACTGGTATTCAGCTGCATCCGGTTAGACTGGAAGCCGACCCCAACATAGTTGGCAAAAGGCTAGGCAGATCCTTATGATAATATAATTATAAAATCTTACCAGTTCGTGAAAGGATTTTTGCCATGTAAAAAATAAAAATAAAATATATTAGAAAAAACTAAGATAAGAGGATTGTGAAGCTGTAAATTTTCATACAAAAAGCGATAACGTTTTTCTCCCTGTAAATTTTGTCTAATTTTCATAATTTGTGGAAATATTGTATGAAAACCTAGGTTCGTTTTTTTTTATTATAAAGAAATTTTGAATATCTATACTTCTGACATAAAAACTTCCTCGAGCGTTTTTTTTTTTAAATTAATTTAAATTGAATTACTAAAAAAGAAAAATGTACAGACATAGATTTAGGTGTACTGAATGTATTGAGACCAAAATTGTCTCATGTCATAAAGGTTTAGGGGTGTGAAAACGTTATCGCCCGAAACAATATTAATGTAAATAATTGTATGCAATGTAAGTAGGTAATTGCCTCCTAGACTCGCGCCGCGTATCGGCACTTCACAATCCTCTTAAAAGCTCAGTAGTAAATTTGATAAAAAAGAATTTATGATATTTAATTTTCTTACCCATGCATTCTAAAAACCATAAAGTAACGAATTTAATAAACAAATTTAGGTGTAGTGTAGGTGTAGTGATCATTAATAAAAAAAAATTAAAAAATACTTCATAACAAAAAATATACGGTTTTACAAAAACTTACTGTGACCTGTAAACAAAGGTAATTTATGAACAGTTGTATGTGTAGTAGTCCTATACTATTAAACGAGCAATATTTGTGTATATATTGCTCGTTTATTATATATACAACGTGTTACATTAAATGCGCAAAACCTCAGACACCCCAACTGATTTTTAATTCAATTGACCTATTTCAGAGAGAAAAAAAAATCATTAAAGAAATTGTAAAGGTTTTATGTGCTGTTTTAGTTTTGCTGGCAATTCTGATAAAGATATATATAAAGAGGCCGTATACGAAATTTTGCTGAATTCGCTGATTTCGTTATTTTACAGTTAAAATACTGCATTTCTATAAGTTTAAATGCACAACATGAAATATTGTTTAAACTAATGAATGAGCTACTTTTTAATTTTTAAAATTTAAAAGTTGTATAATCTAACTAAAATCGGCGACTGTTTTGTGAATTTTTGCTGTAGGAGGTATAATATGACGTATTTACGAATCGCTTTAACGTCTAAAGGGTATGAAAAAATTACAATGTATTCTTGTGAAAGTCGTCTATACAATGTATGTATGACCTTGACATGACCTTGACGTAATGTATGGGGTTTGTCAGACGCTTGACGGGTTAACCGGGCAAATCCAGAATCTTTAAATTAAACAAGAAAATATAATAGCTTACCGCATTCTAAATAAGTACATTATAATATATTAGTAAAACTCAAATTAAGCTGCATTTATAAATACTTTAGTTAAATAAACAACTGTGAAAACAACATAATTATGTAATTGTAAAATATTACCAATGGCTAAAAATAACAGAAATTATATAAATAAATGACTATAACAATTACAGGAAAGCTAATTGGCTATTTATCTATAATACTTAAATATTCAATTCGCAGCTATTCACAACCATTCGATTCGCTATCGGATTCGATTGCTGCGGTTTGTTAAGGGGGAACGCTACAAAATGGTATCTTTTATGGTAGAAAGTTGTTTGCCAAAGTCACGCAGGTACAGGAAGGAGAGATAATGAGCTGTAAACTGGTATAGATCTTTATTTTGGCATTTAAAAGTGGTCTCAAAAGTCTCATAAAATGTTGTGTTCGCGTCTTAAGTCATAAAATCGTTGTTTTTTTTTGCAATTATCTCGCTTCCTATGGTTTCATTGATGTGTACTTACATCTAATATATAAAATCGTAGAACATAAAATTCTCTAAAAATTTTGTTTGAAACATTTTTTTATACATCCGTCAAAGCAAGACCCGACAAATACATATCGGGAACAGTACTTACTGTAAAATCGTGTTGTCATTAATTCCCATCAAAATTTACTCCTTATGTGATATTGCGTAGCAAACGCCGTGACTTCGGCCGAAACTACGGATTTCGTCCTTAGGTAGTTGGCCTCCAGACATTGTCACTGTAGCTAAAATACGCGTCCTTTCCGTTGCACGTTTTATAAAAAATATTATTATTTCATACATTTTTCAACAGAAATATATATTAATTAGATACTCACAGGTTCCTGAAACCAAGAAACTCTTCATTACGCTGTTATTTAATTAAACTACGTACATACTTAAGACGCTGACAAGAGCCAAATAGGCTTGTCTCAAACAATTTTTTTGCCAAATCTATACAGTTTGTGATGGCGGAAAAAATATATGTTAATCTTGAACATATTTCTGAGAATTACGTTGTATTCAAAACATGTTTTTGAAAAGTTTCTAGCTCTTCACACAGAACAATAAATATACAAGAGCGCCATCTATTGGTTCATTGTTAATTATTTTTGACCGCGTCACACTGTTGCTTACTTGGTACTTCGCTGTATCACCGCCCTTTAAGAATGGCGCTAGGATATCGGAGAAATAGTGGGCGTGGTTGAAAATACCGAAACATCGGAGCTCAATAGCTGTTGTCAGCGTCTTAAGAGCAGTGGTGGTCCAGTGGTAACGGCCGCGACTGACGAGTGGTAGGTCGTAGGTTCGAACCCTGACAGGCGCTTTACTTTGTGTAAATTATTTAATGACCATTGCTCTCAAAACGGTGAAGGAAAACATTGTGAGGAAGCCGGCATGTTCTAGAACCGAAAAATTGTAGATATATGTGACATCCACCAACCCGCACTGGGCCTGCGTGCTGGATTACGGCCCACCTGGAGCGAACCTCCACAACCCAGTTACTAGGTACTCGTAATACGCCCGCTCCCTCTGACCGAGAGGAGGCCTGTCACTAAGCAATGAGAAAGTAATAAACTTTATTGACTACAGTCATCAGCTATTCATCTCATTCAGATCTGCTCATTCAGACTGTGTGTTAAGGGACTATGTCTGCGCCCAGCAGCCGGCAGTGAGATGTCTGTGCCCAGCAGCTAGCAGTGAGATGTCTGTGCCCAGCAGCTGGCAGTGACATGTCTGTGCCCAGCAGCTGGCAGTGACATGTCTGTGCCCAGCAGCTGGCAGTGACATGTCTGTGCCCAGCAGCTGGCAGTGACATGTCTGTGCCCAGCAGCTGGCAGTGACATGTCTGTGCCCAGCAGCTGGCAGTGACATGTCTGTGCCCAGCAGCTGGCAGTGACATGTCTGTGTCCAGCAGCTGGCAGTGACATGTCTGTGTCCAGCAGCTGGCAGTGACATGTCTGTGCCCAGCAGCTGGCAGTGACATGTCTGTGCCCAGCAGCTGGCAGTGACATGTCTGTGTCCAGCAGCTGGCAGTGAGATGTCATTTAAGAAAAAAAAAGCAAAAATAAACTTACTTCGTCAGGCTAAAAAAGAATTTTATTGTACAAAATTAGTGTATTACGATAATTACGGAACTTATTAGATACAGTCAGCCGCACGTCAATAGAAGTAATACGAATACGGAAAAGAGTTGCCGCTAATGTACTGTTGTCCAAGTCATATTATTGAAAATCAAAATAAAAAGTCATTTATTCAAACTATGTCGAGAATCAGCACTTTTTGAACGTCATTAGTCATTTATTAATTAACAATATTTTGTGTCTGAATTTACACAATATTAGTAATCTTATAATAATAATAGTAAGTATAATTTAACAATAATAAAATACAATATAATCATAATTAACATTTTGGCATTAATAATTTTAGGTTGGGGAAAAAGTCTTTTCGCATTATAGTATGTATGAACTTGTAATAAAATCTCTTTGGCTTATACTATTTGTATCTGGCTGATTTTGGTATCATTGAAGGTTTAAATTTTAAAGAACATAATTCCAAATTCAAATTAGGAAAATGTGTGATTTTCATTTGTTTTTCGTACCGTCAAGATGAGTGAATCTAATGAAGAAATTCGATACATTTTAAAATTTTTCTACAAAAAAGGTAAAAATGCAACGCAAGCCGCGAAAAAAATTTGCGATGCTTATGGACCTAGTGTAGTGTCTGTGAGAGTAGCACAAATTTGGTTTAAGCGTTTTCAAACCGGAAATTTTGATGTCAAAGATGCACGTTGCTCTGGTCGCCCTATTACGGATAAAATGGATGCCATTTTTGAAAAAGTGGAGCAAGATCGGCATATCAGTAGTTACGACGTAGCTGAAGAACTGGAAATTGACCACAAAACAGTTTTGGCGCATTTGAAAAAAACTGGGTACACAAAAAAGCTCGACATTTGGGTACCTCACGAGCTCACTGAAAGAAACCTAATGAACCGTGTACTCATTTGTGATTCTTTATTACGACGTAATGAAACCGAACCATTTTTGAAGAAGCTGATAACTGGTGATGAAAGGTGGATCACGTATGACAAGAACGTACGAAAAAGGTCTTGGTCAAAGGCCGGTCAGGCTTCACAGACTGTGGCGAAACCCGGGTTAACTCGCAACAAGGGGATATGGTGTGTTTGGTGGGATTGGAAGGGCATTCATTATGAGCAGCCTCACCAGGCAGGACCATCGATTCTGAACTCTACTGCGAACAACTGATGAGATTAAAGCAAGAAGTTGAGAGAAAGCGGCCGGAATTAATCAACAGAAGGGGTGTGGTTTTTCATCATGATAACGCTAGACCTCACACATCTTTAGCCACTCAGCAAACATTAAGAGAGTTTGGCTGGGAGGTGTTAATGCATCCGCCGTATAGTCCTGACCTTGCACCTTCAGATTTCCACCTGTTTCGGTCTCTTCAGAATTCTTTAGGCAGTGTCAGGTTAACATCACGAGAGGACTGCCAAAACCACTTGTCGCGGTATTTTGACCAGAAGTCCCAAAATTTCTATAGCAATGGGATCATGTCCCTACCTACAAGATGGCAAAAAGTTATCGAACAAAATGGTACCTACATACTTTAGTTAAATGATAAACTATATTAAAAAATGTTTTGAATTTTCTTAAAAAATGCGAAGAAACTTTTTCCCCAACCTATTATATAGTCTAGCTTTTTGTCAAGAGTACTTCTAGGTAACTTTTTTATTATTCACTTATTCATTCATTTTATTATCCACATAAGTTCTGATGATAAATATTAAGGCATATATATTTATTAAGAGAGTCAGATTTGTTTGTTAGGCTATATAAATTGGTCTCTGATTCAGGTACGAAAAAAATAATCATTGTCTTCTTTAGTATGACTTCTGTGTGCTAATGCTACTTACAATTACCATGGAATACTTAGATGAGGTTTTATTTTCTGTCTGTGTACATGCATCATTGTAACATTTTTGTTCAGTAGCCCTAATTTTAATATAGTTTAAATAATCATTTCTGTACTTTAATGAAGTATTTCCTTATGGATTAGCCTGCTCGCTCGCATTGTATTTATGTATTTTGAAGTTAAAATTACATAAGACAGTCCCTCAAAACGCCCGCCCTTTACCTTTACTTCCTAGTGCGTTAGCTGGGGAGAAGAAGTGGCGCAACAAACTCCCCAGCAGCACAGCTGTCTGTTCAGTTAAAAAAAATTGCATCTATACACACTGCGCATAATAATTTAGGTACATTATGCAACACAAAACATTAAATTAAATTATTTGCTACCTATAAGTAAGCTAGCACACGCTTGTTATCTAGTCGTGCTGACTGTGCATGTAGGTAAAATAAAAAATATAACGGATCTTATAAGATGCCATCATAGTAGTACACAAATATAAGCTAACTTTGTTCAGAACCGATTGCGGCCAAAAATTGTTAAAAAATGCAATAACGCCCGCCGCACATGCTCACACTCGCATTGTTCATCACGACGCACGAGCCCCGCGCGAGTGGCAGCATTTTCAACCTATGACATGACGTACTACCGAGTTCCGCATTTACTCTCACTTTAACTGACCGATTACGGTTCAGCCAGTCTATTCTGTACAAATGTCACCGTGAAAACTTCGGTGAAGTGAGCCTGAAGTGAGTTGTCAATCCACCTGATGCTACGAATTGACACTATTGACAGCTCACTCCACGCTCACATCACCTAAGTTTTCACGGTGAGATTTGTACAGAATAGCACTACTGGTCCAAAATGAGTTAAAGAAATTCGTTTTAACCAATCTTCAAATCAATAATCAGTTCATCATTATTCCTACAATAAACTATTTCATTTTATCATTCTTTTTATTCTCGGGACCCTGGGGTCCCGGACCTTTGGAAGGCGTACGAGGGGCCGAAGCCAAGTCGCAGAGGCCCCTTAGACAATGTTTAATAATGAGGATACACCAACCGACGATTATCCCTGTATGCACTATGCTAGTGCACGTAAGGAAAACCCCCGGTTGGTGCAGGACTATTTCATTATTATTATCCTTTTTGACTGAGTTATAAGCTATTTCGTAAGATAAGTCATGTTTGCGATTTTTTTAGTTAGGTCAGTCTATTATTAAGCGTGTGACGTGTCGTCGCAGACACCTACAGTCACGAACCGAGATTGTTGAGCCACTAGCTTATCATAATAACTTGGTTGTGTCACACGAAAGCCGGCCGTGACATTTGACATGTGACATTTCAATAACGAAAAACGGGCGGCATTCGTGTAACACAACCAAGTTAAGATATCCTGGGACATTATTCACACACGGTCATCTAATCCCAAACTAAGCAGACCTGAACCAAACCAGAAACCAACCAACCAACCAGAACCACTAGAACCCAGAAACTAGACAACTGATATACTACATATACTACTTTTTTTTTTGTAAATACATACTTATATAGATAATTACACCCAGACTCAGGACAAACAGACATGTTCAGGTACACAAATGTTTATCCTGGATGGGAATCGAACCCACGACCAGCGGCATGATGGGTGTTATCTTAACCAACCACGCCATCTGGCCTACCAGCAGTGCTATTCTGTACAAATCTCACCGTGGAAACTTAGGTGAAGTGAGCGTGGAGTGAGCTGTCAACAGTGTCAATCCCTAGCATCAGGTGGAATGACAGGTCTCTTCAAGCTCACTTCACCTACGTTTTCACGGTGAAATTTTTACAGAATAGACCGGCTGATGATAAGTTAGTGGCTCACTAATCCAAAGAGTAAAGTAATAATAGAGAGACACCAATCCCAGTTCGTGACTGTACATAAGCGAGGACGCGCGTGTCTTGCGATTGCTCCTGTATATAACAGAAACACGTTTTTCAAGTGGCAATGGCGCGAGTACAGTGTGACAAGACTCAAAGGTTCCATCGTCTATCTTCGGGAAAACCAAATTTTGCCGAATTAAATGTGACTGGTCCAATATGGGAGTGATGGAATTAGTGCGTCAATCTATAATAATTTAGGTAAGATATAAATCAATTTCTATTGGTCGATAATCACATTTTATTCGATATATTTCGGTTTTTCCGAAGATATACGATGGAACCTCTGAGACCGGTCAGCAATCGTATTGTATTTAATATAATATAATTGACTGTATCAGTAAAATCTATGACGTCGTCCATCTTGTCCACAAGGGTGTTGACACCGTCGCGGACAAATATAAAATTATAATTTTTGCTGTTAGATTTTTTTTCTTTTAAATTACAAAAGAGGTGCCATACTTACTGGAATCTAAAAAAATAATAGGCCATTATAGTGTGAAATGGTTTTAGTTTTGTATTTCCTAATCCAAGTGGCTACTGGATAATTTACTTATTGTTGGCAAAATATTATTATTTTAATCGCATTTTAAATTTACATTTTTCTTCTGCACAAAGGTTGTGGAGTGCAAACTCCTTCTTCTGGTTCTTCTCAAACTGGAGGTTTGTCAGCGGTGATCGGCGGATCACCGCTGCCTGTGGACATCAGCAACACCAGAGACATCGTAGATGCGTTGCCATCCCAGAGACAAAGCTGTAAAGTGGTGGTAGTACTCCCCTGGACGAGCTCCTTCACAAAAAGCTACCCATCTATAATTAGTGCATTACATATAAATAAATGCCTAAGTAAAAGCGTGCTATTGCAGTTTCAACGCTCAGCTCAGCGCTGAAAATCGAAAATACAACAGCGCGCTTTTTAATTTAGGCATTCATTTAGAAGATGTTGCTATATGAGATTAACTTACCGTTAGCTGTAACATTCATATTTTTGTTTAGTTTGTAATGTTAAAATGGTCCGCTCTTTGTGATATTATTGTCTGCAGCTTGTCTTGCTGACTGTTCCTATGTAATCCATGACTTAATAAAGATTTGGTAGGAATATAATACTACTAATATAACACTACCCATTCGTTTTGGTGGGCTCGGTGTCCGCAAAATTTATAGTGTAAGCCTACCGGCGTTCCTGTCCTCGGTCCACAGCACCGAAAAGTTAACCACAAGAATCTTAGCCCCTTCTCAGGTTGACTCTGAAGTGCCGTGTTTGACCGACGCGGTGAATGCCTGGAAAGTGGCTTGCCCGGATACGGTTCAGCCCGAGAACCCGTCTTCCCAGAGACAGTGGGATGAGCCGCTCTGCAGGTTGGTACGGAATAAACTTATTAATACGTCCACCAATACTGCTGAGCGTGCCCGCCTGTTGGCTGTGGGTGAATGGGAGTCGGGTCTCTGGCTTGAGGCTCTACCGTCACCCAACATAGGCACTATGCTGAGTGACACCACATTCCGGCTCGCTACATGTTTGCGTGTGGGTGCTCCTTGTGGGGCTCCACATCGCTGTCAATGCGGTGAAGGAGTCGACTGCCTCGGACACCATGGACTATCCTGCAGCAAGAGCGGTGGTCGGATGGCACGGCACGCTAGCATTAACGACATCATCCGTCGGGCTCTTGTCACCGCCGGGGTGCCAGCAGTTTTAGAACCCAATGGCTTGGCACGCGACGATGGGAAGAGGCCAGACGGAATGACCATAATGCCTTGGAAGTTGGGTAGGCCTTTGGTGTGGGATGCAACCTGTGTCGACACTCTCGCGCCATCCCACCTTCTTAGCACGGCGGGTTGTGCTGGGGCGGCTGCTGCAGGAGCAGAAAACCTCAAACGGCGCAAATATAGCAACCTTATTGGGAGCTATATGTTTGAGCCG
Source organism: Dicycla oo (assembly GCA_948252095.1). Classification (NCBI taxonomy): domain Eukaryota; kingdom Metazoa; phylum Arthropoda; class Insecta; order Lepidoptera; family Noctuidae; genus Dicycla; species Dicycla oo. Next base: position 17,938,399 of record OX411738.1, read on the forward strand.
TTTGGGGTTGAAACTCTAGGGCCTTGGGGTCCGAGTGCTCATCGAGTATTTCGGGACATCGCCAAGCGGTTGGTCGACTCTTCACGGGACCAGAGGGCTGGCCTATTTTTAGCCCAAAGAATCAGCATTGCCATCCAACGTGGCAATGCTGCCAGCCTTTTGGGCACTTTTCCCATTGACAGCGATGCGGACGAATTTTTTGATGCCCTATGAGCTTTTCACCTTTTTATTTTTATGATTTTTATATACTTGTACATAATATACATATATATTTTTTAGTTTTAGCTTGTACATATACTCGTAATCTAGTTTCTGTTTGAAATAAAGAATAAAAGAGACTGCCTACCAAGCCTGGGTCAAGGCCCGCGACCGCAAAGTTAGAGCGCGCAGGGTTCGCGCGAAGAAGAGAGTATTCTGCCGCCAAGTTCTGCAAGCGGGTTTTGCGTAGGGCACGTTTTTGACCATGTCGGACATATCGGGGCCAGGCTGGCTTCACACCCTCCGGGTAGTAAACAGTTCTGGTCCCTGTCTAAAGCGGTTGAAACGAATTTCTGTCGTCCCACTTTACCTCCTATGATGAAACCTGATGGGTCGCTGGCTCACTCTGCAACTGAGAAGGCAAATTTATTTGCATCTCTCTTCGCAAGCAATTCGCGTCTGGACGCTGGCTCAAAGCAACCACCTACTGTACCTCATTGTGACTCCTCGATGCCGGAGATCGCAGTACACATTAAAGAGGTCCGAAGAGTATTGTGCAGTCTAGACGTGAACAAGGCCAGCGGGCCTGACGGCATTCCAGCAAGAGTGTTGAGGCAGTGTGCGCCTGAACTGTCTCCTGTATTGACACGTTTGTTCCGCCTCTCTCTTGAAAAAAGAGCGGTGCCGAAATCCTGGAAGCTTGCAAATGTACAACCAGTGCCCAAAAAAGGCGACCGTGCAGACCCTGCCCATTACCGTCCGATCGCCATTACCTCCATTCTGTGCAAAGTTTTGGAAAGGGTACTGAACAATAAGTTGCTGAACTACCTTGAAGACAATGATCTCCTCAGTGACCGTCAATATGGCTTTCGCCGGGGACGGTCAACTGGCGATCTTCTTGTGTATGTCACGCACTGCTGTGGCGAAGCCATCGAGAAACACGGCGAAGCACTGGCTGTATCGCTTGACATCTCGAAGGCCTTTGACAGGGTCTGGCACGCTGCTCTGCTCAGCAAGCTTCCTGCTTATGGCATCCCAGCTGATTTTTGTAGCTGGATATCAGATTTCCTTAGTGAACGGTCGATTAGAGTAGTTGTTGATGGCTGCTCTTCTGACCTTATGGCTATTGATGCCGGAGTTCCTCAGGGGTCTGTTCTCTCTGCAACTCTTTTCCTGCTGCACATCAATGACCTGCTTCGGCCTGGTATTGTTGGGTACGCAGATGACAGTACAGTTTTAGAGAGATACTTGTCCAGAGCAAAAACCAGCGGGGCCGAAGTTCGTTCCTTGAGAGAGGCCATGGTAGAGCGGACAGATTTGACCTTAAGCTTTGTCTCCCAGTGGGGTGATGATAATCTGGTCTCTTTTAACGCCACCAAAACGCAGGCGTGTCTTTTTACCGCTAAAAAGAGTCGTTTCGCCCAAACTCCTACTTTTCGGGGTGCATCTGTTCCTGTAACTGATCGACTTGAGCTCCTAGGCATGGAGTTGACATCTGGTCTCAACTTCGGCGCCACCATCGAGTACAAGGCCCAAACTGCGGCCAAGAAACTGGGCATCCTGAATAGGGTGAAGCGATACTTTACGCCTGGACAGCTTTTAACCCTTTACAAAGCGCAAGTCCGATCCTGCATGGAGTATTGCAGTCACCTTTGGGATGGATCAGCTAAGTACCAACTAGCCGCGCTTGACTCGGTGGAACGCAGAGCTAAGAGGCTCATTGGCGACGTAAAACTGGTGGATGCCAAGCTTCATAGCTTGGCTCATCGCCGTAAGGTTGCCTGCTTGTCGGTCTTCTACAGATTGTACTTCGGAGAGTGTGCCCGAGAACTCCACGACCTCATTCCACCGGCCCCCTTCTACCACCGGACATCTAGACGCACTGCCAGTTACCATCCCTACCTGGTTGCTATTCCACCAATTCGCACTAAGCGCTTCCAAATGTCTTTTATAATGCGCACAGCAAAAGAGTGGAACTCACTACCTGCGTCTGTGTTTCCGAACGTATACAACCCTAATCTCTTCAAAGTGAGAGTGAACAGGCTTCTTCTGGGTAAGCTCACTTCATCGTCGACTTTGTCTCTGTCACCTCTGACCTAGACTAGAGTCAAGAGCAAACCCATAACAAAAAAAAAAAAAAAAAATACTCAATTGAAAAAAAAAATAAAGATTTTAATAAAGTACTCAAGACTACTTTCATGCCTGTAAAATTTGAAAGACTTAATTATGATTTTTTTGGTATTTATAACCACAAAACAAATGTCTATATGCTAAATAAACTTATGTTGCGTGCACAGGATTTGAACTTACTCGTACTTACGTCCTTTAAAAGACAATTTTTAAAAGTTTTTATGTTATAAATAGTGAATAGAAAATACTGTACCGTTGCAGTAAGTATCTAGAGAAAAATAAAAATAAGTTAATACTTAGGTATTACATTTACATATAAATATAATTGCAAACATAGGTACTTATCACTTAGGGCCAATTTCACCAAAGAAACAACGCGATTAGCGCATAAACTACGTTTAAGGGCTGTCAGTGTCGTTACTTTCTATGGAATATTGACACTGACAGATCTTGAACGAGGTTTAGATGTACTGATCGCGTTCGGTTTCATTGGTGAAATTCGCACTTAGGTATTTATACACAAATATTTTAAGTACTTACTGGCTGAATTTCAAAATAAAAGTTTTAGGAACGAAAAGACGGGCAAAGTACCAAATGTGTAGGTACTTAGATTTGTGACATTATAAAATTATAGATTTATGTTTATAATAGAAAATAGGTAAAAAAATACTATCTTGATGTTACTTACTTCCTGAAAATATAAGAAGAAATTAAATTAACCTTTTAGCAACGATAAATATTGTGGCGGCATCTACATCGCCACATGCGAACTACGTATCACACTGACGTCACGCAAAATCCTGCATCGCGCAAACAAAGTTTACCGCAGATTTTATACAGGGTGACTTTGAAAATATACAAATTTTACATGGGACGAACTGAGAATAAAAAAAAAATCGACTCTCCCATATACATGCATAACTGATTTTCATTTCAATTTTGTATAACAAGGTAGATTTTTTTTTGTGAATTTCAAGTTGGTCCCATAGTAAAGTTATTCGTATTGATGGGTAGAGTTGTTTTCAAAGTCACCCTGTATACAACATTCCGACATCAATCGTCGGGCAGTAGCCCATCAGACACAACACCTGTCTGCTCGGAGGATCCTCCCGCCTCTATGGAGTATGAGTGAACTTTACACCCTGTTCCTCATATCTCTATAATATGAACGAACTGAAGGCACGTAGGTACTAATTCAATGATTCATTCATTAATTCCATGATTTATTTTCCTTCGAAACATTAGAGACGCTACGCACATCGTGTTGGGCTCGGTACTTCGAATCATCAGTATTTGATAAAAACAATGCCGAAACAAAGCAAATTTCTTTAATTCGGCTCGTGACCATCAGCAAACTTCGTTTGGTGTGTAACCTCGTGTAATCATGTTCTCGGTTCGGCACAATTCGAGCTAAGGTAATATCAAAAGTAGTTCACTGGTTCAATGTTAATAATTTACTCCTTAATGAAAAAAAAAACCAAATGCATTAAATTTACGCTACCTCACGTTAGGCTGGTGAAAACTAACGTGTTGATAAAGGGCGAAGAAGTGAATCCTGAAGATATCACAGTATTCTTGGGCTTAACTTTAGATGCTAAGCTTCAGTGGGGCCCACATATAGATAAATTGTCAAAAAAGCTAAACTCCGCAGCATACGCTGTTAGGGAAATTCGTAATTTAACTAACATAGAGACAGCCCGTTTAGTGTACTTTAGCTATTTTCATAGTGTAATGTCGTACGGTATTCTGTTGTGGGGAAATGCAGCCGACATTCAGACTATCTTTGTTTTGCAGAAAAGAGCTGTTCGATGCATTTATAAATTAAGTCCGAGACAATCTCTCAGAGAGAAATTTAAGGAGATTAATATAATGACTTTGCCTTCTCAGTACATTTTTGAAAATCTTTTATATGCCCATAAAAACATTAAATTGTTTAAAAAATACAGTGATATCCACAATATAAATACTAGGAACAAACACACATTTGTTGTACCTCCAACAAGGCTCAAGAAAATAGGTCGCTCATTCAGGTGTCAATGTATACGCTTTTATAATAAACTTCCAAGCCACGTTCAAGATCTGAGCCTTAATAAATTCAAATCATTCATTAAACGCAAGTTGTGTCAGAAAGCTTATTATACCGTTAAAGATTATATTGAGGACAAAAAGGCTTGGGAATGAACTGCTCCAAATTTTATTTTATTCTTTTATTTTTGCATACTGAATGTTGACATGACTATTTACTTTGTACAGTATTATATTATTTTAATTTATTGTGAATGTGAAGACTATGTAGGTCATTGCTTTTTTTGTTTGTTTTATTTTTTCTCTCAGTTATTTTTAATCATCGTCTGGCAGTTTGAGTAATTTATGCGGCCTACCCCAATGTCCTTTCTTTGGTATTGTTCGTCGAATCGTTGAGCTCCTTAAGTTCTGAGTTCAGCTGCGCGATTACTGACAAATGCGTGCACTGATTGGACAGGTCCTCTCAATCTGTGTGGTTCTTTCCTCAAAAGACCATTTCAGACACCAATCTACATGGTCTTCACATGAAGTGACCAAGATTATGTCTGGACTTTATAAGAGACTGTGACCTCTGAGTTTGTTTCGGCCTTTCTTCTCAGAGTAGACAGATAGGAAACGCCGACCTCATGTAGTTTAAAAAAAAAAACATGATTGACTTGTAAAAGTGTTTGTACAAACCTACTTACAGAAATAAAAATCATTTATTTATCAAGGTCCTATGCCCACTGGCGGCACGCCAACGGATTTTTATGCGACGAATAGAAATATCGGGTGTAAAAAGACACTTTCCGAAGCCGAAAGCCACATATAATATTCTAACCATTATTAAGATATTTTTTGTCTCTAGACCATACCTAGGGATCCACTGGTTCTGGAGATATTGTAGGTCAAAGTCGCAATTTTATTTTTTACTTTTATACGAAAACGAACTCCTAAACTTTTTCCAAACGTTACTTAAATTTTCGATTTTTATTAACAAATTACGTCATTGAAGTTACAAAAAGGAGGATATCAAACGCACACTACCACAAGTACCTACGCGTATGCGTACGCGGAGCCGTTTGCCTGGGTTCGCGTTACATTGCACGCAATACAAAATAGCTGTTTCTTTATACCTAAAATTAAACGTTTCCCAGCAATAATTTTTGCGCAAAGCTACTTAGTTATATGTACAGTCGCGACCAAAAGTCGATAAGCAAACTCACAAAGCAATAGCTTGGCGTTTAGTTTGACTTAAGACCTTCTATTTCCAAGAACATAAACATGCATAATTATTGTCGTCAACAACTGATTGTAGTTCATAATTTCAAAGTTATAACATGTGTAAAGATGACCTAGCGGTTAAGCGGGTGCAAATAGATGCGTGAATCAGTGAGCCGTGAGTTCAAATCTCACGCAGTAGGTACTTGACTTTTTGTAAGTTTTTACTTGATTGGAAGTAATGGGACAGAAATATAATCTAAATCATAGACTAGTTTTGAATAAACTCTGCTGACCCAGATATCTGGGTATTGACAATTAAATATGTGTTATTAGAATATCCTTTCTTTGTTATGTTATTATGAATTGACTAAGTGGGTATACAACAAAAAATCATATGAACGGTTACAAAAAAAACTTCTTTTATCTAGTAGAAATGTAACGTCACAATTCTTTTAAATTTGTTAATTTTATAAATAAGTAAATAAAACGAATAAACATTTTTGTTACCATTCAGCACGACTTTTTTATTTCAACCTTCCAACACCGAAAAGATAAATTAAAAATCACAAAAATAGTTAAATAATAATACAATAACCAATATTTAACTTCTTATAAAAATAAATAATAAATGAACATAAACATCTAACAAGTTTTTGCTTAAAATAGTACAAATATATTATGATGGTTCCAAAGAAACAAAAAACAGTCCCACATTGTGATTAAGATTCGAACTCAGACTTCATTGATCGTGAAACCATTGCTTAGCCCAAACAGCTACCAGCACATGTTATGTTTATGCGAATTTTAGCAATGCAATGGTAAGAACAGGTCGCCACTATGACAAGTATTCTAAATGCAACAGAAATATAATGTTATTACGACATGCGACAATTCATTAGTGTGTGTTATCTGCGGAATGTTGAGTGAGACATCGCTCATACACGCACGTGGTTCGTGCTCGCACAGTTCATAGCAATGTAATCCTTAGCACGCTTATGGACTTTGAGCGTTTACAGTACGTATGAATAGTAGACGGCTTTGCGATGTGTCTTTTTACATCCTGTATAACTTAATAGAATGACATTGAAATTTTAATGGCAACGATGTCGTGACGTCCTTAGGCATCATCGTTGAAATTTAAATTTTATTGGAATACATATGGGCGCAGGCCCTACTGAGCCGGGCGGGGTTTTTTCAAACATTTATTATTATATTAAATCTTAGCGGCCGACTGTGCTGAAGAATCATGCCGACTAGAACACTTGTGTGAAGCATCCTTTACATATACTCAGCCTCCCTAGACACTAGGTATAACAACAGATAACGTAATATGAATATCTCGCAATTCATTATTATAAAAATGTTACTTACTTCCTGAAAACAATAAGAGAAATCGGATTTATGTTTACAGCAATGAAAAACTTTTGTAAATTAAAGTACATACCTACTTAGATTCGTAAAAAAATGTTCTATGATTTCTTTTTTTATGTTTGCGAAATAACGTTAACAATCTTTCATCGTTTTTTTTTCTTTTATCACTATTCCTACCTACTTGAAAAAAATATAACAGCACCCTAATTGCGTAACACACTCTGAGAGTTCTCACAGTCTGAAAGTTTTGAAGGATATTGCTAATCCATTGCTTCATAAGTTTGAAAAATTCATCTAGTCAACAGCGAAGGTAAATAACACACTGAACGTGGGCGAACTGTCAAAATGAAACCCATAGCGATCTATTGTCATTTTACGTGTTACGCAATAACCCTGCAGGTGCAAAAATACACCTACGAAGCCGAGAGTTGCTTGTTCTTCCCATTATTACGCTTTTTTGTTCCTTCTGTTACGGAGAGATCACTCTCTCCAACCTTTTTCCAACTTTTCCAACTTTTTTTTATGAAAACATGTTTTAAATATTATAAATTAATTTTAGATATTTTCACGATCCCGGTTCCGTTGCAGTCATTTACCATTATTATTATTGTACGTACAAAGTTAATTAGTGTGATGTACAGACGCCAGCACATCAATCTATCAAATTTCTTTAATAGATTTTCAACTTTATCGCTAAAGCATTAGGTTCAAAGTTGATTGGGAAAATTTGATAGTTTCGGGTAGCTAGATGTGCTGGTGTCTGTACCTTCATAAAAAATTACAATTGAGAACCTCCTCCTTTTTTTGAAGTCGGTTAAAAATTGCGTAGATAACAGCTTCATGAAGGGTCTTGTTACATCCTGTATAATAATAATATAATAATAATAACCTAGTACATTTATGACACACGGTCATCTGATCCCAAACTAAGCAGAGCTTGTACTATGGAAACCAGATAACTGATATACTACATACACTACTTTTTTTAGTAAATACATACTTATATAGATAATTACACCCAGACTGAGGACAAACAGACATGTTCATGCACACAAATGTTTGTCCTGGATGGGAATCGGACCCACGACCTGCGGCATGATAGGTGGTATCTTAACCAACCACGCCAACGGCCCTGTATACGTATATGTATGATTTTCTTTGGCAAAGTTTAATAGCAATTGAAATAGCGAATATGTCTTATAGAACGAAAAATAAATTAAATTTATAATCAACGGTTTTTGACTTACAGACTGAAAAAAAAAACATAAAAATAGGATTAAAATTTTAGCAATAAAACAATCCGAAATATATTTCTGTTATTTCAATCGCACAGACCCTGGAATGACTTTTTAGCATTCCTTCATCATCTGCCTTTCCCAAATAATTATGTAAGGGTCCGTTCCCCCCCCCCCCCCCCGTGGGTTCCGCATGCCGAGGCGGGGGGGCTCAGTAGCCGTGGCCTGGGCACTCACGGTGAAGGGAAGAGGAACTCGAGGAGGGGCCCCGATGTCGTATGGGAGGCATCGCGGCTGAGGGTTGGAGGCCGCGGCGGGAGAGGAGTGCCGGTATTGCGGTGCGCCGCTCTCCCTACCCGCCACGGCCTTGACGGGGTCTATCCACAGATACAAATTTAAATTGGAAATCACACATAAAAAAAAAGTCGGTCACAATTATCTAAATTTGCTTATGCCCTCCGCGAAATAAAAAATTATAGATTTTAAAAAATAAAATTGTTTTTTGGCTCTCCGGAAAAACCGTGGTTTGTCACTTATAATATTACATTATTCGATACTTCTGGTATCGTAATAGTATGAGAATCAAATTAATGTAAGTACTCGGTATTTTAGCAAAGATCTTAAGCAAATAAAGCAAATACGATTTGGATTTGTGCTTGTTACTTAATAGGCATATTACAGCGTCCGAGTATATACCTACATATAATAAATATAGTTTTGTGAGATAACAAAATACAAATATTCTTTATTGTGGTACATAGGTAAGCAATAAGTTGTTACATGTTTCCGAAATTGTACACAGCTATGAGCCGCCATAATGGCATACAATAATTTTAAAGTAGGTAAAAATAATAATTTTAAAGTAGGTAAATAATTTTAAAGTAGGGTTTAACAGCACAATCAAATAGAAAATTAAAATAATAACAGTTTAAATATGCAGCACTTTAGAATTAACGAATATTTTTACGTGTCAAGGCAATAATAACAATAATAACAACGTAAGAGAATAATTCTTAAAGAAAAAAACTCTTATCATAATTTAAAGTAAGGAACATTGAGATTTAAGTTAAGGATGTAAATTATTAAAAGGATGACTTACTTTATTAGTCTGAGAAAAAAAATTGAAAGTTAAATCATTTTTTTTTGTCATAAATCGTTTTACGCAGTCTAAAAATTTGTACTGTAAGGGACATTTTTGTGAACGATAGAGAAATTTTAAAAATACCAATCGATAGAGCGGGAAATTCTGAATATAACTCATTTTCGCCAAAATGTCCCTTACGCTAATACTAAATAATTTTTTATCTCAGAAAAAATAATGATGCAAGTAGGTAACTTGCATCATTATTTATAGTTTTAAGTAATATTAGATGACTAACAAATGCTTCCTCTCTCCCAACTCACTTATTTTGCTGTGCCCGACAGGGTCCACATGATCTAATTATAAGTTTACCACCTAAGAATACCTACATGTGGAATGCAATAAAAGTATTGAGTATTGAGTATTAAAATATTGATGTATCGTTATTTCAATATTTTTTATGCTGTAATATTTAAAAATGTAATTTATAAAATAAAGGAGTTCACTTTATTTTTTTAATAGCTTAACTTACATAACTTATAATAGTATGCTTACCAAATCGTCTACCTAAAAAAAAAAACAATAATCTGATTAGCATTTCATCAATACAACAATCGATGACTAAAAAGTATTCTTTAAGGTTTACAGTCACAACTTTTTAGGGTTCCGTACCCAAAGGGTGCCAACAGGGGGTCCCGAAACACGAAACGTGTTCGTTAGGGTTCTGTACCTCAAAAGGAAAAACGGAACTCTTATAGGATCACTTCATTGACCGTCCGTCCGTCTGTCTGTCAGTCTGTCAAGACCTCTTTTTCTGAGAAAAGTGTTGAGGTATCAAGTTGAAATTAATATCAAATACGTAGGTTTATGGTCCCGTGGATCTTTAAAAAAAATCAAGATTATAAGTCAACGTAGTAAAAAATACGGCCATACATGCGACATATTTTGATTCTCAAATAAATATATAAATGCAAATAAATCAAACCTACAGGGTTGACCTAGAATCATGGTTTCTTTACAACCTATATATAGGATCTAGCAAAATATTAGTGCTATTAATTATATTAGTACTATTAGTGTTAGAAAAATATAAGAAACATAAAATGAACAATTTGAAATTCTATTTGAATTAGTCTAAATGATTATTCATTGTTGTTGTTGATCTGATTTATCGTCATGTTGGTTGGCATGCGTCCCTGCACTACTGTTTATAAAAAACCGGTCAAGAGCGTGTCGGACCACGCACAATGAAGGGTTCCGTAGTTGGGATGAATTTATCCCAAGAACAAACTTAACATTGTAGTTGAAAAACATGTTCTCCCATACATTCCAACTACTGAAAACGAACGAATTCCAACTAGAGAAAACGAAACTAATTAACTTTAAAACTTATAAGAGTAAAAAAATCGAACTAAATATTAGTTACAATAATTCACTTATACAACAGATAAACAGCGCAAAATTCTTAGGCATTATTCTCGATACACATCTCTCATGGAAAGAACATATTAACAGTTTATGCATTAAAATAAACAAGTTTGTGTTTGCACTTCGAAAGGTTAAAGACGTGACGAGCAGACATACCTCTATTATTGTATATCACGCTTACATATGCTCCATTATACGGTATGGCATAGTTGTCTGGGGAAGTTCCTGTGACATCTCGAGGGTGTTCATAGCACAGAAAAAATGCATTCGGGCATTGTACGACATGGATTGGTCGGAATCATGTAAACCTATCTTTAAATCCAAGAATCTACTAACTGTTCCCTGCATATACATCTACGAAGTAGCTAAATTTGTTAAATACCACAGCCATCTTTTCACCATCAACGACAATACATTTAAACGTAAAATTAACCACCTGCCCTCAAAAATGCCTGTGCCTAACCTAGAACTCTTCAGAAAGAACTGTGCCTACATGGCACCTCTAATATATAACTCTTTGCCCAAAGGAATGACTGACCTGCCATATAAAAGGTTCTGTTGTGCCTTGCGAACATGGTTAATCCAGGAGAGTTTCTACACTATTAAACATTTTTTGAATACAAGTAAGAGCACATGTCGATTTGGTGTCCACTACTCGTAAGATACTGGTTCTTTCCTCTTATTTCCTGTGTCTGCCCTTAAAAATAATATTTCAATAATTTATGTAATGGAAATCACTGTAATTCTAATAATTGTAATTCAAATTTTCTTATAAATTGTAGCAATTCAAATAATTCTAAGAATTGTAATTTCATTCAAATAATTGCTGTAAATTAGCTATAATTTTGCATGCCCGTAATGAGGGTGAAATATGTCCTGTGCTATAATTTAATTTAACATCTTGTGTATCCACCATATTTCAGGCAAATAAATGATTTATGATTATGATTATGATTACAAATGGCCATAGTTAAACGAAAAGGATCCAACCCACATTACACCTAAACTGGGTTGGATCCTTTTCGTTTAACTATGGACAAATGTAAGTTTGTACGCACACTATTGAGAGATTTACTATGTTGTTTTAAGACCATCGACTTCTTGTAGGTTTTCCTGTAATCTATAGGTATTGAACTATTTTCTATATTTTTTTCAAAATTTCAGGCTCAGTACTTTCGGAGATAGGGGGGGGGAATGGTCAATATTCGTCTATTTTCTTAAATAACTTTAAAATGGTTTATTTTAAAATTGTTAAAAAAAATACATTTGAAACCCTCACAGTAAGCTCTTTTATTTGATATGTCACACGATACAGTTTGCAAAACTTTTTTTTAAATTTTCTTATTTGCCCCCCCAAAGTTGACCCCCATATTCAAAATTAATTTATTTACGTTACACGTCCGTGTTTGGGTCACAGAAATACATATGTGTACCAAAAGCCATATACAGGGTTATTGGTAAAACACCAACCACCTCTTAAGGGGTTTTACTCATCATTATGAACAACTTTTACTATGGGACCAAACCTGAAATCGCGAAAAAAAAATCAGCCGTTCAGTACATTTATGTTCGCATAATTCGTCAAAATGTACTGAACAGCTGATTTCTTTTTGCGATTTCAGATTTGGTCATTTGTGATTTGGTTTGGATTTCAGACTTGAGTTTATGTATGTATGTCTTTTCGCACTTCTAAAAATTATGCTTTATTTTAAAGGTAAAACGGGACATTACTACAAAACGCATCTCGTATGACGATGAAAACAATTCATTTGTATACTAAGGAACTTGTAACATAATATCACGACTGTAATTCCCCAAAGGATTAGGCACAGGTGGACTTATAGTACAGAACACTCACATTTTGTTAATTATATTTAAATCCCATATAATAGGGGGCGAGCCTTCAACCGGGTACAAATCCAGGGCCTCAAGTCTGCTATTAAGTTTATTCTATTCTATAATGACAAATGAAAGACTGACGTATGTAGTAATCTGCTAAAATTTTGACAGTTCCTTTGATCAGCACCACGATTCTATTACGAGACCACTGACCTACCAATGATCGACCATTATGAATTTAGCAGATTACGAACTTTTAGCAAAATCACAATGGGATCGTGTTGAAATGACGAATTAATAAAAAAATAGCAGACTTGGGGCCCTGGAGTATTCCCATTTGAGCACCTATGCATTTTGCACCAAAGGTATTCTCAACCTTTGGTACGAAATGAATAGGTGCTTTAAAAATAGGTGCTCAAACAGGAATACTTCCAAATCCAGACTCCAGGATGCTACTGAGAAATTCCAAATGGAAAACCCCAATAACACTTTATTCGCCTGGAAATCGAACCCAGGACCTAATGCTGAGTAGTAGCGTTTGCGACCACTAAAAATAATAATAATATTATATTTGCAAAAAACATGGTATACAAGATGGTAATATGAATACACTGGTAGGTTCTACATGTTTTGCTTCATGAAAATAAGCGTGCAAATTTACATACATGACAACCACATACAACCACTGTCATCGTCCGATTTTATGCTCTAGAAACTCCTTGACACTGTAAAAACTATCAGCAGATAACCATTTATATAATTTACTTTTGAACAGTCTTTTATTTAATATTTTACATTCCTCTGGTATCTTATTGTATATCCGGACACACATAAACATGCAGCTTTTATTATATTTTGCAAGCCTAGGTAACACATCTAACACGAGCCTGTGGGGGTCCCGCCGGCTTCGAGAATTAAGATCGATTGCTTTAGTGAACAACTCTTTGTGCCTCCACACAAACATACAAATTTCCAATATATAAAGTGACGGCAATGGTAACAAATCAAGTTTTTTAAATATTGGCCTGCAGGATTCATCCGGTTGAAGACCATATATAGCCCTAATGCATTTTTTTTGTGCAACAAACGCTTTATTTTGATCGGTGCTATTGCCCCACATAATTAAACCATAGCGCAGCACAGATTCAACATACGCATGATATGTTGTTATTGCTGTCTTAATGTTTGTTATGTTTCTGATCCGTTTTAGTGCATATACAAACTTGTTAATTCGTTTGGAAACTGTATCAACATGTGCTTTCCAATTGATGTCTTGATCCAAGGTTACGCCTAGAAATTTAGTTTGAGTTACTTCGTGCATTCTATGTATATTCATTTTAATATTATATTTTGGATTTGATTTATTGAATTGTATATAAACGCCCTAGACTGCACTAGACCAAAGAGGCCAGCAGGAACTTATAATTGCATTAGAACGTTACTTACTGCACGTGCATGTGCCAAAACACAGCAAAGGACGACTAAAATCTTCATTATAACCTGCAAAAAGTAAAACAGAAATTATTTAATTATTTACAATTAGTAACTTACTGGTGATTGCTTAATAGCTGGCAGTATTTGGCAGTGACCGCCAGCTATCTTAATATAACCTCCTTCCCTCCTTCTACGCCTTCTTTTTCCTTATATACGACATGATCAGCTAAAGTGGTTGAGCCTAAAAATGTCATGTTTAAATAAGAACGGACCTACCAATCCCAATGATTTATTTATTTTTATTTATTTCCCACCATACAATTATCTTTACAGGTTTAACACCTAATGCGATAATGTGGACTACCAAACAGTCGTGCGGCGAGAAGAAGGCGCGCAAGATCATGAGCAAACTTGGACTTAAGCCTGTCCAAGGCGTAGAAAATCCAAGAACATACTCTTCGTGATTAACTCCCCAGATGTGTACAAGAACCCTCACTCGGACACGTACATCGTCTTTGGAGAAGCTAAGATTGAAGACCTGTTCCAACAGGCTACCATGGCTGCTGCTGCGGGCACGACAGTGGCCCCCATAGCGGAGGAGGAAGATGAGGAAGGCGTCGACGAGATAGGAGTGGATGAGAAAGATGTGGAGATAGTCATGTCCCAAGCCAACGTTTCGCGAGCGCGAGCTGTGCGCCCACTCCGGAACACCCAATCGGATATCGTCAATGCAATTATGGAGCTGACTATGTAAAGGTCCTGAGCGCAGTCAAGAGTATGTTAACTGTTCCTAGCTTTAAGTCTCCGATAAAACTACGCGAGTGGGAGTGAGATAGATATAGTCGCCTTTCGCTCGCACATTCACAAACTGAAGAATCCAAAGGTCTACACAGTTACAAAGTAATAATTTTCGGTCATACATAGGTACTTATTGCTACTACAAACACCATTATTATCTATGTCACAGTAGGACCATAACTTATTTCAAAGAGGGCTCTCACTGTAAACCCGCCCAGAGTACAACAAAATATCAGGTTGGCGGAAAAGTCTTGCACTAAGATATAAGACTTAATGAATTTATTGATAACTTTGTTATTTACAATAATTAATCAGTAATGTAATCCCCAAATAACTCTATTACTCAGGCCCATCTAGTTGGTAGATTGTTGATGCCTTTTTTTTTTTGTGGATGGGCAATCATCAAATAACTTCTCCCGCTCTGGGTAGAGCGGGAGGGCGTGTCAGACTTCTACTGACTAAAACCCACCCGTGTTCCTTCAGTTGCCTGTGCCAGGGCCACGGTAACTCTTTCGAACAACCCGCAACCCTGGCGGGCATCGGCCCAAGCGGACCCCTTCAGCTAAGATGCCCTGCGCCCAGAATTCCGGAGGCTGTGCAGAATTCCGGAGGCTGTGCAGAAAAGAAATTGTCCACTGCCATTTTGAGATATTCGTAGTTTTGATATTTTTTTTCACGTAAATAAAGCTTTAGTGGTCGGAACAAGTGATAGTCGGATTTTAATTTTTTTTTTTTTGTTTGTGATGGGTTTGCTCGTGATTCTAGTCTAGGTCAGAGGTGACAAAGTCGACGATGGAGTGAGCTTACCCAGAAGAAGCCTGTTCACTCTCACTTTGAAGAGATTAAGGTTGTATGCGTTCGGAAACACAGACGCAGGTAGTGAGTTCCACTCCTTTGCTGTGCGCATTATAAAAGACATTTGGAAGCGCTTAGTGCGAATTGGTGGAATAGCAACCAGGTAGGGATGGTAACTGGCAGTGCATCTAGATGTCCGATGGTAGAAGGGGGCCGGTGGAATGAGGTCGTGGAGTTCTCGGGCACACTCCGAAGTACCTACAATCTGTAGAAGACCGACAAGCAGGCAACCTTGCGGCGATGAGCCAAGCTTTGAAACTTGGCATCCACCAGTTTTACGTCGCCAATGAGCCTCTTAGCTCTGTGTTCCACCAAGTCAAGCGCGGCTAGTTGGTACTTGGCTGATCCATCCCAAAGGTGACTGCAATACTCCATGCAGGATCGGACTTGCGCTTTGTAAAGGGTTAAAAGCTGTCCAGGCGTAAAGTATCGCTTCACCCTATTTAGGATGCCCAGTTTCTTGGCCGCAGTTGGGGCCTTGTATTCGATGGTCAGGATTATTTTTGTTATTTGATGATCATGTTAATAAGTAGGTACTTACTGGTTTTGTTGACAAACTAGTTATAAGTCTGTTTTCACAACAAACTTATGCCTATATTTCAATATTTAATAGCCAATTTATTTTCAAACAATAAAAAGCTTACAAAATAATATTTTGTAATATTCTGGAAAATCATAAAATGCAAACGGTTTTAACTCTATTACATGTTTAGGGTTCCGTAGAGATGGGTTTCACATACACTCAAGTATTGTACTTACATACTAAAAGTTGATGTGTAAGTAGATCTAATGATTTTGATATTTTGCCTTTTGATTTTTGCTTAATAGATTACTTATCTAAGAACATTTTTTCAAATATTCATACGCCTGTTCATATAGTTTACAAGAAGATCGTGTCAAATTACAACATAATAAAGCAAAACTACAAACTTTGTGGTTATGCAGTAAGTACTCACTGTGAAACTACTACAGACAGTAAAATATTGTTACGAGCTGAGGTTTGGGATAAATACATTTATACCAATTTACACAAGTAAAGTAATCAGAAACTTTAAGCAGAATCACTTGTAGTAGGGATATCGATATACCCCCGTAAGGAGTCGTGGCGTGCGGTCTCGGGGCGTGGCTGCCCGCCCGCGGAAGCTAGACAGTGGCCCGTAACTACGGGCCCTTCATTATGTTCGCCACTGGCGAGTAGCTGGTTGGGCGAGCGGCATACAAGCCCATGTAAAACGTTTCTGTAAATTGTGTCTGTAGGCACGCCACGACGTTGATGCCCAACGCCGATTTCTTCACCGTATCTAGGCGGTCCACCTATACCGGGTGAGACCCTCACCTACATGAGGGAAGCCCCGCAGATGGCGACCAGAGCTAAGATACGGACTCGACATTTCTATAGATAGGGTGTGTGGTCTCCTCCCTACCCTGTTTTAAGAGCGAGCCGAGTGCAGGGCTAACATGAAAAGCGCGGGAAGGGGACCGTGTTCCGAGTGTGTGGGTGGCATTGTACGTATACTGTGCAACACCGCCCGGTGTATACGCGAATCGCTTGCCCGCAAGCCGTGCCTTCGCGTGTGAGTTTAGGTGCCTGTGTAGAGGTGAATGTCTGATGTTTGCCACGTGATACGCCTATATTAAACTAGCACGCACCACGCAACAGATGCATGTATTTGTGAGGAGTCAGTGTCACAAATGAGTCGCGTGTAGACTGAGAGCGACTCATTTGGAAGTCCAGTCCAGTGCGATGGGGTCAGTCGTCCGCAAGGAGTTTGCGGGGCAGAGGCCTCGCGTTGGGGGCGCATCTGCTTGACATGTGGCCAGGCAGACGCGTCGGCACGCGCGAACATTCCCTTCGCGAGGCGACACGCAAACTCGTCCAGGCTTTCAATCCCGAGGTCGCACTACAGGACGCTGTTCCTCACGAAGCGAGGCGCGACGACTATTGTCCGCAGCGCAAGATTTTGCTGCACGTGGAGTGTCTTTCGGCTCGTCTCGCTCGTGAGGGTGTACTTATAACCTCATTCAATGCAAGGTAAAATGTACCAATTCCATGGGCTGTAAGTAAGTATAATATAATAGTACTTATTTTTTTAGAGGAAAGTTATGAATTATAATTATAAATTCTAGTGTGAAAAAGGTGTGGTGAGTGCTGTGCGAGTGTGTGTGTGTGTGTGTGTGTGTGTGTGTGTGTGTGTGTTTGTGTATGAGAGGTGGAATAAAATAATAAACAATTGAGTTAAAAATTACTTTTTATTACAAAAATGGGTTTCAACGAAATGTGGTGGGACCAGAACAGTACACTTACAATTTTTATACCTACTTCTGTCCCTTTCACACACGTTCTTAACTTACAACATAGTTACTTACAACTAGGAATCAGATACTATTGTATGAAAATAAACAAGATCACTATAAATCGAGATACAAACTCCAACAATCCGCGTAACAATAAGACATATTCAAGGTGGCGTATTATTTCATTTCGGCGTAGTTTGAATTCGGCGTATTATTTGTGGTCTCCCAGTTTGCGTAAGACATGCGTAGTATAAGAGCTAGTGTGAAAACGACATAGTCACGTTACAATGTGTTAGTACTTACGTCGTCAGACTACGATGGTACGATATCGTTTCGACGTCGCCACAACATCGTTAAGGTATACTTAGACAGACAATTTTTTCTGCAAATATTTCTGGCAGTACTGGAGCAATCTTCATAATTCAACTCCTGAAATATACTTCCAATATCCTATCATTTACTTCTATATAATTGCTCCATAAATTCGGCATTGCTTATGAACGTATTATATTGCTACATATCACTTAATATGGTGTAGCAACAATTGCTATCACATCGCAGTATGTTGCTGAATATTGCCCAAAATTTAGCAATTTAAGTAGCCCGTGTAAGTGCACCTTTATGACCTCGACATCATAGTTTTCCGATCTCAAACAACCACAATGTGACATCCTTATAAAGGTTTCAGGTTCCAAAGCGTTGTATGCCTGTGTTTGCTTCTAATGACATTGTTTCAATGTGTCGTACCGATATCGTACCACAGACATCCGACGAGTCGTCCGTCTATCGCTCATGCTGATTCAGTCTCCGCAAACTGGTGACGTCCATGCCGTATATCGTGAAACTGGTCGGCTCACTGAAGCGTACCTAAAGATAAAGATAAATTTATTTGTCAAACCTGTAAAAGGAAAAAAAACCTGTAAAAAGAATTTATTTCAGGGTCTATCCAACTGTGCCTGTCAGGAGTTATGGCCTCAGTGTTTCGATAATAATGTGACCCATTCGAATAGAAGGAAAAGTTAGAAAAAAAAATACATATATTTACGTCAATTTAATAGTATTAATTAACATAGGAATATTATTACTGCAACCAAACATCTGTCTAGTCTTTTCAATGCCTTTTTGAGTAATCATCAGCGGGGTCAGCTTCCAGTCTAACCGGATGCAGCTGAATACAGGTATTTTACGTGGAGCGACCCCGCCTATCTGACCTCCACAACCCAATTACTGAGTATTACGATACCCCTTGGTAAGACTGGTTGTCAGACTTTCGGGCTTCTGACGACCCGTAACGACTGTCAAAGATCCACGAATGTCAGCCGGGACCAACGGCTTAGCGTGCTTTTCGAGGCTCTCCGTCTCCCATCCATGGAACGACTGCTGCAAGCGTAGCCTGATCTTAGTAGCTAGAGAAGCTTAACTCGAGCGATTGAATTATTACTTAGCCACAAACCCCACAAATCGATTAAATTTAGGTACGGATAAGTAATTACAAAACTTAGAAGTTTTGCCAATGGCCCGGAGCCTGGATTTGATAATGGTAATAAGCTTTATTTTGGAACAGACGATTTATCTTTACTTACCTATAATAATTATAATTGCTTAGCTAGATGTTTGTTGTAATATAAGCTGACTCACCAGATCTTCTGGAGCTGGAGCATCAATTACGGTTTCTGGCGGAATGTTGGGGCCGAGCTTCGCAGCCAGGCTTTGTACCTGTAAACGATCATAGAACGAGTCAGTATCAATTGCTGAAGGCCTGACAATAATCATAGTCCTCCAGACCGTACTTTGGTCATGGTGGCCAATCTCAACAGAGACTAGCCTTCGGCGCGGTACATGGCGACCGATTTGTAACGTTTGTTCGTAATGTATCATTCGAGGCGAGCTTGGTCACAAAACGGCGATAAACAAGACGAGGCGAACGCTCGCTTCGAGCTCGTGGCTAAAGCGAGCTCCATTTCTTGTTACAAAACACCTATATACTAAACTTGGCGAATGCTAGCTTCGAGCACTTGACTCAAGCGTGCGCCATTTTTACGCAGAATGTCGGTAAACATATACCTGCCGGCACGAATCTTGAGCGCTCGGTGGAGTGGTGGGGGTTGTTTGCGCATACGTATTGTCTCAGGAGTAAGGTCCAAAATCGCTTAAATTAATTCAAGGTCAGTATTCAAGTTTCTTGCCGGCAACTATACACTCGCATGAAGCGGTTCGGCTCGCTGCATTGACTACTGTATAACAGTTGTCCCGCCGCCGGCGAGGAAGCGACTAACTATCGGCTATTTTCTCGCTCAAGAAACGTACAATAGATATACATTACGTGTAAACAAAAGAGATGCATATATTAATAGTTGATCACTGACTGTTCACACCACGCCCGAGTATGTACTCGTTTGTCGCAGCGACAAGAGCTATCAATGAGCACTCGCCGAGAGACTCACGCTTGGTACGTACGCATACCAGCGAGTAATCGCTTGTCGCCGTCGTTCACTACTTGCTTGCTCGCCAACTCGTTTATAGTCTCTAGCTCTTCTCGCTTCTCGCACATCGCTGGCAGGGGGACAAGTGCCTAAAGACGGAGACTTTTTTTTAAATTTATTTATTCATTCAAGAAATATTCTAAACAAAAAAATCACATATTTTCTGCCAAACTGCTGTACAGTTTGTCATCAGTGTTCCCGTGGATACAGTTTTGTGACATACAAGTACTTTTGTCTACTTATAAGAAGTCGAAGCAAAAAGAAAGAAAATAAAAGGGTACACAGACTAAATATCTACGGATGGGCTCAGGTCGTCTTGCTTGCCCACCAGGCTGGCATGAGCAACGCTGAACACATGCACGCAACAAACCCAGCACAAGCGAGACGCCGCGATGGCCGCTCGAGCGACAACAACAACACGGCGCACGCGCATGCGACTGGCCGGCCCGCGCCTGCCTCATAAACTTATTCCCTACATAACTAGGTTCTTACGCTAAGGACACAAACCTAAATAGTGCTTACGCAGGACATTTTTTAAGACATTTTTAGATACTGCTTCAGTTGTAATTTTCGTGGGTCTTAATTCATTTAGTAATTTTGGAATTACCCATCGCTGCGTCCTTTGACCAAAATAATTATTCACTTTAGGGACTAAGTACATATTTGTTTCTTTGTGTCTTTACACGATTAGGCCGGTTATACACTCTCTTTATTTTATGTTCGTTTTTATTGTGATGTCCTAAGATTATAGCTAACTCTACTTTATTTTGTATCGGTAATATTCTACAGATTTTAAATAATTTTTCGTATTCCTTATTAATATTATCTTTGGTTGCCTTGTTTAATAATAACTTTAATAATCTAATTTGAAATTTTTTAATTTCGTTTAAGTGCACCGGAAACGTAAGCCCATAAGCAGCCAACCCGTAATTTATTGTTGCATCTGCGAGCGCGTGGTATAGAATATACAATATTCGCTTACTGACTATGTATTTTAAATTGTAATTATGACTTGTAACGTTTGTTTGTAATGTATCGAGTTTTTGTAACGCGTTACAGTAGTGAGTGCAGCGAGCCGAGCCGCGAGCATGCAAGCTTTGCAAGTGCATGTTTACCGCCATTCTGAATAAATAAAACTGCTCAAGAGCGAGTCGGACTCGCGCACCGAGGGTTCCGGTGCTATTTAGAGACATCATTTTATTTTTCCTGTAATCTTTACATAAACTTCTATCACACAGAATAATTTCAGATTTTTCTCTATGCAAACTTCGGAGATAAGCGGGAACTGTATTTTTTTTTACATTTTTCATCAAAATTCAAAAACTATGCGGTCTAAAAAAAAAAGAAAAAATGTTTGAGAATATGCAAACAGCGTTCTTTCATAAGATACCCCACATGCCCTAGTAGCCCCACTTCGAATTTTTAAGACCCCCTTTCAGCCCCTGTTGCAAAAAATATACATAATAGGTTGGGGAAAAAGTTTCTTCGCATTTTTTAAGAAAATTCAAAACATTTTTTAATATAGTTTATTTACATTTAACTAAAGTATGTAGGTACCATTTTGTTCGATAACTTTTTGCCATCTTGTAGGTAGGGACATGATCCCATTGCTATAGAAATTTTGGGACTTCTGGTCAAAATACCGCGACAAGTGGTTTTGGCAGTCCTCTCGTGATGTTAACCTGACACTGCCTAAAGAATTCTGAAGAGACCGAAACAGGTGGAAATCTGAAGGTGCAAGGTCAGGACTATACGGCGGATGCATTAACACCTCCCAGCCAAACTCTCTTAATGTTTGCTGAGTGGCTAAAGATGTGTGAGGTCTAGCGTTATCATGATGAAAAACCACACCCCTTCTGTTGATTAATTCCGGCCGCTTTCTCTCAACTTCTTGCTTTAATCTCATCAGTTGTTCGCAGTAGAGTTCAGAATCGATGGTCCTGCCTGGTGGTAACAGCTCATAATGAATGCCCTTCCAATCCCACCAAACACACCATATCCCCTTGTTGCGAGTTAACCCGGGTTTCGCCACAGTCTGTGAAGCCTGACCGGCCTTTGACCAAGACCTTTTTCGTACGTTCTTGTCATACGTGGATCCACCTTTCATCACCAGTTATCAGCTTCTTCAAAAATGGTTCGGTTTCATTACGTCGTAATAAAGAATCACAAATGAGTACACGGTTCATTAGGTTTCTTTCAGTGAGCTCGTGAGGTACCCAAATGTCGAGCTTTTTTGTGTACCCAGTTTTTTTCAAATGCGCCAAAACTGTTTTGTGGTCAATTTCCAGTTCTTCAGCTACGTCGTAACTACTGATATGCCGATCTTGCTCCACTTTTTCAAAAATGGCATCCATTTTATCCGTAATAGGGCGACCAGAGCAACGTGCATCTTTGACATCAAAATTTCCGGATTGAAAACGCTTAAACCAAATTTGTGCTACTCTCACAGACACTACACTAGGTCCATAAACATCGCAAATTTTTTTCGCGGCTTGCGTTGCATTTTTACCTTTTTTGTAGTAAAATTTTAAAATGTATCGAATTTTTTCATTAGATTCACTCATCTTGACGGTATGAAAAACAAATGAAAATCACACATTTTCCTAATTTGAATTTGGAATTATGTTCTTCAAAAATTTTAACTTTAAATGATACCAAAACCAGCCAGATACAAATAGTATAGCCAAAGAGATTTTATTACAAGTTCATACATACTATAATGCGAAAAGACTTTTTCCCCAACCTAATATTTTTATTTCTTTCTTATTTGCAAAATAATTGAACCAATGTCAACTATTCCAAAATTCAAGTTGGAAGCATTAGGAGTTCTTAGAGCTTTAGGAGATATCCAGCTGTGACAGACAGAAAAACAGACTGACTCGCCCCTTGGGGGTTCCTTTTTACCATTTTGGTACGGAAGCCTAAAACGGAGCACTAGAGTTATTGAGTCAAGTCGAAGCGAGCGTTCGCCGCGTTTAGTGTATAGCCATATTGTAACCAAGCATACATTACAAACAAATGTTACAAGTCAGTCTCCACCTTTATAGTGCCAGCGTGTGTGGGCAGACACAGGTGCACTCTTCCCTCGCTCTCATAGTCCCAGCGGACGACAACCCGACACTCGCAGAGCGAGATCTGGGGGCCGATTCTACTAACAAAATTGTTAAAAAATCACAATTGAATGGCAGCTGAACCACGGCTTTTGAGCGTTTTCGCATTCCACTAATGTAACAACGATCCAACTGCGGTTACGTTTCAGTTCAGTCACCGATCGATCGAAACAATCTCAAAAGCTATTCTGCTAACAAAACCGAACGTGAGCGTGACGTTTAGTCGCATCATTATCTTTTTGACATAATTGAAACGTTTCGTTTCACAGACGCAAGCTGGGGCCGAAAACGAAACGTTCTTCTGAGTTTTTATTATTTATAAAGTTGAAATGTTACAAAAAATATACAGGCCTAAAGCATAAGTATGGTCTAGATATGTTTTTGTATTAAAAATACTTTTAGTGGCAATTATTCGTATTTAGTAATATTATTAGATTCAACTTTTTTTTCTGTGGTATTATTAAAACATACTATTTGGAATGTTGGTCACACAGGTTACCCGCTGTTATGTTCCCGTTACGATTCGGTTTAAGTTTAGTTTCCATTTTGCTTATAGAATAGTAGAATGACTTTTTTGGTAACTATCGAACGGCGATCGAAACTGAACTGTTATTGAAACACAGTTGAACGTGTAACGTTGCATATTAGTAGAATCGGCCTCCAGGCGCAGGGCCAATGGCGCCAGGTGCGCGCGAGGCCCGGGGGTATCACACCACCAACTTCCAAACTCCGGGATGTCACTGAGAAACTCCGAATTTAAAAACCCAGTAGGTACCACTATCCGACCTGAGATTCAAATCCAGGAACCCACGCTCAGCAGTCGTGTTTGCAACCACGAGACCAACGGGGCAATCAAAAGGCCTTATTACGAAAATATAGAACTTTATTCCAGCAAAATGTATCATTATTCTCCTGCTCTTATCCCTATTTTATTTGGGGTCGCGCGGTCGGTGCAACATGTATTTTTCTTTCATACTTATATATTAACGTCATCTGTGTTGTCACCCTCTATCCAGCCATATCATCTTCCACGTAGTCCATCCATCGTTTCGAACAAAGTTCTAAATACAAAAACTGATTTTAATCCGCGTTAATGTCAATTTTGTCTTCAAAACTTTGTCTCAGTCGGAATAAGGTTCGATATACAAAAACTGGCTGAAAGGTTTAAGCTTGGACTAAGTTTGAAATTAAAGAAGAATTCGCTTTGAAATGAGACGATAAGAATTCCGTATCACCAAAACTTTTACACTTTACATTACCATGATAGAGAACATAAACAACACGTGTTCCGTGCTTTAACGGAATTTCTACTAAGGTTAAAAACCAACAGACACAGAGTTTGTGTTACATAATCTACGATTCTTCAAGGTGTATTAGAAATAAGTGAAACCACTTGGGGTTATTGTACTCATTATTTAAACAACTTTTACAATGAGACCAACCCTGAAATCACGAAAAAAAATCTACTACTCCATAGATTTTGTTGAGTTATGCGAACATAATGTATGGAGCAGCCTGCTGATTTCAGAGGTTTTCAGATTCAATTAGACCTTGTAAAATCAAAATTTCCGTCTATACAAAAGCGAAAGGCGAGTAGAACTAGCAACTAGAAACGAGTTGGCTAGCAACGAGCAGCGAGTGTTCTGCACGCCAATCGAACGTCGCTGAGCGAGTTATTTCTTTGATAGCTCCTGTCGCTGCGACAAACTAGTGGATAGAGAGTTTTACCCGGCCTGCGGCGACTGTGTGAACAGTCAGCGAGCAACTATTAATATACGTAAGTATCTCTTGTACTGACATGGGATCTACATGTATGTATTGTACGTTAGCGAGTTAATAGTCGATAGCTAGTCGCTTCCTCGTCGGCGGCGGCGCTGGGACACTTACGTTAGGATACCGCGAGAAGCAGGCGCGTGCGCGGCCCACGCAGGGGGGCGCCACCGCGCGACCGTAGCGGTCGCGGTCCGCCGGGTCGAACATGTAGTAGCCTGCGGACGACGTATTTATTTATTTATGTAACGGAAAATCGATAACAAGTCTTCATTCTTCTTTCAAAATTACGAAAGGCCAATAGGGAATTTGCATGCGATTCAAATAAGGGTCATTTTTAGGGTTCCGTACTTCAAAAGGAAAAAACGAAACACTTATAAGATTACTCGTGTGTCTGTCTGTCTGTCTGTCGGTCCGTCTATCACAGCCAATTTGCTCCCAATCTAATGGACCGATTAAGTTGAAATTTGGTTCACATATGAATTTCTGTGAACCGGTTCAAAATCGGTTGTCATGGTATAGGCATGCGATGCGGAGGAATGAGGAAAATGTCGTCAGGAAAGTGTTGAGTATGAACGTGGAGGGCTATACGAGTAAGGGAAGACCAAAGAAATGATGGATGGACTGTGTGAAAGATGATATGGCCAGAAAGGGAGTGACTAATAGACTAGATATGATAAATAAATGAATTTTGAATATAGGGTTAAATTTTGGGGGGCAAATAAGAAAAAAAAAAGTATTGCAAACTGTATCGTGTGGCATATCAAATGAAAGGGCTTACTGTGAGGGTCTCAAATATCTTCTTTTTTATAATTTTAAAATAAACTATTTCAAAGTTATTTAAGAAAATAGACGAAAATTGATAATTCCCCCCCCCCATCTCCAAAACTACTGAGCATAAAATTTTGAAAAAAAAAAAAAACAGAAAATAGTTCTAAACCTATAGATTACAGGAAAACTTATAAGGCTATGGGCCTAAAATAACATGGTAAATCTCTCAAATATTGTGCGTACAAACTTACATTTGTGAGATGGGAGAACATGTTTTTCAACTACAATCTTAAGTTTTTTCCTTTAGAGCAATTTGGCTGTGACAGACGGACAGACAGCCAGACAGATACACGAGTGATCCTATAAGGGTTCCGTTTTCCCTTTTGAGGTACGGAACTCTAAAAAAGATTGAAATTACAGAGCTTAAATGTCTCATGTGCCTGTAATCACACCGGCATGGCATGTTCCCTTCAAATCGGAACACAGCCGGCAGAAATATTTAAGTATGGTGTCAGTACTTCCCCGGATGAGTTCCTTCACAAACAGCTTTACTAACTACAGACTAAGTGCTAAAGTTCTTACCTCTGGGAGTCCTGAACAGAGCTACAGCAAACTCTCCGTTACCAGCGACAAACACTCCCGACTTCTCCTCACGGAAGAACTCTCCGATCTAGGAGAGAACACAGAATATGGTTAAAAAAATTCTGAAAAGTCAGAATGGAGCAATGCGAATACACCGCTTTGGCACACTACTGCATAAAATGATAATATGCTATGAACTCAAACCAAAAAAAATATATATTGGTCTGAGGCTTGCATTGGATACTCACGGTACAGTTTTTCACGTTACACGTGCGTGGTTGGGTTTTATTTTTATTTTGTGATGGGTTTGCTCTTGACTCTAGTCTAGGTCAGAGGTGACAGAGACAAAGTCGACGATGGAGTGAGCTTACCCAGACGAAGCCTGTTCACTCTCACTTTGAAGAGATTAGGGTTGTATACGTTCGGAAACACAGACGCAGGTAGTGAGTTCCACTCTAGTTGGTAGGAAAGTCTTGCGACACAAACAACACTTTCTTTAAATAAACATAATATTTTATTAAGATCGTATTAATTACTGATATACTCTCTTTCTTCATCTACAACTCTTACCCAACGCCCCAGTGAACTTTGAACCCCATCCATCCAAAAATTCTTTGGTTATGAATCAAAAAAATCTCTTCTAGGGTATTCTGAAGGTGTGTTTGGTCATCAAACTGTTTATCGCGTAAATAATTTTTCAAAGCCCGAAACAAATGGTAATCAGATGGAGCTAAGTCTGGTGAGCATGGTGGATGGGGTAAGACTTCCCAACCTAGCTCTGAAATATAGCGTTATCATGAAGAAGACGAATATGTAAACGTTTTCGCCGTTTTTGTTTAATAATTGCAGAGAGATTTCGTAGTTGTGACGAGTAG
The DNA here is from genome assembly GCA_948252095.1 of Dicycla oo. Lineage (NCBI taxonomy): Eukaryota > Metazoa > Arthropoda > Insecta > Lepidoptera > Noctuidae > Dicycla > Dicycla oo. The sequence goes on from OX411738.1 coordinate 17,965,882, forward strand.
GTCTCTGCGTTTATTAGATCGTTTGGTAGGTCTCTGGGTGTTAGGCGGAAGAAGCTCGTGAAACAGCATGTCCTCAGAATCCCACCAACAACAGAATAAAACTTTTTTCTCAGTACTCGTATGGGTTGGTTTGGCTGTTGGCCGGCCGGACCTAGGTTTGTCTTCGAAGGTTATATCACCAGAATGGAAACGTTCAAACCAACGTGCTATTGTCGAATGATGAACGACATTACTGTAAAACACACTGCACATATTAGTAGCAGCAGATCTTATAGAACGTCCCTGTAGACATTCGTGCAAGGCAATCGCTCGAAGTGCTCTCTGATCCATCTTTTCTAACACTGCCTGATCGAAGCGAGCGAGCGCTTTATATACCCTTTGACATGGAAGCATTTCCCAAGGTCGAATGATCTCTTTTTTTTTATATATGGCATCTCGTAGTTGACCTAGAGAGGTCGAGACTACTTAACCGGACTATAACGAATGATCTCGAACTGCTTTCCAATAAATATATTCACTTTTTATATATTTTTGCTTTTTAATAACGCGTATGCCCCTATCGCGTATGTCCTATTTTAAGTTATGCACTCCAGAACCCTGGAATGCATGCTTTCGACCCAATGCCTCACGTTTTCAGCTGGAATCTCTTCCCAGGCAATTTTCATATTATCAATCAGTTGCTGCTGGTTACAGACATCATGCTCACTCTCTCTAACCCTTCGCTTAAATTGGCCCCATATCTGCTCGATTGGATTCAAGTCCGGACAGTTTGCTGGCCACGGGAAAACTTAAATGTGAGAGTCTTCCAGTACAGACTGGGTCGCATGAGCTGTGTGTGCACGGGCATTGTCCTGCATCAAGATAAACTTAGGACCCATTTGCTCCGCTGGGGTCGCGGGTTGTTTGAAAAAGATACCGTGGCCCTGGCATAGGCAACTGAAGGAACACGGGTGGGTTTTAGTCAGTAAAAGTCTGACACGCCCTTCCGCTCCACCCAGAGCGGGAGAAGTTATTTGATGATTTCCCATCCACAAAAAAAAAAGCCCCTTTTGCTGTGCAAATGAGATCACATGAGGCCTGATGACTTCCTCAATGTAACGCTGAGCAGTTACAGAACCCTCATTTAAAATATCGAGCTCAATTTTGCCGTGTGAGCTAATTAATCCCACCCTAAATCATTACGTTGGAACCACCGAAACGATGCACTTCATGTATGCAGAAAACTGAAACTCTACCTGAACCTGGTCTTCTTGCAACACTGCCGGCTTCTTGGAAGTGATTTAAAGCATTTTGGATTGGTATTCGAGAAAAATCCAGTTGCAAGCCAACAGACTGCTGCGAGTTTCCTTCTTCGATCATTGTAACGGCTCTGATTTCCGTTATTGTTTCCATAATTATGTCTTCGTATTTGTGGTATATTAACGCAAGATATAACTACAAAATTATGCTAATTTACAGACTACCACCAAGCTGCTAATCAAAATAAAATTTAAAGAAAAATCGAAACAAGATTACAGGAAAATTTAAATATACAGGGTGATTTTTAAAACATGCGACAAAATTTTGAGGGGGTGTTCTACCCATCAATATGAACAACTTTTACTATGGGACCAACTAAGAATTCGCAAAAAAAAAAAATACCTTCCCATGTAAAAGCACATACCCGATTGGACCATTTTGTATAAAAGGTCGAAATTTTTTTGCGAATTCCGAGTTGGTCCCATAGTAAAAGTTGTTCATATTGATGGGTAGAACACCCCCTTAAATTTTGTCGCATGTTTTGAAAATCACCCTGTATATGTATTTTTAATTATGATCCCAAGCATAACATCAAAAAGGTTAGATATCGAAGAGTTTGTAACATCAAAATTTTGGTACTTAGCGAGTAGTTAACGTTCTTTAAATTACACTGAAAATAATGTAATAAAAACTTTTGTCCAAAAAAATCAACCAACTTCCAAAAAAATCCCACAAAGTGAAAAATAACTTTAATTTTAGAAGTCGGTGTCTTTGGTTTTAAAAAATAAGTTATTTTTCACTTTGTGGGGTTTTTTCGGAAGTCGGTTGATTTTTGTGCGTTGCTACTCGCAGCCGGCGTGCGTGTATGACCAGGGGGCCGATTCTACTAACAAAATTGTTAAAAAATCGCAATTGAACGCAGCTGAACCACGGCTTTTGAGCGTTTTCACATTCCACTAATGTAACAACGATCCAACTGCGGTTACGTTTCAGTTCAGTCACCGATCGATCGAAACAATCTCAAAAGCCATTCTGCTAACAAAGCCGAACATGAGCGTGACGTTTAGACGCATCATTATTTTTTTGACATAATTGAAACGTTTCGTTTCACAGATTTCGCAAGCTGGGGCCGAAAACGAAACGTTCTTCTGAGTTTTTATTATTTATAAAGTTGAAATGTTACAAAAAAATATACAGGCTAAAAGTATGATCTAGATGTTTTTGTATTAAAAATACTTTTAGTAGCACTTATTCGTATTTAGTAATATTATTAGATTCAACTTTTTTTTCTGTGGTATTATTAAAACATACTATTTGGAACGTTGGTCACACAGGTTACCCGCTGTTACGTTCCCGTTACGATTCGGTTTAAGTTTAGTTTCCATTTTGCTTATAGAATAGTAGAATGACTTTTTTGGTAACTATCGAACGGCGATCGAAACTGAACTGTTGTTGAAACACAATTGAACGTGTGACGTTGCAAATTAGTAGAATCGGCCCCCAGATGTATGAACGTAAACGAGGCAAAGAAAGTATGTAAGTATCGTATCCGGTGGCATTCTGTAGCTTCAGGAAGAATGCATGTATGTTCTATTGTGATGGATAATGGATCATTTGAATAGATTAAACAAAGAGTTTAAACAATTAAATACGTGACAATACACGGTCCGAAGCTTTGATCATTTTTTTATTTGGTTCTAATTGAACCACGTGTAATCGAGATTTTAGTGCCGGCTCTGTTTAAGTGCCGTTTGGTTCCAAATTTTGTCATGTTGTCCTTGTCAAACCAAAACCATGAAAAAAAAAAAGAACTTTTAATTATTTGATTATTTCACGAAAGTTATAGGAGAGTAATAAAACCGTTATAATTAATTATAATAATTAATATTTTAATAAGCTTCTGAGAATTGTATATTCATGCTAAGGGCAGTGATTTAGCCATGTCCTTTGATATACTTTTCATCGATTATACAGAAGGTAGAAGGTCGTTTCTAGGTCAGATATGAGGCTAGTAGGATAGTATTGGAACGTAAAGTGCACAAAACAACACACGACCAACCTCGGCAAGCGTAGCTTATCCTTCGATTGACCCGTGAAAATGGTTTTCAGCAATAAAATAATAATTAAAGACACAATCATAGGTAATATAAAAATGATAGAGATAGACATGATGATATAGATGCTATAAAAAGAAAATGTCTTATCAATTATTACTGCAAAAATATGACCTTATTACTCTAAAATCCAGACGCACCCTACTTGAGATGATGACCCTATTTAGTATATGTCGTAATAAAGTCGACTGTATTGATCTAGTGAACAGTTTGTGCTACCTGATCCCTCGTACCGTACATGGTCGAGAAGTTCGCTCGAGACACTTGTTTGCTACTACTTTTTGTAGAACCAACTCAGGCGTACGCTCACCGCTGCGTCGATTGGTTGACACCTATAATAGGCAGTTTGGCTCATCTGATATTATGTTTCTCAGCAAGACTATATTTAGAAAAGAAATTATTACTATATTAAGTGATCAGAACCCTACTAATTAAGTAATGTTTACTTTTATTCTGTTTATTTTGATATCGTTCATTCTAACAACTAGTACCTAGATCTGTTTGGTAATATGTGGATAACGTTGTGAGTAGTGTATTTGTTACCTCTATTATTAAGCTCTAACCTATGTTTACTTAGTATTACACTGCTGTTTGTTGTCCCTAAATAAATAAATAAATAAATATGAATACTTTTACCTGTCCAGCCAGGTCCACATCGACCAGGCCCGTATGTCTCGGCTTGTACACGACCACGCGGCACACGCAGTTACCAGGAGTATAGAACTTGCGTAGAATCTGCGGAACAAAAGATATTTTATAAATACATCATCATCAGTCATCATCATAACCGCACGCCATTTAGCTGGAACCTCGGCTCCTCCGACCTAGCTGCTACCAGCCACTCTGTTTAATAAGTTTAGTAATCAGTAGCTCCATAAGTCGCAATTTGTTGGGGCCAAAGAGTTTCAAGTCATCAATATAGAGGAGGCGAGATGTGACCTGAACACCTCTTTTCAACCGATAGCCTAGATCTGAATCCTCTAATCCTCTAAGGATTCAGGGCTAAACAGAACCAAAGTGGACTCAAACTGTCGCCCTGAAATATTCCCCGTTTAATCCATACAGGCTCATCATTTTCCTGGATCTGTAGACACCCAGGATAGCGAAGGACCGTCCTCCATTGCCCCATACACGTTTCAAGGTAGATGCATAGAGTTGCATCTAAGTATCTTGTACAACTCCAGCACCCTCATGAGCCATGTATGTGGCACCGAGTCGTAGGCCTTCTTATAATCTATCCAGCATGTCGACAGATCCTTGCGGGATTGACAGACCTGTTAGCTAATGGCCATGTCGATGAGGAGTAGCTCCTTAGTAACGCCGGACTCGTTCCTACATCCATTTTGAGAGGCAGACATAATCGAGTTACTCTCAATGTGAGTATTAATTTTCGCTCTCAAAATGGATGTAAGAAGTTTACAGACCGTCGACAAACACGTGATCGGTCTATAATTCTAAGTTTCTGCGAGACTACCTAACTTATGTAGCAGGTGGGTAACGCCTGATATTAGAAACTGCGGAAGTGACCCAGGCTAGAGTCTGGGTCACTTTAAGATGACTGGTGCTGAGATGTCCGTGTGAACTAATTAGTCATTTCAACCAAAAGTTGTGCAATTCGTCCAGTTCCGGTGATAATCCGAATCGGTAACTGGCACTCGCTGGACAGCCTGCATCCAGTCAGCTTCATATTATTATTAAAACTACATAAACTATCATCTGGAGTTTCACTTGAATACCTATCTACCAAGCGCCACAAATGCCTTTGGCAAAGAATTCTGACTGAGTATGATAAAATAAACACCTTTACAAGATGAGGCGGGACTTTTATATCGTCCACGTGGCACCAAATGTTGGAGGCGGGACTTCTATATCGTCCACGTGGCATCGACTGTTGGAGGCGGGACTTCTATATCGTCCACGTGGCACTGATTGTTGGAAGCGGGACTTCTATATCGTCTACGTGGCACCGACTGTTGGAGGCAGGACTTCTATATTATCCCGTGGCACTGGTTGTTGGAAGCGGGACTTCTATATCGTCTACGTGGCTTTGATTGTTGGAAGCGGGACTTCTATATCGTCTACGTGGCTCTGATTGTTGGAAGAGGGACTTCTATATCGTCTACGTGGCACCGACTGTTGGAGGCAGGACTTCTATATCGTCCCGTGGCACTGATTGTTGGAAGCGGGACTTCTATATCGTCCACGTGGCACCCACTGTTGGAGGCGGGACTTCTGATCACATAACATAACATCACGCCTTGTTTCCCCAAAGGATTGGGCAGAGGTATACAGTACACGCACATTTCGCCTGTTATTTACTAGGGGGCGAGCCTATTTGCCATCAAGGTTACAATTCCAGACTCCGAGCTGTTACTGAGATATTCCAGATAGCAAAACCCAATTACACTTTAGCTGATCTAGGATTCGAAACCCAAGATCTCATGTTTAGCAGTAGCGCTTGCAACCATTAGGCACCTTTTATCGTAAAGCACCCTGGCCTGCCCTGCAAATCAATATGGTCCCTAAGGATTCTTGTACCACATACCTGTTCCATAGTCAGCAGCTTGTTGGGCGGATGGAAGTGCAGGTAGCTGTCCTGGTACAGCTGGTCCCCGCTCTCCAGGATTGAGTCTAGTATGGTGGTGCACCAGCGGCATACGTCTTCCACGCGCGACATCGCTACTGCCATCACGGCGCATGCTAGCGCCTGTAATTAACATAATTAAGCATAATTTAGTCCTTCCTTGGGGGCTTGTGGCTAAGTAATAACAGCCGCACGGGTTGTTAACTAGGTTAAGCTACACTAACCACGGGTAATACCAATACTCCTCCGTGCCTCGGAAAGCACGTTAAGTCATTGGTCTACGGTGGATTTTTGACAGTCGTTACGGGACGTCAGAATACCGATAGTCTCACAACCGGTATTACCAAGAGGTATCGTATTACCCAACTCGATTGTTGTTATTATATCTCACACGAGGACGTGTGAGACGTCAGGACGGCCGTGTCGGAGCATCAATACGGATCCGGAAACTTCAAGTAGTGTACTTGGGTGGAGTCGATACAGGAAGTGGCAACACTGAATTGACGGCTGTCGTTTGACGGCTGGTATTTGACAGTAGATGTTGGTGAACGTGAATGTTGGAACGTTAGACTTCACCAGACTGCACTTTTGATCGAAACACGGGTGCGAGTTCTGTCATCCTGTATCGAATTTACCGCGTTTCCATATTGAAATCCGATTCCATCTGCCTAATCATGTGATATTGTTGAATTAAGTTAACCTTATTGGATTAATAGACTTCTGTGTTAAGCGTTGTGACTAATATTTCGGTTACCCATCATGTCTGATCATTGTGATGATGAGGTATTCCACGCGCTTCTTTTAAAATAAAAATGCAGTCTTCATTCAGTATTTTATTCTATCTACAGTATTAAAGGTACTTTCCCTCCATGTGGCAAGCTGTGGGACGCCCTTTATATATTTTTATGTATATATATATATTTCTCTTCAATGCAAGTTTGGTTATAGCGCTCTCCTGGTCTTCTGTAGACTCTTTGCCTCCCATGGTGAGTGTAGCATGAACCTCGACTCGTCGGAAAACATTACTCTTGACCAGAACTCCAGCGTCCAATTCATGTGTTACCTAGTGTAACTCAGCCTTGAATTTCGATGCTGCCTTTTGAGTTTTGAACCATTTGCGGATTTAAATGGTTTCAAGTTTGCTTCAGCAAGATGCCACTTCACTGTATACGTGCTCGGATTGCTCCTTCCAGCACGTAGACGTAATTTTTGACTTCGATGAACAGCCTTTTGAAATCGATTTCTTAACATTGTTAACACCATATCGTTCCTCCTGCGCTGTTGTGTACCTTGTTCGCCCAGTTCCTAGTCTGCAAATATTGGATCCAGTCCCTTTAAATCACTGGAGCACTCTTCGAACGGTTGATAGCAGCTACACACCACCAGTTCTCGCTGTATAAGGCTGACTGCGCCCGTCTTCAAGCATTGTCAGAATTCTAGTAAACACTTCAGGGGTTGGTTGCATGTTTTTAATTGAATTTGTTCAGAATATTGAATTTTTGCACAAGAAATGCCATATTTATAAACAGACATAAAAGCAAAAAAAAAGGGTTTCAAAGTTGTTTCAAAAATTTCAAAATCGTCTTTATTTATTACTACCCGACAAACGTTGTCCTGTCAAAATTTCAATAATTCATACAAAATTCCCATAGGAAATGCACTTTTAGTTTTAACGAATTTCCTAATTTTCCCGGCAACTTTTTAAATCATTTTCATTCATACAAACCTTGTCCTGACAATCGCAAACACGACAAAAGCCAAATAGGTGCAACCGTTCTGAAGTGATGCGCGTAAGTACATACATTCGGCAATTGATTTTTATTTACCAAATCAAATCAAATCAAATCATTTATTTCTGTGCAAATATGGGTATAGTACATAGATGTTTTTATAGTAAAGTTCTCCATATTTTACCATCACATGGGCATGCAAAGGTTTACAATTCTAAATAAAAAATCAAAAATAAGTGGCACGTCATTGGAATTACAATATATAAAGAAATTAAAAAAAATATATATATATTTTTAATTTTTTTTTATATAAAAGATTTTTTTTTATTTCATTCACTTATTTCAAAAGGATTGCTCAAATATTTAAAAAGTTATCGCATTTTTTTATAACCATCCCGCTTTCTTTGAAGCCCAGTGTAGATTGCCGATATCCATCACATCTGTGAAGTTTCGCCAGCTAATTTTATTTGACCCAGTTTTTTTTAATACATCCATATTTTGATAGTTGATTCCCATGTTGAGACTCAATGCTCAGTCAATAAGACGACCGCATTGTCATTAGCCGGACATAGATCCAGATTCTGAGCTTCTATTGAGAATTTCCTAATAAAAATCCCAAATTTTACAATTGTATTCAGTATTAGGTTGTATTTTGATTAAAGTATGGTAACGCGACCGTAACTTATATGTATTTACAAAATTATAATCATTAGTATGACAGCTCCTTAAGTTAGTATAATCCTAAATGTCAAGATTTCATGAATTAATAGTCATTCATTAGGATTATATGAACTTGTATCATCAATACAACTCGAGAGTTGTATTGATGATTTACAATTTTTTTTGAGTGACAGATGACAAAATAAAATACCTACTCTGGTCGCATCTAGTCAGAAAGAGAAAAGTTTATACAAACGCACAATGATAGGTTTCCTTCACTACAAAGCGCGGCAGTGCAAAACTACGAAGTTTTGCCTCGGTGGGGGGGTTACTCTGTGGCGCTACGTTCGTGCTAATTCGGAAACACGAATATTACCGAAGTGTAAAAATTTTCTGGTTGAACTGTACCTGATTCCCTCTGGAAGAGTAGGAGAACTTCTTGCAAGCAATGGAGTGTCCAGCCGACATGAACTGGCTGCCGTCGGGCAACACCAACCAGCCACTCGTGTTGCGCTGACCTGTTGGATTACCAAACACCCTTTCGTCAATAGTGTCAATCCCTAGCATCAGGTGGAGAGACAGCTCCCTTCAAACTTCAATTCACTGCAGTTTTTTACGGTGAGATTTTTACAGAACAGACAGGTCTGATATGCAGCTGAGATAAGGATGCTAAGAGAGAGAATTGAGTGAATACAAAGAAAGTCTGAACGTGGCACCAGTCACTGAAAATGCGTGTGATGTGAAGGATGAGGAAAATGTCGCGGGGAAAGTGTTGAGTACAAAGTCTAAGGCTTAATTAAGTCAAACCCCGCTTCCCAAAGATTTAAATCGCTAGATTTGCCCTCACTGTACTTAGTCACAAGAAAAAGTGTCCATACTGAGAAGAGTGAGCTCACACATAAATAGCGTTTCTGTGACAATGAAGTGAAGTCACTATGTCAATGTGTGTCAGAGGTGTCAAAACGAAACAGAAATGAGACTATATTTTGACGCGATTCTAACGATTTAAATCTTTGCCACTGTCATCATTTTCATGACAGCCGTCACTGCGACCGTTATGTGGCGGCCACCGCTCTTCTATGAATGAGTATTGGAAGACAAAAGAAAAAATGGATGGATTTTTTGAAAGATGATACGGATGATATGGCTAGAAAGAGAGTGACGACTAGTGAGATGACGACTGATAGAGAAATGAAAGACGACATGTTGCGCCAACCGATACGGGGTACTTGTTACACACATGTTGCGCCGACCGATGTGGAGTGCTTGTTACACACATGTTGCGCCAACCGATATGGGGTGCTTGTTACACACATGTTGCGCCAACCGATATGGGGTGCTTGTTACACACATGGTGCGCCAACCGATATGGGGTGCTTGTTACACACATGTTGCGCCTACCGATATGGGGTGCTTGTTACACACATGTTGCGCCAACCGATATGGGGTGCTTGTTACACACATGTTGCGCCAACCGATATGGGGTGCTTGTTACACACATGTTGCGCCAACCGATATGGGGTGCTTGTTACACACATGTTACGCCAGCCGATATGGGGTGCTTGTTACACACATGTTGCGCCAACCGATATGGGGTGCTTGTTACACACATGTTGCGCCAACCGATATGGGGTGCTTGTTACACACATGTTGCGCCAGCCGATATGGGGTGCTTGTTACACACATGTTGCGCCAGCCGATATGGGGTGCTTGTTACACACATGTTGCGCCAGCCGATATGGAATGCTTGTTACACACATGTTGCGCCAACCGATATGGGGTGCTTGTTACACACATATTGCGCCAACCGATATGGGGTGCTTGTTACACACATGTTGCGCCAGCCGATATGGGGTGCTTGTTACACACATGTTGCGCCAACCGATATGGGGTGCTTGTTACACACATGTTGCGCCAGCCGATATGGGATGCTTGTTACACACATGTTGCGCCAGCCGATATGGGGTACTTGTTACACACATGTTGCGCCAGCCGATATGGAATGCTTGTTACACACATGTTGCGCCAACCGATATGGGGTGCTTGGTACACACATATTGCGCCAACCGATATGGGGTGCTTGTTACACACATGTTGCGCCAGCCGATATGGGGTGCTTGTTACACACATGTTGCGCCAACCGATATGGGGTGCTTGTTACACACATGTTGCGCCAACCGATATGGGGTGCTTGTTACACACATGTTGCGCCAGCCGATATGGGGTGCTTGTTACACACATGTGTTGCACATGTTGCACCAACCGATATGGGGTGCTTGTTACACACATATTGCGCCAACCGATATGGGGTGCTTGTTACACACATGTTGCGCCAGCCGATATGGGGTGCTTGTTACACACATGTTGCGCCAACCGATATGGGGTGCTTGTTACACACATGTTGCGCCAACCGATATGGGGTGCTTGTTACACACATGTTGCGCCAGCCGATATGGGGTGCTTGTTACACACATGTTGCGCCAGCCGATATGGGGTGCTTGTTACACACATGTTGCGCCAGCCGATATGGAATGCTTGTTACACACATGTTGCGCCAACCGATATGGGGTGCTTGTTACACACATGTTGCGCCAGCCGATATGGGGTGCTTGTTACACACATGTTGCGCCAGCCGATATGGGGTACTTGTTACACACATGTTGCGCCAGCCGATATGGAATGCTTGTTACACACATGTTGCGCCAACCGATATGGGGTGCTTGGTACACACATATTGCGCCAACCGATATGGGGTGCTTGTTACACACATGTTGCGCCAGCCGATATGGGGTGCTTGTTACACACATGTTGCGCCAACCGATATGGGGTGCTTGTTACACACATGTTACGCCAACCGATATGGGGTGCTTGTTACACACATGTTGCGCCAGCCGATATGGGGTGCTTGTTACACACATGTTGCGCCAACCGATATGGGGTGCTTGTTACACACATATTGCGCCAACCGATATGGGGTGCTTGTTACACACATGTTGCGCCGACCGATGTGGAGTGCTTGTTACACACATGTTGCGCCAACCGATATGGGGTGCTTGTTACACACATGTTGCGCCAACCGATATGGGGTGCTTGTTACACACATGGTGCGCCAACCGATATGGGGTGCTTGTTACACACATGTTGCGCCTACCGATATGGGGTGCTTGTTACACACATGTTGCGCCAACCGATATGGGGTGCTTGTTACACACATGTTGCGCCAACCGATATGGGGTGCTTGTTACACACATGTTGCGCCAACCGATATGGGGTGCTTGTTACACACATATTGCGCCAACCGATACGGGGTACTTGTTACACACATGTTGCGCCGACCGATGTGGAGTGCTTGTTACACACATGTTGCGCCAACCGATATGGGGTGCTTGTTACACACATGTTGCGCCAACCGATATGGGGTGCTTGTTACACACATGGTGCGCCAACCGATATGGGGTGCTTGTTACACACATGTTGCGCCTACCGATATGGGGTGCTTGTTACACACATGTTGCGCCAACCGATATGGGGTGCTTGTTACACACATGTTGCGCCAACCGATATGGGGTGCTTGTTACACACATGTTGCGCCAACCGATATGGGGTGCTTGTTACACACATGTTACGCCAGCCGATATGGGGTGCTTGTTACACACATGTTGCGCCAACCGATATGGGGTGCTTGTTACACACATGTTGCGCCAACCGATATGGGGTGCTTGTTACACACATGTTGCGCCAGCCGATATGGGGTGCTTGTTACACACATGTTGCGCCAGCCGATATGGGGTGCTTGTTACACACATGTTGCGCCAGCCGATATGGAATGCTTGTTACACACATGTTGCGCCAACCGATATGGGGTGCTTGTTACACACATATTGCGCCAACCGATATGGGGTGCTTGTTACACACATGTTGCGCCAGCCGATATGGGGTGCTTGTTACACACATGTTGCGCCAACCGATATGGGGTGCTTGTTACACACATGTTGCGCCAGCCGATATGGGATGCTTGTTACACACATGTTGCGCCAGCCGATATGGGGTACTTGTTACACACATGTTGCGCCAGCCGATATGGAATGCTTGTTACACACATGTTGCGCCAACCGATATGGGGTGCTTGGTACACACATATTGCGCCAACCGATATGGGGTGCTTGTTACACACATGTTGCGCCAGCCGATATGGGGTGCTTGTTACACACATGTTGCGCCAGCCGATATGGGGTGCTTGTTACACACATGTGTTGCACATGTTGCACCAACCGATATGGGGTGCTTGTTACACACATATTGCGCCAACCGATATGGGGTGCTTGTTACACACATGTTGCGCCAGCCGATATGGGGTGCTTGTTACACACATGTTGCGCCAACCGATATGGGGTGCTTGTTACACACATGTTGCGCCAACCGATATGGGGTGCTTGTTACACACATGTTGCGCCAGCCGATATGGGGTGCTTGTTACACACATGTTGCGCCAGCCGATATGGGGTGCTTGTTACACACATGTTGCGCCAGCCGATATGGAATGCTTGTTACACACATGTTGCGCCAACCGATATGGGGTGCTTGTTACACACATGTTGCGCCAGCCGATATGGGGTGCTTGTTACACACATGTTGCGCCAGCCGATATGGGGTACTTGTTACACACATGTTGCGCCAGCCGATATGGAATGCTTGTTACACACATGTTGCGCCAACCGATATGGGGTGCTTGGTACACACATATTGCGCCAACCGATATGGGGTGCTTGTTACACACATGTTGCGCCAGCCGATATGGGGTGCTTGTTACACACATGTTGCGCCAACCGATATGGGGTGCTTGTTACACACATGTTACGCCAACCGATATGGGGTGCTTGTTACACACATGTTGCGCCAGCCGATATGGGGTGCTTGTTACACACATGTTGCGCCAACCGATATGGGGTGCTTGTTACACACATATTGCGCCAACCGATATGGGGTGCTTGTTACACACATGTTGCGCCAGCCGATATGGGGTGCTTGTTACACACATGTTGCGCCAACCGATATGGGGTGCTTGTTACACACATGTTGCGCCAACCGATATGGGGTGCTTGTTACACACATGTTGCGCCAGCCGATATGGGGTGCTTGTTACACACATGTTGCGCCAGCCGATATGGGGTGCTTGTTACACACATGTTGCGCCAGCCGATATGGAATGCTTGTTACACACATGTTGCGCCAGCCGATATGGAATGCTTGTTACACACATGTTGCGCCAACCGATATGGGGTGCTTGTTACACACATATTGCGCCAACCGATATGGGGTGCTTGTTACACACATGTTGCGCCAGCCGATATGGGGTGCTTGTTACACACATGTTGCGCCAACCGATATGGGGTGCTTGTTACACACATATTGCGCCAACCGATATGGGGTGCTTGTTACACACATGTTGCGCCAGCCGATATGGGGTGCTTGTTACACACATGTTGCGCCAACCGATATAGGGTGCTTGTTACACACATGTTGCGCCAACCGCTAAAGGGTGCTACACACATGTTTTGGTCCAGCACATTCGATTTGACAGCATTGTTTGAAGAACAGCCCAACCATTGCAATTACTTTACATACTCCACTTTCAGGTGGCTTGTGCCGATCGGCAAACTTTGTTCGGCATCTTCTCTCGCTTAATCATGTCTGGGTCGGCTTGACGCAACTCGAGAAAAGCCGAGCGACTTTTTCCCAAACACATCTACAACAATCAATCTGCCTAGACTTTTCCCAACTATGTTGGAGTCGCCTTCCAGACTAACCGGATGCAGCTGAATACCATTATTTTGAATATCTGAAGTCCTATCATAGTTACTGGGTAATACAATACCCATTGGTTAGACTGGTTGTCAGACTTTCGGGCTTCTGACTACCCGCGTAACGTAACAACATATATCTACATACAGGGTGTAAAGACTTATCTCATAGCTGTTAGTCCAAACAAATGATCACAATGACGGGGAATGTTTACACCTGTTATGTTCGACTTTGCCGATCACGTCGATCCGAACAAGACACAGTGTGTAGCGCCCCTTACCAAATACGAAGCTAGTAGGATATTATTGGGCATTCTACCCCACCTTCCGTTCCATCGGCTCACTCCGTTCGCCTCGTCACTCTCGGTGGAGTAGAATGCCCAATAATATAAATGAAATCCACTGGTTCGGCGCCTATTCCACCCGATGGAATGATCATCTCCGTCACTCTCGGTGCAGTAAAATGTCTAATACTGGTTCGGCGCCTATTCCACCCGATGAAACGGAAGGTGGAGTATGAATTCCTACATAGTGCAGTAAAATACTGGTTCGGCGCCTATTCCACTAGGTTGAAACATTTGTTTGAGTTAGCGACAATGAGTTATAAATGTCGATGTAATACATTAATTGACTCATTATTAATATAACCGTTTCAAGGAGTCGTCATGAAATTTGTAAAACAACCGCAATCGTTACATGTAAACAAACTTTGTATTCAGTCTCAGGAGACTGGTTTTCGCCATGGAGAATTATTACCTAAATCGGTACGATGCATCATTTGCGGACCGTCAAATTGTGGAAAAACTAATTTATTAATCGGTCTTCTTATACACGAGAATGGTTTAAGATTTCAAAATGTTTATGTTTATTCGAAAACCTTGCAACAGCCCAAGTACGTTTTTTTAGAAAAAGTCTTGCAACGGGTACCAGGCATTTCATTTCAGAAATATCATGAAAATGAGCAAGTACTGAGTGTTCAGACCGCAAAACCGAATTCTGTAATTATATTTGACGATGTTGCTTGTGAAAATCAAAGTGGTATGCGTGATTATTTTGCTATGGGGAGACACAAGTTCATCGATTGTTTTTATCTAAATCAGACGTATAGTAAAATCCCTAAGCAGTTAGTAAGAGACAACGCAAACCTAATCATACTTTTTAAACAAGATGAAAGAAATATGAGACATGTTTATGATGAACACGTCAACACTGACATGACATGGCTTGAATTTCGTGAAATGTGTTCAAAAATATGGAGTGAGCCCTTCAGTTATGTTGTAATTAATAAAGATTGTGCAAAAAATAAAGGATGTTATAGAAATAAATTTGACACGTTTGTAATTTTTGATTAAGAGCACGAGTATATATTAAGACGTCACCGTTGAATTTACATTACTCTACAAACAGAGCTTAACCGGTTACAATACATTTAACAATTATGGAAAAATCTTTAAAGAGACAAATTGTTGATGCTGCAGCAGCTGTAAAGAAGAAGGTGCGAAAAATGCGAGATGTTGAGAATGAGAGTAAGCAAGCCTTGGAAACAGTTTTTAAACCTGTAACAGAGCCTCTCAACCAAATTGCTACAGCCAGTATGCAAACTCCTTTGCTGTATAGTAATGAAGATGAAGAATCTAAAGATCTGATAAGAGACGAAACGTTGCAAAAAGTCGCAATTGGTAGTGATGTAGAGGAGTCTGACACCAACAGTGAATCTTCGTATAAATCAGTTGAAAAAAGTGAAGGTCGTGATACATCATCCTGGTCAGTGTCTTCAGAAGCGTTAACAGACATTCCATTTGGTGTTTGAGTAGAACGCGGAAAATTGATGTTAGGTTCTGCTCATATAACAATCGACGATAGTTATATCATCGTGGCTGGTTATAAATACAAACATACGCCTGGTTTAAATCAACTACTGCTTAAGAAAGATATTGATTTAAGTTTGGTTACTGAAAATGACTTGCAATATTATAAGAAAATGTTACTTGATACAAATGCACATCGTCGTGATAATGACCCAAGTAAACCAATAAAAAGTAATAAGGGACAAAAATATTTACAAGTTATTAAACCTCTTTTTAAACTGCAAAGTACGGTTCAGGGTCATCATTCGAAAGGTAAAGGACTACCATTAACAAAAATCTGGAAAAATAACGTAGATTTTGTGTATTGGGATGATCCTAATGAATTGGTGGAAAGGTTAAAGTTATTAATAGCATCTCGAGATGCCGGCAACACAGGATTAGATAATGAAATAATATCCATTATTGAAGAATTACGTGAAAGTAAACTTATAAATAAAAAGGTGAAAAATTAACTATTGTTTAGTTCATCATCAGCCTTTACATAAAGTACACCTTAAACATGAATATAGATAAATTTGGACATTTTATTCATAAAAGAATGCGTTTGTCAGAACTGATTAATTTCAATGATAACGCGTTGTTAAAATCAGAAAGTGGAGATTTTGATTTAAAGTCTTCTAGATTGAGAGGAATTAGACCTCCATTAGAATCAGACGATGCTGTGAACAAGGATTATGTAGATCGAATGTGTGCTGATACGATAAAACAATTTAATAAGCTGATTGCATCATTGCGTGCTCAAATCATATTAGATGCACAAAAGTCTGTTCAGACTACTTTAAAAGTAAAGGAACCTGAGGTTTTGATTCATTTGGAAGAGAAGTTTTACTCCAAAGCAGATATAGACAAATTACTTAAAAATCTCAGTAATGGCAAAACAACAAATAGTAAATGAAATACACAAAGCGGCACGAAGAAACTTCCTTCGACGTTCTGTTATTCTCAAAGGGATCGATGATTTGTGGCAAGCAGATCTAATGGACATGCAAAACCTAAGAAAGTATAACAAAGGCTACAATTTCATTTTAGTGGTGATTGACTGCTTCTCAAAGTATGCCTGGGCAGAACCGTTAAAATCTAAAAATAAATCTGAAGTAACTCGAGCTTTTGAACGAATACTACTAAGCAGCAATAAAAATCCTGTTAATTTACAAACTGATATGGGCACAGAGTTTTATAACAACACATTCCAAACGCTAATGAAGAAGTACAACATAAACCATTACTCATCTTTCTCTACTAAAAAAGCTTCAATTGTAGAGCGACTAATTAAAACTGTTAAAAATAATTTGTACAAATATTTTAATCTCGTTGGAAATTATAAGTGGTTAGGAACACCTTTAGAAGATTTATTTAATACATATAATAACACAAAACATCGTACTATTAAAATTAAACCGAATGATGTTAATAAATCGAATGAACCCATCGTAAAAGAGAATATTAAAAACATATGTAATCATGTATCCATCCAGCGGAAGCCTAAGTTCAAAAAAGGTGACTGTGTTCGTATCAGTAAATACAAACACAATTTCGAGAAAGGTTATACTCCTAATTGGTCAACTGAACTCTTTACGATAAAAAAGATTAATAAAACTATACCAGTAACATACCACATAGAAGATCAACGAAAGCAAGATATATTAGGAACTTTTTACGAGCAAGAACTTCAAAAATCTAACTATCCTGGTGTTTATTTAGTAGAAAAAATACTTAAAAAGAAAGGAAAGAAACTATTCGTTAAATGGTTAGGTCTCAATAATGATGAAAACAGTTGGATTGATAAATCCTCATTAATAAATTAAGATATAAAAGAAATACTTTGTGAAATTTGTATCATTATTATTTAAGTAATGCAAGGTGGTGGACTAGTTAACAGTATAATATCTACCGTTCGAAGCTCATTTGCCTGGATACAATTATTGCGGACCAGGAACTAAACTTCATAAACGTTTGTTGCGAGGCGATCGAGGTGTGAATAAACTAGACGAAGCTTGTATGCACCACGATATAGCATATGAAAATCATACAGATTTACCTAATCGTCACAAAGCCGACTTACAGCTTTTGAACATGGCTAAACAGAGACTAAAATCAAAAGATGCAGGAAAAGGTGAAAAATTAAGCTCATGGTTAGTAAGCAAAGTCATGAAAGCCAAATTGAAATCTGGTTCTGGTGCCAAAACATTTAAAAGTTTAGTATCAAAAATAAAATCTAAAATAAAAAAGCTAAAACCCAAGGATAGTAAGTCTTTAATAAACTTGGCTTACTTAGCTGCAAAAAAGTTATGCCCCAAATTACACCAAATCAGAGTACCGAGAGTGATCCCCATACCGAAGACTGGTGGAGTTCTACCTTTAATTCCAATTTTTGCTGGCTTATCAGCTTTAGGACCTTTAGCTGGTGGTGCAGCTGGAATTGCAAAAACGGTGAATGATTATAAATCTGCTCAACAAAACTTGCGAGAGACGGAACGACATAATAGAACTATGGAGGGTTTAGCAGTGGATAAGGGTTTATACATAAAACCTTATAAAAACGGTAAAGAATTGTTTATAAAATCAACAAAAAACTGAACAAGAAGCTACCAAATCGCGCACTAACTAATGTAGACATCCAATACTACGCAAGAGACATCCCATATTTCCGAGGAGTATATATGAAAGATCAATTGCCAAGGAAGCCGAAACGTATGGAATGTGGTATTGTTAACTTAGACGATTCTAAAAACGAAGGAACGCATTGGGTAGCTTATGTAAAAGTATATGACTATTGTGATTATTTTGATAGCTATGGAAATTTAAAACCTCCATTAGAACTGTTACGATATTTTAAGAATTGTAAAGTTTCATATAACTACACAAGATATCAAAAATTTAACACTGTGAACTGTGGTCATTTATGTTTAAAATATTTGAGGACTTTTTGGAATAAAAATGTATAAAATAAATGATTTTATTTTATTTCAATCATTTGCAAGATGTCACTCACTTTGTCGATAACTGGAAACTCATCAATTTTATCTACGTACTATCCTAATACGTTACAACTAAATGGAGAATATGAGTGTGCTTTATTGCATTTTTCAACATTTAATTCTATACCAAATATTGATAAAAGTAATAACAAGTTCTATTATGGTTCAAACGAAGTTATTGAAATACCGGAAGGCACCTATGAATTGCAAGATATTTATGATTATTTAAAATCCGAAATAAAAGATGCCTCAATTAAATTACAATGCAATAACAATACTTTAAAAACTGCCATATATTGTTCAAAAGACGTTAATTTAAAGAAAGAATACTCTTTCAGTAGACTGTTAGGGTTTGATAAGCAGGTCTTAAAAGCAAATAAATGGCATGTGTCACAGCATCCAGTCAACATTTTACCGACGACTGTGGTAAGGATCGAATGTGACATTGTGAGCGGCTCTTACATAAACGGTGAACCAAGTCACATAATTCATGAATTACCACATGAATGAATCACCTGGTTACAGAATCATAGAAATCCCGAAGAACGCAATATATTTTCCAATCAATCAAAACAACATAAGCTGCATACATATCCGACTACTAGATATAAACAATCGCTTAATTAACTTGCGTGGTGAAGAAGTACAGCTGTATTTACATCTTAGAAGAAAAAATGATTGACTACAATAAATATATGTCTCAACAAATTAAAAATACCAGTTCTACTCAAGCTACCTACCAAATAAGACGTCGTTCTAAGAGCAAAATAAAATTAACTAAAGACAATAAGATATTTCTCAAAGCGATCGGATTGTTAAAATGAATATCTTAGACGTTTTATCCACTCCGACTTACGACAACAGTATAGAAGGAATCGAATTTCATTCGTACAAACCTTATGTAACAAGTTTCAACAGGAACGATGAAATACGCATACCTATCAACCAACAGGATCTTTACATATTACCATCAGCCAGCACTCTGTATTTGGAAGGAACCGTTATCGTTAGCAAAAAAGAATCAAAAGAGAAAGCTACTAGTGTTAATTTTACGAACAATGGACTACTCTTCTTGTTCCAAGATATTAGGTACGAACTAAACGGAGTGGAGATTGATAAAATAAAAAATGCTGGTATAACTACAACCATGAAATCGTTAATATCAATGAATGAGAATGAATCAAAAGTAGCTAGAGCTTGGGGTTGGAGTATCGATGGTATAAAAAATATTAATGGGGGAAGTTTTTCTGCGTCTATACCACTTCGGAATATCATCGGTTTCGCAGAAGATTTTAAAAAAGTTGTAATAAATAGTAGACATGAACTAATATTGTTACGAAGCAACACTAATTTGAACGCTGTAAAATTGAATACCGGAGAAATAGTGGAAGACATTCAAATCAATAAAATCATATGGCGCGTACCCCATGTGAAAGTATCGGACAAAGAAAAAATAAGTTTATTAAAACTGTTGGAAAAAGATCGACCGCTCCAGATGATATTTAGAAACTGGGATCTATACGAATATCCCACTTTACCTAGAACTACAAAGCACACCTGGTCTATCAAAACATCATCTCAAATAGAAAAACCGCGATATGTAATAATCGGACTACAAACAAGTAGAAAAAATAATGCAAGTTCTGACATGTCGCAGTTTGATCACTGCTATGTTCGTGATGTTCGAGTGTACCTTAATTCAACATATTTCCCGTATGAAAGCCTCAATGTGAACTTCGCTAATAACAGAATTGCTTTATTATACGAGCAATACATCAGATTTCAGCAGTCGTATTACGACCGTTGTTCGGAGTCTTTATTAAGCGAGAAACAATTTAAAGAATTAGCACCGTTGTTTGTTATCGATTGCTCTAGACAGATCGATAATCTGAAGACTGGACCAGTTGTGGATGTAAGGGTAGAAATTGAGAGTGATTCAGAAATACCAGATCAAACTTCAGCATACTGTCTCATTCTTAACGATTGCATTGTTGAATACAAGCCATTAAGCAACACAGTGAAGAAGTTATCATGAACGCGGATATTATCATTGTCGAACTCCAAGGATTTAAATATTTAGACAATAATTTTATTGTCAAAGAAGTGGCTATCGTAAGTAATGAGCACACACAGACGTTCTTGGTTAAACCACCGCATACGTTTTATTACTTAACTCAAGAAGAAAAGAAGCAGGTGCGGTGGTTGGAAAGAAATCGTGGAATTTTCTGGAGTGAGGGCTTTATAGACTACAGAGAGTTTCAACATGTCATCGTACCGTATTTAGAAAATAAAAAAATTATTACAAAGGGTTTGGAAAAGATTAAGTGGATTAAAGAGTTATGTGCAAACTGTGAAGTGATTGATATAGGTGAGAAAGGGTGTCCTAATTTTGCGACATTAAAAAAAAAGTTCTGTAAAAATAAAACTGATTTTAATTGTGTAAACCATAAAGTGAATTGTGCATTAAATAATGCGGTGTGTATTAGAAAATGGTATCTTGATAATAATATGTCTATATTTAATCTATTTTAAATTATTTTGTAATGTTCAGTTAATAAAAATGATTATGTACATAAGGTTGTTTTATTTAATAATATAATCTGGGTAACCTACATAACAAACTTAAAATTAGCTCTAATAAAATGAATTTAATTGAGTAAGTATTCTATTAATTTTAAAATATTGAAAACATAATTAAAACCTATAATGAGAACATTTCTTTAGAGCTAATTTAAAGTGGGAGTATGTTTTTAACATCAATAAAAGATAATTTAAATTATAAATATATTATTTATAATTTATATTTCATTTATTTATACATTAAACTTACATATTAACTAAAAACCTAACTAAGGGCTTAAAGTTTTCTTAATATTTTATTTTTTATTTACAAATTGTGATGATCTATGTGGAATCATTTTATTACACTAACAGATTAACAAATGAAATTATAATACCAATATTAAACTAATTATTTATTTCTACTGAATATACAAACTAGGTAGATACATTACTTACTTACTAATAATAATCATCACCACAAAGTTTCTTTGAAATTTTATTTATCAATGATTGTGTCTCTTCCATAACATTGTCCACCGGTTCACTAACTACATATTGTGCACTTAACAATACCACGTTCTCATTGTCATTTGAACTTGCAACACTTGCTTCTTGTCGCTCACTGATGTCTAATACTTGTATCTGGATCAGTCGTAAACCTTTTTTCTTTTCGTTGTTTATAACGAACGATTGACTTATAGAATGTTCAGGTGCCTTCCGTTTTAAACCCTCCCGTCTTGCTCTAGGCTTTTTGTTGATTGGTTCAGGTCTTTGTTGCTCTGGAACATGCCAGCTTAAACTTGGAGTTGGCCAACCTTGACCATATTGTGAGAAGATAAAATCAGGAGAATCGCACATTATTGATGATCTGAAACAAACAAAGTTATAATTATTGATAACAATTATGTTTAACAGCTTATGAAATAATTTTATAAATACGTATAAGCTTGTGCAATACTTACAATTTGTTTTGTTTTTATTCAACGTGATATGACCGCTCCGGCCGACTGTGTAATGATAGAATGACGTTCTACACAATAATATTACTGTGGAACGTGACTAATATGTAATTAGACTCCATAAAGCCATACGCTGTGAATCAATTTCATGTTTCAACATGTCCGAGCACCTGTTCGGTGTCAAATTCTACAATGCGCGTGCGAACTTCGAGGCACGAGTCCTTTTTCATCAAAAATGAACATTATATGTTTATCAAGTTGGAACCTGTGTGCTTTGTAATCAATCAGGAATGGA
Organism: Dicycla oo; assembly: GCA_948252095.1. NCBI lineage: Eukaryota > Metazoa > Arthropoda > Insecta > Lepidoptera > Noctuidae > Dicycla > Dicycla oo. Next base: position 17,988,672 of record OX411738.1, read on the forward strand.
AATAAAACAGATATAATTATAACCATTAAATACTATTTATTTATTTACTACCAATATAAGAAAACTTATCACATAGCGACATGGCATTTCATACAAACTTAAGTCCGAAGTTTTGGAAATGAATAATATGATTTAATAAAACTTGATACGTCTAAGCAGGATACGTCACAAAAAGTTAGTAGATTATATTTTAGGAATTTTACGAAATGCTGTGTCGCGTAAATGCTCTTAAAACTAATTAAGTACTTACTAAGTTCTAAAGTTTATACATATTTTGTTATAAGTAACAGTTAAAATAATAATATCTATTTGAGGCACCAAGAAAATTTAAATTTTTACAATTACATTACACATTATTTGACCTTACTTTAGGTAATTATCATTACATTTGAACGTTCTCTAAATACATTGTAAAAAATGTATCTACTGTAATTACTTACATTAAAAATAATGGCAATTCATTACTTAAATATAGTTGCATTACCCCAAGCTAAAGTAGATACCTTATCAATCGATAACAACCGCTTATCATCATAGCTTGAAAGTGCTACTTTATTTACATCCTGAGTGAAAATTTCATGTTTTATCGACTTAAACAAAACATTTTTTTTGCGAATGACGTTACAATTGTACAAAACGTTTTTATAATCTAACATATTTAAATTTTTCGTAACACATTTTTTTATACCTTTTGCTTTCTTTATTGTTTTGTCTAAAGTTTTAATACAATAAAGCTTTGAGCGCAGTCCTACGAATTCTTTGATAATTTTGCCACCCATTTCATCTTTAAATAACCCTGGAACCTTCTTATTAATAATTGGTAAGTTAAATTCGTTGTTTAAGTCGTAGTTGCTGGTATCAAAATATTTTAGAAAATGTTCATTGATATCTTGATAAATGTCATCAGTATTTACATCATAAACCAAACTATCCGTATCAGTATAACACAATTCAATTCGGTTACCATAAAAAGGCTTTATGATTGAATAATGGAAGTCATACATGTGACTCTTAGATAATTCCAATACAGTAAATCCTATATATATATTGGTTTATTAAGAATAACGCGAGAAGGCTTCATTTGGATTGCCACTAGATCATCAGAAAATACTGAGGCGCTATGAAAATATGGACTGCCGATCAATTTCTCAGCACAAGTAGTCTTTTTTGTTTTATTGTTCAAGTCACACCACTTGTTTGCTAACTTAACATCTATTCGATGCTCATTATTTTCCAGAGTCTTTCCAAAAATACTATTGTTCAATAATTTGAAAAAAATCTTGTTCAAACGTTGACTCTGCTTTTTGACGTAACTGGGTGTTAATATCAATATATTGTTTTAAAAAACAGCTTTGCTTGAAAACAATTGCACGATGAATCCTTCGTAATACCAATCCGTGTTGCAAGCATTTTTTTAAATGTATGTAATGAATAATATAGTGGTATTTGTCATACAAATTCGGAATTAATTTTTTATTCTTACCACCGGGTGGGACGAATTTTTCTGAGCAAAATGGAAAGTCATTATGTTCAATGTGCAATGTTGTAGGATATAATAAATCAACTTCAAGAATATAACCGTTTTCCGCAGTATCGCTTATATCTATTAAGTTCAACTGCAAATCATCTATTTCCTGTCTACTCATGAATCTAAAATCCGAATGAGGCAAATATTGACACATGCTATAGCCATATAAATTGTTACAATCTAAATAAATAATAAATGAATTCGGAAGGGATGGGTCGTAAGAATCCAAGTATTTATGATTGGCTTGGGCATGTCTTCTGGAACACATACAAATACCTCCTCTAATACCTGTTTGTATCATCCTATAAATTTGAACATCACTTATCAATTCTAATTTAATTCTAGTTTTCAAAAGCATTGCATCGAATGATAGACTTGGTGCTGTAAGATAGAACGCGGGATCCAGATTGTAATGTCGTTTACATGTTTTTCTAAAACTTTCAAACACGTCTGTAAGCAAAAGAACGTCGGCTTTAAGGTATAAATCTGTATACATACCCATGTTACGAATATTAAATACTGACCAAACGGACTGAGCGTGTTCATAGTCTTCATCAGCAATTGACTCATTAGTTAAAGAGTTAAAAAAAAATTTTTTGGAGGGTAAACACGTATCTTCGTAAAGTTTCCATTGAGACATATAGTCGTACGGATAAACTCCTTTACGGGTAAGTAGATCGAATTGTGTTTTTTCGGGAAAATAAAATTTTAATTGTTTAAATTCTTGTTTTTTCATTGTACTAACCAACTTTTCTAAGCTTGTTCCTAAAAACTTGAAAGAATCTACAAATCGTACCTGTATGCTTTCATTATCGGAAATCGGAATATACTTCGTGAAAGAAATATAATTTTCTTTTGTTTTAGGTATGACTTTAATAGATCCTGGAGCTTTACCTAATTCTTTTATGAAAAGGTGGCAATCATAACCCGATAAGTTATGAAAAAATACAGGCAGAAACTTAGGCATTTTATATTGTAGGTTACAGTAACTGTGAGCTGCGCCACGATATTTACCAGTCAAATGACAATGATCGCGAACCCTATCACCAAACAAGAAATTCTCGCAAATATGACATGTATCAGAGTTTTCAAAGTCGAGAGCATTCTCATTCGTGTAAATCATAGGAATGGTATTATTTAAAATTCTATAAAGCTTTTTAGCGTCTTTATAGATAGACTTCACAAATTTCGAAACGCAATCCAAACCACGATACGAAACGTAACGATTATAGGTTTCATCTAGAGTGCATGTAATATGATAAGCGAAAGCGATGGGCACATGTCGCTGTCTCGTAACGGTGCTCGCCTGAGTTGGGTCAGGTTCGCAGGAGTCGTACCGCTCTAGCATTGTTTCAAAATCTGCATATATAACGAATGGCACAAATTGCTTTCTACCATAATTTTCAAACTGAATGAAAGAACCCTTTGGAGGTAGTTCAGTAGCAACTCCTCCACAACTGTGTGAATTCAGATCATCACATGAATCAAAGAACATTAAACAAACATCACAAAAGTATAATTTACTGTGGTGTCTTGTTATTTGATTTTTAACAAGACGAGGTAAATCCTTAATGAGACAGTAATGTGATAAATCATCTTTTTCTAAGTAAAGTAAATGAATCACTTTTCTCTTCAAAGATTTTGGTTTATAAAACGGTCCAATCACGGAATTATTTTTAAAGCCATATATATATATACAAATTTCAGGGTTATTTAATTCGAATCGAGCAATATCTGAGAAACTCAATGGAAATTGAATGTCTTTTATATTTAACACGCTTTGAAAATGGGGGTAAGATGATACTCTTTCAGGATGAGTTTTAGCTGGATATAAAGCAGCAACAACTGACCATAAAAAGCAATAATTATCTTTATTATGAATATTAATACATGCTTTTTTTGATTTAATTGATGTCGGCAACTCGATAAAGCTTGAGCCGCGCAAAGGTTGGTATTTGTTAACATTAACTTCCAAATACGAACTGTTTAAAAATGTCCACCCACTGTCACGATCTTGAAATTCTTCTATCTTTTTTTTCAACGTGTTTCTAACCTGAGATGCTAATGAATCATAATCATAATTCTGATGTACTACATAATTCTTTGTAGCAAATGATTTCATCTCCTGACTATCATTTTTAACCATCAAAAACAAAGCAAAATATTCAAAATTAATTTTTAGACAGATATGATCCTTAAGAGATTTGTTTATTAATGTCTTGATTTTTTCTTGACTGTTATTAAAAAACGAATCTAAAGAATAATTTTCATTAGTATCAATAATTCTATAAGAAGCTATACGATTTAGAAATGCAGAATGAATTAATTCAACACCTTCGCAAACGTATGAAATATTTTTATTTTTATGATCGGTACTGCGTAGATGACCTGTCCAATGACTGCGCTCAACAGATATGTTACAAACAGTGCAGAAAGGCATTCTATCGTAATTAATTACTTGCTAAGTTTAAAAATAAAGATTTATTTTGGATGCCCCAAATTTAAATTTTAAATGAATAATGTAACTTATTTAAACATTTTAAATAAGTTACATTATTCATTTAAAATCTTATCACTATAAATACGGGCTCTGAGTCATCGAACAACTCGTGAGCCTTATGCATGAATTTTTGTAGTGAGTTCCACTGCGAGTTACCTTTATCCAGTTGCAGTTTTAATCTTTATTTTGGATGCCTCAAATTAAAATTTTAAAATAATAGTGTAACTTATTTAAAATGTATCTTATCGCTATAATATACCGGCTCTGAGTCATTGAACAACTCGTGAGCCTTATGCATGAATTTTTGTAGTGAGTTCCACTGCGAGCTACCTTTATCCAATTGCAGTTTTAATGCAACTTGGGACTTCTTCCAACGCTCCTCAGGAGCAGTGGAGATGATGTCTTCTTTATGGTACACCTTCAGTTCCACAAAGAAGGCACCCCTTAGATCCGCTGTCCGTCGTACCTTCCCGTTGGCGACGCGGGACAGCAAGGATGAACCTAACTCCGACTGCGGAGGAAGGCCATCTAAGTCTTCCAAACCGAAAAGATCGGTGCTCCCTGGTTTCTTGTTACTGTAAACAAATTAAATTTTATTTTAATAATCTAGAAGAAACACTTTTCTAGATACAAACTTATGATGAGAGAAAAATAAGTATGTACTTAAAATTATTTTTGCAAATCAAAGTTCTCTATTGAAATCTACTTTATATTAGAATATGTGAAAGTAATAACTTAGAAAATAAAAATAGTCATAAACTACCTTGATCCTAATTCCACGACCGAGGAAGCTTTGCGCTTTGTTGTTTTTTTCGTAGGCTGGCTCTTGCTCGGCACGACCTTTGTAGCAGTCGGCGGGCTCTTTATGTAGTCGGACACACGGGAAACGTCGGAGTCAGACCTAAAACACAAGATAAAAAGTACTTAATATTTTATATAACAAAACAAATAACCGTTTAAGGTTTTTTTTTGAGATACAATAATCAATTTATGACAGGATGAGAACAGTTACATCAGCCGGCAGGCAGAAACCAGGTCCGTAGCTAAGTAACAGTCACTATGGATAGATAGAACATGATAATTACAACAGCCGGCAGGCAAAAACCAGGTCCGTAGCTGAGTAGCAATCACGATGGATAGATATAACATGTTAATTACAACAGCCGGCAGGCAAAAACTAGGTCCGTAGCTGTGCATTATGACTACAAATTTAAAATTAAGAAGTACTCACTTACATGTTTTAAAGTTGATTTTAAAGTACTGCTAGTACTACTTGTCACTTTGAAGATTCTGGAGCGAATGTAATTTATTGATTGAAATTAATTCGTTTATATTCACAAAAAATACAATTTAAGCATAAAATAGATCGTTTCAATTTTAAACTCTAAGTACATGTCTTACAGTTGTATAAAAAAATATGTCGTTTATGTCATATTGAACCATATTGATCGCATACCAATTTCGCTAAATTGCAATTTGTTCATGAGAACCGCAAAATAAAGCCGACAAAGTGAACCCGATCCCTGTTATTCTTTATGACTCAATACTGAATTAATATGTATAATTAATTGAATAATTGATGTATGTTTGTTGAGAATTTTTATCATCACAATTACGTTTATGCGAGAGGTGAAACTCGTAGGTAGATCGCGTCGTTGAAAGTAAATTTTGTGAGCATAGTTGACTCAAGAAGTAAGTAGGTAGTTGAAAATAATCGTAACTATTTTGATAATAAACCATTTTGTAATACGCACAAACCAATCCGTGTGGTTGTTAATGTTAAGTTGCAGTTAAACTCGGGACTAATATTATAATCACATAAAAATACTACTGTGGAATAAGTTCATTTAAAAATACTCACAAATAAAATTTTAATTCGTATTATTAAATAATCACTTATACCCACAATTAAAGAATCCAAGAAACTGTATCGTGTGGGAATCGAACACACATGTCTGAGTTATGGTTTTATAGTTGTCTAATTTATCGATAATAACTTTAGTTTAACTTTAGCATAGGTACTATTATAATGCTCCCAAATAATCTTGTTGTGCACAGGGTTCTCTTTTATCTAAGTTAAAATCGCGCCCGATCGAAGTGGGTAATGGTTCAACCAATAATACATGTTGTACTTGATAAAAAATATATCATATAAATATTCATATAAATAAGATTATATAATCTTATTACCTAGAAGAATGAAACACAATAAATTAGAAGCGATTACAAACTTCAAATATAAATACGAAAACAATATTTAGGAAGTTCTATAAAAGACGAATTCAGTGAAGATTTATTAAGAATAAGAAGGTATAAGTATTATTTTATTATAGTTTATATAAACTAGATTACAACAAATCTAGGTAAGACATAGTAGGTATGTGAAGTACCTAGACAATTCTGTATAAACCTAAATTTAATTAAATACTACAACGTGAACGACGATCATGTTACATTCAACATTATAATTCTTTTAACACACACACATACCTACTCAAGATGCAATGAAGTTCAAAACTGCTTAGACTGCATGTTGCAAGATTGCAGCCTTGCACATATAAAATACCATTTACACTACGTGGTTACAACTGTCTGATGAAAGCGATCAGGTTAAGGAACGGTGCGGTGACGCCGGACAATACGTGTGTACTGTTTTGAGAACGACTGTGAAAACGTGTTGCACACGCAGCATACACCTGGGTGAATATTTGACCTTTTAACCGCCCGTCATTACCTTCCGCCAAAAGTTGATGAAGGAGAATATATTTAATGAAATATTTCAGCAATTCCTGATTCTGGTCCTTAAGCAGATTCTGGGAATTGATGAAATATTTCATTAACGATATTCTCCTTCATCAACTTTTGGCGGAAGGTAATGACGGCGGTTAAAAGGTCAAATATTCACCCACCTATAACTTGTTTTTATTAGGCTGACTAACTGACCACGGTTTCCGACGCTGCCGTCAAGCGGTTCGCAACTGAGAACGGCGCGGGTATCGTCGAGTGTAAAAGTACCTTGCTAACTGCTGGTGTCGATTACAAAGCGATATATTGTTAGTTAGTAACAGTTAGTAGTGAAGTGGAGCAAGGTAGTGCTCTCTGTTTGAATTAATTAAATTAAAATTTGGATGTCCTCGAGCCAATCTGGTCACAAAATAGAATGTGTGGGTGCCTCCGGGTATGCACTATTTCTTACTTTTGTGGAGAGACATGAGACAATCTGTCCTGGATTTTAGTTTAATGTAGGGTAACTTAAAGTTCAGATGATCCTCGAGCCAATCTGGTCACTTAAGCGGAGTAAGTGTGTAGCCTATTAAGGTTATGAGCTACCTCTAATTTTGTGGAGAGATATGAGACAATCTGTCCTGAATTTTAGGCTACCAGTTCAAGTAGCGAGCACCCTTATTTGTTAATAAGTAAACTAGTGTCGACTGAATGACTTAATTAAAATAACGGTAACGCGGTAAGTTAATATTGAGTTTTAGAAATAAAGTGTTCCTCTCACTGTGGCCAAGACACCTTTAGCCATCATCGATCCTATGAGTCTGTGGGATCGGCGGTGAGAAAACCATTTCCTGTGTACATTGCACGACGTACACAAACCCCTATTCCTACCCAAGTTCCGTCTGTTCCCGTAGGTCTTCTGGTAACAGACTTCCCTCACGTAAAACCAACGTAACCTACGTTTGGTGTGGTTTGTATGGTAGGCTAGGGCGTTAGGATAACTAGGGGGCTACATAGCCACATCGTACGCACTTAGAATAACGGCCGTACTAAGCTGTAAGTCACGGTGCGCACTTTTGGTGTGGAATAGGCGCCGAACCAGTATTTTACTGCACTATGTAGGAATTCATACTCCACCTTCCGTTTCATCGGGTGGAATAGGCGCCGAACCAGTATTAGACATTTTACTGCACCGAGAGTGACGGAGATGATCATTCCATCGGGTGGAATAGGCGTCGAACCAGTGGATTTCATTTATACAGGGTGTTTGGTGCATCGTGTGCCAAATTGAAATGGTCAACTGGGGGGGTCACCTTCTATCCTTTCAGACCCCTAAACACTTCTCATGCCCTGTGGCTTTTTTTTCATCGACTTTTTATTTTTTTATAAAAAAAATACCCAAATTTTGCATTCAATTACAAAATAAAAAAAATGTGTAAGTCGTAGACTCTGAATTTTAATTTTATTTAGATGTGTATTGTATTACAGTACTTTTAAATTAAAAATTAGTGACATTAGCCATCTAGTTTTTTTTTAATTTACTCGCAAAGTTTCGGATTTCAATTAAAGCTGTCCATGTTACAGCTATTTACGTGGCTATAAAAAAAAAACCAAAAGCGACCGGGATCTTCCAACTCTCTCAAAAATTCTCTAGTCTATCTTCTTGCTAGTGATGTGCCACATGTCATAAAAATCTTTTTACAACTTTGTAAATTAGCTAGAATAATTGTGAATCGAGTCACAAAATATTAAATTCCAAATTCAAAAGAAAAAAGTCTTTTTGCGTAATTGTTACTTAAGTAACAGGTAAAATTTGTTTTCTCACTCTCGCGAAGTAAAATCTATCTTCTATCTCTATCTTTCTTGCATAGCGTACCTAAACTAGTTTGAACAAACGACGAACTGCCACCGACGCGGCGACGCCGTCAATCCGTCATTCGTCAGTCAGTCGAGACATCACTGCCTCTGCTACCTGACGTGTGTGTTAGTTCACCGTACTCCGCGATTTTTTCATTTTGTTACTTTGTTTTGTTGAGTTTTGTTGGTTTTTGTTACGTTTTAACTTTTGTTGTTATTGTTAAACTTTGTTGATTTTTTGTTGTTGCAATGGCGACGTTCTCTAACGAGGAATATGCTGACATCATGATGGCTTATGGAGCCGCCAATGGTGTCGCTCGTGCAGCGCAACGAACTTACCAGGAACGTTTTCCTGGTAGACGACTACCTGGCCGCAGAGTCTTCCAAGACACATACCGACGCATACGCGAGACTGGCAGTGTCACTTTTCATGAACCAAGAGGCCATATTGTGCGACATAATGTTGAAGTGGACGAGAGAATACTGGCACTTTTTGAGGAAGACCCTACAAGAAGCATCAGAAATGTGGCAGCACATCTTGATATTTCAATATGGAAAGTGTGGAAAGTTCTTCAGCAAAACGAAAAACATCCATTCCACTACACTCCGGTGCAAGGTACGTAATTTTGAACTAACTTTAAACCCGTACACACTTTGTTTGACGATACCTTTGTTTAGCAGGTAATGGGTATGACGTCACTACTTCCAGGTAGTGAACCAGCCCATACAAACGGTCCGACGCCGCCGGTCATTAAAAATCTCATTGTGCAATTATTTACTGCTCAACAGGAATTTAAAAGAGTTCTTTGTTTGTAGGTCTTGAGGGTGGCGACTTTGACAGACGAGTGGCATTCTGTCGGTTTATGTTACACACGGATGTGGATGATCCTAATTTCTTAAAAAGAATATTGTGGACTGATGAATCCAAATTTACCAAAGAAGGGATCCTCAATCTTCACAATCTGCATCACTGGACAAACAAAACGGAAAACCCACATGTTAAAAGGCAGAAATCTTTTCAAAGGAGGTTTAGTGTAAACGTTTGGGCAGGAGTGATTGGGAATCAGGTAGTTGGACCGCATTACCTGCCCGATAACCTCAATGGCGATAACTATTTGGAGTTCCTTCAAAATGACCTGCCCGAATTAGTGTCCAAGGTGCCCGTATTTAATGAAAATGTTCCCAAAGTATTCCAGCATGACGGCTGTCCCGCGCATTGGCGTTTGACTGTGAGGGAATATCTTGACGATGTGTTCCCCAATGCGTGGATTGGTCGCGATGGCCCTATTGCATGGCCGGCACGTTCCCCAGACCTAACTCCGCTAGATTTTTATGTCTGGGGACGTGCCAAAGACCTGGTATACGCCACGGAGGTTCCGACTAGGGAGGTACTACTTCAACGCATTGAAACGGCGTTTAATCAAATTAAGGAGGAAATACGACTTCGTACAACAACTGTGGAAATACGAAATAGATGTCGGGCCTGCATTCGCAATAGCGGCCAACAATTTGAGCAGAATATGTAAAAAATGATTAAATAAATGTTAAAAATGCAATTATTTTTTATTTCTAGTAACCGTCCCCCCCAAAAAAGAGAGATACGAGACAGATTTTACCTTACAAGAGTGAGATAACAGATTAAATGAGTTCTAGAGGTATAATTTAAGTAAAAATATTTTTTTAAATCATAATTTCAAATTTAGTATTTTGTGACTCGATTCACAATTCTAGCGAATTCACAAAGTTGTAAAAAGATTTTTATGGCATGTGGCACATCACTAGCAAGAGGATAGACTAGAGAGTTTTTGAGGGAGTTGGAAGATCCCGGTCGCTTTTGGTTTTTTTTTTATAGCCATGTAAATAGCTGTAACATGGACAGCTTTAATTGAAGTCCGAAACTTTGCGAGTAAATTAAAAAAAAACTGGATGGCTAATGTCACTAATTTTGAATTTAAAAGTACTGTAATACAATACACGTCTAAATAAAATTAAAATTCAGAGTCTACGACTTACACTTTTTTTTTATTTTGAAATTGAATGCAAAATTTGGGTATTTTTTTTATAAAAAAATAAAAAGTCGATGAAAAAAAAGCCACAGGGCATGAGAAGTGTTTAGGGGTCTGAAAGGATAGAAGGTGACCCCCCCAGTCGACCATTTCAATTTTGTTGCACCAAACACCCTGTATTATTGGGCATTCTACTCCACCGAGAGTGACGAGGCGAACGGAGTGAGCCGATGGAACGGAAGGTGGGGTAGAATGCCCAATAATATCCTACTGAAGCTAGTTGCTCGTTCTAAAGCGTAAATTCCTATAGGCAATAAAGTCCATGGTTATTGTAACAATCACCCTTGAGCTGGGACTGCTCCTTGTCAGCGTTGTCAGCTGCTCGCTGCGCGTCGAGGCAGGTGGCGCTGCCGGGGGGGTGCTTGCGTTCCGCCTCGTCCGCGCGGCGCTTGCTGCCGTCCATGTGCACCTGTGAGACATTGTGAATATGAAATCATTCAGCCTGTCGGTCAAAGTCTCCTTGGTATGCTAGCTTTAAAAAATAGTATTTTTCTTCCAAGTTGAAATTTGGTACACATATGAATTACTGTGACCCAAACATGGATGTGTAACTTAAATAAATACATTTTGAATTGGGAGTCGCTTTTGGGAGACAAATAAGAAAACTAAAAAAAAAAACGTATCAATCATTCTGCATATCGACGCTTTGAAAAAGATGCTTGTGGAAACGTGCTTCGTTTTCGCTTAGCGTTCTTTCCGACTTTTTTTATTTTTGCTCGGCTTAGGGTCAATTCCCACTGAAAGAGCAGCGGTCGGCAGCGGCCAGCAGCAGCTTTAATATTAAGAACCTTATCTACGTGATTAAAAAGTTCATAGTCATTTGAAGGCAAAGGAGGGACCGCGCTGCCCCTCGCGGCGCCGCCCCTCCATTGCCTTCAAATGACTATGAACTTTTTAATCACGTAGATAAGGTTCTTAATATTAAAGCCGCTGCCGGCCGCTGCCGACCGCTGCTCTTTCAATGGGAATTGACCCTTATAAGGGTCCTAGCGTAATTTTGAATTCCTCAAGAATTGGGCTACCAAATGCAAAAAGAATTTTTGAAATCCGACTGGTAGTTTCAGAGATTAACGCGTTCAAACAAACAAATCAAACACAACAAATCTTTGTAAAGTTTATGCAACGAACTGAATAAGACGCCAACGTGTGAACAATGCGGAGCGCACCAAGACCCTTTGATGTATGTCATGTACGAAAAACCGGCACTATTTGGTTGGCCGGCCAGCGCTGGTCGCCAACTAAACCGACATACGCCAAGTAGACCTACAAACGTTGGCCCAACATACTGGTCTCGCACCTTAGCCCAATGTGTCTCGTTAGTATCCCTCAAAGCGTTAAGTTTGTTCTTGGGACAAATTCATCCCAGCTACGGAACTCTTCATTGTGCGTGGTCCGATACGCACTTAGCCTGTTTTTTTTTTGTTTTTGGAAAAGGGAAATCGGTAAGCATCAACATCATCAACAACAAAAATGGCAGCAATTGGTTTTGTTTTCAAGTACCTATTTGAGGTTTTTGGTTCTAAATAATATAATAATGAGATATCAGGATTCAGAATTTAAGTTGTGACGTTACCTTGCTGGTAGCCGGCACGAGCTTGGAACCGGGTGGCGCCTTGATGATGGGCGGCTCCACGACACCCAGCCGCTTGATAGGCTGCACGATGATGGACATAGCGTACAGCTGGAAGTCGTGCTTCGGACGCTCTACCAGTGGGATGTTTTGGAGGTAGCTGGTGGAAGATACTACCATCAATCAATACTCTGCCTAGCCTTTTCCGCTTTCAGTCTAACCAGCTGAATACCGGTGTTTTCCATGACATGCCTATCTGACCCCCGGTCCTCCGCAATCTAGTTACTAGGTAACACGATACCCCTTGGCTGTCGGAATACATACGTATTGTACCTATGGACGCTTTTACCTTTGGACATTGATTATATTAAAAAGAGGAGGAGCTCGTGGCTAAGCAATGACAGCCGCACGGGTCGATCCATCAGGTTAAGCTACGCTTGCCGGGGTTGGTCTGTGGATGGGTGACCATCTTTTCATACCGAGACTCCTCCGTGCCTCCTCAGAAAGCACGTTAAGCCGTTGGTCCCGGCTGTCATTCGTGGATCTTTGACAGTCGTTACGATTCGTCAGCAGCCCGAATGTCTGACAACCAGTCTTACCAAGGGGTATCGTATTACCCAGTAACTGGATTGTGGAGGTCAGATAGGCAGTCGCTCCATGTAAAATACTGGTATACAGCTGCATCCGGTTAGACTGGAAGCCGACCCCCACATAGTTGGGAAAAGGCTAGGCAGATTGATTGATTTTCATTGATTATATTTAAAAAAAAAACTACTAAAAATATAATATTGCAACACTGTGGTGGCATTTATATTTTCTAGCAACACCAGTGAGTGGCGTGACGCTATCGGTGTTGTGTGCAGTGTGAGGCCATTTTAGAGATAGTCTGAAATGTCCATAGGTACAATACATGACCCTACATATAAACTAAATACTTACGAGAATGCCATCAGCTTGGGAGACGTGAAGGTAAGCAGACAAGGAGCACCATCGTCCTATAACACATTCATGTTATAATACTCCGTACACGAAGCTAAGTTATAAAGCGTGTATCAGAAATGTGTGGTTAACTTTAGGGGTGTGTACAGACCGTCAAACTGAACAACTCGCGAATAAAATAATCGTGCGTCCCATACATTTGGGTCGACATTTTGTATCATGCATGTCATGCTATATTTTATAACCCAATTAAAAAAAGAACTCCACCTAAATAGATATCAACAAGACATCACAGACAGACGAAATAAAATAACATCGATTTTCATATAGCCGGAGTCACACGTAACCTCATTCCACCGGCCCCCTTCTACCATCGGACATCTAGACGCACTGCCAGTTACCATCCCTACCTGGTTGCTATTCCACCAATTCGCACTAAGCGCTTCCAAATGTCTTTTATAATGCGCACAGCAAAAGAGTGGAAATCACTACCTGCGTCTGTGTTTCCGAACGCAAACAACCCTAATCTCTTCAAAGTGAGTGTGAACAGGTTTCTTCTGGGTAAGCTCAGTCCATCGTCGACTTTGTCTCTGTCGCCTCTGACCTAGACTACAGTCAAGAGCAATCCCATAACAAATAAAAAAAATATATATATTTAGTAATCTTACTACTTACTAATATTATAAATGCGAAAGTTTGGTTAGATGTTTGTTACTCAATCACGTCAGAACGGCTGAACAGATCTGGATGAAAGGAGATCATTCAACTTCCATACATTTTTGGACTAAATGTGAAAATGATGGCCAAACAAAAAAAGGATATTTTCCGAAAGAATACGTTTTTCTTTATTTATTTCCTTTTTTGTTTTATTTATATACTATTATTATTGTTACTAATATATAATGTAAACAGGATTTTTCAAACCCTTATAACAGCGCAGGAAATGATCCTACACATTTGGTTCATACTAAAAGTGAAAAGAATAACATGTTCTAACGGAGTATAACTATTTTTAACGACTTCAAAAAAAGGAGTTATCAATTCTACACGTATGTATGTAATATTATTGGAACTGCGAGATATTCACATAAATGACGATCTATTAGGGCTTCCAAACAAATATACAAAATTTTATAGATGTATGTTTGTCCACGCATTTCTCCGAAACTATTAATCGGATCGTGACAATTCCTTTTTTATTGACTTACATTTACTTCAACTTAGGGCACAGTGAAAGGCTCATCGAAATCGGTTCTGTACTTTTCAAGATAATTGACTAATACGTGTAAGTGTGACGGACTGCCTTATTTATACGAGCTACGGGTGTTGTGTCAAAGGGAAAACATCACAAAACAAGGTTCTCAGTAATGGAAACAGTTAGGATGACCCAGCTTTCAACATTTATTGAGCACGGTTGCTACTAGATGATACTTTCTGAAGGTCTGATGATGACTCTTTACACTTCTTTTTTTATTATCTTTGAAAAATGTATGCAGTTTATTTAGTTGTTTGTTTATTGCTGCAAATTATTTATAATCACTTTCTAACCTCCAAATTCTATAACTACACGTAGTAACTACGCCAAAACACAATGTTAGCGTATTTTACGGTACACGTACCTGGTCACCTGCGTACGTAAAGGTCCATACATTTTGGAACATCTCCTTTTTGTCACTACCATCTTCTTTTAAACTGCACCGTTTGCCTTATCACATCATTTTTCTTATTTATTTTTATATTAGAGAAAATTATAAAAAAGTAGACTGATTACTCTGACTCACAATAGCATCGACCCTGAGCCCCGTAGGTCCACAAGCGTGTGGCTCCAGCATGTAATACTGCGGCGCGCCAGGAACACGCCACACAGCCACGGCATAGGGCACCGACCACAGGATGCCGTGTGAGTGAGCCTCGAAGAAACGCTCCAGCGCCGATCTGGAAGAAAGAATAGAAGAGGAAAGAAGAGAAGAGGTATGAAGAACAGGATGTAAAGTTCACTCGTCCACGGTAGTAAAGATCCTCCGACCAGATGGATGTCGTTTCTGGTGGACAACTGCCCATCGATTAATATTGGGACGTTGTATATACGCTAGTCGCTCGGTAAACTTTGCTTGCGCGATGCAGAATTTTGCGTGACGTCAGTGTGATGCGTAGTTCGCATGTGGCGTTGTAGATGCCGCCACAAATAACTTTTATTTGGCAACATTTCATGAAAGTAGTCTGATTTTGTGCCCGGCAATAGGCTCGTCCCTTGTTCCATGGGACTTTAAACACATCTGGCAAAATGTGGGTGTACACCTCTGCCTAACCCTTGGGGAATACAGACGTGATGATATGTTGTAGATGTATATGCAGTTCACGAAAAACAAAAAACATAAAAAAATGTTTTAACAACGACTGCAGTGCAGCAGTGTGTACCTCACGGCTGCGTAAAAGAAGTCCATTGCAGCTTTCATGTTGTATGGCATTAATGCTGTGAAAACAGTGGACCCAGTGGTATCTGCCCCGAGTTATATATCGGCCGTAGGTTCGAACTCAGGCAGACGCTTTACTTTGTGTAATTTATTTCATCACCACTGCTCTCAAAACTCTCTCGGAAAACATCGTGAGGAAACCGGCATGTTCTAGAGCCAAAAATTCGAAGACATGTGACATCTACCAACCCGCACTGGGCCTTCGTGGTGGATTACAGTCTACTCATCATAGAGAGGAGGCATGTGTCCTAGCAGAAGGAACATTAAAGACTGATTATTTATGCTTACACTAGATGCTGTCTGACGCAGGTTTTCTAAAGAACCTATAAGGTCAAGTGACAGATAAGTAGCAAACAAAAATCTGACCACACACAACTACGGTGTACATTTATTTAAGAAGAAAATGGTTTAACGTAGGGTGCAAATGCAAATGCACCCTAACATTAGCTATATAGTGTCAATGGAATAGTCAGTGTAATGTAAAATGTCAGTGAGTGCCGACGGGCTTGAATCAAGAAATCAAAATGCAAGTTGTCCGACCCAAACCGCGTCTATTATAACCAGTGGTCGGAGAGGTAGAGCTGTTTGTGCTACTTGCGATATGCGGACATAACATGGATATGCCAAATATTTCCCGGAATCCCGGGAATTCTCGGAATTAAAAAAACCATTGCTTAAGTAGTTTTTATAGGAAAAGGTAGAGTTTTACTTAATTCATATTTCACGAAGCTACCTCTAACAACATTCCAGGATCCCTGTGTGTGTATATAAGTAAGTATATACTGTTTGGGTGCTCACCTACTACCTGCTCATAACTGCCCACTTACCCATATTAACTCACTTAAATCAATCGAAAATTTCAAAATCCCGGGATTTCCGGAATTATATCCATGTTAACATCAATGTTTGCGGTCATTCACCCCAAACAGCTTTACCTACTCCGACCACTGATTATAACAGTAAATTACATTTTTTGATACAGAATGCATCATCCGGGCTCTGCCTGCTGCTGCTGCATGATTGTCATGCATTCTAATGTAGGTAGCGTGTGTAAGTGCAAAGATGCGAGCCTACTTATTGCACAACTCATTACTTTTAAACGAATTTTATAATCACCAGGGCGTTACGCATAAAAAGTAAGGACATCCCTATCCGACTAATATGTAAATGAAAATATAATATGTATGTAATGTGAAAGTTTGTATGTTACTCAATCACGCAAAAACGGCTGAAAGAATTCAGATGAAAGGATGATGCCCATTTTGGTACCTCCTCCAATAGCCACGTGTAACACATCATTTAATAGTTCTTTTTAAACTAAATAGAAGTTAATATGGCGCCTAACTCCAAATCCTTATCCGATCAGAGTTAAAAGCTTGAAACACATCTGTCAGCACGGAATCGCCTTTTTTCATCCTTTTCTGTATCTCGGGATAGTGCATGAAAATGGCGATTCCGTACCAAACATGTCAGTTTTAGCAAAACCCAAATAAGGTTTTTTTTTAATATTTCATAATTCTACACTCATCATAAAATCATATCATATCATATCATAAAATTAAAAAGTAAGAAGTGACGTTTTTCTAGCTGACTGTACCACTTTTTCCAAAATCTGTGAATTTATTTGTAATGCAAGTTTCACAGTGTCTACAAATCTTTTTGATGTTACTAGACAGATTTTTTGCTGAGTAGAATGGGCTAACTAACCATCTGCATTTGCCCAATTCCAATATGGCACATATTTTCATATATTTTCTTTAAAAATTTCAAACTATAATTATTCTTCTGATATAATTATTTTTGCTTTTCCACCGATTTTCTTGTAGTATATACTCTGTTTATTTATTAATGGTTTTGATTATTTGTATTTGTTCATTATTTAATATAATTATCTTCCAATATTTCTATACTACCTTCAACTGTTCTTCTGTGTTTTCGTCTGATTCTTGTACTGGGATTCTGCTTAGACAGTCTGCTTCTACATTTCCTTTCCTGGTGCATATTTTATTTTAAATTCATATTGTGATAAATAATATGTTAGATCCCCCAGCTCCTCGTCTGTTCTTGATTTTAAATTCATATTTTCTAGTGGTTTATGGTCCGAATATATTGTAAATGATTTCCCTATTAACTAACCAATATTGCCAATGTCTTACCGCTTCTTTAATAGCCAAACATTCTAAATATATTGCCTTTTTTTTCTTCTGAGCTACATTTTTTTTTTTTTGAAAAATATGCTACGGGTTATCTGTTACTGGTTGTTCTGGTTATATTTGTTTTAGAATAGCGCCGACGCCCTATATAAAAGCATCTGTATAATTTATCAAATATTTCTAGTACTGGTTGAGAGCATAGCAGGCTCTTTATCATCTCAAAAGATTTTTGACACTCATCAGTCCAAACAAATTTTTGATTTTTCCGAAGTAAATTATGCAGAGGGTTTAGTATTATTGCACTTCTTGTAATGTATTCATGGTAAAAATTGATTTTTCATAGAAATTGTCTTAGGTTATTTTGTGTCTTCGGTATAGGGAAAATTTTTATTGAAATCAAATTATCCTTTACTGGTTTAACTGAATCACTTTCAATTATATGTACTTTACCGAGTCTGTTGCAAATGTGCATTTTGTAAATTTTAATCTGTATATCCTTCTGCTTCAATGGCATGTATCAATTGTGACAGATGAGTTATATGTTCACCAAAATTTTTGGAGTATATTAGAATGTCAGCTATGTAATTAACTGTGAAATCTGTTAGTTTGTATTTTCTAAATATATTGCTTAATATTCTTTGGAATATTGCCGGTGACGTTTATAATCCAAAAGATAGGCAAGTTCATTGGTAATGTCCTTCTTGTGTCACAAATCCTGTCTTCTTTCTGTCTTCTATTCTTAAGGGAATTGATCAGAATGCAGAGTTTATGTCAAGTGTAGAAAAGTAGTTGTAATTCCTGGTCTTTATCATCAATTCATCAATCAATGAAAATGGTTAAGCTTGAGGTGCTACTATTTTATTCAAGTCTCTAAAATCTATGTATAGTCTGGATCTTTTGTTTTGTTCTTTTTTAAACGCGAAAGTTACAGGTGCCGTAAATGAGCTACAGGATTCTTCTATTAGATTGTTATCCAGTAATGTTGCTACCTGTTGTTCTATATCTTTCTTATCTTCCATGGAATCTTCCGTCTGTAAGGCCTTTTGCTGCAATATGTTTCTAGTAATAAGTTTATTCTGGCTTTGTATCCCTTTACAGTGCCGACGTCATATTTGTCTTTTGCAAATACTGATTTATATTAGTTAATCAATTTATTAATTTTATCTTTCTCATCTTCATTTAAATGATCAATTTTTAATTGAAAATCTTCCTGTTTTACATGTTCATTGAAGTTTACTTTATATTCATATGGTGTTATTGTATGTTATTATTGTTGTCCTCTTTACTATTTCTCAGTGTGTTGTTTGGCTTTTTACTTATGTCATTTTCTTCTGCCTTCTCAACATTTTCTTTATGTAAGTATTGTTTCTGAATAATTTCCAAGTCTTCTGTTTGTATCAATTTCAATGTTTTGATTAAGTCTAATCCAATCAAAAAATCATATTTGAAATTGTGTTCGTCACTAATGTAGACGTTCACTTGTTTCTCCAGTTAATTTTAATTTTTTAATTTTTGTCAAACCACTTGTCTTTTTAGCACCATTAATTGTTGCTAAATCTGCTTCATTTTGATTGTTTCCTTTTTCTTTTAGTTTTATCTCGCCTGTGTAGTTGTATCTATAGTACACCCACATTTTGCCAGTTATGTTTAAGTCCCTAAAATAAATAAATATTTTCTGTAAATAAATGATTGTTAGTTCTCCTTGTTGATTCTTACCTGACGGTCATCTTACCGGGCTCCTTCTGCTCCAGCTTCCCGTTGTACACTTCTACTAACTCGTAGCGCACGTAGTTCACTCCTAACACGAAGCGTTGTAACACCTGTGCAATTACACAGTGGTTTAGAAAAATAAAAAATGTGGTTTGTTTTTTAAATAAATAAAAAAAAATAAAACTTTATTCGGTTCAGAAAATCACGTTATAATCTTCAAAAAAAAAAAAAAAAAGCTAGTAAGTAGTAGATAGGAGCATAGGAGCCTTAGTTACTACATTTTTACAAATGGCAAATCTAGTTAGGGAAGCGGCGGCCATTTTGGTATATGATTTGTTCATGTGAAGATCAGGATGAGCTTGTGTCTAAGTAATAACAGCCGCTCGGGTGGATCGATCAGGTTAAGCTATGCTTGCCGCGGTTTGTCCCTGGATGGGTTACCATCTTTACATACCAAGACCCTCCATGCCTAGGAAAGCATGTTAAGTTGTTGATCCAGGCTGTCATTCGTGTATCTTTCTTTGACAGTTGTTACGGGTCGTCAGAAGACCGAAAGTGTGACAACCAGTCTTTCCAAGGGGTATCGTAGTACCCAGTAACTGGATTATGGAGGTCAGATAGGCAGTCGTTCTATGTAAAATACTGGTATTCAGCTGTATCCGGTTAGACTAGAAGCCGACCACAACTTAGTTGGGAAAAGGCAGACGAGGATGAAAGTTCAGGTCATTACGAATAGATTTGATGCAGTCAATCAAGGTCGTATGTCGCTGCATTTTTAGTTGCATCACTTCAAAAAGTAAAAAAAAAGGATAGTTAATCATGTGTTCGTGTCTGCCTTTGGGGCTGCTGTTCAGAATCCTTGTGAAAACGTATAAAATCGAAGATGCAGACCATTTTATTCCGGGAGGCCATTTGCTGGATTCCATACATAACTCTAGCCCATGTACTTTATGATTCAGTAAATAAATTATAATAAAAGAAAAGAAAAACTTGTACGTTAATTCAAACCTTTAGTAAGTTTTGGGCGAGCCTTTATATTATGGATTCTATTGAAAATTTCGTAAACAATCTTCGTTCGTTTCGTCTTATTACAAAACAATCTATTTCTTTTGGCATAGTTTAAGTTTAAACCACATCGCTTTCAGCAATAAATAAATATAAAACCATTGAGTCCTTTTTTGTAATAAAAATGTAAATGTGATAGAAATGTTTTGTAATCAGAACTTAACCGTAGTCGAAATAATTGTTAAAATTCAAAAAAGCTCCATGGTATAAATCTATGTGTAAAGATTAGCCTTATTTTGTGTTACATTTAAGTTACTTTTCCAAAATTACATGTTATGTAATCGCAGTTCACCTGTAGTGGCAAGAGCACATCTTCTCTCTATCTGAACTCGGTATCCTAACGAGCCGAGAGAGCCAGTGAACAGCTGGCAAGCGACGGAAATGTGTGCCACCTGGGTCACTATCTTACCTGTAGTGGTAGTAGAACATCTTCTCCCGGTCTGAACTCGTATCCCAACGAGCCGAGTGAGGCAGTGAACAGCTGGCAAGCGACGGACATGACCTCGTCCAGAGTCCGTCTTGTCCACAGGTGTGGTCGGCGGACATGGGACATGGCCGCGCCCACGATGGCCGCGCTTGAGGATTGCAGTAAGGAGTCGCGAACGAATCTGATAACAATAAAATTCCATTTTAGGCAGATGTGTACAGGTGTACAGTCGCCGTCAGATATATTGTAGCAGACAAGGTGACCAAATAATTCTGAACAATTTTAAATGTCAATAAGTTCCATACACTTAACGTTACCATTAATATCTGAACATTCATTACTTCATTAATATCTGAGGAGATGCTTGTCAATAATTTCTATACGCATAACTAACCAAAAATATCTGAACACTTACAACATCAGTGTTTTTTTCTCTATTCATCGTATTTATACCAGAGATAGTTTGTGGTTCATCACGCATATATTACGCATAACGAATTAGATTTCGGGAGTTTCGCTTAGAGATTAAAACTCGTCTAGATGAGCAAAGAAAGGAATTTATACTACTGCAGAATAAATTAGTTAACACAGAAACCGAATTAAGAGATCTAAAAAGCATATTGAAGGTAGTTCAAGAAAAAGCAAATAAAGTGGATATTTTAGAAACTAGAATTAAAGTACTATTAGAAAAAAATGAACAATTAGAAGCCAGTGTCAGCACCAGAAGTATCAAGGAGAAAAAGGAGACTGATCGAGGATCTAAAATACCGGCAGTGTCTTTTGCAAACGTAGTTAAGGAAAGTCAGACGGAGGTAATTAGAAATTTCGTGCCAACGAAAAAATGTGTGGCCACGAAATCTGCCAACATAGTAACTACCGGAAAAAAACAAGAAACATTTATTGAGAGGAGTTTAAATAAGTCAGTTATTGGTATAGAGAAGGAAAATGAAGACCCGGAAAGATGGACTTTAGTAAATAGAAAGAAAAACAGATTTCCGAAAAGCGATGTGAGAAAAGGAGGAAGCACTGGTTCAACTGAAATTCAGGGAACTGAGAAAAAGAAATATTTGCATGTATGGCGTCTGCAGAAGGAAACAACTGTGGAAAATTTAGAAAAACACGTGAAGATGCTATATAGAGAGGCAATACCGGTTAAAATAGAGAAAATAACACATAAGACTGAAAGAGACTATGCTTCCTTCATTATAGGAGTACCGGAAAGCAAGTATGAGCTGTTGTGTCAACCGGAAAATTGGGCAGTAAATATTGAGTTTTGCGAATGGGTGTGGTTTTGGAGACAAACAAATAAACCAAAACCCCCGGAGTAAGTCGTTGGATATAATTTATCAAAACGTAAGGGGTCTCCGCACTAAATTGGAGGATTTTTTTGTAGCAGTTTTGTCTTCAAGCGCAGACTTATTTGCTGTAACGGAAACAGGCTGCAATGAATCTATTCATGACGCAGAATTAATTCCACCTGGATACTCCATTCTACGGTGTGACCGAGCAGATGGGCGTAAACACGGAGGCGCGTGTCTCGTGGCCACACCGCGTTTTGAGCTGCGACAAGTGTCGCTACCTGGTGGCGTCAACATCGATAATCAGGTGTTTGAACTGGTTTGTGCATCAGTGTACCAACGTAATAGATTATTGTTTTTATTATGTGTTATTTATATCCCACCTAATAGTAAAGAAAATGATTACATGGTATTATTTAGGATTATTGAACAGTTGTGCAAATGTTATAATAACACGATAGTAGTAGGTGACTTGGTCAGTGGGTAGCCTTACTTCAACTTACATTCTTGTTCTGTTAACATTTTAAATTATTTTCAGTGTTTTCAAAGTTATTGTGGATTTACTCAGAGTAACAAAGTAGGCAATTGCAATGGTCGGCAATTAGATCTAGTGTTGAGTACATTCACGGAGGAAGGGAGTGTGAACGTGCGCGCGGCGGAGGCGCCGCTCGTGCCGGTGGATGCGTATCACCCGCCGCTCGAGGTGTCGGTGGGCCTGCGCGTGCGCCAGCGCCTGCGCACGTGCTCGACGGCACCCGAGGTGGATAGTTGGATACACATGAACCTACAGGTTGGAATTTCAATAAAGCTAATTTTTTCGTATTGTACTCATCAATTGCGGCCGTAGATTGGGCTCCAATGTATGAGTTAGATTTACAAATGAGTTTAAATTATTTCTACAGTGTTATTAATTCGATTTTTGATGACTGCGTTCCAAAGAAAAAGCGAAGTCGTGTAAGTTCAAGGTACATTTACCCTGAATGGTACACTGTTGAAGTAATTCGCAACATAAAATTAAAGGCTGTTCTACATAAACGGTACAAAACCAGTGGATTGAGGACTGATTACGAGGCGTTTGCTCAGTGCAGAACCATAGTAAAAAAAATGATTTCAGGCGCTCGGGAACATTATGAGCACCGGCTTGAAAATCAAATGCTGGAAGACCCAAAGTCGTTTTGGAATTATGCAAAATCTAGAAGAGGTAGTAGAAGACAGCAAAAGATTTTAAAGAATGGCGAGGCGTTGACTGACGAACAGTGTGCTCAGGAGTTTGCTGAGTACTTCTATTCAGTGTATAGTACAGAGCAGGCCGAGTTGGATGTCAGTGTGGCTATGACCGAAGCGGGCGGAGAGAACGGAGCGGCGCGGGTACATCTTGATCACTTACAACTGTCGGACGTATGTTGTGCGCTTCAACAGCTTAAACCGAAAAAGTCTTCTGGGCCGGACGGCATTCCGCCTTACATCTTTAAGGATTGTCGGTCGGTGCTAGCCAAACCGCTGCAATACATTTATAATAAATGTTTGGATGGAGCTGTGTTTCCGGAGAAGTGGAAGATGACCCGCGTCGTTCCAGTGCCAAAGGGAGGGTCAGGTATGACGGTGGATGGTTACAGGCCGGTCGCAGTGCTGTCGACTCCGGCAAAGGTTTTCGAGGCGGCTATTCATAAGAGTATATTCCAACAGGTCAGTGGCCAGCTTTCAGACGTCCAGCACGGGTTTCGACCAGCAAGAAGCACTACTAGCAATCTCCTGAGCTACATGGCTAATCTTGTGCCAGCAGTGGACAGTGGAAGGCAAACTGATGCCGCTTACTTCGATTTTAAAAAAGCATTCGATCTAGTAAATAATGATGTTTTGCTCAAAAAGTTAGCGGCCGTTGGTTTTACTCCACATCTGCTAAAGTTTTTTGCAAGTTACATGAGGGGTAGGCAGCAGTACGTAGAATATGCGGGACACAGGTCAGAGCCATATTTTACCAGGTGGGGGGTGAGTCAGGGCAGTAACCTTGGGCCTTTGCAATTCATTATTATGATTAATGATTTGCCAAAAGTTGTTAAAGATGCCAAATGCTTACTGTTTGCTGACGACCTCAAGCTGTCGCTGGAGATCAGTAATTTGGAGGACTGTGATAGGCTTCAAACAGACATAGACACAGTGGTGACCTGGAGCAAGGATAACCTCTTGCAGTTCAACATCTCAAAGTGCGTAACAATCAGTTTCACTCGCGCACGCACTCCTATTCTATGTACGTATAATATAGATGGCTTGCCAATGTCTAGGGCTACGGAAGTAAGGGACTTAGGTGTGAAATTCAACACTGAGCTAACGTTTCGTGATCACATCACAAGCTGCTGTAAAAAAGCTTACCGTAATTTAGGTTTTATGCTCCGTATGGTGCGTGGTTTCAATAACATTAAAGCAGTTATCGCCTTATATAATGCTTTAGTTAGAAGTCAATTAGAATGTAACGCAGTCATTTGGGCTCCACACGAATCTAAATATAGGCTCATGCTGGAGAGAGTGCAGAACAAGTTTGTGAGATATTTGTACTTGCGATTGTATGGTGTATACCCATTTTATCCGCTTATGTACCCGACTTTATTTATTTTGGGAATGGTTGGATACAACGAACTGAGGGTCAGGAGGGATCTCGCACTCACATCGTACATATTTAAAGTACTTAGAGGAAAGGTACATAATGCGGACATATTAGGGCACATAGGTTTGTATGTACCCGACCGGTACGTGTGGCGACGACGACAGCCACGGCTGTTGGCGGAGCCGCGCGCTCGGACCAATCTTTTAAGTGAGGCGCCACTGACGCGTGCACTCCGCACTCTCAACCTCATAGCTAGTGACACGGACCTATTTTATTGTTCTCTGAGTGAGTTCACAAAGAATGCATTGTTTGTAATAAGTTATAAACTTTATTTTTAATAATACATTATGTTTAGAGATGTACGCTATCGCAATAGGTTTACCCTGTAATGATAGATGTAAGTTGGACAATAAATAAATAAATAAAATAAATAAATAAGCTCAGTGTTTGTCTGCGTTCATAACATACACTGTCTTAACGTTGTAAGTGTTCAGATATTTTTGGTTATTTCTGTGTACAGAAATTATTGACAAGCATCTGCTCCGATATTAAGGAAGTAATGAATGTTTAGATATTAATGGTAACTTATAGTGTATGGAACTTATTGACATTTTAAACCGTACCGAAGTATTTGATGACCTTGTCTGACGACGACAGTACCTGTACAGTACAGTCAGGGTTTGCCACCGCACGGCAATTGCCATGTTATCTTTACTCAATTTATAACAAGGTTATTTTTAACGCACACTTTATAGCAAAGTACATAAACTTGTTATAGTTACGATTGACGCTATTGAAATCTATTTATATACCAGCTGACACACTTAATTGTCAATCATTTTGACAATGTATCATAAGAAAATAAGTGGCTTTCATTTACATATATTATTTCATTCCAATTTAAAATTAGTGTCAATGCTAAAAGCCTAAAAGAAGCAGGGATGAACAATACTGGAACGTCTACTCTGTCTACGGTTTATGTTGTCTGTGAAATTATCATTATTATTTCTGCGATTCTGCGATTGTCAATTTGTCATTAATGTCATTAACTTGAGAATACTGGTGATTGTGAATGCTACGCCTTGATTTTTGATATTGCCAATTTTTCGTGATTTTGTTGATATTTGTTACTGTTTTTCCTTTGTTATTGTTTTGTTATTGGGGTGTTTGTCCATATACGGGTAGGGTACATTTAAATGATAAACTGATGTATGAGTTCAACTTGTGTATTAAAGTTTGTAAAGAAAGGCCCAACAAAATTGATAAACGATCGACCCGCGGCAAATGAGCGCTTTGCTTTACCCAATCGATGCTATGCGACTACTAATTGCTAACTCAAATATGTATATTTTATTCATTCGCTGCGCGTCGATGTCAGCATAAAATTGATACTATTGATATGTACGGGTTTGCTCGTACAGTCAAAACGTAACATTTTGTTGAACTATGGATGATCCTGGTACAGGCCCGAGAGGATTACAACATGTAAGCTCTGAGTGTGACCAAAGCTAACATCAAAAAAAACGTGTCCCATAAGTTGACCCCGACGACATAATGAAGAATACTGCACTTCGTGCTGTAGAAAAGCAAACTGTGATAAATATTTGTAAGCAGTTCTGCAGGAGTCCTGGCCTGCAGATACTCCTCGTTTATCAATTATTTTTATCTACTTTCAACATGGCGTCTCACCGATTTAGTTACTCTGTGCATAAAAACAATGACAGTAAACCATAGATCGAACACTGATCATAAAAAGAGGACTGTCAGCTGTCACAACAATGTCACTTCAGTCCTCTTGAGTATTAAACATGTCAAACGTCATTAATCAATCAAAATGACAGCTTACCCCCATGACGGGTTTTTGTTGCGTGTTGCAATTTCAAGTGTAATTAATTGTGGTTTACCAGCAAACAAAGCCATTTTAAAGTAATTGGACAGTTGAGAACTGTTTTAAATGTGTTTCCTTATTTTTATGTATAGTGAGTGTACACGTACCTGTCCCAAGGTCCATACATTTTGGAACATCTCCTTTGTTTTGTGAATATTGTATTTAAACCTTTTATCAAACATACAGATCACACGACAAGCCTAATATGGCATGCAACCGATATTAAGTCGTCCAAGAACCACATCGGGAAGGGTATAAAGAACCCAACGGGAAGAGGAAGACGGCTTATAATTGGTCATATTGGTATGTACTTGATTTACTTGCATTTGATTTTAATATATTTTGTTAACTGTCCTCACCATTAACAAATGAACACTCCATTGTTATCGACTCTTAATTAAGTAATATCATATTGTATTATGAATTAACCCTTTTGTGATCACTGTAACAATTTAGGAATATTTATAAGTAATAATTTATAAGTAGTTTGTAATGTGTGATGAAGATTATAAATAAAGCATAAATAACTTTTAAAAAGATTTATTTCATTTATCTAAGTACTCTAAGTAGGTATTTAGTCCTAATAGTAGTAGTATTTATCAAAGTTTAACTTTGAAATAAAATGTTTCGCACCCCTGCTTCTACGAGCCTCTATTTCCTAACACTATAATAAATGGAGTATAGAACCATTTCATACAACTCTCAAAGAATAATGAAAAAAAGGTTGGTAGTAACTTGCATTATCTTTTATTTACAAACCGATTACTTTTATTAAAATTAATCTAAATACTTAGGTAATTAATATAAATAAAAATGAAATTAATGCTGTTCGTTGGTGCATACCAACCAACGGACAGAATTTAATGCTGTTCGTTGGTGCATACCAACCAATGAAAAGAATTGAATGCTGTTCGTTGGTGCATACCAACCAACGAACAGAATTGAATGCTGTTCGTTGGTGCATACCTACCAACGAACATAATTGAATGCTGTTCGTTGGTGCATACCAACCAATGAACTGAATTGAATGCTGTTCGTTGGTGCATACCAACCAACGAACAGAATTGAATGCTGTTCGTTGGTGCATACCAACCAATGAACAGAATTGAATGCTGTTCGGTGGTGCATACCAACCAACGAACAGAATTGAATGCTGTTCGTTGGTGCATACCAACCAATGAACACAATTGAATGCTGTTCGTTGGTGCATACCTACCAACGAACAGAATTTAATGCTGTTCGTTGGTGCATACCAACCAATGAACAGAATTGAATGCTGTTCGTTGGTGCATACCAACCAATGAACAGAATTGAATGCTGTTCGTTGGTGCATACCAACCAATGAACAGAAATTAATGGTGTGTGTTGGTGCATACCAATAATAAGCTTGTGGCTAAGTAATAACAGCCGCACGGGTCGATCCATCAGGTTAAGCTACGCTTGCCGAGGTTGGTCTGTGGATGGGTGACCATCTTTTCATACCGAGACTCCTCCGTGCCTCGGAAAGCACGTTAAGCCGTTGGTCCCGGCTGTCATTTGTGGATCTTTGACAGTCGTTACGGGTCGTCAGAAGCCCGAAAGTCTGACAACCAGTCTTACCAAGGGGTATCGTATTACTCAGTAACTGGGTTGTGGAGGTCAGATAGGCAGTCGCTCCATGTAAAATACTGGTATTCAGCTGCATCCGGTTAGACTGGAAGCCGACCCCAATATAGTTGGGAAAAGGCTAGGCAGATTGATTGATTGATTGATTGTTGGTGCATACCAACCAATGAACAGAAATTAATGCTGTTTGTTGGTGCATACCAACCAAAGAACAGCATTAATTTAATTTTTACTCACACATCTTCACTTTTTTCGTCACGAATAAGGTTTTATGACATGGGATTTTTCTGTGAATTATTGAAATTTGGACGTCTGTCAAGTCAGTTAAAAAAAAAAAAAAAATATGTAAATAAATAAATACTTTATTGGATCCGGCGGCCGTGACCCGCGCAATATGGTTCGTCCGCGCGCGGTCTCCACGAAGGCCGTGAGCACCTTCCACTCGTAGCCCTCGTCAGGCACGGCACCTTGCGGGCTCACTGGACTCGCCAGCTTCGAGAACTCCCAGAACACCTTCACTGCTGATATGGAGAATCTGAGAAGAAGAACGGTAAACTGTACATCAGAAATAGCACTTGTCCTAATAGTATGTAAGAACTCATGCCGCCTGCAGGACAGGTTATTCCTACATTATTGATTGTTACACTGATTCCAGGGGAGATTTTTTTAGGCAACGTTGTGTTGCCATATTTCAATATTTTAGTACTGAGTGATACTAAAAGAAACAAGTCTATGCAGCAAAAACCGGCCAAGTGCGTGTCAGACTACGTTCAATGAAGGGTTTCGCAGTTGAACAAACTTAACATTGTAGTTGAAAAATATGTTCTCCCAGACATTCCAACTGCAAATGTAAGTTTGTACGCACAATATTGAGAGATTTACCATGTTGTTTTAAGACCATATACTTCTTATAGGTTTTCCTGTAATCTATAGGTATTGAACTATTTTCTGTATTTTTTCAAAATTCTCAGTACTTTCGGAGATAACGGGGAATGGTCAATTTTCGTCTATTTTCTTAAATAACTTTAAAATGATTTATTTTAAAATTAATAAAATACCTTCATCCTCACAGTAAAGCTCTTTCATTTGATATGTCACACGGTACAGTTTGCAATTTTTTTTTTTTTAATTTTCTGTTTTGCCCGCCAAAATTGACCCCCATATTCAAAATTCATTATTTACGTTACACGTCCGTGTTTGGGTCACAAAAATACATACGTGTACCAAATTTCAACTTAATCGGTCCTTTAGATTCGGAGCAAACTGGCTGTGACAGACGGACAGACAGACACACGAGTGATCCTATAAGGGTTCCGTTTTTTCCTTTTGAGGTACGGAAACCTAAAAACACGTATTATATTATTTTCACCAAAGATGTTATCATATTTTGGATGGTGATTGAAAGTTCTTCCTGTATTGGACCCCGGACTCACTTGTTATCCCCAGGCCGCATAGTCCCGTCCACATTATCTCTGAACGTATCCGCCAGTTCGTCTATATCCGAGAACAACACTAGCGTGGCGGCCCCGGCAGGATTGGTCCGCCCGGCGGGCCCCACCGTGTGCGGCTCCAGCATGCAGAAGGACGCGTCATCGGCCGCCTTCCATATCGCCACGCAGTAGCCTTTGCAGCAGAGGACCCCGTGTTTGTGCTGGAATAAATGTTTGTGTTGGAATAAATGTTTGTGCTGGAATAAATATTTGTGTTGGAATAAATGTTTGTGCTGAAATAAATGGTACGTTCGAAAGTTTTTATTTACTAGCTTTTTCTCGCAGCTTCGCCCGCGTGGAGGTCGGAAATTATCCCACGGGATCGTACTATCAGGATAAAAAGTATCCTATGTCCTAATTCAGGTCATGGCCTACCCGTGTGCCAAATTTTATCCAAATTCGTTTAGCCGTTTTAGCGTGAAAGCGTAACAAACAAATCCACTTTCGCGTTTATAATAATCTTTACATATGAAATTGCCGATTTTTGAAACCGGCTAGTGTGAAGATCAATATCTTTCATTCTATTATCTATCTAGAATTCCAAATTCAATTTAATTTTATAAATATAGCATGACATTTAATTAAAAATGAGTTGTTCATTTGTTTTCGATTTTTCTTTGATATCGATGTTTCTGTAACCATGGAAAAATCGCAATTGCGCGCAATTTTCGAATACGAGTTCCGTCGTGGTACCAACGCAACACAGACAGCACGCAATATTAACGACGTGTGTGTGTGTGTGTGTGTGACAAGGCTTAAACGCCTTCCAATCCTAAATAATATTATAAAAGCCAAAGAATGTAATAAATATAACAAATGTTTTTGTGTACTACAATACTAAATAGCCAAGTAACTGTGCTCAACTTGGATGTAAGATTGGTATCAGTTCTATCGTGTCATCATTGTGTATCAGTGTTTCCAGACGCTTTAAAAAAAACTATCGTACACCCTATATACAAGTCTGGGGGGGACAGACACTGCGTTAACAATTACCGGCCCATATCAGTTTTACCAGGGTTGTCAAAGATCCTGGAAAAGGTACTCTACAAATCGCTTAAAAATTTCCTAAACCGCTTTAAAATCATAGCCGACAATCAATATGGATTTAGGTCAAGTATCTCTACCGAGGACGCCGTGTTGGACCTGACGAATCTGATAGTAAAAAATTTAGATGAGAAGAATAGATGTCTTTGTATATTTTTGGATATCTCTAAAGCCTTTGACGCGGTTTCTGTTCCCATTCTCCTGTCTAAGCTGGAAAGGATAGGCGTTCGAGGTATTACGCATAACTTATTTAGAGACTATCTTTCCCAGCGTGAACAATGTGTCAGGATAGGTGAGTATCTCAGCGATGAACGCTCAATCTTCTTTGGAGTCCCAAAAGGGAGCATTCTGGGCCCTCCTTTATTCCAGGTTTACATAAATGACCTCTGCACATTGTCTCTACCAAACACTGCATATGCTGATGATACCGCTATCCTTGTATGGGGACCCAACTGGGAAGCGGTAAAGGAGAGTGCAGAATTTTCCCTTTCCAACATTTTGTTATGGCTAAGACAAAATTTGCTCACACTAAACCTAAACAAAACCAATTTCCTACCCGTCGCTCTAAGACCCAATACTAAACCCCCTCTAGATTTCTCTTTAAAAGCACATATTTGCGGTTGGCATGACGGATGTAATTTAATTTGCCAGGTAATTTCTCGGGTGGATAGTGTTAGGTACCTGGGAGTGCAGATGGATGGTGGACTGAGATGGGACAAGCAGATTGACACAATTATTTTCAGAACTAGGCGGTTATCTGTCATGAAAACTTAGAGATTCTACAATGCTAGAAAAGCTGATAGTAGTTTACATGGCTCTATGCCAGTCCATTATCCAGTACTGCATAACCGTGTGGGGGGGTGCAGCCAAAACTCGACTTCTCAGGTTGGAGAGAGCGCAGAGAGCCGTGCTTAAGGTCATGACCAAAAAACCTTATAGATTTCCCACGTCGCCGTCGCAACTATTTGCTGAATGCAAAGTACTTACCAGCGCCAGCTCTATGTGCTCAAATCCATCCTTAGAAGACATCCGGGGGTTCCTCTGCCCGACCCGAATAGGCGTAGCAAATCCATAATATGCCCTACTGTGCCCTGCCGGTCTGCATTTGCTCAACGCCAGTATAGTAGCATGAGCAGCTTTATAACACCATAGAAAGCTAAACATTGCCAACATGTGCTGACTTGAAATAAAAAAGAAAGTTACGTAAGGTTTAATTATAACATCCGCATATCGTCTCCGCCCTGCATAAGGTGCTTACCCAAACACTTTCTCAAACACATTCCCACACTTACATGCACACACATATTCACACACTATCAATCCACCTAACACACACTCATCCAATCTTACCCACACACAACATACCCTGAAACTGTCTATTATTATGATATTAATTTATATTAACTTTTTTTCTTTTAAATAGTTTAGTTACTGCATTGACTTTTTTGTACCACTCCACGTGTCACTTACCTTCATTCCTGTATAGCGCTATTATGTGGCGACACTCCTGTCTAAAAAATGCTGTCTTATTTTTAATGAGTTCCATGACTGAACACTGACCCCCAAAATACAGGCATAGGCCTACTTTGGGAGTTAGGAACAATATTCTGTGTAATACATTTCTTGTAAGATTGTGCCTCTGACTGTCTATCCTAATGTTTTTTTTTTTAAATGTATATGTCTTTTAGTGACAAATAAACGTTTTTATTTTTATTTATTTTTATCCTAACCCTAATATTACCTTAACCTAATTTGTTGGTCGGAGTGCCCTTAGCTTAGTTACTGCGACCAACTTTGAAAAAAGCGTTTATTTAAAATTCGTTCATCATTAGAAAGTTTTTAGAGAATCAATAAAATATTACCCATTATTATTTAATTCAGACAGAGTACCAACTCTATCGTAATTAAGACATCGAATTTTACAAAATATACCGCTATTAAAAATTTAAAATAAAACTTTACAAAGCGGTATCGGTCATTCTCTTGGGATAAGGACAGGAGAATGAATCATAATTTCTAGTATCTTTATAAAGCTCAATTATGGCACATTGAGCTTTATGGAGCCCAGGTTCGTACGGGCGACTTTTTAACGTGACGATATTTAATCGCGCACTGACTTTGAAACTCGTGTTGAGCCGAGCATTGAGAACCAAACAGAGTGCTTCCTAGTGCGTCAAAAAACGGCTACGGGGACGTTGGGAACTAACCAATATTTAAATGCGAAAGTTTGTTTTTTTATTTGTTACCTTTTTACGCCTAAACCACTGAATAGATCATCCTGAAATTTTGCATATACATTGTCACGTGTACAGAAACGGACATAGGGTACCTTTCATCCCGAAAAAAGTACTGTTCCCGAGGAAAACAAAAAAAACTTTCTTATGATAATAGATGTCGTCACAAGTCTTTCTAATCATGAAATCAAAATCAAAAGTCATTTATTCAAACTAGGCTGAGAATCAGCACTTTTAGAACGTCAAAATTACATAAGACAGTCCCCCAAAACGCCCGCCCTTCACCACTTCCTAGTGCTGGGGAGAAGAAGTGGCGCAACAAACTCCCCAGCAGATTGAATTATAATTATTATAGAAAATTTAGTAGTGTTTTTTTTTTTTTCATTTTTTATTTAAGTACCTAATACATTTTGTGAGTCTACAATGTCGATAGACCGGTTATTCATAATACTTTAAATGTGAAATTGACTGTTAGTTTGTTTGTTACGCTTTCACGCTAAAACCGCTGAATGGATTTGGATGAAATTTGGCACATGGGTAGACTATGATCTGGATTAGGACATACAATACTTTTGATCCCAATAGTGTGTTCCCGTGGGATAATTTCTTACAACAACGCGGGCGAAGCCGCTGGCAAAAGCTAGTATTGGAATAAACTATAAAACTTGCAATATAAGCAGTATTATTAATAATTTACCGACTGGAAGAAGGTGTTAAGGGCTTTCTTGATGCTGTTGACGCTGCCGGTCTCGCCTGCTTTGATATCGCCACCGACCACATCGGGCTCTATTTCTAACTTTACCTGTAAACATAAAACACAATATAATAAAATCTATTTATTAACATTCTTTAAAACATTCACTGACGACAACGCACAGCCAGCCCCAGCATCTAGAAGCATGAAGTTATGCGCAAGAGTTCCATAACCTTGCAATGAAATAGAGCACGAAGGATTTTTGAATACCTGTCCGCCGTAAAGGGGTTGAATGGGGTTGAAAGTATATATATATATATATATATATATATATATAAGTATATTATTATTAGTTACAAGCCGTGCCCCCGATGGGTTCCCATTAGCAACAATGACGAACTTCCACAAACTTTAAAGGTAAAAGGTATATACAGTATGTTAACCAACAGAGGGCGTTCCCGTTAACCCGCATTAGTATAGCATCCATACATGCTAAAAAAAATATTACCATTCGAAAACAAAATGGTTTTTATTTTTTTTAATATTAAAATATTCACTAAAAATGCTAAAAATATTCACTAAAATATTCAAAAGAATATAAAAATATTCACTAAAAATAAAAACTAAATTGCGATGTTTCCGTCCTTCAAGTACGCGTGTACAGAGTGTTTCTTTTACGTATCAATTTAACATTTTTAGTGAATATTTTAATATTAAAAAAAAATAAAAACCATTTTGTTTTCGAATGGTAATATTTTTTTTAGCATGTATGGATGCTATACTATTGCGGGTTAACGGGAACGCCCTCTGTTGGTTAACATACTGTATAAGACTCAAAATAAACGTAATTAAATCTGCCTAGCCTTTTCCCAACTACGTTGGGGTCGGCTACCAGTCTAACCGGATGCAGCTGAATACCAGTATTTTACATGGAGCGACTGCCTATCTGACCTCCACAACCCAGTTACTGGGTAATACGATACCCCTTGTTAAGACTGGTTGTCAGGCTTTCAGGCTTCTGACGACCCGTAACTAACGACTGTCTAAGATACACGAATGACGGTGATGATGATGATAATGATCCACCAACGGCTTAACGTGCTTTCCGAGGCACGAGGGGGTCTTGGTATGTAAAGATGGTCACCCATCCACGGAACAACCGCGGCAAGCGTAGCTGAACCTGATGGATCGACCCGTGCTGCTGTTATTACTTAGCCACGAGCTCCTCAAACTAAGCGTAATTACAACTGCCAAATTGCTACATAATGTAATGCGTCGCCGCCGTGCTTCAATGTACCTAATCTGTCAAAACGCAACTTTGTGATAGGTCTCCTGAGGGAGACAAAAAAATAACGAAAATACCGAAATTCTGCATAAAGTTTTAATAAATATCTCGCCTGTATTCCCTGAAGGATTAAGTAGAGGTGCTCCTATATTTCGGTCACAATAATCGGTAATCTATATGTATAACTTGTCTATATGTCTGTGGTTTGTCTTTGGTCACTGGCTGGCCGACATCAAACAATAGACAATTATTTATATACTGTTTGAATATGAGTCTTTTCGTCTTATTTATTATTCTAAGGTTTTTTTGAATGCTTTGCATGTGTGTAATAACTTATTAAGGACTGTTTTTTTTTTTTTTGTAATGTGCGTTTTGTTTGTGCAGAATAAACATTTTTTCTTTCTTCTCTCTCCGAGCTGATACTGAGAAATTTCTAACAGAAAAAGCCAATAATACCTTTATTATTGGCTTTTTCTGTTATTACAAATTTCTCAGTATCAGCTCGGAGTTTGGATTAAGAAAGAAGAAGAAGAAGCAAGGGCTTAACCTGGGTGTGAAGCCCAGGACCAGTAGCCGTGCTTGCGACCACTAGGCCTACGAGCCTTTGATTTAGTGGTGTTTGTGTTTGTACAGACGCCAGCAGGTCAACCTACCCGAAACTGTCAGATTTTCCCAATCAACATTGAACCTAATGCTTTAGCAATAAAGTCGAAAATCTATTAAGGAAATCTGACAGATTGTAGTAGCTTGATGTGCTGGCGTCTGTACAAGATATTTTCTTTTCTTTGTTTGTCTCGCTGTCTTGTTTGTTTATAATGAGGTCACTTATTAGTACTGGCATAGAGCTGCATCCAGTTATGCCGGAAGACCGATTCCTGTATAGTTGGGAAGAGAATAGGCAGATGATAGCTATTACATATTGTTGTTATTACACAAAGTTGGTAACCACACAAAGTTGGTATTACACAAAGTTGGTGACCCATGTCACCAACTTTGTGTAAGCTTTTAACTCTTTACAAAGCGCAAGTCCGATCCTGCATGGAGTATTGCAGCCATCTTTGGGATGGATCAGCTAAGTACCAACTAGCCGCGCTTGACTCGGTGGAACGCAGGGCTCATTGGCGACGTAGAACTAGTGGATGCCAAGCTTCATAGCTTGGCTCATCGCCGCATGGTTGTCTGCTTGTCGGCCTTCTACAGATTGTACTTCGGCGAGTGTGCTCAGGAACTCCACGACCTGATTCCACCAGCCCCCTTCTACCATCGGACATCTAGACGCACTGCCAGTTACCATCCCTACCTTGTTGATATTCCACCAATTCGCACTAAGCGCTTCCAACTACCTGCGTCTGTGTTTCCGAACTCATACAACCCTTCAAAGTGAGAGTGAACAGGCTTCTTCTGGGTAAGCTCACTGCACTGCAGGCAAGAGCAAACCCATCTTAAATAAAAAAATACAAAAACATGGACGTTGTTCACAATTTCCTTGGGTTGAGCCTGCCTGTCTGTCTGTCTATCTATCAAACTCACATTAAAGTTGGTAACATGGAAGCTATCCACCATCTCTGCCGGTTTCAACTTGGGTGGATTTTTTGCCCTCCCGATGGACATGGTGTACAGCCGGTCGCCATACTTGAGAATTGCATCCAGGAGTTCTGGCTTCCAAAACTGGTAGGGCTCTATGTGTTCCACTACTATGCCCATTACTGCGTTGGCTGCATCCTGGGGAAGAACGAAGGTGATCAATAAAAAAAAAAATGCAGCAAGAACTTCGTGCCAAAGAGTAACATCCCATACAGAGGCAAAGTTTTGTAACACCGCGCTTTGTACTAGTGCTTAGTGCGCGTTTGTATAAAGTTTTCGCTCTGTTGGGTTACCTAGCTATCACAGAGCGCTTGTAATGAAGTTTTCTCTCTGTTGTGAGTAGGATATTATTGGGCATTCTACCCCACCTTCCGTTCCATCGGCTCACTCCGTTCGCCTCGTCACTCTCGGTGGAGTAGAATGCCCAATAATATAAATGAAATCCACTGGTTCGGCGCCTATTCCACCCGATGGAATGATCATCTCCGTCACTCTCGGTGCAGTAAAATGTCTAATACTGGTTCGGCGCCCATTCCACCCGATGAAACGGAAGGTGGAGTATGAATTCCTACATAGTGCAGTAAAATACTGGTTCGGCGCCTATTCCACTAGGTTGAAACATTTGATTGAGTTAGCGACAATGAGTTATAAATGTCGATGTAATACATTAATTGACTCATTATTAATATAACCGTTTCAAGGAGTCGTCATGAAATTTGTAAAACAACCGCAATCGTTACATGTAAACAAACTTTGTATTCAGTCTCAGGAGACTGGTTTTCGCCATGGAGAATTATTACCTAAATCGGTACGATGCATCATTTGCGGACCGTCAAATTGTGGAAAAACTAATTTATTAATCGGTCTTCTTATACACGAGAATGGTTTAAGATTTCAAAATGTTTATGTTTATTCAAAAACCTTGCAACAGCCCAAGTACGTTTTTTTAGAAAAAGTCTTGCAACGGGTACCAGGCATTTCATTTCAGAAATATCATGAAAATGAGCAAGTACTGAGTGTTCAGACCGCAAAACCGAATTCTGTAATTATATTTGACGATGTTGCTTGTGAAAATCAAAGTGGTATGCGTGATTATTTTGCTATGGGGAGACACAAGTTCATCGATTGTTTTTATCTAAATCAGACGTATAGTAAAATCCCTAAGCAGTTAGTAAGAGACAACGCAAACCTAATCATACTTTTTAAACAAGATGAAAGAAATATGAGACATGTTTATGAAGAACACGTCAACACTGACATGACATGGCTTGAATTTCGTGAAATGTGTTCAAAAATATGGAGTGAGCCCTTCAGTTATGTTGTAATTAATAAAGATTGTGCAAAAAATAAAGGATGTTATAGAAATAAATTTGACACGTTTGTAATTTTTGATTAAGAGCACGAGTATATATTAAGACGTCACCGTTGAATTTACATTACTCTACAAACAGAGCTTAACCGGTTACAATACATTTAACAATTATGGAAAAATCTTTAAAGAGACAAATTGTTGATGCTGCAGCAGCTGTAAAGAAGAAGGTGCGAAAAATGCGAGATGTTGAGAATGAGAGTAAGCAAGCCTTGGAAACAGTTTTTAAACCTGTAACAGAGCCTCTCAACCAAATTGCTACAGCCAGTATGCAAACTCCTTTGCTGTATAGTAATGAAGATGAAGAATCTAAAGATCTGATAAGAGACGAAACGTTGCAAAAAGTCGCAATTGGTAGTGATGTAGAGGAGTCTGACACCAACAGTGAATCTTCGTATAAATCAGTTGAAAAAGTGAAGGTCGTGATACATCATCCTGGTCAGTGTCTTCAGAAGCGTTAACAGACATTCCATTTGGTGTCAGAGTAGAACGCGGAAAATTGATGTTAGGTTCTGCTCATATAACAATCGACGATAGTTATATCATCGTGGCTGGTCATAAATACAAACATACGCCTGGTTTAAAACAACTACTGCTTAAGAAAGATATTGATTTAAGTTTGGTTACTGAAAATGACTTGCAATATTATAAGAAAATGTTACTTGATACAAATGCACATCGTCGTGATAATGACCCAAGTAAACCAATAAAAAGTAATAAGGGACAAAAATATTTACAAGTTATTAAACCTCTTTTTAATCTGCAAAGTACGCTTCAGGGTCATCATTCGAAAGGTAAAGGACTACCATTAACAAAAATCTGGAAAAATAACGTAGATTTTGTGTATTGGGATGATCCTAATGAATTGGTGGAAAGGTTAAAGTTATTAATAGCATCTCGAGATGCCGGCAACACAGGATTAGATAATGAAATAATATCCATTATTGAAGAATTACGTGAAAGTAAACTTATAAATAAATAGGTGTAAAATTAACTATTGTTTAGTTCATCATCAGCCTTTACATAAAGTACACCTTAAACATGAATATAGATAAATTTGGACATTTTATTCATAAAAGAATGCGTTTGTCAGAACTGATTAATTTCAATGATAACGCGTTGTTAAAATCAGAAAGTGGAGATTTTGATTTAAAGTCTTCTAGATTGAGAGGAATTAGACATCCATTAGAATCAGACGATGCTGTGAACAAGGATTATGTAGATCGAATGTGTGCTGATACGATAAAACAATTTAATAAGCTGATTGCATCATTGCGTGCTCAAATCATATTAGATGCACAAAAGTCTATTCAGACTACTTTAAAAGTAAAGGAACCTGAGGTTTTGATTCATTTGGAAGAGAAGTTTTACTCCAAAGCAGATATAGACAAATTACTTGAAAATCTCAGTAATGGCAAAACAACAAATAGTAAATGAAATACACAAAGCGGCACGAAGAAACTTCCTTCGACGTTCTGTTATTCTCAAAGGGATCGATGATTTGTGGCAAGCAGATCTAATGGACATGCAAAACCTAAGAAAGTATAACAAAGGTTACAATTTCATTTTAGTGGTGATTGACTGCTTCTCAAAGTATGCCTGGGCAGAACCGTTAAAATCTAAAAATAAATCTGAAGTAACTCGAGCTTTTGAACGAATACTACTAAGCAGCAATAAAAATCCTGTTAATTTACAAACTGATATGGGCACAGAGTTTTATAACAACACATTCCAAACGCCAATGAAGAAGTACCGCATAAACCATTACTCATCTTTCTCTACTAAAAAAGCTTCAATTGTAGAGCGACTAATTAAAACTGTTAAAAATTATTTGTACAAATATTTTAATCTCGTTGGAAATTATAAGTGGTTAGGAACACCTTTAGAAGATTTATTTAATACATATAATAACACAAAACATCGTACTATTCAAATTAAACCGAATGATGTTAATAAATCGAATGAACCCATCGTAAAAGAGAATATTAAAAACATATGTAATCATGTATCCATCCAGCGGTAGCCTAAGTTCAAAAAAGGTGACTGTGTTCGTATCAGTAAATACAAACACAATTTCGAGAAAGGTTATACTCCTAATTGGTCAACTGAACTCTTTACGATAAAAAAGATTAATAAAACTATACCAGTAACATACCACATAGAAGATCAACGAAAGCAAGATATATTAGGAACTTTTTACGAGCAAGAACTTCAAAAATCTAACTATCCTGGTGTTTATTTAGTAGAAAAAATACTTAAAAAGAAAGGAAAGAAACTATTCGTTAAATGGTTAGGTCTCAATAATGATGAAAACAGTTGGATTGATAAATCCTCATTAATAAATTAAGATATAAAAGAAATACTTTGTGAAATTTGTATCATTATTATTTAAGTAATGCAAGGTGGTGGACTAGTTAACAGTATAATTAATAATCTACCGTTCGAAGCTCATTTGCCTGGATACAATTATTGCGGACCAGGAACTAAACTTCATAAACGTTTGTTGCGAGGCGATCGAGGTGTGAATAAACTAGACGAAGCTTGTATGCACCACGATATAGCATATGAAAATCATACAGATTTACCTAATCGTCACAAAGCCGACTTACAGCTTTTGAACATGGCTAAACAGAGACTAAAATCAAAAGATGCAGGAAAAGGTGAAAAATTAAGCTCATGGTTAGTAAGCAAAGTCATGAAAGCCAAATTGAAATCTGGTTCTGGTGCCAAAACATTTAAAAGTTTAGTATCAAAAATAAAATCTAAAATAAAAAAGCTAAAACCCAAGGATAGTAAGTCTTTAATAAACTTGGCTTACTTAGCTGCAAAAAAGTTATGTCCCAAATTACACCAAATCAGAGTACCGAGAGTGATCCCCATACCGAAGACTGGTGGAGTTCTACCTTTAATTCCAATTTTTGCTGGCTTATCAGCTTTAGGAGCTTTAGCTGGTGGTGCAGCTGGAATTGCAAAAACGGTGAATGATTATAAATCTGCTCAACAAAACTTGCGAGAGACGGAACGACATAATAGAACTAAGGAGGGTTTAGCAGTGGGTAAGGGTTTATACATAAAACCTTATAAAAACGGTAAAGGATTGTTTATAAAATCAACAAAAAACTGAACAAGAAGCTACCAAATCGCGCACTAACTAATGTAGACATCCAATACTACGCAAGAGACATCCCATATTTCCGAGGAGTATATATATGAAAGATCAATTGCCAAGGAAGCCGAAACGTATGGAATGTGGTATTGTTAACTTAGACGATTCTAAAAACGAAGGAACGCATTGGGTAGCTTATGTAAAAGTATATGACTATTGTGATTATTTTGATAGCTATGGAAATTTAAAACCTCCATTAGAACTGTTACGATATTTTAAGAATTGTAAAGTTTCATATAACTACACAAGATATCAAAAATTTAACACTGTGAACTGTGGTCATTTATGTTTAAAATATTTGAGGACTTTTTGGAATAAAAATGTATAAAATAAATGATTTTATTTTATTTCAATCATTTGCAAGATGTCACTCACTTTGTCGATAACTGGAAACTCATCAATTTTATCTAACGTATCTATATAACGTTGCAACTAAATGGAGAATATGAGTGTGCTTTATTGCATTTTTCAACATTTAATTCTATACCAAATATTGATAAAAGTAATAACAAGTTCTATTATGGTTCAAACGAAGTTATTGAAATACCGGAAGGCACCTATGAATTGCAAGATATTTATGATTATTTAAAATCCGAAATAAAAGATGCCTCAATTAAATTACAATGCAATAACAATACTTTAAAAACTGCCATATATTGTTCAAAAGACGTTAATTTAAAGAAAGAATACTCTTTCAGTAGACTGTTAGGGTTTGATAAGCAGGTCTTAAAAGCAAATAAATGGCATGTGTCACAGCATCCAGTCAACATTTTACCGACGACTGTGGTAAGGATCGAATGTGACATTGTGAGCGGCTCTTACATAAACGGTGAACCAAGTCACATAATTCATGAATTCGCACTCAACGTACCACCTGGTTACAGAATCATAGAAATCCCGAAGAACGCAATATATTTTCCAATCAATCAAAACAACATAAGCTGCATACATATCCGACTACTAGATATAAACAATCGCTTAATTAACTTGCGTGGTGAAGAAGTACAGCTGTATTTACATCTTAGAAGAAAAAATGATTGACTACAATAAATATATGTCTCAACAAATTAAAAATACCAGTTCTACTCAAGCTACCTACCAAATAAGACGTCGTTCTAAGAGCAAAATAAAATTAACTAAAGACAATAAGATATTTCTCAAAGCGATCGGATTGTTAAAATGAATATCTTAGACGTTTTATCCACTCCGACTTACGACAACAGTATAGAAGGAATCGAATTTCATTCGTACAAACCTTATGTAACAAGTTTCAACAGGAACGATGAAATACGCATACCTATCAACCAACAGGATCTTTACATATTACCATCAGCCAGCACTCTGTATTTGGAAGGAACCGTTATCGTTAGCAAAAAAGATTCAAAAGAGAAAGCTACTAGTGTTAATTTTACGAACAATGGACTACTCTTCTTGTTCCAAGATATTAGGTACGAACTAAACGGAGTGGAGATTGATAAAATAAAAAATGCTGGTATAACTACAACCATGAAATCGTTAATATCAATTAATGAGAATGAATCAAAAGTAGCTAGAGCTTGGGGTTGGAGTATCGATGGTATAAAAAATATTAATGGGGGAAGTTTTTCTGCGTCTATACCACTTCGGAATATCATCGGTTTCGCAGAAGATTTTAAAAAAGTTGTAATAAATAGTAGACATGAACTAATATTGTTACGAAGCAACACTAATTTGAACGCTGTAAAATTGAATACCGGAGAAATAGTGGAAGACATTCAAATCAATAAAATCATATGGCGCGTACCCCATGTGAAAGTATCGGACAAAGAAAAAATAAGTTTATTAAAACTGTTGGAAAAAGATCGACCGCTCCAGATGATATTTAGAAACTGGGATCTATACGAATATCCCACTTTACCTAGAACTACAAAGCACACCTGGTCTATCAAAACATCATCTCAAATAGAAAAACCGCGATATGTAATAATCGGACTACAAACAAGTAGAAAAAATAATGCAAGTTCTGACATGTCGCAGTTTGATCACTGCTATGTTCGTGATGTTCGAGTGTACCTTAATTCAACATATTTCCCGTATGAAAGCCTCAATGTGAACTTCGCTAATAACAGAATTGCTTTATTATACGAGCAATACATCAGATTTCAGCAGTCGTATTACGACCGTTGTTCGGAGTCTTTATTAGGCGAGAAACAATTTAAAGAATTAGCACCGTTGTTTGTTATCGATTGCTCTAGACAGATCGATAATCTGAAGACTGGACCAGTTGTGGATGTAAGGGTAGAAATTGAGAGTGATTCAGAAATACCAGATCAAACTTCAGCATACTGTCTCATTCTTAACGATTGCATTGTTGAATACAAGCCATTAAGCAACACAGTGAAGAAGTTATCATGAACGCGGATATTATCATTGTCGAACTCCAAGGATTTAAATATTTAGACAATAATTTTATTGTCAAAGAAGTGGCTATCGTAAGTAATGAGCACACACAGACGTTCTTGGTTAAACCACCGCATACGTTTTATTACTTAACTCAAGAAGAAAAGAAGCAGGTGCGGTGGTTGGAAAGAAATCGTGGAATTTTCTGGAGTGAGGGCTTTATAGACTACAGAGAGTTTCAACATGTCATCGTACCGTATTTAGAAAATAAAAAAAATATTAGAAAGGGTTTGGAAAAGATTAAGTGGATTAAAGAGTTATGTGCAAACTGTGAAGTGATTGATATAGGTGAGAAAGGGTGTCCTAATTTCGCGACATTAAAAAAAAAGTTCTGTAAAAATAAAACTGATTTTAATTGTGTGAACCATAAAGTGAATTGTGCATTAAATAATGCGGTGTGTATTAGAAAATGGTATCTTGATAATAATATGTCTATATTTAATCTATTTTAAATTATTTTGTAATGTTCAGTTAATAAAAATGATTATGTACATAAGGTTGTTTTATTTAATAATATAATCTGGGTAACCTACATAACAAACTTAAAATTAGCTCTAATAAAATGAATTTAATTGAGTAAGTATTCTATTAATTTTAAAATATTGAAAACATAATTAAAACCTATAATGAGAACATTTCTTTAGAGCTAATTTAAAGTGGGAGTATGTTTATAACGTCAATAAAAGATAATTTAAATTATAAATATATTATTTATTTAGTTTTCACATTATTTACAATTACAAACTAAATACACTTGTCCTTGTTATTTAATATTTTATGTATTTACATGAAACTTATCTACTATGAACTATGATGTATTTTGAGAATTTTAATACACTACTACATTAACAAATAAATTATTTTATTTCTTCTAACTTATTCTCTCTAATTACAATAAAACTTACACCTTAGATATTTCATTTATTTATACATTAAACTTACATATTAACTAAAAACCTTGACTAAGAACCTAACTAAGGGCTTAAAGTTTTCTTAATATTTTATTTTTTATTTACAAATTGTGATGATCTATGTGGAATCATTTTA
Organism: Dicycla oo; assembly: GCA_948252095.1. Lineage (NCBI taxonomy): Eukaryota > Metazoa > Arthropoda > Insecta > Lepidoptera > Noctuidae > Dicycla > Dicycla oo. The sequence continues at coordinate 18,033,430 of OX411738.1, forward strand.
TTACACTAACAGATTAACAAATGAATTTATAATATCAATATTAAACTAATTATTTATTTCTACTGAATATACAAACTAGGTAGATACATTACTTACTTACTAATAATAATCATCACCACAAAGTTTCTTTGAAATTTTATTTATCAATGATTGTGTCTCTTCCATAACATTGTCCACCGGTTCACTAACTACATATTGTGCACTTAACAATACCACGTTCTCATTGTCACTTGAACTTGCAACACTTGCTTCTTGTCGCTCACTGATATCTAATACTTGTATCTGGATCAGTCGTAAACCTTTTTTCTTTTCGTTGTTTATAACGAACGATTGACTTATAGAATGTTCAGGTGCCTTCCGTTTTAAACCCTCCCGTCTTGGTCTAGGCTTTTTGTTGGTTGGTTCAGGTCTTTGTTGCTCTGGAACATGCCAGCTTAAACTTGGAGTTGGCCAACCTTGACCATATTGTGAGAAGATAAAATCAGGAGAATCGCACATTATTGATGATCTGAAACAAACAAAGTTATAATTATTGATAACAATTATGTTTAACAGCTTATGAAATAATTTTATAAATACGTATAAGCTTGTGCAATACTTATAATTTGTTTTGTTTTTATTCAACGTGATATGACCGCTCCGGCCGACTGTGTAATGATAGAATGACGTTCTACACAATAATATTACTGTGGAACGTGACTAATATGTAATTAGACTCCATAAAACCATACGCTGTGAATCAATTTCATGTTTCAACATGTCCGAGCACCTGTTCGGTGTCAAATTCTACAATGCGCGTGCGAACTTCGAGGCACGAGTCCTTTGTCATCAAAAATGAACATTATATGTTTATCAAGTTGGAACCTGTGTGCTTTGTAATCAATCAGGAATGGAAATAAAACAGATATAATTATAACCATTAAATACTATTTATTTATTTACTACCAATATAAGAAAACTTATCACATAGCGACATGGCATTTCATACAAACTTAAGTCCGAAGTTTTGGAAATGAATAATATGATTTAATAAAACTTGATACGTCTAAGCAGGATACGTCACAAAAAGTTAGTAGATTATATTTTAGGAATTTTACGAAATGCTGTGTCGCGTAAATGCTCTTAAAACTAATTAAGTACTTACTAAGTTCTAAAGTTTATACATATTTTGTTATAAGTAACAGTTAAAATAATAATATCTATTTGAGGCACCAAGAAAATTTAAATTTTTACAATTACATTACACATTATTTGACCTTACTTTAGGTAATTATCATTACATTTGAACGTTATCTAAATACATTGTAAAAAATGTATCTACTGTAATTACTTACATTAAAAATAATGGCAATTCGTTACTTAAATATAGTTGCATTACCCCAAGCTAAAGTAGATACCTTATCAATCGATAACAACCGCTTATCATCATTGCTTGAAAGTGCTACTTTATTTACATCCTGAGTGAAAATTTCATGTTTTATCGACTTAAACAAAACATTTTTTTTTGCGAATGACGTTACAATTGTACAAAACGTTTTTATAATCTAACATATTTAAATTTTTCGTAACACATTTTTTTATACCTTTTGCTTTCTTTATTGTTTTGTCTAAAGTTTTAATACAATAAAGCTTTGAGCGCAGTCCTACGAATTCTTTGATAATTTTACCACCCATTTCATCTTTAAATAACCCTGGAACCTTCTTATTAATAATTGGTAAGTTAAATTCGTTGTTTAAGTCGTAGTTGCTGGTATCAAAATATTTTAGAAAATGTTCATTGATATCTTGATAAATGTCATCAGTATTTACATCATAAACCAAACTATCCGTATCAGTATAACACAATTCAATTCGGTTACCATAAAAAGGCTTTATGATTGAATAATGGAAGTCATACATGTGACTCTTAGATAATTCCAATACAGTAAATCCTATATATATTGGTTTATTAAGAATAACGCGAGAAGGCTTCATTTGGATTGCCACTAGATCATCAGAAAATACTGAGGCGCTATGAAAATATGGACTGCCGATCAATTTCTCAGCACACGTAGTCTTTTTTGTTTTATTGTTCAAGTCACACCACTTGTTTGCTAACTTAACATCTATTCGATGCTCATTATTTTCCAGAGTCTTTCCAAAAATACTATTGTTCAATAATTTGAAAAAATCTTGTTCAAACGTTGACTCTGCTTTTTGACGTAACTGGGTGTTAATATCAATATATTGTTTTAAAAAACAGCTTTGCTTGAAAACAATTGCACGATGAATCCTTCGTAATACCAATCCGTGTTGCAAGCATTTTTTTAAATGTATGTAATGAATAATATAGTGGTATTTGTCATACAAATTCGGTATTAATTTTTTATTCTTACCACCGGGTGGGACGAATTTTTCTGAGCAAAATGGAAAGTCATTATGTTCAATGTGCAATGTTGTAGGATATAATAAATCAACTTCAAGAATATAACCGTTTTCCGCAGTATCGCTTATATCTATTAAGTTCAACTGCAAATCATCTATTTCCTGTCTACTCATGAATCTAAAATCCGAATGAGGCAAATATTGACACATGCTATAGCCATATAAATTGTTACAATCTAAATAAATAATAAATGAATTCGGAAGGGATGGGTCGTAAGAATCCAAGTATTTATGATTGGCTTGGGCATGTCTTCTGGAACACATACAAATACCTCCTCTAATACCTGTTTGTATCATCCTATAAATTTGAACATCACTTATCAATTCTAATTTAATTCTAGTTTTCAAAAGCATTGCATCGAATGATAGACTTGGTGCTGTAAGATAGAACGCGGGATCCAGATTGTAATGTCGTTTACATGTTTTTCTAAAACTTTCAAACACGTCTGTAAGCAAAAGAACGTCGGTTTTAAGGTATAAATCTGTATACATACCCATGTTACGAATATTAAATACTGACCAAACGGACTGAGCGTGTTCATAGTCTTCATCAGTAATTGACTCATTAGTTAAAGAGTTAAAAAAAAATTTTTTGGAGGGTAAACACGTATCTTCGTAAAGTTTCCATTGAGACATATAGTCGTACGGATAAACTCCTTTACGGGTAAGTAGATCGAATTGTGTTTTTTCGGGAAAATAAAATTTTAATTGTTTAAATTCTTGTTTTTCATTGTACTAACCAACTTTTCTAAGCTTGTTCCTAAAAACTTGAAAGAATCTACAAATCGTACCTGTATGCTTTCATTATCGGAAATCGGAATATACTTCGTGAAAGAAATATAATTTTCTTTTGTTTTAGGTATGACTTTAATAGATCCTGGAGCTTTACCTAATTCTTTTATGAAAAGGTGGCAATCATAACCCGATAAGTTATGAAAAAATACAGGCAGAAACTTAGGCATTTTATATTGTAGGTTACAGTAACTGTGAGCTGCGCCACGATATTTACCAGTCAAATGACAATGATCGCGAACCCTATCACCAAACAAGAAATTCTCGCAAATATGACATGGTATCAGAGTTTTCAAAGTCGAGAGCATTCTCATTCGTGTAAATCATAGGAATGGTATTATTTAAAATTCTATAAAGCTTTTTAGCGTCTTTATAGATAGACTTCACAAATTTCGAAACGCAATCCAAACCACGATACGAAACGTAACGATTATAGGTTTCATCTAGAGTGCATGTAATATGATAAGCGAAAGCGATGGGCACATGTCGCTGTCTCGTAACGGTGCTCGCCTGAGTTGGGTCAGGTTCGCAGGAGTCGTACCGCTCTAGCATTGTTTCAAAATCTGCATATATAACGAATGGCACAAATTGCTTTCTACCATAATTTTCAAACTGAATGAAAGAACCCTTTGGAGGTAGTTCAGTAGCAACTCCTCCACAACTGTGTGAATTCAGATCATCACATGAATCAAAGAACATTAAACAAACATCACAAAAGTATAATTTACTGTGGTGTCTTGTTATTTGATTTTTAACAAGACGAGGTAAATCCTTAATGAGACAGTAATGTGATAAATCATCTTTTTCTAAGTAAAGTAAATGAATCACTTTTCTCTTCAAAGATTTTGGTTTATAAAACGGTCCAATCACGGAATTATTTTTAAAGCCATATATATATATACAAATTTCAGGGTTATTTAATTCGAATCGAGCAATATCTGAGAAACTCAATGGAAATTGAATGTCTTTTATATTTAACACGCTTTGAAAATGGGGGTAAGATGATACTCTTTCAGGATGAGTTTTAGCTGGATATAAAGCAGCAACAACTGACCATAAAAAGCAATAATTATCTTTATTATGAATATTAATACATGCTTTTTTTGATTTAATTGATGTCGGCAACTCGATAAAGCTTGAGCCGCGCAAAGGTTGGTATTTGTTAACATTAACTTCCAAATACGAACTGTTTAAAAATGTCCACCCACTGTCACGATCTTGAAATTCTTCTATCTTTTTTTTCAACGTGTTTCTAACCTGAGATGCTAATGAATCATAATCATAATTCTGATGTACTACATAATTCTTTGTAGCAAATGATTTCATCTCCTGACTATCATTTTTAACCATCAAAAACAAAGCAAAATATTCAAAATTAATTTTTAGACAGATATGATCCTTAAGAGATTTGTTTATTAATGTCTTGATTTTTTCTTGACTGTTATTAAAAAACGAATCTAAAGAATAATTTTCATTAGTATCAATAATTCTATAAGAAGCTATACGATTTAGAAATGCAGAATGAATTAATTCAACACCTTCGCAAACGTATGAAATATTTTTATTTTTATGATCGGTACTGCGTAGATGACCTGTCCAATGACTGCGCTCAACAGATATGTTACAAACAGTGCAGAAAGGCATTCTATCGTAATTAATTACTTGCTAAGTTTAAAAAAAAAGATTTATTTTGGATGCCCCAAATTTAAATTTTAAATGAATAATGTAACTTATTTAAAATGTATCTTATCACTATAAATACGGGCTCTGAGTCATCGAACAACTCGTGAGCCTTATGCATGAATTTTTGTAGCGAGTTCCACTGCGAGTTACCTTTATCCAGTTGCAGTTTTAATCTTTATTTTGGATGCCTCAAATTAAAATTTTAAATTAATAGTGTAACTTATTTAAAATGTATCTTATCGCTATAATATACCGGCTCTGAGTCATTGAACAACTCGTGAGCCTTATGCATGAATTTTTGTAGTGAGTTCCACTGCGAGCTACCTTTATCCAATTGCAGTTTTAATGCAACTTGGGACTTCTTCCAACGCTCCTCAGGAGCAGTGGAGATGATGTCTTCTTTATGGTACACCTTCAGTTCCACAAAGAAGGCACCCCTTAGATCCGCTGTCCGTCGTACCTTCCCGTTGGCGACGCGGGACAGCAAGGATGAACCTAACTCCGACTGCGGAGGAAGGCCATCTAAGTCTTCCAAACCGAAAAGATCGGTGCTCCCTGGTTTCTTGTTACTGTAAACAAATTAAATTTTATTTTAATAATCTAGAAGAAACACTTTTCTAGATACAAACTTATGATGAGAGAAAAATAAGTATGTACTTAAAATTATTTTTGCAAATCAAAGTTCTCTATTGAAATCTACTTTATATTAGAATATGTGAAAGTAATAACTTAGAAAATAAAAATAGTCATAAACTACCTTGATCCTAATTCCACGACCGAGGAAGCTTTGCGCTTTGTTGTTTTTTTCGTAGGCTGGCTCTTGCTCGGCACGACCTTTGTAGCAGTCGGCGGGCTCTTTATGTAGTTGGACACACGGGAAACGTCGGAGTCAGACCTAAAACACAAGATAAAAAGTACTTAATATTTTATATAACAAAACAAATAACCGTTTAAGGTCTTTTTTTGAGATACAATAATCAATTTATGACAGGATGAGAACAGTTACATCAGCCGGCAGGCAGAAACCAGGTCCGTAGCTAAGTAACAGTCACTATGGATAGATAGAACATGATAATTACAACAGCCGGCAGGCAAAAACCAGGTCCGTAGCTGAGTAGCAATCACGATGGATAGATATAACATGTTAATTACAACAGCCGGCAGGCAAAAACCAGGTCCGTAGCTGTGCATTATGACTACAAATTTAAAATTAAGAAGTACTCACTTACATGTTTTAAAGTTGATTTTAAAGTACTGCTAGTACTACTTGTCACTTTGAAGATTCTGGAGCGAATGTAATTTATTGATTGAAATTAATTCGTTTATATTCACAAAAAATACAATTTAAGCATAAAATAGATCGTTTCAATTTTAAACTCTAAGTACATGTCTTACAGTTGTATAAAAAAATATGTCGTTTATGTCATATTGAACCATATTGATCGCATACCAATTTCGCTAAATTGCAATTTGTTCATGAGAACCGCAAAATAAAGCCGACAAAGTGAACCCGATCCCTGTTATTCTTTATGACTCAATACTGAATTAATATGTATAATTAATTGAATAATTGATGTATGTTTGTTGAGAATTTTTATCATCACAATTACGTTTATGCGAGAGGTGAAACTCGTAGGTAGATCGCGTCGTTGAAAGTAAATTTTGTGAGCATAGTTGACTCAAGAAGTAAGTAGGTAGTTGAAAATAATCGTAACTATTTTGATAATAAACCATTTTGTAATACGCACAAACCAATCCGTGTGGTTGTTAATGTTAAGTTGCAGTTAAACTCGGGACTAATATTATAATCACATAAAATACTACTGTGGAATAAGTTCATTTAAAAATACTCACAAATAAAATTTTAATTCGTATTATTAAATAATCACTTAAACCCACAATTAAAGAATCCAAGAAACTGTATCGTGTGGGAATCGAACACACATGTCTGAGTTATGGTTTTATAGTTGTCTAATTTATCGATAATAACTTTAGTTTAACTTTAGCATAGGTACTATTATAATGCTCCCAAATAATCTTGTTGTGCACAGGGTTCTCTTTTATCTAAGTTAAAATCGCGCTCGATCGAAGTGGGTAATGGTTCAACCAATAATACATGTTGTACTTGATAAAAAATATATCATATAAATATTCATATAAATAAGATTATATAATCTTATTACCTAGAAGAATGAAACACAATAAATTAGAAGCGATTACAAACTTCAAATATAAATACGAAAACAATATTTAGGAAGTTCTATAAAAGACGAATTCAGTGAAGATTTATTAAGAATAAGAAGGTATAAGTATTATTTTATTATAGTTTATATAAACTAGATTACAACAAATCTAGGTAAGACATAGTAGGTATGTGAAGTACCTAGACAATTCTGTATAAACCTAAATTTAATTAAATACTACAACGTGAACGACGATCATGTTACATTCAACATTATAATTCTTTTAACACACACACATACCTACTCAAGATGCAATGAAGTTCAAAACTGCTTAGACTGCATGTTGCAAGATTGCAGCCTTGCACATATAAAATACCATTTACACTACGTGGTTACAACTGTCTGATGAAAGCGTTCAGGATAAAGAACGGTGCGGTGACGCCGGACGATACGTGTGTACTGTTTTGAGAACGACTGTGAAAACGTGTTGCACACGCAGCATACACAGTATTACTTGTTTTTATTAGGCTGACTAACTGATCACGGTTTCCGACGCTGCCGTCAGGTGGTTCGCAACTGAGAACGGCGCGGGTATCGTCGAGTGTAAAGGTACCTTGCTAACTGCTGGTGTCGATTACAAAGCGATATATTGTTAGTTAGTAACAGTTAGTAGGGAAGTGGAGCAAGGTAGTGCTCTCTGTTTGAATTAATTAAATTAAAATTTGGATGTCCTCGAGCCAATCTGGTCACAGAAAATAGAATGTGTGGGTGCCTCCGGGTATGCACTATTTCTTACTTTTGTGGAGAGACATGAGACAATCTGTCCTGGATTTTAGTTTAATGTAGGGTAACTTAAAGTTCAGATGATCCTCGAGCCAATCTGGTCACTTAAGCGGCGTAAGTGTGTAGCCTATTAAGGTTATGAGCTACCTCTAATTTTGTGGTGAGACATGAGACAATCTGTCCTGAATTTTAGGCTACCAGTTCAAGTAGCGAGCACCCTTATTTGTTAATAAGTAAACTAGTGTCGACTGAATGACTTAATTAAAATAACGGTAACGCGGTAAGTTAATATTGAGTTTTACAAATAAAGTGTTCCTCTCACTGTGGCCAAGACACCTTTAGCCGTCATCGATCCTATGAGTCTGTGGGATCGGCGGTGAGAAAACCATTTCCTGTGTACATTGCACGACGTACACAAACCCCTATTCCTACCCAAGTTCCGTCTGTTCCCGTAGGTCTCCTGGTAACAGACTTCCCTCACGTAAAACCAACGTAACCTACGTTTGGTGTGGTTTGTATGGTAGGCTAGGGCGTTAGGATAACTAGGGGGCTACATAGCCACATCGTACGCACTTAGAATAACGGCCGTACTAAGCTGTAAGTCACGGTGCGCACTTTTGGTGTGGAATAGGCGCCGAACCAGTATTTTACTGCACTATGTAGGAATTCATACTCCACCTTGCGTTTCATCGGGTGGAATAGGCGCCGAACCAGTATTAGACATTTTACTGCACCGAGAGTGACGGAGATGATCATTCCATCGGGTGGAATAGGCGCCGAACCAGTGGATTTCATTTATATTATTGGGCATTCTACTCCACCGAGAGTGACGAGGCGAACGGAGTGAGCCGATGGAACGGAAGGTGGGGTAGAATGCCCAATAATATCCTACTGTTGTGTTACCTAGCTACTCCGGTCGGAGATCGTCATTTATCACTCAAAAGTATTGAAAAGATTTTTGGAATTGCATAGTTGTTAATTAACCTGTAATTTTGTAATCATGGTAATATAAATAGGCTAGTATCAGTAGAGCTGTTACTGCCATGGAAGTACTTGCCTATTTTTATTTTTATTATATCTCATCATCACGCGTTCGTATTTCAAAAGATAAACGATGATTGCCGAAGCGCATGCTTTTCTTGCGTCGGTGTGTCGTCACTTGTTAAGGGAAAGAATTTGAAAACTGACAAAAGTATAACACATACCTGGTTGTCTCTGTTGGGCTGGTCCATGAAGTAGTTCTCGTTCTGCGCGAGGCGCGCGCGCACTGAGGCGGTGGAGCGGGTCAGGCGATCCATGTACTTGCCCATCGCTGCTTCTTCGATTGCTGGGACCAGCTCCTCTTCAACAGCTGTATGATAATGTGTCTTAGGTTATAAAAATATGCATTTATTTCTGATAGTATCACTACTGTACGAGTACTAATAGCAGTAATACCAGAAATAAAAACAATAAAACTAGAAAAGGTATGTGCTTCGGTAATTTTCGTTTTTCCGAATTAGTACGAACATGGCCTCACAGAGGCAAAGCTTCTAACATTTGGTCTACTTCATAGAAACGTGCAACTATCATTGCTCTCTGTCTTACATTGCTGGCTTCTATGAAGCTTCCTCTCTGTCTTACATTGCGCGATTCTATGAAGCTTCCTCTCTGTCTTACATTGCTCGCTTCTATGAAGCTTCCTCTCTGTCTTACATTGCTCGCTTCTATGAAGCTTCCTCTCTGTCTTATATTGCACGTTTCTATGAAGCTTCCTCTCTGTCTTACATTGCGCGTTTCTATGAAGCTTCCTCTCTGTCTTACATTGCTCGCTTCTATGAAGCTTCCTCTCTGTCTTACATTGCACGTTTCTATGTAGCTTCCTCTCTGTCTTACATTACGCGTTTCTATGAAGCTTCCTCTCTGTCTTACATTGCACGCTTCTATGAAGCTTCCTCTCTGTCTTACATTGCACGTTTCTATGAAGCTTCCTCTCTGTCTTACATTGCACGTTTCTATGAAGCTTCCTCTCTGTCTTACATTGTAAGTTTCTATGAAGCTTCCTCTCTGTCTTACCTTAACTCCGGTCGCAGATCGTCATCTGTCTCTCAAAAGTGTATGTGAATTTTAAAGAGTTGTTAATCTATAATTGTATTCATGGTAATGAAAAAAAAAAAATTAATTGACCCGTTAACTCATTTAGGGTGCTGCTGGGGCTGCCACGATTATGCAGTGCTTCAAATACGTTCGCAGAGACGCATACAGATGGATTTCATGCCCTTATAAGGAAAAGTGTGCGTCGCTGTTGAGGCATGTTAGGTCACTGCACTGTGAACAGTTCCTCATTTCCCCTAATTGATTATTTTTTGTATATTTTATTTTATTACCTATATTGTGTGTTGTGCGTATATATTGTGTGTACCTATGGACAAATGTCTAAAATATAGATTTATTATTATTATTTTTTCATTACTCTTGCGGTTGTAACAGGTGTCTGTATTAGATCGCATCATCGGGCGTACTTCCGAAGAAAAACGATGATTCTCGAAGCGCATACTTTTCTTGGGATATCTGTACATGCTCTGTGTGAAACATGATATGGCTAGAAAGATGATATAGCTAGAAAGCACGGAACAGATAAATAAATCTGTTCCGTGCTAGAAAGGGAGTGACTACCGATACCGAGATGACGACTAATAGAGAAATATGGAAAACAAAGATATATTGTACCGACCCCAAATAAATTAGGACATGAGAATGATGATAGTCTGTACGTGCTAAGTAATTCCATAAATAAATACTAACGTCCACCTTCCTCTTCTCCCTCGACCTTCTCTTTGGCGGGGCCACCTCTCTTCTCCTTTAGAGACGTGGTGAGCTCGTTGATGACAGTCACTGGGTATAACTTGTATGGAGCTATGGCTTGTTTGCCGTCCAAATTGCCTTGACGAACTGCGGGAATTCAATCAAGCATTAATTCGTTACTGAAGGAAGAAAATTTAAAAATTTCGAGTGTTAACCAGCTTAGCCTGTATCTAACCGCTAACCGGACATTACTTGAAAAATGAATGCGTTGGGTGGGTCGAGTTTCGAGTAGTTTTATTTAGTCTGTGACGGATGTTGTCGAACCTAATATAAGTATTTAATTAAGTAATATTTTATTGTTCTCAAGTAAGTGACATGTTATGTTTTTATTGAGAATAAAGTTTCTTTAAACCTAATATCTAATCCTGATCTAAGTTTTGACAGGTCAGTTTGAAAATGACAGTTTGTGCGTGTCAATAACCCACAATGAGATAAACTACCGTACTAAACGCTAAAGCGATATCTCAGGGAAAGCTGGTTTCGAGAAAATTTAAGTTTTGTAATTATAGTTTTCTTTTAACTTATATATTGATTTTTTTGCTTATTAATTGGAATTTATACATTATATTGTTTTTTTATCACGGTCAACATATTAAAAACGCATGTGTGTGTGCTCATCCTCTTTCAGATCTGCCACACCGCCTAGTGTTTATAAATTAAGTATGATATTACGCGTTTTTTTTTTGGTGTGACTGAGATGTGTTGACTCCACTTTAATTTTTTTTTTATTTGAAATAAAAAAATAAAATAAAATTGTTGTCAATTGTTAAATATTTTGTTGGGAATTATCATTATAAATATTACACATCATTACAACCAGCACCGGGAGCAGCAGTGGCTCAGCGGTCTCGGCGCTGACTTACGAGTGGCAAGTCGTCAGTTCAAACCCGAGCAGGCACTCTTGATTTATTTCATCATCACAGTTCAAAAAAAAAATGAAGGATACATCGGGAAAAAACCAACATGTCTTATAGTACCAAAAACTTCGAAGAACCGGCAGGCTTATTGCGTATCTTGCAGAAGCCTAGCGTTAGCTCGCCATCATTGCTTTTCAATCGCTGATCAATACACGTACAGTTGTTTTATCTCACGAAAGCGGGCGGGCCATACTTGTAGTTGTACACGCGCTCTTGTGTGCGTAACTACAGCTAGCGGTAGCAAGCTCATCGCTAATGAACAAAATAATAAAGTTTACTTTTGCTATGTATAGATAAGACATGGTACAATAAAATATAAACTTACAACGTGTTAATGAAATAACCCAAAACCTGAAACTAGTCTGTTTGGAATCGGCAGCTAAATCGAATACAATAATTTTTAATATAGGTTATTTATTTTTCAAAAAAATAATTATTTGTCATGCCGTATCTAATATTTTTTAACGACGCTGTACACTACTGTCCAACGCGATGTAAACAAACAGCGCGGGAGAGGGTGAGGAGAGGGGGTGCTAGAGCTGGCGGAGCCAAGGCCGGTAGCGGGTAGACGCGCCGGCGCCCGCGCTACCCCGGCCACCCTCCGCCCGTAGCGTAGTCTCCCTAGCGAAGCGGCGCGTGCGCTACGTGTCAACACAGGTTAGGACGAGCGCGTGCGATCTACGTCTCCCGGCGGCAAAATGGCGTTTCGCTTCACAAATGTACAATATTGTGAAATGGTGCGAATGTTAGCGCGATGTGATGATAACGTTAATTTAGCTGTGCGACGTTATCGGGAACAGTTTGGTGTATCTGTGTCGACCGAGACAATGTTGGCATTTGAAGTAGTGAGAAGTGACACTACAGTGCTAAGTTCTTTGAAAAGTAATTTACGAAAACGTGCTTTAAAGTGTATTCAACAAGGTGGTAGACATTTCGAGGCATTGCTGTGACAAAAAATGAACGAACTTTCAGTAAGTGGTTTACAGTATTATTGTTGTAAATAGGTACGTTGATTTATTTGAAATAATTATTGTAAATATGGTGATTCAAATCTTTTAAACACGCCAAGTTTTGTTTACCACCACCGGCTTTTTGATTTTTCTTTCAACTAGCCTTCGCTTATTTTTAAGCGTGGTAGGTTTACATGCAGCCAGTCCAAAGCCTGGAAAAAGTGTGATAGAAAAATTTGAGTCACTTTTCTATTCCAAAGCAAAACATACGCATTATTTAATAACAGGAGGGGATTAACCTCAAACGATAGTGCTCCCGTGTCAACGAACGTTTGACAGCGGCGCGGCGATAGAGCTACGAATCTGTAAGAAGTAGCGCGACAACAACATTTACAAATATCTTTTACTATAATTTATGAAAATAAATAATTATACGTCATATCAATTTATTAATATCAAAATCAGTTGGGGTGTCCGAGGTTTTGGGTTATTTCATTAACACGTTGTATATGCAAGAAACATTTAATTTTAGTAATATTTTGAATACAATTTATATTTTATTTAAATTAGTATTTCAAGTAGAATCGTAAAGTTTCTTCTTCACTGTCATGTAAATTTATTATTAATTTTAAATTTAGTTTCTTTTTTAATGACACTATTGCCAGTATTACGCCATGTCTCACTTGTTATTTTTGTAATACTCTCTTGTATGGGTTTTTCTGTGTTGATCATATTTTGACCAACGTTTCTTAGAGCAATGTAGTTTTTAAGGACCCCCCAGATGTTCTCTATGACATTAAGCTCAGGGTGGTAAGGAGGGAAGCGTAATATTTCAAATCCTTTACTTTTTATGTAGTCATCGATTTTCTAAGTGATAAAATCACTTTTATGGTTTTTTTTATGTCATATAACTCAACTTTGCGCAGTGTCGAAAATACCCTTAGAAGTGAGCCATTCTTGCATCTCAGATTTTGTTGAGGCTGTCGTCGGCAATATATCAGCACGTGTATTGTGGTACTATTACGGAACGATCTGGCAAATTTGGCAGCAACTTTTCATTCAGCCATTTTACGTAATTTTCAAAACTCAAATGGTAGTCTCCAACTGCGGAATTAGCTTTGTAGATTAAGCAAGCGTTCCCAATAAAGGTTCCAGCGTGTACTAAAATAAAACGAGTACCTTGCCAAGTTTTTTTTTTTTTAATGGAGAAGGTTTGTCTTTTTGGGCTGTCAATAGGCCAATAGGCCGATCTTGAGAGCGGTATTCGGTTATTTTTCTTAAGTATTTTATTCTCCACATCTGGATATCATGCCGTTCAACTAATACTTCTTATTGTTATCGGTTTTACGTCACTTGTAGCCCAATATATTTAATAACTTACGTAGCATTGCGAGACATCCATCGAAACCAATTGTTTCATTCAAGACTGACCTTAGTTTTGCCAATGTTGGAATTTGTTTTTGTACGATATGAAAATTTTGTATTGTGCTCCGTACAACGTCAGCTGTAAATCCATCAATGTCTACTTTATTTTCTCTCTTTCTTCGGTTTTTCATGGGTGACCTAAAATTCGAAGATGTACTTGCGACATCTCTTCCTTCTTTTAATATTTTTTGCACTGTTCTTTCACATACCCTCGTCGCTTCTGCTGTTCGTTTAGTAATATTACGCAAATCTGATAAATCACAATTTGGTTCTCGGTGAAGTTCCGTGAATTCATATTCTTCTTTGAGAAAATTATAAACATTCGCAATCATTTGGCGAACCTAAAATAAACAATACATTATTAAAATCTCGTTTAACATGTTCTTATTAAACTAACTAATACATTAATTCATTACATACAATACAGAACTGCTTTAGTGAAAAAGAGTTTTTTTGGCATAGCTCCGAAAATTTATAATAAAATACCCGATAGCATAAAAAATTTGCCCCTATTAAAGTTTAAGAAAAGTCTCTACTCGCTATTAATTGAAAAATGTTATTATACTCTAGAAGATTTTATAAATGATAATTTTTAATATTTCGTGTGCAATAAACATTTGATGTAATATTTTAAATATTTTTTAAGAAATCTGTTTCTCTTTTAGGTTATCTTCAATTGTAGATATTTTTTTTAATATTTAATTAAATTTAAAATAGTTCTTTTTTCATGTAAGTATTTAATATTTTTTCTGTTAGTTTTTTTTTTTTTTATCTTATTGTTTGCTTTTATTTTCTACAATATTTGTACGCCTTCACGGCAACACATAGCGCCCATATAATAACCTAAGACCTTTATGTAAATACCTATGTTTCACAAATAAATATTCTGATTCTGATTCTGATACATACAACATAAATACACACCAAACATTAACATTAATTTGCCTTACCTCACTGCAGACAACTTTTCTCCGTTTCTTAGTACCTTCCATGCTGACGGTATTCGATAAATAATTTTGGTGCGAAGCAAGAAGCACTACTGACTCGGCTGGCGACTCCGCCACGACTGGGCGCTCCTGAGATTACGCACGCAAAGACAGTGTGCATGTACACTCACACACACAAGTATGGATCACCCGCTTTCGTGAGATAAAACATCTGTAATACCGTACCCGTATTACGTATCTTGCAGAAGCCTAGCGAAAGCAAAATTTGCGCAATCATTGCTTTTCAATCGCAAATCGGTATTATGTATCAGCGATACGTCATACTGATTTGCGATTGACAAGTGATTGAAGAGCAATTATTGCCCAAATTTTGCTATCGCTAGGCTTCTGCAAGATACGTAATAAGCCTGCCGCACTGTGTCCGCGTGGTGGATGACGGCGCACTCCCTCTAACAGAGAGGAGGCCGGTGTTCCGGCTGTGGGAACATTATAGACTGATCTTGACATTACTGACAGTTAAGTCTTGATACTAACGAATAAATAAAGAATTTATCGGTAATACTCACCAATATCAATCTGCCTAGCCTTTTCCCATCTACGTTGGGGTTGGCTTCCAGTCTAACCGGATGCAGCTGAATACCAGTATTTTACATGGGGCGACTGCCTATCTGACCTCCACAACCCAGTTACTGGGTAATACGATACCCCTTGGTAAGACTGGTTGTCAAACTTTCGGGCTTCTGACGACCCGTAACGGCTGTCAAAGATCCACGAAAGACAGCCGGGACCAACGGCTTAACGTGCTTTCCGAGGCACGGAGGAGTCTCGGTATGAAAAGATGGTCACCCATCCATAGACCAACCCCGGCAAGCGTAGCTTAACCTGATGGATCGACCCGTGCGGCTGTTATTACTTAGCCACGAGCTGTGTGAGGTAATACTCACCAAGTTTATCAATAAACTCTCCGGGACTAGCAGCCACGATGAGCACGGGACAGGATTCCGGCGGCACGGCCTCCGGTTCCGGCTCTGGTTTTTGCTCACCCTCTGAAATACAACAGGCGTTAACGCAGTAAAATGCAGAAAAAGGCTGGAGCTGGAGAGAGATTTATATCTTCTGCTAGCTTCCCACCTCGGCAACACACGGGTGTACGAAAACGAGACCAAATCTTCTTGTTAACAGTACGACCATGTAACGTAATATGTATATAAGGTGTATCTATTCATACACGAAATCTCTTAAGGGGTCATTGTACTCATCATTACGGACAACTTTTACTATGGGATCAAACATGGAATTGCAAAAAAAAAATCTGCTGTTCAGTACATTTTGACGAATTATGCGAACATAAATGTACTGAACAGCAGATTTTTTTATTATTTTAGTACTTTTTTTACATTTTTATCAAAAGTCGAAAACTATGCGGCCTAGAAAAAAGAAAAAATGTTTTAGAATGTGCGAACAGCGCTCTTTCATATGATACCCCACATGCCCCAGTAGGCCAAAACCAGGGGGTTCAGTCCCTGTTGCAATATATATATATATATATATACAGTATGTTAACCAACAGAGGGCGTTCCCGTTAACCCGCAATAGTATAGCATCCATACATGCTAAAAAAAATATTACCATTCGAAAACAAAATGGTTTTTATTTTTTTTTAATATTAAAATATTCACTAAAATATTCAAAAAAATATAAAAATATTCACTAAAAATAAAAACTAAATTGCGATGTTTCCGTCCTTCAAGTACGCGTGTACAGAGTGTTTTTTTTACGTATCAATTTAACATTTTTAGTGAATATTTTAATATTAAAAAAAATAAAAACCATTTTGTTTTCGAATGGTAATATTTTTTTTAGCATGTATGGATGCTATACTATTGCGGGTTAACGGGAACGCCCTCTGTTGGTTAACATACTGTATATTTCTTTCTTATTGGCTAAATAGTTGGGCAAACGTCATCAAAAACTATTCCAAATTTCAAGTTTAGATATAGATATCCAACTGTGACAGACAGACAGACAGACTGAGTCGCTCCATAAGGGTTCCTTTTGCCATTTTGGTACGTAACCCTAAAAATGATAGTTAAATAATTTCACAACGATAACACACTGAGTTCTACTAAACTACGATTGCTGGTATTTAACATAGCAGGTCTAATATAACTTTATACAATTTTTTTACTACTTTTTTCACAATACCAAAACCACATTTTTTCTTCTGATGTATAACATGTAATCTATAAAACATTGTAAGAAACTGAACAACTGAACAACTAAACAAGTCTTACATTATCACTTTTTTATATCGAATTTTTTTAACCAAAATTTCTCACTTTTCCGTAAAAATTTCCAAACATTTTCTTCCATACAACTCTTATCCCGACAATTATAAAATAAAAAAATAGCCAAACAGGTGCAATCGTTCTAAAGTGATGCGCGTACATACATACATTTGGCAATTGATTTTTATTTATTTTTATTTTATTTTTAATAAAAGGAACAGCAAAGGAAAACAAGTGTAATCGCTAGGAGCTAAGGAGTTTTACGTGCGGTAGTTAGTTGTATCGTGGTTGCTTTAATAGTCCAGGATTACGTTATAATATAAGATATGAGCTTAGTAAGTTAGATGTTTTTCAGATAGGGTACACACATTTATATCGCGATTGCAGGTTTGTTCCCGTAGTAAAAGTTGTTTGTTATCATGAGTACAATCATGTGTTTAAACATCGCTCACTAATTTACTTCTCACCCTAAAAACGGTGTTTATAAGAAAAAAACAATGTTTAATTTTAAATTTTTGTCTTGATTTCTTTTGCTAGAATGACTGCAGTTATTTCTGTAGTACTGTCCCCAGCATCAAACCCCCGGCACGGCGGACCCAACTGCGACTTCACGTCAAAATGCATACTAAATAAATCAGCAACATCTTGGAGACACCATCAATACTCACAGGAACGCCGGGTCTAAAATTAAGCTGTTTAGTGCTCTTCCTTATCCGTTATTTACACATGGGATGAAATTCACCTCATTTTTTTATTTAAGTAGTGGTTCGTGGGAGTAAAGTCATCCCACGCAAATCTTTTGGTTTGAACCTTGTTCCACCACTATTAAGGAGTCCTTTCTAATTCTACATTACTATAAAGCCCTACTCACTAGCATTCTAAGAAACATTCAACGGTCACAAAATTCCAAGAAGCTACGATGCAAATCGGTTTTGTTTACAAGATTACCGCGGGTGGGGCGCTCAACGGTTTTCCCCACGCGCGGGTGAGCACAGCGGTTCAGCACAGCGGATATATGTCAACATCTGGCTCCTGAGCAATGAGGGCGTTCAGAAGATTGATGGCCTGGGTTGTGGGAGCATATCGAGCGGTTTGATAACGAAAATCAATGGGACTCACTCGAAGTATGAATGAAAACTTGAAGAAAATGATTTAGAATAATCAATTGTGTGTGACGACGTGAATCGTGAAGACATACAAAGCACTACACATTTTGACGTGACAACCGGCTTTTCGCTCGGTGAAGGTACCGGTGGTAAGTTCAATATTACAGGACCGACAAAAACATGTAATCTTTCAACCGCTAACAACTATTATAGGAGGAAAGTCCATTGTTATCTGCCGATACACCACCAGAATGCTAAATGCTGGCCGGGCTGCTGCTGATATAAAAAACCAATACCACTTTCCCCGACCTGGGAATCAAACACAAGACCTCATGCTCAGAAGTAGCGCTTGCCACGACTAGACCAACGAGGCAGCTAAAAAACAACGTATTTTAAACGGAGTGGTGTGAGGGCTTTGTCCAGCAGTAGGACAGCGCAGGCTAAAAAAAAAATTACCAATTTAAAAAAAAATAAATGAGGTACCCACCGCCTCCTTCTTCATCGTCCTCGTCTTCGGCAGCCTCGCCTGTCATCTCATCCCGGAGGCGCTGCAGACGCAGTTCATCACCTGCATCATACAGTAAAAAACAAAAGCTATTATCAAATCAGTAAACAAGCCATGGTCAATCCTGCTAATATTATAAATGTCCATGGTAAATTTGTTACTCAATCACGCCAGAATGGCTGAACGGATCTGGATGAAATTTAGCACAGAGATTGATTATAGTCTGGAACAGCACATAGGATACTTTTTATCCCGGAAAAATGTACGGTTCCCGTGGGATAATTTCCAACATCCACGCAGGCGAAGCCGCTGGCAAAAAAGCTAGTATCTAATAATTTTTACTAACAGCGTATGCGAGCTGACATATTATTATTATGGCAAAAAATTAATTTAATTCAATGTTTCGTGTTTCTTTGATAGTGGCGTTACGACGGGTAGTCAGGTGGGACCAAACCTGAAATCGCGAAAAAAAATCAGCTACTCCCAAATTTTGACGAGTTATGCGAACATGAATGTATGCGACAGCTGATTTTTTTCGCGATTTCAGGTTTGTATGAAGTAGTTTTTTTTACTGGTTATCATCATCATCTTCCTGCCCTTATCCCATGTTACTTGGGGTCGGCGCAACATGTTTTCTTCTTCCATTCTCTCCTGTCAACCGTCACACTATCATTCACTCCCTTCTCTTTCATATCATTCTTTACACATTCCATCCATCTTTTCTTCGGCCTTCCTCTCCCTCTCCATCCATCAACATGTATATTCATCACTCTTTGAGTCACATGCGTTTCGTCCCTTCTCATCACATGCCCATAGCAAGCCAAACGATTGCCTTTCAACTTTTCTGTCACTGGCGCCACTTTCAAACTTCCTCTTATATACTCATTTCTTACTTTATCTATTGTCGTCACTCCACACATCCATCTCAACATTCTCATCTCCGCTGCATGCAATCTTTTTTCATCCGTCTTCTTCACGGCCCAGCATTCAGACCCATAAAGTACGACAGGCCTTACCACGGTTTTTTTACTGGTTATCATGCTGATTTTTTTTTAGTATTTTTTTTTGTGTAGACAAAAAACACAGTCTGCACAGCAGATATTTATTTTTATTTATTTATAAGTTCACTGATACAAAATATGTTACTATCTACGCCCCACAAAACCGTGATAGTGGTTTGCCTGTGGGGTCTGGCGTGTCTTTAAACACTAACTTAAGACTTAGACTTAGACTTTAACATAATTCAAAGTATTTTATTTTTTTTATTTTTAAATTTCATTTTATTAGCTTCACTCCTTATGATATATAGGGTGACTGGAAATTAGTGACCGATACTTAAACACACGATTAATTGATAGGTTAGACTGGAAGCCGACCCCAACATAGTGTTAAAAAGGCTCGGCAGGTTGATTACTTAAACACATGATGGTACTCATGATAACAAACAGCTTTTACAAAGGGACTAAACCTGAAATAGCGAAAAAAGAACAGTTGTTCCCTACTTTTATGTTAGCTTATCTCGTCAAAATGTAGCGAACAACTGATTCTTTTTTCTGCGATTTCAGGTTTGGTCAAATAGTAAAAGTTGTTTTTATCATTACAGTCATTCAATCATGTGTCACTAATTTTACCAGTCACACCCTTTATAGCTGGCTCATATTTGACATAAAGTCTCAAATGTCATGTGCTTAATTTTTAATACTTTGTAAGTACCTATAAATTGTAGTATAGCAATTTTATTTTAGGTACACGTACGAGTACATTTTCTTCAATTATTATAAATTGTATACAAAAAGAGTAACCATTGAGTTTCTTTCCCATTCTATGAAACAACCTTTTGGAAGAACACCTAGAACCAATT
This sequence comes from Dicycla oo, assembly GCA_948252095.1. Classification (NCBI taxonomy): domain Eukaryota; kingdom Metazoa; phylum Arthropoda; class Insecta; order Lepidoptera; family Noctuidae; genus Dicycla; species Dicycla oo. The sequence continues at coordinate 18,054,138 of OX411738.1, forward strand.
CTATTTTCTTGTTAATTTTTACGTTTAAAAGTGCCTTTCGACTTTATAAATAGCCAAGGTATTTTGAACCAGGTTAAACAAAGGCACACTGATTTGTCAAATAAAGTTATTTTATTTTATTCTATTCCATTCTATTTCAATCTATCTTATTTCATTCCAATCTATCTCATTCCATTTCAATCTATCCCATTCCATAATATGCCCATTCATCTCATTTCATTCCATTCCATTCTATTATAACAAGAAAACTCACCCTTCTTAATCCTCTGTGATGTAAGCAGTCCCTTGGTGAGCGTGGGCGCAGGATCGAAGGCGACCACCTTCCCCCCGGCTGACATCCACAGCCCGAGCTGGTGGTAGTCACCCACGAGCAGGGAGATGGTGGTGGGCTTCGTGGTATCATACCACATCTTAAAGAGGTAGTCCTTCATATCTGCATAATTACAACATTACAAAAATACAACATCTTGATCTTCCTATCCTGAGTTTGCATATACATACATACATACATGCAATAATTTATTGAACATCTGTCTGTATAACCTTTGCCCACGATAAAAAGATTTAATTTGATTTCATACCTTTTTTTTATTTTTAGGGTTCTGTACCTCAACAGGGAAAACGGAAACCTTCATGTCCGTCTTGTCTGTTCCTCAAGACCCTTTTTCTCAGGAATCGAAAATCGTTCATTTGTATTTTTATCATGTTTTTTTTTTTGAGATTACAAACTTACATTTCCAGTTGGAGAATTGACCGTGATAAAATAATCTCCCATTTATCGATATAAATGGGAGATTATTTTTTCAACTACAAAGTTAAGTTTGTTCTTGGAATAAATTCATCACAACGGAACTCTTCAGTGTGGGTGGTCCCGACACGCACTTGGCAGTTTTTGAGTTCAATAATAAAAACCGAAAAACGAGCAAGAACGTCACTGAAATGGCTTATAAAAATAAAATCAAACTAATTCCAGGCAGTTCTGAAATGTCAAGGAGTCGGTCAGTCGAAAGATAAAGCTGGCCATAGAGGATGTAATTTAATTTTCAGAAAACGATAAAGTATCTTTTTTTTATTTGAGATGGGTTTGCTCTTGTCTCTAGTCTAGGTCAGAGGTGACAGAGACAAAGTCGACGATGGAGTGAGTTTACCCAGAAGAAGCCTGTTCACTCTCACTTTGAAGAGATTAGGGTTGTATGCGTTCGGAAACACACAAATCTCAAAATGCTATGCAATCTGAAATGCTATCAATTCACTTCGGGCTTTAGAAAGAGACAGTCGTACAGATGACGCGAGACAAAGCTTAACTATAACAGATTTAATTATCACGTTTGACTCACGTTTGAATTCAACTTTCTCCTCTTCCTCTCCCTCCCCCAGGCCTTCTTTTCCCTCGCCGCCTCCTTCACCTTCCTGAGAACAACATGACATAACATCACGCCTGCATTCCTTGAACATTTGGACAGAAGATCTGTACAGTAGTTATAGTAAAAACAAGTGTATTATTAAAATTTTTGTTTTTAAATACAAGGTTTTAGTAGTCTGGATATCATCTAGGACCAAAGTCCTTGTCAAGACAAATCAAATGAGCCCAAACTCGATAGGGTTGCATCGTTTTATTACGGAGTTCCCATGGCCTACTTCCGGCTCCATCGTCAGATCAGCTTCATGTCATAATAATATTGCATTGTCATCTGATTTACATACGCATGTAAAATTTCAACTCAATCGGAAACCGGGAAGTGGGTCAAATTTAACTTGCAAGATTTGATTACAAACATCAGGACAGGTGAAAGTAAATAAAAGCTTGTAAAAACCGGCCAAGTGCGTGTCGGACCACGCACAATGAAGGGTTCCGTAGTTGGGACGAGTTTATCCCCAGAACAAACTTAACATTGTACTTGAAAGACATGTTTTCCCATACATTCCAACTGCAAATGTAAGTTCACGCACAATATTGCGAGATTTACCGCGTTTTTTAGGTCCATAGACTTCTTATAGGTTTTCCTGTAATCTATAGGTATAGAACTATTTTCTGCATTTTTTTTTCAAAATTTTAGGCTAAAATTTTTAGTAGTTTCGGAAATAAGGGGGGGGGGGTGGATGGTTAACTTTCGTCTACTTTCTTAAATAACTTTAAAACAATTTATTTTAAAATAATAAGTATACTTATATTTGAGCCCCCCTCAGAAAGATCTTTCATTTGGTATATCACACGGTGCAGTTTGCAAAACTTTTTTTAAATTTTTTTTTTCTTATTTGCCCCCAAAGTAACCCCCATATTCAAAATTCATTTATTTACATTATACGTCCGTGTTTGGGTCAGAAATCCGAGAAATTTAATAATTTAGTAATTTATCTATATATGTATGTATTTAGAAATATATAAGTATGTTTATCAGTTGTCTAGTACTCATAACACAAGCTCTGCTTAGCTTGAGGCTAGACGGCGTTGTGTGATAGTTGTGGAATATTATTATATTATTATTATTATTAAAGACGATCTGACAAATTTCAACTTAATCGGTCCATTAGATTCTGAGCAAATCGGCTGTGATAGACGGACAGACAGACACATGAGTGATCCTATAAGGGCGGAACCCTTATAGGATCACTCATGTGTCTGATCTTTTAGGATTCCGAACCCAAAGGATAAAACGGGTCCCTATTACTAAGACTCCGCTGTCCGTCTTTCAATCCGTCTGTCACCAGGCTGTATCTCATGAACCGTGATAGTTAGACAGTTGAAATTTTCACAGATGATGCATTTCTGTTGCCGCTATAACACCAAATATTAAAAAACAGAATAAAATAAACATTTAAGGGGGCTCCCACACAACAGACATGATGTTTTTGCCGTTTTTATAGATAATGGTACGAAACCCTTCGTCCGCGAGTCCGACTCGCACTTGGCCAGTTTTTTCCTTTTGAGGTACGGAACCCTAAATAAGTTTGTCACCTTTAGATCTATTTTCGTTAGCTCCATGTACGATACAATGCTTTACTACTTTACCGACTCAGTATTGCCATAATATCAATGTCACAGAATTACACTGAGTTGGTAATTAAAACGTGATACTGGTAACGAAAAATAACTGATTAGATTTATGTTTTATAAAATGACCTGTTCATTACTCGTAGAATGATTTTAGTTAGGGTAAGGTCAACTAGACGTTGGTCAAGGGTGACCTTTGTTTTCAAACATTAATAAATATTTTCAACTCGAACTTCTCCGAGAGGTCCTCCACGTATGTGTGTGTGTGTTCTAACTCACCTCGGGAACCTCGTCTGGCAGTCGCAGCGGTAGTCGCATGGGCTCGCCCAGTTCGATGGAGAAGGTGTTGGCTCCCATCTCAAACTTCTCCGTGAGATCATCTACGGTGAGCTCCTTGCGACCTGTCTTCTTTAGATGGTTCAGGTAGTAGTCTCCGCCGGCGTCTGTGAGAATACAGCTAAGTTTTGGTTGCCTAGGAAAACTGTTCCGTCTTATTATAGCGGCCGCGATTAAAATATGTCATTGTCACCAGTATTAAGTCAAACCCCGCTACCCAAAGATTTAAATCGCTAGATTTGCTCTCACCATACTTAGTCACAAGAAAAAGTGTCCATAGTGAGAAGAGTGAGCTCACATAATATGAGCTAAATAGTATTTCCGTGACAATCAAAGTGTAGTCACTGCGTCATTGTGGGACAGAGGTGTCAAAACGAAACATAAACGCGACTATCTATAGACGCGGTAGGGCGAATCTAATGATTTAAATCTTTGCTATTACTCGTATCATCATTTTTATGACAGCCGTCACTACGGCCATTAGTGGTGCCCACCGCTCTTCTAGGTAACCATGTCTTTAGTCAATATCAGTATTCAATGTTTACTTTCTAATAATTTTATAAAGTAGGTATATGTTTGTCTTTGACGCAGCAATAGAACAAGGAATAGACGTGATTTTTTGTGAACTTAGTTTGTAGGTTATAAACTCCTCTTTATCCAGAAAAAGTGCGCAGTTTCTTTGGGGTACACCACGGAAGAGAAGCCGCGGGTAAAAGCAGGAGATAGAGGTAAAACCGTAGCAATATTAATAATAATAAAATACAATTAAATACTTTACCCAGTAAACGAAAACAATTAAAAACAGATACATAATAAGCCTGTTTATCTGTGAGCACATTCATTCGTATTCCATCTATTCTTAATATTGATGGCATTCCTTTACAATTTCGCTTGATTTGCAAAAGTTAATGAGAAGGAAAGACCTCAGTATTTAATGATTACCCCCTTAGCACTTACACATTGTTGAAGCCAATAAATGATCAAGTATACTAGAGACATATATACGTACCTAGGATGTTGAACATGTGATCCTGGTGCATGTGTGGAGGAGGCACGGACTCGGCCGCAGCCGTGAAGGCCGCCGCGGCCGCCAGCCCCAGTGTGCGGCCCGCCATGTCGTCGTCCTGTATGTAGTGGATTTAGATCGTTACCAGTTATAATCAAAAATCACTAATTATCAGAGACGTAAATAAGTAAAACAATCGACGAATTTACACACGAACCCTACGTAGGTAATAAAAAGAACTTCATTTCAGAAAACCCTCATTATTGTTTGATTATCATTATTATATTGTTTTTGAAAAATCATTATTATTAATATTGAGATTAATGATAATGATAAATGATTTTATTTCTGTAAGTAGGTTTGTACATTTTTACACGTCAATCATGTTTTTTTTTTTAACTAGATGAGGTCGGCGTTTCCTATCTGACTACTCTGAGAAGAAAGGCCGAAACAAACTCAGAGGTCCCAGTCTCTTATAAAGTCCAGACATAATCTTGGTCACTTCATGTGAAGACCATGTAGATTGGTGTCTGAAATGGTCTTTTGATTAACTTCAATTGTCAAATACAAATATCTTTCGAGGCGATATAAAATTAGCATTTCACTTTTAATGCCTTCTTACACCAACGTCTCGATAAGCGAAAACCGCAGCGGTAAGCGTCGGTGTGAAGAAGGCGGGAAGTATTAAAATAATCAAATCAAAGTTCTCAATTTGTAAGTACGGGTAAGGGACACTACAAATTGGCATCCACAGGTTGACAACTTTTCTGATCTACCTATTTGTTTACATTTTCATAAGATACTTTTGGAACAAGGTATACATGACGACAGTCTCTCGACTTTTAATACGAGGGGTGATCTGTAATCAGGTAGCTCGTGAAACAGCTCGTTTGGCCTATCATACGTCAGTAGTAGACAACAAAAACACGGGGCTAATTGCTATGAAACATGACGTGACGCGACATGCGCTTGGCTGTACACCTGTACACTGTTTCAAAATATATAGAGTCCGCAAAGCGAAACAGTGTTCCTAGTAACAGTTTGAGAATTTCAGCTGATAAGTCTCATAAATGACAATCATAACGTGGCCAATTACTACAGCAATTACCCTTACTTATTCTTATATTTTTGCTTCTCGACTGTAAATACATGACTTCAATGCGAATATTCGCATTGATGATTCTTGCATGAAAATCAAGAATCTCGACTCTCTAGGTCAAGAAACTGGACAAAGGCCTCTTCTCATACAGAGAAGACATGAGCATTGATCACCACGCTTCGCTTGTTCAAGTTGGGAATGAGTAACTTACTGCTGTCGTGACTTACATTAATGCCACACTTCTCAGCCGCCTTGCCGATAGCCGCGTTCTCACCGCGGGGTCCCATCATGATGGCGGCCGTGCCCTTGTTGATCCATTCGTATTGTTTGCTCTGAAATTAATTAATTTAATTAATTTTATTTATTTACTGGCTTACCAACTTTTAAGTAATTACATAACACAGCTTTACGCCAATATCGATATCAATGTTGTTGTTATCAATGACTTGGTCCTTGTAGAAGTCCGCACAAAACGGAACATTGGTAAGCACTTATTTTTATTTCAGATAAGTTTGCTCTTGACTTTAGTCTAGGTCAGAGGTGACACAGACAAAGTCTACGATGGAGTGAGGTTACCCAGAAGAAGCCTGTTCACTCTCACTTTGAAGAGATTCGGGTTGTATGCGTTCGGGAACACAGAGGCGCAGGCAGTGAGTTCCACTCTTTTGCCGTGCGCATTATGAAGGATGTTTGGAAGCGCTTAGTGCGAATTGGTGAAATGGCAACTAGGTATGGATGGTAACTTGCAGTGCGTTTAGATGTTCAATGGTAGAAGGGTGCCGGTGGAATTAGGTCGTGAGGGAGTTCCTGAGCACCGAAGTACAGTCTGTAGAAGATCGACAAGCAGGCAACCTTGCAAGCATTTAAGCAATTGAAGTATATATAACCATTTTAACTAACAACTAACGTCATTTAGAACAAATATTTCTAGGAACCAATCGACTGCTGCAGCTTGTATATCAGGAACTACTTAACCGTTTGAGATTAAACATTACACTAGAGATTCGCAGAGTACAGACGTGTCCGTTAGCAATATTTAATTATTTCTTTAATAATAGTGACCTCCTTTAGTGCATTACTAACGTAATGCAACTGTAATTTTGCTTAGTGTGTAGTTTCAGTAAATAATGGACTCGAAATAGTGAACTCGTCAAAATACAAAATGGATAGCAGCCCCTTTAATCCAAGGGGGCCAGTGCACCCCTCCGCCTCGCCGACAAGGACGATAACGCAAATCCCAGCCCTGGAGTCTTAAGGAGTGGAGAAGTCTGGAGTGGAAGGTAAACTCAACTCGGAGCAGAAAATGAAAATTTCTACCCTATGCCGTAAAGTAGGATCTGGAACATCACAAATGGCAGTCCTTTATCAGTCGCTCAAGCAGAAAGCAATTCACGCGTATAACATGGTTGATGCCCTTCAAGAAAAGCGCGACCTGACGGAACATATTTCGGAGCTCAAGCAGACGATTAAGGACTCTGGTTCTGCGGGAAATGTTTCGTTTTCCGATATGGTGAAGAAGGGAGCAAATGATTTCATTCGACCGCAAAATTTAAGCTCTGTAGCTATTTATCCCAACGATAAATTAAAGTCGAGTGACGAAACAAAAGACCTCGTGAAAAAAATCATTCGCCCGGATCAAATGAAGCTGCAAGTACGTGGTGTCCGCAAGACTAAAAATGGAGGCGTTATTATTAGTACCGCGACGAAACATGACGCTGATAAACTGAAGCACGCAGTCCAGCTCTCTACATCTGGACTTACCGCCGATGAATCCAACAAGCGCAAACCTCGGATCGTGGTTGTAGGTGTGCCGACTACTTTGGCTGAAACTGAAGTCTTCAGGTGCATTTACGAACAAAATGTAGCCGACAAGTTTCCAGCAATGCCTATGGAGTCCTTTTTGAGCTTAATTAAATTAAGCCACAAATCGGGAAAAAGAGATGCATCGACCTCTAACTACGTCATTGAAGTTACAGCCAATATACGTAAAGCCCTATTATCCCAATCGAGACTTTTTATAAATTGGACGTCCTGCCCTGTCAGGGACTTCACCTTGGTTACCAGATGCTACAAATGCCAACAATATGGTCATGCAGCAAAAACATGCAGAGAGCTGAAATCTACGTGTGGTCACTGCGGTGAAGAAGGACACTCGATGTCAGAGTGCGCAAAGAAAGCTGATACACTGAAATGTGCAACTTGCTCGCGCTTTAAGAAGCCCAATAACCACAAAACGGGAGATGCCGAGTGCCCTGCTAGGAAAATAGCGGAATACAGGTATATCAACTCTATCGACTACGAGGGCGCCTAGAGCGTCATAAGGCCAGACTTCTGTGTTGAATGCCTGCTGCCGACTCAACAAAACACTGCACTGGCCTACAAACCCTCGATTTTGTTGATGTCTAAACACATTAGTCACCCGCTACAAAAATCGATTAATTTTGTGCAACATGGACTTTACTCCACTTACTAATTCTGCTGACGCAATGTCATAGTTATGTAATGTGTTTAACAAGGTTATAAAGTGCAAGAAACTATTTTAAGAAATTACGTATATTAGACTTTTTGTTATTTTTATCTTTAAGGTAAATAGTATATAAGTAAACTAGGTATAAAATTATGAATTAATTCAATTTTGTCATTATTTCAAGACTTCTAATGTTTAATATTGTTAAGAATTTTATATTCCTCTAATTACCATAAAAATATATGCTCATGCCGCCTGTGATACAGGTTTATCCTAGTACAGGCACCTAACATTATATTACCTTTGTAAATTATTTCTAAGATTTTATGATAACATTTTACCAATTTTTAAAACTGAATAAATATTGATTATTATTATTATTTAAAAAAAAATCCAGTTTTTAGCAACTATACAACAGTATTTAAGTTAAGGAGCTCGTGGCTAAGTAATAACAGCCGCACGGGTCGATCCATAGGTTAAGCTACGCTTGCCGGGGTTAGTCTGTTGATGGGTGACCATCTTTTCATACCGAGACTCCTCCGTGCCTCGGAAAGCACGTTAAGCCGTTGGTCCCGGCTGTCATTCGTGGATCTCTGACAGTCGTTACGGGTCGTCAGAAGCCCGAAAGTCTGATAACCAGTCTTACCAAGGGGTATCGTATTACCCAGTCACTGGGTTGTGGAGGTCAGATAGGCAGTCGCTCCATGTAAAATATTGGTATTCAGCTGCATCCGGTTAGACTGGAAGCCGACCCCAACATAGTATGGGAAAAGGCTAGGCAGATTGATTGACAACAGTATTTAGGTTGTCTATGGACAGTTTCAAATATATTTGTTTACGCTGACTTCATTATCAATTTCATCATCCACAGCCTGATTTCACCCATTTCGAAACATATTAATTATTTATTATGCCCGTCCCCACGCTCCTGTGCCAGCCTCGTCCAGGTTCTCGCAGGACCCGTGATGGCAACAGTCAACAGTGTTGTCTGCCCATCTCGCCACAGGACGATCAATGTTTCTTTTTCCTTGGACGACACTCGGTCACAGCAATTATCAATTTATCACGACACCTTACCCAGAAGAAGCCTGTTCTCTCTCATTTTAAAGAGATTATGGTAGTATGCGTTCGGAAACAGACGCAGGTACGGTTCCACTCTTTTGCTGTCCGCATTATAAATGACATTTGGAAACTCTTAGTGCGAATTGGTGGAATAGCAACGAGGTAGGGATGTTAACTTGCAGTCCGATGGTAGAAAGGGGCTGGTGGAATGAGGTCGTGGAGTTCCTGAGCACACTTACTGAAGTACAATCTGCAGAAGACCGACAAGCAGGCAACCTTGCGGAGATGAGCCAAGCTATGAAGCTTGGCATCCACCAGGTTTACGTCACCAATGAGCCTCTTAGCTCTGCGTTCCACCGAGCTCTAGCTTAGTCTCGGGCGTGCCTTTTTTTGTGGATGGGAAATCATCAAATAACTTCTCCCGCTCTCTCGTGTCAGACTTCTACTGACTAAAACCCACCCGTGTTCCTTCAGTTGCCTGTGCCAGGGCCACGGTAACTCTTTCTCTCTTTTTGGGCCACCAAGATACAGGCTGTGCCTAGTTAGTTAGTGGGCCGCGGCTATTTCAACTTTGTATGTTTGTTATTTTCATTGTATTTTCTGTGTCTGTATCTTACCTAACTAGTGTGTGTGTGTAAATAAATTATTCTTATTCTTATTCTTTCGAACAGCCCGCAACCCTGGCGGGCATCGGCCTTAGCGGACCCCTTCAGCCAGCGCTGACATCTCTTTGAGTCTCGGGCGCGCCTATGTTCTTGTTTAGCATGGTCGCAGTAATGGCGACGGGCGAGATTTTGAAGTTGTCATCACTGCTGTGCGCCAGGTTGCTGAGACTGAATTATAATATATTATGTATACATTATTTACCTCTAGCTTAGTCTCGGGCGCGCCTATGTCTGGGTTGAGCTTAGTCGCGGTGATGACGACAGGCGAGATGTTGAAGCTGTCATCATTGCCGGGCGCGAGGTTGCTGAGGATGACGTCGCCGAGCTCGCCCACGTTGCCCTTGATGCGGACTAAGCAGGCTGTGGCGAGGGGTTCAGTGGAGGGGAGACCTGCGAAGACATACGTATTAGTATTATTACCTGACTACTGCACAGAGAAAAGGCTATAAAACTAACTATAGTCTGTCCCAAAAGTAATCTGATGAAAGCGTAAACAAACTCTGTTCAGGTTAAATTCTTACGCAATCACTCACTAATGGGAATTAGTAATACCTGCGATGTTGTGGACCTTCGTCCACAACATCGCAGTGTTAGACGCCAAAATAAAAACGAATTAGCCTTACCAAGCTCAAAATTAACTATGTTCCATTCGGGACCTTTAGCCATGTGCGTGAAAATATATAATAAGCTTCCAAATTCAATTAAGGACATTGAATACGAAAATAAATTTAAAACCAGTCTCCAAAAATACCTATTATTAAAATCTTATTACACTCTAAAGGAATTCTTTGACGATAAATAAATTTTGACATTGAAATTCACACCTGTACACAATACACACAGCACCTAAACTTTTGACTTACTACTAAATTGACCTATGTTATGTTATTTTATGATTATTATTGTTATCGCTATTTGTTTTAATTTAAATTTTTTATCTTATTTTAATTTGTGAATGGAAATTATTATATATTATTATTATATTATTAATTATTATAAGTTGTTCTCACCCTATCCTATATTACCCGGCACCTGAAACATTTAAAAAATAGTATTTTTGTTAAGCACAGTGGTTTGTATATTATTGTGACACTGTAGAAGGTTTCAACTTCATATCTCACCACTTTTTAAACAATTATTGTTTGAATAACATTTTTAATTTGTAACTGATTGAGGTTATAAAATTAACGTCAAATTAAATCACTCAATTGTGTTGGCATTCACAGGTACGTTTTCTGATCCATTTGTTTATACATATTTTCATGCGATTATTTTGGAACAGATTACGAAATATGAAACTCTTTCACACGCACGGGTCTTATTTCCATTTCAATCAATCTGTCTAATGAATCTAGCCCTTTTCCCAACTATGTTGTGGTCGGCTTCCAGTCTAACCGGATGCAGCTGAATACCAGTATTTTACATGGAGCGATTGCCTATCTGACCTCCACAACCCAGTTACTGGGTGATACGATACCCCTTGGTAAGACTGGTTGTCAGACTGTCCGGGTTCTGACGACCCGTAACGACTGTCAAAGATCCTCGAATGACAGCCGGGACCAACGGCTTAACGTGCTTTTCGAGGCACAGCGGAGTCTCGGTATGTAAAGATGGTCACCCATCTACGGACTAAACCCGGCAAGCGTAGCTTAACCTGATGGATCGACCCATGTGACTTTTATTACTTAGCCACAAGCTCCTCAGGTCTCAGGGGGCCTACTCCCTAAGCAAGAAGTCCGTAGTTTCGACCTTCGTTACGGGCGTTTGCTAATCCGTATCACCCGACGGACGGATGATTAGTTCGGGGCCCGAACGAAAAATGAATGGCAACACGATTAGACAGTGGTCCCTACTCCTGTTGAGTCGTTGCCTGTCCGAAAAGTTGAACTTGACACTTGTTTTGACGGATTGTTATGTCAGACGGACGGAAAGACGGACGGACTTAGGGAGTAGACCTCCAGGTCATTTTTCCATTAGTAAGTTTTTAATGCTCCTTATTTTAGGTTGTGTTTTTTTGTTGGGATTGCTCTAGGTCAGAGGTGACAGAGACAAAGTCTACGATGGAGTGAGCTTACCCAGAAGAAGCTTGTTCACTCTCACTTTGAAGAGACGCAGGTAGGTAGTGAGTCTCTCTACTACTCTTTTGATGTGTTTATTTTAGAGATTTTTATTTGTTTTTCCTGTGCGTGTCCCCAATCAAATATCTTTCTTTCTTCCAATCACAACAAAAGAACTGGTGAGAGCTTGGTAAGGTAACGTGTCGGCTACCAGGTGAGGAGGTCTGATCCCTCGTATAGCTTAAGCTATGAACTTTTACAATAAATGATGCGTCATTGGTTTGGTTTTAATCAAGAGTGTCCTAGGGTATGTTGTGGTTAAATGACGTCACTTGAAAACTAGTCAGGCTATTAAGGTTTTTTTTTATTTGAGATGGGTTTGCTCTTGTCTTTAGTCTAGGTCAGAGGTGATAGAGACAAAGTCATCGATGGAGTGAGCTTACCCAGAAGAAGCCTGTTCACTCTCACTTTGAAGAGATTAGGGTTGTATGCGCTCGGAAACACAGACGCAGGTAGTGAGTTCCACTCTTTTGCTGTGCGCATTTTAAAAGTTATTTGGAAACGCTTAGTGCGAATTGGTGGAATAGCAACTAGGTAGGGATGGTAACTGGCAGTGCGTCTAGATGTCCAATGGTAGAAGGGGGCCAGTGGAATGAGGTCGTGGAGTTGGGCACACTCACCGAAGTACAATCTGTAGAAGACTGACAAGCAGGCAACCTTGCGGCGATGAGCCAAGCTATGAAGCTTGGCATACACCAGTTTTACGTCGCCAATGAGCCCCTTAGCTCTGCGTTCCACCGAGTCAAGAGCGGCTAGTTGGTACTTAGCTGATCCATCCCAAAAGTGGCTGCAATACTCCATACAGAATCCGACTTGCGCTTTGTAAAGAGTTAAAAGATGTCCAGGCGTAAAGTATCACTTCACCCTATTTAGGATGCCCAGCTTCTTGGCCGCAGTTTGGGCCTTGTACTCGATGGTGGCGCCAAAGTTGAGACCAGATGTCAATTCCATGCCTAGGAGCTTAACCCGATCAATTACAGGAACAGATGTACCCCGAAAAGTAGGAGTTTGACCGAAACGACTCCCTTTAGCGGTAAAAAGAGACGCCTGTATTTTGGTGGCGTTAAAAGAGACCAGATTATCCTCACCCTACTGGGAGACAAGGCTTAAGGTCAAATCTGTCCGCTCTACCATGGCCTCTCTCAAGGAACGAACTTCGGCCCCACTGGTTTTTGCGCTGGACAAGTATCTCTTTGAAACTTATAAGAAAATAATCGTTTTATATATTATTATCTTCAAATATACCTAACTGCCGATGTGGAGAGTATTGCACACCGCTGCCTAACACTTTTGGGAACACAAGCGTTATGTTAACCCACCGTTCTCATCGCAGCCATGAGGGTCGAAGAAGAAGTAGTGTCCCCCATGCTTCCAGATGGCGACGGAGGCTCCTCGCGCCGTGAACACGCCGTGCGTGTGCTCCTTGAAGAACTGGCGCAGGACTGTCTTGAGGGCGGGCGCGCCGGACCCTGCATCGGGGTTCAGGGTGCCTGGTGAAGGAGGAAGACAGTTTTATTCAACAGGGTGGTGGTTAAGACGCAGATATATGCCAACTGCCTTGAGTGATTGGGGGCCTTGATAACTTGCGTGTTCTGTGCTGCGCTCACGCAACGCGCCCTACAAGAACCTAAAATATTCACATATTAAGTTATTAAGAAAATGCTCTAATTTGACATGTAATGTTTTTTCCAAATCATTAAGACTTGGACTTCTCCTGGTAAGTACTTCGGAGTTCCCCTGTTAAGTACCAGGAGAACTCCACATCACCATGCGCATTGTGAGGAGCATAAATTACATAACAACCATTATTAAAGTAAGTACCTAATCGAAACGCAACCCTTGAAATACTTATTATTGAGTAGTTCTGGTGGCCACCAAATGGTGCTTTCCAAGAACAAATGCACGAGTTACTTTAAAAAAATACCCAAATTTCTATAGGTGTGCCTATAGAGTTCCGTCGATTTCTCCAGGATCCCATCATCAGATCCTGGCCTGATGACAATGGAACCAACTAGAAAGTATACCCTTTCAAACAAAAAAATAATTTTCTAAATCGGTCTAGGCGTCTTCGAGTAATCGGGGAAAATACATAAAAAAAAAAGATTCCGACGAACTGAGAACCGACTCCTTTTTTGAGGTCAGTTAAAAAGTGCGGTGCGGCCCGCCTGTAGCGTGGGCAGGTTCACAGATAATATACGAAAGTGATGAAGGTCGATTTTCGCAATGCGTTGCCAATAATAAGGTGTCGTTTACACTGCACTACATAAACACCGGCAGGCATGGTCGCACATTTAACGTGAACGCCGCTTATAAAAATTCGATGCATTGAAAGCCAAAGAAAGCAAGTGTATTACTTTAAAAAAAAAAAAAAAAGCCTTTATTAATCTGGATATCATCTAGGACAGAGTCCTCGTCAAGACAAATTAAAGAGCCCAAATTCGATAGGATAGGGATGATGCCTGGGTAAAAAAAAAGAAATTCTATTTAGTCCGTCAGTCAGATAATAAAAAAATATTAGATACGTATTTTTTGCTTTATCATATTAATAAAAAATGACTTAGATAACTCGCATTAAAGTTCGGGAGTGGGGGCTTGCTACGTCACTTCTACGTATAAAATCTACGAAGACGTGACGTCATGCCACATTTTAACTCAATGTATCGCCGTAATCTTTTGATTACGTAGAAAAAGAAAAAATACGTATCCAATATATTTTAATAATCTACATGACGGACAAAAAAACATTTTTTAGTCATCATCCCTATTGCGTCGTTACTGAGTTCCCATGGCCCCCTTCCGGCTCCATCATCAGATCAGATTGCACTGTCATCTGATTCACGTATGCATGTATTTCAGCTCAATCGAAAACCGAGAAGTGGTTTAAATTTAACTTGCGTGATTTGATCACAGACCGACATTGGAACAGGTGAAACTAAATAAAAGCTTGTCAAAATAGTTTGTAATTCTTTACTTACCAGTGAAAGTGCTGTCCATGACTTCAGTCTCGATACAGTCATAGTCCGACACTTTGAACCTACAACATACGGAAACAATAGTCACTTTCGTTCAAATATACCACAAATAAATTGGGATAAGGGCAGGAGTACCAGGGTACTTCTGCCCTTATCCTAATTTATTTATAGTCGGTGCATTATATTGCACCTTCCATACATCTTTTTTTTTTTTTTTTTTTTTATTTGTGATGGGTTTGCTCTTGACTCTAGTCTAGGTCAGAGGTGACAGAGACAAAGTCGACGATGGAGTGAGCTTACCCAGAAGAAGCCTGTTCACTCTCACTTTGAAGAGATTAGGGTTGTATACGTTCGGAAACACAGACGCAGGTAGTGAGTTCCACTCTTTTGCTGTGCGCATTATAAAAGACATTTGGAAGCGCTTAGTGCGAATTGGTGGAATAGCAACCAGGTAGGGATGGTAACTGGCAGTGCGTCTAGATGTCCGGTGGTAGAAGGGGGCCGTTGGAATGAGGTCGTGGAGTTCTCGGGCACACTCTCCGAAGTACAATCTGTAGAAGACCGACAAGCAGGCAACCTTGCGGCGATGAGCCAAGCAATGAAGCTTGGCATCCACCAGTTTTACGTCGCCAATGAGCCTCTTAGCTCTGCGTTCCACCGAGTCAAGCGCGGCTAGTTGGTACTTAGCTGATCCATCCCAAAGGTGACTGCAATACTCCATGCAGGATCGGACTTGCGCTTTGTAAAGGGTTAAAAGCTGTCCAGGCGTAAAGTATCGCTTCACCCTATTTAGGATGCCCAGTTTCTTGGCCGCAGTTTGGGCCTTGTACTCGATGGTGGCGCCGAAGTTGAGACCAGATGTCAACTCCATGCCTAGGAGCTCAAGTCGATCAGTTACAGGAACAGATGTACCCCGAAAAGTAGGAGTTTGGGCGAAACGACTCTTTTTAGCGGTAAAAAGACACGCCTGCGTTTTGGTAGCGTTAAAAGAAACCAGATTATCATCACCCCACTGGGAGACAAAGCTTAAGGTCAAATCTGTCCGCTCTACCATGGCCTCTCTCAAGGAACGAACTTCAGCCCCGCTGGTTTTTGCGCTGGACAAGTATCTCTCTGAAACTGTACTGTCATCTGCGTACCCAACAATACCAGGCCGAAGCAGGTCATTGATGTGCAGCAGGAAAAGAGTTGCAGAGAGAACAGACCCCTGAGGAACTCCGGCATCAATAGCCATAAGGTCAGAAGAGCAGCCATCAACAACTACTCTAATCGACCGTTCACTAAGGAAATCTGATATCCAGCTACAAAAATCAGCTGGGATTCCATAAGCAGGAAGCTTGCTGAGCAGAGCAGCGTGCCAGACCCTGTCAAAGGCCTTCGAGATGTCAAGCGATACAGCCAGTGCTTCGCCGTGTTTCTCGATGGCTTCGCCAATCTGTATTAGTCGTCATCTCATTATGTGTTCACCTTCCATACATCTCTATTAACCGTGATCTCAGTATGTGCCGTCATCTCAGTATGTGTTCACCTTCCATACATCTCTATTAGCCGTCATCTCAGTAGGTATGTGTTCACCTTCCATACATCTCTATTAGCCGTCATCTCAGTATGTGTTCACCTTCCATACATCTCTATTAGCCGTCATCGCAGTATGTGTTCACCTTCCATACAATCTCTTTGAGACGTCATCTCAGTATGTGTTCACCTTCCAGACATGTTTATTAGCCGTCATCTCAGTATGTGTTCACCTTCCATACAATCTCTATTAGCCGTCATCTCAGTTTGTATTCACCTTCCATACACTCTATTAGCCGTCATCTAAGTATGTGTTCACCTTCCAGACATCTCTATTAGCCGTCATCTCAGTATGTGTTCACCTTCCATACATCTCTATTAGCCCACATCTCAGTATGTGTTCACCTTCCATACATCTCTATTAGCCGTCATCTCAGTATGTGTTCACCTTCCATACATCTCTATTAGCCGTCATCTCAGTACGTGTTCACCTTCCATACATCTCTATTAACCGACATCTCAGAATTGACTTCACCTCCTATCATATTTTACACAAAATTAATCTGTCTAGCCTTTTCCCAACTATGTTGAGGTTGGCTTTCAGTCTAACCGGATGCAGCTGATTACCAGTATGTTAAATGGAGCGACTGCTATCTGACCTCCACAACCCAGTTACAACCCCTGTAACGATTGTCAAATATCTACGACTGATAACCGGGACCAACCACTTGACGTGTTTTCCGAGGCACGGAGGGGTCTCAGTATGTTATGGATGTTCACCCATCCACGGACCGTCCTCGGCAAGCGTTGCTAAACCTTGAAGATCGACCCGTGCAGCTGTTATTATTTAGCCATGAGTCCTCATCATCTTTCACACAATCCATTTAATTTTTCTTTCGTTCAAAGAAGAAATGAAGTTGAAGCAATCGTTGTCAAAATGCATAGAGCAGTCATGTTCAATAACCAAGTCAATTTAGAATTCGTCTGTCCTTATAATATAGATTTTAGTTGTAATAACTGCGCCAGAGGAGTCAAACTGAGATATTGAGAGCAGTCGTTGTATATATCTTGCAACAGTTGACCACATGACGTCACCATGCTGCTGGTCGCTCGGGGCGGTCACGAACTGCTCATCATCAGCCTGCAGCAGTCCGCTACTGGTCACAGGTCTCTCTCAATCGCAACTCTCATCCAGCTGCTACCAGCCACCCTGCGAAGATCGTCGCTCCACCTAGTCTGAGGGCGTCCTACCTTACGTTTGCCGGTTCGCGGTCTCCACTCAAGAACACGTCCTCACCCCAACGGTTATCGTTTGAAGAGGAGTAAAAGCAGCCATACTCCGCCGCCTTTACTCCTACATATAATATAAGCATATACAGCTGCCCGTGTATACCACTCAGCTATTTCGAGATTTCTTTATACATGGTCAGTTCTACCTTCAGAGCCGTGTGATCTGAAGGTGGAACCGATAACGCAGTATTGTAGGCTTAGCTGTACCTTATTATTAGAACTTAAAACGGGATATTATGTACCATGTATATTAATTGTTTCTAGTTTCTGATATTTCGGCACTGTTGCAAGTGCCATGATCACGGATAAACTGAAGTTATTGCGGGTGGATGTTTACGAGCAGACAAAACGGTCTACCCTCTTTCTTGTTCGTTTAGTGCGATTGACACCGCTACCATTGTCACTTGTTACACTCACAACTCGATTCTGTTCTCGACACACAAAACTCACTGTGTCGGCTCGCGAACTTTTTTCGGTACTCTTGCGGTCTTTACACAATTGGACCACTGGATTCCAGGCTCTCGACTGTTGAAACCCATTCTCACGGTTGAAGTTCTTATATTTGGTAATCTCAATCGCTTCTATTACCAGTCTAGGTATGTAGTGACTTTCTGTCGAGATGACAATGATGTCGAGATAAAAGATGTTGAGCTATGACCGATTTCTGTGTATCGTTGTTTATAATATATATGTTTTGGATATTCTACACGCCACAATACTCTTTGTCTGACCGATACATAACCCTCAGGTCATCTCGACAGAAAGTCACTACATACCTAAACTGGTGAGAGAAGCGATTGAGATTACTAAATATAAGAACTTTAACAGTGATTATGGGTTTCAACTGTCGAGAGCCTGGAATCCAGTGGTCCAATTGTGTAAAGACCGCAAGAGTACCGGAAAAAGTTCGGAGCGGAAACGGTGACTTTGTGTGTCGAGAACAGAATCGAGTTGTGAGTGTAACAAGTGACAGTGGTAGCGGTGTCAATCGCACTAAACGAACAAGAAAGAGGGTAGACCGTTTTGTCTGCTCGTAAACATCCACCCGCAATAATGTCGGTTTAAAAACTTTAGCTGTACCTGTTCAACACATCAGCCGCTGCCAAGGTCCCGGTTACGAGTTCCTCTCCTTCTTCCTCCTGACCTTCCTCAAGGCTCGTCGGCGAGTCCATGCTGATGCCCATCCTCTCCAGGTGTTCCATAGTGTTCTGGTATAGCGAGTCACCGCGGACTAGCGTCTGGAAGATGTATTATTTTATTACGGTTAAATATATTTATTTCATTAAAAGAATTACACATTCAGTTAAAGTAAAAATTATATTTTTGTTTAGCAAAGAACGTGGAACAAGGACAGCAAGATGTTGATGATGATGAATGTTTAGCAAGTTAGTTATAAATAACACTTTTACACTTCAAATATCTAGCCTAGCTTGTCTAGCCGACTACTCTGAAATGAAACACCGAAACAAACTCGGAGATCAAAATTTTCTTCTATATTCCATTCAATTACTTGTAATCGTCAGATCATTTTGAGAATCATGTAGGTTATTATCTGAGGTCCCTTTGGGAAAGTACCACAAAGATGAAAAGAGAAAGGGTTCTAAATTCGCCCATACATTCCAACTACACATGTAAGTTTGTAAGCACAATATTGAGAGATTTACCATGTTATTTTAAGACCATAGACTTCTTCTAGGTTTTCCTGTCATCTATAGCTATAGAACTATTTTCTGTATTTATTTTTTTTTTCAAAATTTTAGGCTCAGTAGTTTTGGAGATAAGGGGGGATGGTAGAGTTTTGTCTATTTTCTTAAATAACTTAATAAATGGGGTTATTCCGTTTATCCACCCCAAAAAATCCACCCTAGGGTGGATAAGCGGAAACGTATGTCCGAGAATTCATCCTAGGCTTAGTTAATTAACAGAATTTATAGGCTTAGGATTCTCGGATATGCGTTTCTGCGAATTCACCTTAAGGTGGATTTTGTGGGGTGGATAAACGGAATAACTCAAAAATATATATACATTTTAGTGTTATAAAAAAAAATCTATAATTTGAGTCCCTCACAGTAAGCCCTGTCATTTGATATGTCCCACGGGACAGTTTGCAAGACTTTTTTTTTTAATTTTCTTATTTGCCCCCAAAATTGACCCTTATATTCAAATTTCATTTATTTACGTTACACGTTCGTGTTTGGCTCACAGAAATTCATATGTGTACCAAATTTCAACTTAATCGGACCATTAGATTCGGAGCAAATTGGCTGTGACAGACGGACAGGCAGACAGACAGACGCACTAGTGTTAGTTCTGACCTCATCAACAACCGTCCAATCTTTAGGATCGATGACTTGCGTCATAGTCCTTGCTGTGAAGTATTGCCACCACACATATTTCTGCCACCAAATTTTCTGTGTTGGTTTGAAGAGTATGGGTGCCGGTGTAGTTACAGGCACGTGACACATTGCAGCTCTGTCTCTGGGACGGCAACGTATCTGTGATGTCTACAGGTTGCGATGGCCACTTACCATCAGATGGGCTATCTGCTTGTTTGCCATCTAATATTCTTAAAAGACTGCTGTTTGTTCTGACCTCATCAACATCTTCAGACGTCCAATCATTAGGGTCTACGACTTGCGTCATGGCCAGTGCAGTGATGGAGACGGGTGTGGCCTGGCGTCCGCGGTGCTCCTCAGGGAAGCGCGCGTCGCCCTCGTGGAAACTGCCGCGGACTATCCAGCGACCGGGGGCTACCGCTGGAAGCGAATACAGGACGGCATTAATATGGCAAAATAAGTTTACAAAGGAGCTGTTTGCCTTGTAGTGAAAGCAAAGAGAGCATTTTTATAAATCGCGAGTCGATTTCATTTGTAGTTCGTGAAATAAGCAGCTGTGTACAGACAGACGAAGACGCAACATTAATTTAAACGCACATTATAGCTGCATCGGGCTGCAGCCGCAACGCATTTCATATTGATGATATAGGTGCATGTTGACACCAGCACGGTCGTCACGAAACACGTGCGAGTGGCATCGTCTAAAGCCGAACACCACATTTTTGCTGTCACGTGTCGAGGCAAGCAAGCACCTACATACGCGTGTCGTGTGACTAGCCTTCGTAGCTGGCGTATTTTTCGATTGGCAGTGGCAAATTCCAAACTTAAATATCTGGCGTCCATCTTATTTTTTCGCATCACCAATACCACTGATTCAAGTCTCGTGTCGGCAACGTGTTGACCAATGTCACTGCCACATCAGCGTAGTATAGTGAACGAGTGCGAGTGCGAGCATATTCAGCTGCAACCGGTTATTCTGGAAGCTGACTTCAACATAGTTGGGAAAAGGCAGATGATGAAGATGCAGATGCAGAAGATAATGATGATGATTTACTTACGTTTCATTTTGTTGACAGGCTCCGGCATGTTGGCACAGCGCTGCCTGACGTGCACGTCGCTGATGCTGAACGGCTTCCGCTTCATGTTGGCCACGTTGTCCATGAAGTACTCGCACATTCGCGCCACACGGGTGAAGTACACTACGCAGCCCTTGCCGCCATCTTGTAGACCAACCTAGGTGAGTGTGAATAGAAATGTTTGAACAAGGGCGGGTGTTTTGGGGGCTGTGTTGTAATTTTGATTTGACGTCCAAAAATCCTGATTCTCGTGTCCATTTTCACTAACACTGGGCGTAACCTAAATTAATGCCCAAATAAAAACGCGCTGATAGATTTGCAACGTTCGGCTCAGCGATGAAAGTTGAAAATCCAACAGCAGCTGGTGTCACCTAGTGTTAGTGAAAAAGGACATTATCCTTAATAGAATAAACGCTTTTTTTTGTGGACAAGCTGAAGGCGCATCCTCTTTCAGCTTGTCCACAAAATAGCGTTACAAGGCAAGATTTAGCCTAGTCAAGTACTGCAGACTAGCTTCTAACACCGTGTGACGGCATCATACGAGTTACGTAACATTTTTCTATTTACTACCCGCTCGTCTACTCCCACACTCCCCTCGGGTGGTTAGCTACTTGCCTGTGTCATGGCAGCTTCTCCTGTGGCCGGTCGAAACAAGCTACTGGCATGCGAGTAAACCGTGCCAGTTACAGTCTATAAGTTAAGGTAAGCACCTCGTATTGTGTAACGAGGCCTTTTTACTGTCATTCGAAGAGGCTCTTGTGAGCGCCCACTGAAAAGCAAAATGCTCGAGCGTGCTTGAAATTGTACGGTATTTTCAACAATATTACACTTGTAATTGAGTTCATTATCGATCAAATCAAATCATTTATTACTATGCAATGGGTGCTCGAGCAAGTTTGATGTGTTAACTTAAAAATGAATGCATCTCACCCTGGTTCCATATCTGTCTGCTGGCCAGGGATGGTACAAGTAATATTTGCCGCCCTCGAACCAAATTGCCGTCTCATACTCTCCGGGCACCTGTGGGGTTAATGTGACTCTTATCTCATTGTAATAAGGTATACATTGGAATAATTGATGCAGCACGCTTGGGGTTGCCATACACTGCTATAGCAGGTCATTGTTGGGACGAAAAGTGAAGTCTCACTGTTGGGGATTTCTGCCGGTTTAGCCGCAACGCAGTATCCTTGATTGTAGATTGTAGTAAAAGTATGTTGACAGTAATGCCAAAACCACCGATATTCGTTAAAAGGTTTATTTATAAAACTTAGGTATAAAGTAAAAATGCTGTACGAGCGATATTGGCTCGTACACTCACGGTGTCAGAACTCTGTTTGGGACTAAAGCTGGAGACGGACTTGTAACGTTTGTTTGTGATGTATCGAGTTTTTGTAACGTGATTACGTGATACAGTAGTCAGTGCAGCGATCCGAGCCGCGAGCATGCGAGCATTGCGAGCGTATGTTTAGAAATAAACAAGTCAGTGCAGTGACTACACTGCACTGACTTGTGTTGCAGCTTCTTCTTCAAACAACAATAACTAAATAAAAATAATTAACGGCCAGTTTTGTTGATCCGTAGTTAACTCAACCAATGGTTAAACATAGTAACTAAAGGTTGAATTCTGGCTAAATGTGAAAGTTAGCCTTTCCATATTTTTTACTCAGTCATAATAAAAATGAGTAATAATGGCATTTTGGCAAACACATTTAGCCAAAATTCAACCATTAGTTACTATGTAAGCCGCGAGGTGTGTATTAGTTCCGATTATTACGCATGTCTGTAATGTGTCTATAAGAGCTGGTGTCTTTCCGACGGCATTAAAAAAAGCAGTAGTTCACCCCATTCACAAGTTTGGGCGCAGAGATGATGTAAATAATTACCGTCCAATTTCGATTTTAACATCAATGTCAAAGATCTTAGAACGGTTTTCTTTAAGCAAACAGCATTTTAGCCAATAACCAATACGGTTTCAGACATGATGTAAGTAGCGAGGACGCAGTTATGGCTTTATCTAATCACGTAGCTAGGACGTTAGACAGAAAACACAAGTGCCTGGGAATTTTCCTTGATCTGTCAAAAGCATTTGACACCGTTTCTGCCCCAGCCTTATTGAAAAAAATGGAAAGGATTTGAATACGAGGACACCCTTTGAAAGTCTTCGCAGACTACCTCAGTGATCGTACCCAAAAAATGAAAATCGGCCATTACGAAAGTGACGAGCTTCCTATTACATATGGCGTACCTCAAGGCAGCATCCTGGGGCCTACTCTCTTTCTCATTTATATAAATGACCTTTGCAAACTTTCGCTCAAAAATTGTCAAATATTTACTTATGCCGATGATACTGCCCTTGTAATAGATGGCCCCGATTGGCCTGAGACATACCAAAATGCTGAAGCTGCACTTTCCTGCGTGATGAAATTTTTGGCCAATAATTTGCTCACTTTAAATGTCGATAAAACGGTATACGTTCCTTTTGCAATTAGGTCAAATCTGTGCCCGGCAAACTCTTAAAGCACACACTTGTGTTTCGTCAACGCAGTGTAGCTGCCTCTTCCTCACAATCTTCTTCTGTAAGATATCTGGGAGTACTCATTGATCAACATCTCAACTGGCACCCACAAATAGACAAAGTTACGTCTCGAATCCGTAAGTTGATCTATATATTTAAGAAGCTACGAAGCTCTGCTGATCATGATACGCTCAGATTAGTTTATTTTGCCCTTTGTCGATCGGTCCTAATGTACTGCTTGCCCGTGTGGGGTGGTGCCACCCAAAATGTTTTTATTCGTCTTGAGAGAGCCCAGAGAGCTGTCCTGAAGGTTATGCTCTTTCGTCCACGAAGGTATCCCACTGTGCAGCTCTATGCTGATTGCAGGGTACTCACTGTTAGGCAACTTTATGTGCTCCTGTCGACGCTACGTAAACACTCTGTGCGTCCCCCTGAGGAACCGTCCGGTAGACTTAAGCACAATGTTTTTCCTCTGGAACGCCATAGGACTGCCTTTGCCAAACGCCAATTCTATGTTTCTAGCATAAAAATGTATAACATCCTAAATAAAAAGTTAAAAATTTATTCTTACTCAACATTTCGTTGTAAAACCTTACTTAAAGATTATCTCCAAAAATTAAATTATGATAGTACGGAGGATCTACTACTGGGTAATTTACAGTGATACCGAATTATAAATCTTTACGTGCACACCCACACACTGCACCTACACACACACACCCACACACACACACACACACACGCACACAAACCCTACATATACACTACACGTTCACCTACAGTTACACTTGCAAACTACACACACGCTTCATCATACACGCATAACCATGTATCATTTCTCTTTTTTATTTTATTATTTTATCTGTATCTTTATATAAATAATAATTCTGTTTTCTACCATTAATTGTTAAAACTATTCCAAATTACTGAAAATGGCTCTAAGTTGCTAAGGAGAATCACTGACTCCTAAGTCACAGGAACTTACACCTAGTTTAGGAGTCAGAGTATTTAATAACTGACCCTTGTAATTAAGCCTTTTATGTGTTACTTTTGTTGTATATTGTTAAGAGCTTTAGGTGAAATAAAGAATTTATTTATTTTATTTTTATGTTTAACCATTGATTGAGTTAACTACGGATCAAAAACCGGCCCTAAGTACACACAACCCTACGTCCGCCGCCATCCTGAATAAAAATGTACGCTTGAGCAATGCTTGCTTTTTAAGTGCTCGAAGCGAGCGTTCGCCACAATTAGTGTATCGCCGTTTAGTATCCAAGCTCGCCACGAATGACGAACAAATGTTGCAAGTCAGTCTCCGCCTTTAGGGGGTGCCCTAGGCGCACTAGGCAGTTAAATTATTGAGTCGAGGGCCAGTCATGACCCTTCAGTTGAAGGAGATGGAAGTGGAAGATATTGTTTACATTTTTTCTCGTAAGGAACGCAAAGCATAGCGAAGATATAGGATTCATCTTCTCCTAAAATGGCACTTAAGGAGGAAGCGTCAGGATAGCCCGGGAAATTCAAATTTTCTTACGTTTTTTGCAATTTACAAGTCGGTATTAAGTTGTATGTAAAGTATGATTTGCGGCCGTAACAAACATGTTTTTACAGAATTATATACAATAGAATCAGTAATACAACTCCTTAAGTTAGTATAATCCTAAAATGTCAAGATTTCATGAAATAGTCATTTTTTGGGATTACCTGGTCTTAAAGAGTTGTATTGATCACTTTAATGATTGTAATTATGTAAATAGATACTCGTACTTGTTACGACCGCAAATTATATTTGTATCAACGTACAATGTAATACCAACTTGTAAATTGCAAAAAACGTAAGAAAATTTGAATTTCGCGGGCTACCCTGACGCTTCCCCCTAATAACTAGCTTCTGCCCACGACTTCGTCCGCGTGAAACTTCTTGTTATCCCGACCCACCCCGCATCGCATCATATCGCCTGCCCGATTCATTATGATTTAATAAGTTGAAAGATATTCCGTCATATGCCATATTTTTCCAATTTGTCCAGGGTATTTTGTGACTAACATAGTCAAAGGCCTTCGTCATGTCCATAAATAATGCTACTGCAGGAGTTCTATTATCTACATTAGTAAAAACGAGTTCAACAAGCGCATACATAGCGGAATTAATGTTTTTTATTTTTCCTAAAACCATATTGTTCGTTGATTAAAATGTTGTTGGTTTCTAAGAAGGAATATACTTTTATGTAGTATTTTTTGAGGTATTTTGACCAAGGTGTAGAGTTTGTGAAGTTAGGGCATGTAGAGTTTCCCCTGGTGGGTTCCCGCATTGTCGAGGCGGGGGGCTCAGTAGCCGTGGCTTGGTCACCCACGGTGAAGCGAAGAGAAACCCGAAGAGAGGCCGCTCGTCAGGACTTTTCCCAGAAAGTCGACAAGGCGGCCAACAGGTAGGTTGCGGTGCCGCTTGGACGATATCACAACTGAGGCGGGCCGTGATGTCGTATGGGAGGCATCGCGGCTGAGGGTTGGAGGCCGCAACGGGAGAGGAGTGCCGGTATTGCGGTGCCCCGCTCTCCTTACCTCCCGCAGCCTTGACGGGGTCACCACCGTCTGATGGCGGACGCGGTGGGGCGGCAGGGGAGGAAGAGTGTCGGTAATTTGTTGGCCGCTCTCCCTATCCTCTGCGGCCGAAAAGAGGTAAGAGGCCGGGCCACTGACCTGACCGGTCGCCGGGGGACCAAGGATGCCAAGACACGGGGTTTTCTAGCGCCCATGTGCTGGTTTGTTCCCTGGGGTGGTCACGGCGTGCAATGTGTTCTTGTGTGCCGGTGATGGGTGGTACTCCCCAGACGAGGGTCCGGTGACGGACAGCCGCGGCGGGTTCGCGAATGAGTGCTAACGTGTGCCCGTGTTCCCACCAGAAGCGACAGAGGAGGACACCTTGGAGTTTTACTGGGTTGGCGTCCCACATAACTGCACTATCTCATTGTGGTAGTGCAGTATGCATAAACATTCATCAACGGGAAAAAAAGGACTTGTATAGTTAGGGTGTGTAGAGTTAGAATCTTGGCTCTACATGAGATCTGATAACTTTTTGACAGTGCGAGCCATATGGTGTCATCTTGGAAACATTTTACATGAAAATGTTTTTGGTGGGATTATTATATTCTTTGCAATATTTGAAAACAAGTAATTTTATTTAGTTTAAAATAAAATAAAAACATAATACCTGTTGTTATTAAAATAGGAGTGTGAATTTCAAATAGTCATCTACGGCTAGAATTTTAAGCCATTGTAACACCTTTTCAAAACCTCATGGAATGCAAATGAAGTTATGAATATTATTTTTTTTTGTACCTAGTTATTTGCAGTTTCCTACACTACACTACATTATCCTCAGACTATGGCACTTATAATAGTAATCGAATATGCACTTTCGACCAAAAAAATAGAATAGACTTAGTATTAAAATGATCAGCGAGATATCAATTCCCAACGCGTAGTATCGTGTTCCTCAGCTGTGTGGAGGTCACATAGGCAGTCGTTCTATATAAAATACTGGTATTCAGCTGCATACGGTTAGACTGGAAGCCAACATAGTTGGGAAAAGGCTAAGCAGATGATGATGTCAGTCGCAAGCGAGTTCCACTTACTTGCAGTATTCCGGTGTCAGACTCTTTGAAGAAGTGTTCAATTCCTCGACACAGGTCGAACACTTTGGGGTTGTTCGATACCAACTTGCCCCAGACGGCAATGCCGCGCACCTGGAAGAAACAATTCAATGATGAACAAAAACAAGAGTACAATGCTAGTTGTAACGGGGGTAAGAAGTAACACTCTATTTTTCCCTATAATTCTAGCGTTTTTTCTCTGGATTTCTAATCTAATCTGTCGTTAAGCCACTTTATTATAAGAGTATAATCAATGTCCCGCTGGATGGAAAAAAAATTGTGTTACAACTTGCACCAAATACAAAGTAAATTGTTACATGCGTCACTTCACTGAAAAAAATGTCTCCTGATTAGATATTAATAGGAACTAAAATATTTTAGTACTACTCCGCCCCAAAGACGATCCACTGACCGATGCGATGTTGTTCTTGGACATGTTTTTATACAGAAAATATGAAATACGAACTCTGGAACGGGTAACGGTTTCCTTTTTATCCGACTGCACAACGCAAAGGGTAATGTGTTTATCGGCCTATGTAATATTATTTTCGTTTGTTATTATTTATTTATTTAAATACAGAGCAAGCCAGAGCTTTTGTTCCTTTGAGGCGCTATAGAGACCAAACGCGTGAACCGATTTCGACGATTCTCACGTCAATCGATTTGTCTTATTTTTGTGAGTGTCACTAAAGACACGACAGTCATCAAAATTCATTATGGCGACAACTAGACGCATCATTATGAAAAAGAAAAGAAATAAAGTCGACGAACTATGTCAAGTGGGGTACCAGTTGAGATATTTCGTCGACTTTATTTTATTTTTCATTGAATAGGTCTTTGAAAATCATCTTTGGGTTGACCTCTTTTGATCCAGCGGCCCCATATTCTGTTGTGCATTATTAATCATTAGATGAAGTCCCCAACAATGTTCATTAAAGTTTTTGAATGCTTTCGACATGTCAAAGTTTTCTTCATATTTTTGATGGAGTCAACCCTAAATATGGTTGACCTCTATTCTCTCTTCTTTGATATAGGGATGAATGCGTCAGATAAGACACTTAACACATAATAGTAAAAAGCCTATAATTTTCTTGCATCAGAGAGGCAAGTTGATTTTTTTTTTCAAGATTGAATTAAGTCTTGAATACCAGTATGATATGCGAAATACCTACGCAGAGTAGAAGTAGACTATAGCTACATACATCTGCATAAAACTGCAGTTTAAACCCAACTACAAGGTTTTTATAAAATACAAATACCTAGTAAAAAGTTTAATAAAAAAAACATTAGCTCCCTATGAAAATTAATTCCATTTGTTTAACAGGTATCTATCCTCAAAAGTAAGATATCGAACGACCTAACTGTTTTCGTTACTCTTTGGTGAAATACATTTTTATAAGAATTAATTGCAGTTTTAATCCTCCGATTGGTAGAAATGCCACCAATATCTTGCAATTTCCTAAACTATACTGCACGCCCATTGCTTCCGGCTTTCTTATTGGATATCGGCATCGGTTGAAGAATGCTTCAAATCCGAAAGATTTTTTAAACTGAAATGATTTTGAATGTTATTTAATCATAAAAATAAGATTCAAAATCATTTCAGCTTACAAAAATCTTTTGGCGTGCCGCCGTGCCGCCGCGCGCGGCCTTTGAGCTCGCCGCCATCTCGGAAAGAAAATCACTAAAAGATTCCGTACATGTGTAATAATAACGCGATTCTATTCTAAGACCGGGCAATCTTTTTGGGGTTTTTGGATACTATATTCGATTATTTTGGAATTAGATTTGTTTCATAATTATGGCAATGTATTTTATTTCTTTATCATTTAAAAAATTCAGAAAATAGGTAAACCACTAAGATTTGTAATTAATGCTACAAATACTAGTCAACCTCGATAATACAATTTTAACTGGCCGCTTATCACATCATGGGACAGAAATACCGTAAGCAAAATGTAGGTGCACTGCTATCATTTATATAATATCTTTGTTTATATTACTTGCGAAGATATAATGTGTTACTGTTTGTTTGTCCTAAATAAATAAATAAATAAATCACTAGGTACAATATTTTATTTTAAAAATAGTACCTATTTATTATCGGAATTCACTTAATATCTTATTGATCCCTAAAATTGTGTACATTTTTATTATTGTAGGCTAGTTAAGTAATTCGGCATTTATTTCGCTAGTTCACTTCATTCTTTCGAGCTGGATGCATGTCGTCTAGTTTCGCGTTGGATTGCAGTGAATTTTGCGAGGAATCATGACCGAATATGCGAACAATGAATATTATGACATGATAATGTGTGTAGGTGCGACTGACGGTAATCTTGCAGCAGCAAGACAACTGTCTAAGTTCTGTGTACCTTTTGTGTTTGTTGTCCTTATTGTGAATAATATGTTCATGTGCTAAAACTATGAGTGTACTTACGTGTACCTACGTGTGTAAAGCTGCGCAGGATTTGAAAAGGAAAATGGTATGTACAAACTTAATAATTACCGTACTGATCATTTCACTCGCGCGATGAGGCAACAGCTTGCCAGGTCAAAGGACGCGACAATACCTACATACCTACGGCCTGCGGTCATTGATTTATTTGGCTCCGCCTATCTAGGGTTGCTACGACATAGCAAAATTAAAATATTATTTGTATTTTGTAAGAAAAAACCCAAATTATTTAAAGTTGAGATATGACCATGGCGACCTTCCAGAATAACTAATAGTGTATTAAACAATACACTGTTTTCGGTATAACAGGGGTATTTTGAATCACACTGTATATAATATTTAGATAAAAGAATCAGATTCAACATACAATATATTTTGATGTCTTACCTTGTGCGTATAGTCCCGGTCGCGTATCGAGAAGGTGTCCTTTAGTTCTCCAAGTACCAGCCTTCGGATGGGACCGCCGCGCTCCAACAGCGACTCCTGCGCACACAGAGGATGAAATGATGGATGGAAGAGAATGGTAGCAAAATTCTTGTAAGGTTCAAATGTTATGCTTCTTATATTAAAAACAATAAACCCCCACCGCCATTATCTCTACGTTGAACTGAACTCTAGGTCTGTGCCGGTAGAGTTTTATTTGCCGAAACAGGTCTAGGGTCAGGAGCTAGACCAAGACAGGTACATAACCCTTTGCACCCGACGTTATACGATAGTGCGGGTAGCTTAAAAAAATCTAAAGACTGCGCGGATTCATTTTTCGAACG
This sequence comes from Dicycla oo, assembly GCA_948252095.1. NCBI lineage: Eukaryota > Metazoa > Arthropoda > Insecta > Lepidoptera > Noctuidae > Dicycla > Dicycla oo. The sequence goes on from OX411738.1 coordinate 18,084,461, forward strand.
CAACCGACGACGATCAATCGAAAATTCAGGATTTTTTTTGCCTTTTTCTCAGTTTCCGTAGACTCCTAGAAATCTTGTCAATTAGCTTTTTTTTAAATATTTGCAACTTTTTTTTTTCGGGTGTAAAGGGATAAACCCGCAAGGCAGCATGTGGCGAGTTGTTGGGCAGTAGCGACTCCATGGACCCTATCTCCCGCGACAAATCTTGTTCCTCACCTCTGGCTTGCTTTTATTGGCTGCCTGGAGATTCGCAACAGCAAACTTGTTCGGAGGAAGAAAGTATTCCAGTAAAATGCTGTATTTCCGGAATTGGTTTGATAGCCGTGGAATACCTCTCCACTGTTGAAGCACCTCAGGATGGGTTGTCCCTTTGTCGCTTCGTCACTAAGTGCCAGCGACAGTTTCCAGGGGCCCATTATTGAGTGTGCAAGTCACCTCCTGCCATTTTATCCTTGTATTACATAACATTGATCGGGCAGGGGACATAATCCTTCCATAATTCTAGGAAACCAATTCACTATAAGCATCCAAACCCATAGCCCTATGTTTTCTTTCCATGTTGATTGGGATTCATTTGCGAGTTTTACGGAAAGCGAAGTAGATCTAAAAGTAAAACTTAAGATATGACATAGACGAGGAATGGTCAATTTTCGTATATTTACTTAAATAACTTTAAAACAGTTTATTTTAACATTAATATACAGTATGTTAACCAGCAGAGGGCGTTCCCGTTAACCCGCAATAGTATAGCATCCATACATGCTAAAAAAAATATTTCCATTCGAAAACAAAATGGTTTTTATTTTTTTTTAATATTAAAATATTCACTAAAAATGTTAAATTGATACGTAAAAGAAACACTCTGTACACGCGTACTTGAAGGACGGAAACATCGCAATTTACCTATTTATGAATGACGGGTCGCGCGTGCGGCGATCTGCCTAGCCCCGCCCCCTGCCCCCGGATGTCCACCTAATTTTAGTCGGAACTAATATCACGCGCTGACCGGACGTGCATTGTTTCCGCATTGCAAGTAATTGCAACATCTTGCGTCATTCTTGTGTGGAAAATGCCGCGATATCAGTTCAGTGCTCAGGAGTATGCGAACATGGTGCTAATTTATGCTGAGTGTAATTAGGATGGTGCACGTGCTCTGAGCATGTATGCTGAGAGGAACCCCAATGCACATCAACCGCGGAATTCTCGTGTTTAATGCGACGAGTGCACCAAAATAACCGTCGGCGATTGCAACAATGTGTAGACAGAGGAGGTCAGCATATTGAGCAGTTCAAAATCTAGGTAAGTTTTTAACATTATTTAAATGTATCATAATAGCTAAAACATTTCGAAAACATGAAAATAAAAAATAACACTAAACGACTGTGCTACAAACTTGATAAGTTCAGAAGGCCCACTCTTTCCTAAAACTGCTTTTATACTCGGGGAGTACCCCGTTCAACGAACGTGTTACTACTCTGACGTTACACGATTGCTATGAATAAACGCAAGTACTTAGGTATTACGAAGGCAACTGCATAAAGTAAAAAATTCACTTGCTAAAGTTTAATGACGTCATTATCATTTAAATCCTAGCCTAACTGTCTAATACTATGTATTTTAATTTTAATGTTATTGAAACGTGGCTTAGATAGGTAGGTACATGAATTTGTTTTTTTTATTTACCTACTATGTTTGCGAATAGGTCCTTCCAAGTCCAAGGTGCCTCAGTGACACATTCCTTTGTCAGCCGGACATTTGAGACTTGTTGTTAAGGTGAAAAGATACGTCAATCTGCAATTATGACTTAACTTTGAAAACGAACTCCTCATAAGCGCATGGTTCAAATGCTGTGAAAAAAATTTATAATGTGTGCCATACAGTTTAAAATAAAATTGAAGTTCAGTTTTATTAATATGATTGTTACTTTTTACAGAAAAAAATATACAAAATTGCTATGTTTCATGTTTATATTTTCGAACTGCTTCCAAACGCATGAAGCAATTTAGATCATTCTTTCACCAAATTATAGACAAAAAATAGCTTTAAAATCTTGAAGTTCAAAAAATTCAGATAAGTTATGTACACGTGACAATAAAGCAATAAACTGATATTAGCTGACGCGATCATATCAACATCGGCGCGCGGGGACGCGGGCGGCAGTGTTTCTCTAGCGTTCGCACGGGGAGGTTGTGTCGCTCGTTGTCCTTGCTCTTGTCAGTTGCATTTCTGATTTTCGGGTCAAAGAACTAACAACGCAGATAGTGAATTAGGCATAGTAAGATCGGATTGAAACGTTTCGCACATTTGCGCTCGGACGCTGTGATCAGTGATTAGTAATCCTTGTAAAAATTTATTTAGTGATAATTTTGTTTGCACTTGGACGCTTAGTGTTTTTTTTGTAAATAGATGTACATAGATAGTTTATATAAACACTGAGTAAATAATTTGTAAAAATTGGAAATAGTTGTTCGAATCTCGTAAAGGACATATTGTATAAAGATGCTATATCTCAGGCCAGTTCAATAAAACACGGGAAAGAAAATGAAAAAATTGCTATCGATCAATTAGAAAAACAAAAGAATGTTAAAATTACACCTTGTGAACCGTTCATAGATGAGGAAATACAACATCTTGGAGCCACACCCGATGATTTGATTAACGACGACACAATTGTCAAAATAAAGTGTCCTTTGACAGCATTTAAAAAATAATTCAAAGAAGCTGTGAAAAAATATACATTCTATAAAATTAACACAGAAGGCGAATTGGTCATAAATCAAGCACATAATTGGTATTTCGTGATTTGGCAGAGGCTCTTGGCTGTCATCATTCAACCGTCGAGGCTCATTTACACAAACTCGGCTATCGTAAAGTAATGGCATGATGGATTCCACATCAACTAACTGACAGTCATCGTCAAGTCAGAGTTAGTATTTGTGGTTCGCTTTTTTTTCAGCCACATCGGAAACAGTTTCTTGAAGATCTGGTAACCGGCGATGAGAGCTGGATTCTCTATGATAACAACACATGGCACGCCGTCTGGCTTCCTTACGACGCAGAGCCACCAACGCAGCCAAAGCCGAACCGTCACTCACGCAAGCATCTTCTCTCCGTTTGGTGGGATGCGAAGGGCCCACTCTATTACGAGCTTCTCCCTGCGAGAAGGACGATTACGACTTCCATTTATACTGAACAGCTTCAGAATCTGGCTGACGCAATAAGAGAAAAACGACCGAGACGTGTAATTGTTCACTTACTCCATGATAATGCGCGACCTCATGTCGCTTCGGAGACTCGACAAAAAATCGTAGAGCTTGGATGGCACCCGGTTGCCCACCCACCATACTCACCGGATCTCGCGCCATCCGACTATCACTTGTTCCGACCACTAAAGCTTGATTTGCGTGAGAAAAATTTTCAAAACTACGAAAACCTCAAAATGGCAGTGGACAATTTCTTTTCTGCACAGCCTCCGGAATTTTGGGAGCAGGGTATCAATAATCTACCAACTAGGGCAGGAGTAATAGAGTTATTTGGGGATTACATTACTGATTAATTATTGTAAATAACGAAGTTATCAATAAATTCATTAAGTCTTATAATTTGGTGCAAGACTTTTCCGCCAACCTGATATATAGAATGTATGCTTCCTGAATTGGTAGATCCAAGATACCCTCGAAACCAGAAAAAGAGAGATCCGCAATTAATTCAAGAAGCAATCAATGGAACGCAAAAACAGGAATATCAAATCTATTAAGAAGAACCTTGAGAAACCATAATATGACGAAAAATGTTTTAAAACGAAGAGAAAAAAACAGCAAGAAAGCGAACAACATAAAACTATCCACTTTTCATCTGTATACTTCAGAAATTTACAATTTGATGAGTTTTTAATTTATTTAAATAGAAGCTAATGAAGATTTGTTTGATTTGTGTGTATTGTGATGATTATTGATTATTTTGTGTCCGTATTATAATGTTATTGTGATATTAGTAATAATATTTGAGATTATTGTCAATAATGTAATGTGTGTTATGTATATTTTTTGAATAAAAATATCATTATGTACGATCTAGTTTTTTTTTTTTTTTTTTTTAATTTATATCACTTTACAAATCACAATAATCACTTAGAAACCTAACTGAAGTGACAGCTAACGTTCATATTTACCTACTTAGATATAGAGAAGGTACTTAAAAGACGAAGCTAAATTAAAGATAAAATTTCCACTAGGTACCTTGTGATTACTGCAGAAAAGCGCAAAATTTCAAAGGCAGCGGATCGTATTATCAAAAATGTGCGCGCTAGGCGCACGTATTTGATAATACGATCCGCTGCCTGCATTTGGTCGAGAGCAATGATATTACTAAAATATCGAGAGAGAGCGAGTTATAAAAGTTCAAGTAAATAAACAAAGTTGCACATCTGCGCTGCGATACGTGGACATCTTTGGTATCGGGTAGGTGTGCGGGGGCGCGCGGAATTCGCGCTTGGCTCCGCCCAGACGCCGAAGGTCATTCACGTATATTATCGCCTTAAATGTTATTGTTAAAACTACACATACTTACACAACTGTTTAATTTTACTGATAACAACCAGACGACGACGCGCGCCGTTAACTCGCCGCTCGCCATACAGCGCGGCGCGTGGCGTATTGCGACGTTGCCGCTATGGGCAATGCTACTACGCTAGTACTATTCCGCGCTACTATTTTGATTTTAAACAGGAGGTTTCGAATTTATTGTCAATTAATTATTTTTTTTATTTCGGATTATTTTATGCTTATTTTTCTATGCTGATATTTTTATTTTAATCTATTAATGATATAGATTAACGAGTTTAGGGGAACGCCCTTTGTTATTTAACTTACTGTATATATATATTATATGTACGTATATTTGAAACCCTCACAGTAAGCCCTTTCATTAGATGTCACATGGTATAGTTTTCAAAACTTTTTTATTTTTTAGTTTCTTATTTGCCTCCCAAAATTGACCCCCATATTCAAAATTCATTTGTTTACTTACACGTCCATGTTTGGGTCACAGAAATGCATACATGTACCTGTGTGTGTAATTTCAACTTAATCAGTCCATTAGATTCGGAGCAAATTGGCTGTGACAGACGGACAGACAGGCAGACAGACAGACAGACATTGGAGTGATCCTATAAGGGTTCCGTTTTTCCTTTTGAGGTACGGAACCCTAAAAAAAGTACTGTTCTGCTGTATTTAAAACTCATTAAAATCATACCTGGAATAAAGATGGTTGGAAGCAGAAATCTCAAAGCTTCATCAAATCAAATAAAAAAATAAAATGAAAATAAATATATTTTATTATAGGCCCAGAGTGTGTTAGATATTACATATTACTTAAAAACTATATTACTTACATGCAAGAACACTAAATAGATAGAAACAGATAAAGCCTGAGTAGCACAAGGATCAATGCTAGGCCCTGTATAAAGCAGACCTGCCTGAGACAGCTGATGTAGTTACAGCAATCTATGCAGATGATACTGCGTGTCTTGCAGGCGATACCAACCCCGTAGTCATCCACTAAACTGCAGGCACATTTAGATAGATAGATGAGAAGATCGACGTGTGGTTTCAAAAATGGAGAATCAAGCGCAGCGTAACAAAGTCCACGCATGCCACATTCTTATTCAGAAGGCGGGTTTGCGCACCTGTTTGCATGGAACGAGAAACCCTGCCTGTTGTCCGGGACAGCAAACGTCGATACACCGCGGTTGTCACATTTGACATCTTTAGTTTGGGACAACAAAATGTTGCGCAACATGTTGTTCACGATGTCTGCGCTCTAGTTTACTTTGATCCTTAAGGGGTCCAACATGAAAGATTGCCCTCTGTTCCATAATGAGAATTTTCGCTTATCACTTCAACTTTTCGACATTGGGACATGGCCAAGTCGAGTTATTGGCACGCGGATAGTAAATCGATCGAATTTTAGGCAGCAATTAGAAATGGGGGGTCAATATTGGAGACACTACCTAATGCCCATTTTCACTAACATTAGGCGACACCTAATGAATGCCTAAATAAAAGCACGCTGTTGGATTTTCAAAGCTCGTACGTTGAATAGTATATTTACCCGGTACAAATTGTATCCTATATCCAGGGTCTCATCAAACATATCCTCATTCCACGCGCGTGCTCTGTATCGCTGCAGCATGCCCAGAGCCGCCACGCAGCATGGAATAGCCGTATACGTCTTGAACGTTTGGTACCTGCATGATAGATAGGGTGAATAATCAAGGTTAAGCTATGGGTGACTAATCAACATATAATAAACCTTTATTGCGTCACAGACCTGCAGAAGAAGAGAAATATTGTTACCGTACGTATATAGATAAAGACGAATCATCAATTACTCGTACCAACACCCAAAAAAACTTCCTTAATATACTGAAATATAACCGCAGACACTCGATAAGAAAAAACCTGTTTTTCAGTCAACATTTCAAGAGCCAAACATGATGGCGCGCTTTGCTCCGACTTCCGGTATCTTGGTTCACTTGTGCAAAGCGATGGCGAAGTAGACCGGACTGTTAAGCACAGAATTAACTCTGGATGGATGAAATGGCGGCAGGTCACGGGAACAATCTGCAACTCCCGCATTCCCCTTAAACTCAAGGGGAAGATTTATAAAACAATGGTTAGACCTGCTGTCTTGTATGGATCAGAATTTTGGGCCATAAAAAGAATGAATGAAAGGCAATTGCATGCAGCCGAGATGAGAATGCTAAGAGGGATGTGTGGTATTACGCGAATGGATAGAATAAGAAATGAGTTGTAAGAGGAAGTCTGAAAGAGACACCGGTGACTGAAAAGTTGTGTGGAAATCGGTTGTCATGGTATGGGCATGTGATGCGGAGGAATGAGGAAAATGTCATCAGGAAAGTGTTGAGTATGAACGTGGAGGGCTATACGAGTAAAAAAAGACCAGAGATACGATGGATGGGCTGTGTGAAAGTTGATATGGCCAGAAAGGGAGTGACTACCGAGATAACGACTGATAGAGAAGTAAGGAAGAAAAAGACATATTGCGTCGACCCCAAATAAATTGGGACAAGGGCAGGAGAATGATGAATGATTGTAATAAATAATAATACTTAAATACTTTGTTACAGACCGCAATGCATTCCTATGAATAATTTTCTTTTTACTGTTTAGCATATAAATTAATAAACTGTCACGATTATTAGATAATAATAACAATTCATAAATTCGAAGATTTTTATATTTTGTTTTGAAGAAGAATTTTATAAGTTATATTTCAGGAGATTTTTTTATTTTTGTATATTTGTTTTTTTTTTTTTAATTTTAGGTATATAGTTGTTAATTTGTGGAATGGCAATTGTAAGCACCATTATCCTTTAAAGTTAAAGTTCGCGACCACATTCGCAAGAAGCTGGTAGTATCATCACAACGGTAATGTTTCCCAATGGTTTGTCTTATTTGTTTTAGTATATTTATGTCTATTTATTGTGTTTATATTTATATATAGTTAGGTGTATATATTATATTTATATGTATCTATATCTTTATATTTAAATATATATCTATTCCTCATCTCTCGCTGTTGCACCTACCACTGTTTGTCTCTGCATCACCCAAAGGTCGACTGGTAGAAAATGCCTATGGCATTAAGTCCGCCTCTGTAGGTACATTTTGTGTGCTTAAAGTATTAAATAAATAAATAATACATATTTATGAATGCTTACCTATAGCTGGCCATGTGTCGTGTTCCCCTCATGATCCACTTCTCTACGTCGAGCTGCTTGTACTGCGAGTGATAGTTGTGGTCTGCTATCTCGACTGGACTGTGCAGGATCGTCTCCTCCGCCGGCAGCGGGATCATGTCGTCCCTAAGGATATAATATAATTTTAATCATAGCAACCAATATTAGGAGAGATTTTGTATAGTTATTAGATGGCAAATAATCTGGCGGCCTATCTGATGGCAAGCGGTCACCGGTGTCTGCAATACCAGAGGCATCGCAAATGTGCTGCCATCGCAAGAGACAGCTGGAGCGTATCATGTGCCTAGAGCTACACCGCTACCCCACCCATATCCTTCGTCCTATTTAAAAGCGATCAAGTCGCAAATTCGCGTGCATATTCTGTCACTTTTTGTTCGCAAAACCGGAAAACGCTCTCTGTCGGCGCGAAAATGCGTTCAGGTTCACCGAACAATAAATCTAACATAATATGCACGCGATGATTGCGTAATCGCTTGCGGCCGTACCCTTCCAACGTTCATACAGCACTGCCGCTTGGTGGCAGAAATTGGTACTACACTTGGCGGGTTTTATTTACTACACCATAAAGAGACTTTTGAAATCTTTATTACATATTATTCTCCAATTAATGCATATTATGAAACTTTTTCTTTGAAATAGTAATTTACAGGGAGTTTCTTCTCTATGAAATGGACAGTTCTTTTTTTTCCTCTTTACACTAATACAATTTGTAGGAACAGAATATACAAAATTATAGTTCATAAAGTAGTCTGTTTAATTTATATTGCTTGCTTATATACAAGGTGTAACTTAAATAACGCACAACCTCTTAATGGGTCATTGTACTCATCATTATGAATAACTTTTACTACGGGACCAAACCTAAAATCCCGAAAAAAATCAGCTGTTCAGTACATTTTGGCGAATTATGCGAACATAAATGTACTGAACAGCTGATTTCTCGCTCGATTTCAGGTTTGGTCCCATAGTAAAAGTTGTTCATAATGATGAGTACAATGACGCCTTAAGAGGTTGTGCGTTATTTAAGTTACACCTTGTATTATTGATATGTTCTTATATCCTATCATACAGTAGTAATATCATAGTAATATCTTTCCTTTTTTAACCGACTTCCAAAAGGAGGAGGTTCTCCATTCGTCTGTATGTTTTTTTTTTTTTTTTTTGTATGTTTGTTACGCGATTACTCAAAGACGGATGGACCGATTTAGAAGATTCTTTTTTTGTTTGATAGGGTATACTTCCGAGGTGATCCCATATAAATTTTATTAACTTTGCTTGGGGAGTTTTTTGAGTTAGCTTCAATTATGCGTATATTTCCCACTTATTTTATGTGGATGATGTGATGGTGTTTTAATAACTTCCTATCACTGTTATTTACATGGCTATATCTACAATTATTGTGCTCAGTTATGTATTCGAATTAGTGTGGGGTAGGTTCCACAACTAAAAAGTGAAAAATAAAAACTTTTTAGCAAAAAATAAAACCGACTTCCAAAACCAAACACTACAAAGTGAAAAATAACTTTAATTTCGGAAGTCGGTGGCAAAAAACGAAAATACAAAACCCAAGACACCGACTACCGAAATTAAAGTTATTTTTCACTTTGTAGTGTTTTGTTTTGGAAGTCGGTTTTATTTTTTGCTAAAAAGTTTTTTTGACATTCAATCTGTAATACAAAGCGACGCTGATTGTGACAAATTTTCATGACAGCTGTCATTTTACGGCCCCTAATGGCGGCACCACGTTCTTAAGGTAGCGTTCGGATTCTAGCGGTCGCTGCCCGGCAGACGCGAACGACTACTCCGACCTACGGCCGCTGCCCTGCCGCGCGACTAGGAGAATTCAGAAAGCAGTGGCCGCGGCGAGTGTCGGAAGCAGTAGGTTAGCAGGAGCAAAAACTCAGCCTGCATCCTTTAAGGCAGGAGGGAATTTGGGGTATCGGGCGCTCAGAGTGGGGACCAAGTATATAGTCAACCCAGAGATGTGCCCGAACAGGCTTTGCACAGAGCGGTACGACGCGAATCCAAATGCTACTTTTACGGAACCTAAAGATAATATAAAGTAAATGCTTTGACTGCTTACCGTCCAAACATGTGTCCATCGAGTTTGGGCGAGTAGAGGAAGAAGTTCTCCCCCCTGAGCGTCATGATCTGTTCGGTGGTAGGGTTCAGCGGCGCCTTATCGGGGTGCACAGGCAGCTCGGGGGCCGGCTGAGGGGTAGAGGGGAAATGTACGATTGACGTCATAAACCCACTTGATGTAAAGCCCGGCAATTACTGTAGTTGTCGCGTTTTAGTGGTCATTCACCCGACCTTCAATTTCTAACATTTTTTTATTTAAAAAACTTAAATAAATCCGTTAACGTCCTGAATCAAAGCCTGTCGTGATCTTCAACATAACAAAAAACTATACTTAATTTATTGTTTGGGTTCCCACGACGGGCGAAAGGGCAATGACCGCTGTTGCTCTGCCAAAACGCGATAACTATAGTCATTAGTATGTACTCTAGCATCCACACTTAGGGTCACTGGCACTTTTTCTGAAGAATAGTTACTGTACATCATGTGCATCGAGCTTATGGCGAATGCTCTAATGTAGTCCAAGAAATTCAATACTGAAGTCATGAAATTTATTCTATTTTTAAAGCTTTTACAGGAAAAATTACTTACTTACTGAATAATGCGAAGTTTAGTAAGTACACAGGGTCAAATTAAATTAGTGAAACTCTACAGACGTGATGGGTGACGTGGTGGATAATTGAATACGATAAAAAAAATACTTTGTGGGTTCAATGACCCCTTCAACTCATACTTAGTATGAGTTTATTTTGTTTTTTATTGTTTTATAGTGTTTATACAAGGTATTTGGAAGCTGGGAGCAAAGCATTAAGGGGGTGAAGGTTGAATAATGACTTAGAGCATTTTGAACCACACATGTCTTAGATGAAATCTGTTTTTATTTTTAACTGCTATTTTAAGTTTTTTAATAATCCTATTTTTGACAGTTAATTGCCAACCACCTCAGTTAAAGCTGGTATGTTTTTCTTTTCTTTTTGTAGTTTGTCTAGTATGTATTTAATGTAATAAACTAAGTTCCAAACATCTGTGTTTAAAAAAAATAATAATACTAGACACTTGAATGGCATTAAAAAAAAATATGTATATGTTGAATAGTTTAAACGTATTTAAAAGTAAGCTCGGTTATTGGCCTTTCTTTTAAGATATTACTCAATCTGATATCTTGCCAAATTTCAGGATTGAAAACATGAGATTTTTTTTTAATTTTTTAAATGTAAAAATTAAACCTATATTATTGGTAGAATCTTTTAATTTTTTAACCGCGATTTATTTATTTATCAGGAACAATTTATATTGTGTTTGATATATTACAGTATTCAATATTCGTTATTATATTCTAAAAGTAAACATGCAGCAATATAAATAAAAATAAATTATAATATTATAATAAATATAATAAAATAAATTTCTTATACAGGCACGAGCCCTTCTTTGCATTTCTGTCGTTGTTATTTTCAGTTGTATCTCTTGCTTCATGACATAAAAGGCTTCTTCAATTTTGCTGATTAGCTACTCCCATGTCAACAACTTCTTCCACCTGAGTATACGAGCTCCTTAGCCCGTCCCCAGACGTAAAAATCAAAGGGAGTCAGGTCCGGTAACCGTGCGGGCCAAGAAATGGGTCCGTATCTGGCCGAGCCAGGCATCTGGCAAACAATCGCTGTGATATTCTCACTGTCAAAGCAATGGTTCACATATTTGATTAAATTTATGAATGCCCAATGACGGTATACAGAGAAAAGTTCTTTACCTCCCGTGCTAGTCAAGGACTGTGTTACGGCAAGGTAAGATTCTCGCTCATGGAATAATAGTCATAATGTACACACGTTAAGACACTTTTTACTAATTACATATGTTTTGCTGTAAATCGTAGATGACGATAACGAGTTACAAGTTTATCGTAAGCAAGTAGTATATGCAAAGAAATCAGACAATGCAACTACTAACGTTATTTTAATATCAACAAAGTGTTTTCACACTAACAATATTTTTCAGAATTTGTAATAAGACCAACGTGTTAAAAATAAAATAAAAAAGGTGTTTCTAAAACTAAACTAATAAAATTAAAAGTAAGAACATAACAAAAGTTGTAGTAATTTTTATAACTTGCAGAGCATCTTTATTCCATCCCAAGCTCCATGGCAGTCACTCGCCGCATCAGTCCCATTAGTAGCTATAAATATCCGTATATGTATATAAGTAGATAAGACCAACGCATTGGGCACCAACTCATGAAGCCCGAGATACTCCAAAACAAACATTCAGGCACAAAACTATTCCTATCTATAACACTATCAATATTACCAACTAATAACAATGTAGGAAAAAATAATGCATTTAGTATACATATTTTTTAAATATTATCAGCATAGAAATACGTTACAAGTGGAAAGGTCCTAATGTAATGTATTTACTGTACGTGTGTATATGTATATAATTATAATACAAATAATGTTTGTATACTAATCTTCAATAATAATGATTACTTTATAATGTATATATTTATATATATTACTTACATATAATATATTAATATGTTGTTTTTATAAACTTATTTAGTACTTATCGGTATTCAATAAAATATATATTTATAAATAAATAGTTACTGTAATATTTGTATAAGTTTTTCAGTCTGATCATAATCCAAGTTACTCAGAAACTCATCCAGAGCCCTTCTATACACAAATCTCGTTGTATCTTTAAGAGGTTTAATTTTACTTATGCGATTGTACAACAGAGGAGCCAAGAAATAAGAGAAACACTGTGCAAAAGTGGTTTTGCATGCTGGGACGTCATATACCTCATGCACTCTTCTGAGAGATTTGGTAACAGGTTTTTCGTAGAAATGTTGTCTCAGGACTATTTTTTTAATAAAGAGTTGGCGAATGTTTAGGACTTCAAACTCTTTGTACAACGCAGTTGTAGGATATCTAAATTTTTTAAAATTAATCACTTTAAGAATGCATCGATGAGCCCTTTCTAATTTTATAAGGGTACTTTTTCTAGCACCACCCCAAGCAGAGATACCATAAGTAACTATCGATTGGCACAGTGCAAAATAAACAGTTTTGTTCGTAGCTTTGTCTTTTAAGTTTCTTATTCTTTTAAAAATCGGTATTAGTTTACGAATGCGAGATTTTAGATTATGAATATGTTGTTTCCAATTTAAATTTTCATCGATATCAACTCCAAGGTATTTAACACTTTTACTTGGAGATAAGACAGGGCACCCGCAAATACTTGCAGTAGAACACTTAGAGGAATGAGCTTTTAAATTAAAGTCGGTAGGTTGTAAACTATTTTTTATACTAAATGTTATAATTTTTGTTTTTTTAAGATTTAATGTAAGCAGATTCCAATCAAGCCACTCACTTATATTTTTAAGACCAATCTCGGCTGACGATTTGACATCACTCCATGTTTTTTGTTGAAATAAGATTACAGTATCGTCAGCAAAAGTGATCACTTTTGAACCGGGTAATTCAATGTTACAAAGATTATTAACATAGATCAAGAATAATGTTGGTCCAAGTACTGATCCTTGCGGAACACCGAAACCAACATCATGCCTGGAGCTAAGATTATTACCAATTTTTACAGCCTGTGTCCTATTACTAAGATAGTTTTTAAAAAGATCAAGTGGTACACCTCGAATACCTATAGCCTCCAACTTGCAAATTAGCAGAGGGATTGAGACAGTATCAAAGGCTTTGGCTAAATCTAGAAAAACCCCAACACATTTATTCTTGTGGTCGAGATTACTAGCTACATTTGTAACTAGATGTTCAACCGCATCTATTGTTGATTTGTTCCTTCTAAAACCAAATTGATTATAAGAAAGAACATTATTTTTCTCTATGTAATTTACAAGCCTAATGTTTATTAGCTTCTCCAGGATTTTAGCCATAGTAGGTAAAAGCGATATCGGACGATAATTAGCGATACTGTCTCTATCCCCCGACTTGAAAACTGGTATAACAATTGAGTCCTTCAACACATTAGGAAACTTTCCACACGTAAAACATAAGTTAAATATGTGTGTTAAAGGTTTAACGAGAAGGTTTACACTTCTCTTCAAAAACACAGATGATATTCCATCCCAACCAGTAGAATTGGTACTTTTTAAGGACATAACAATTTTATTAACTTCTATTTCGTCAGTTTCCAATAAAACAAAAGAGTTCATCGGGCTGTGTTTACATCTAAACTTTTGCACAAGATCATTTTCCGTAAGCTTTAACTTTTGTAAGATGTCAGTTGATAGTTTAGATGCCATATTATTAAAAAAATCATTCACAAAATCGACCGATTCTTGAGGAGTTGACTTTATTTTTAATAATTCACAAGGCCCTTGAGATTTTTCAGAGTGATTTAGATTACATACACGCTTAATGACATTCCAGGTTTTTTTAATATCACTCTTGACAGCATTTAAATTTGCTTTATCGTGCTCATTTTTTAGATTTTGGAGAATCCTATTACAATGATTTCTGTAACGCCTGTAGGTATTCTCTAGATCTTTATCATCTGGTGCCTTATTATGTCTTCTGTGTAACGTATCTCTAAACCGAATGCAGCGCAGTAGACCAGAGGTTACCCACGGTTGAAAAGTCTGACGCCTATTGGGCACGGTAACCTGGTAACTGCTTTTTTTTTTTATTTCAGATAATGTTTCAATGAGCAATTCGGTTGCTTTATTTGGATCTTGTAAGGTTGTTATATAAGTCCAATCAAAGTCCTTCATAAGTTTAAAAGCTTCTTCATAATTTAGTTTCAGCAGTGTCTTTTCTGGTTTTATATCCTTACTTTTTTGTATTAAAGGAATAATACAGTATATACTACTGTGGTCAGTAACTGACGATTCACAGACTACTGTCAGCATTTTCGAATTAGGCTTTGCGAAACAGTGATCAATGCATTTATTGAGACGCGTAGGAAATTGATGGCTAGGTAGTAGACCGTACGTGGCAAGAAGATTTAAATACTCATCGGATTTCAGGTCAGTAGTATTGCAACTCACGTCAACATTTATGTCCCCGGTTAGATAAACATTAGGTACGTGTTTAATGTCTATTAGAAGTTCTTCCAAGGATCCAACAAAATTGGCGAGAGAGGCAAATGATGGTGACCTGTATATACAAATAAAAGCATGGCTTTTACCTATTCCTATCACCAAGCAGTCCGCTTCGGCAAAATTTGGCTCATAAACTGTGACATGTGTTAAATAGCTCCTTATATAGGTATCCATTTCGCGGGTAGGTGTAAAAAAAGACAGACGTATCTTTGATTTTGAATTTATATTTAAAATTAAAATTATACAGTTATTTGCCAGATATTTAACATTTATCAGTGTATTAACCTATATTACACGGGTACTCACGTTTGTGGCACTTTCATGTGACTCTAATATTAAAATTACACCACCTGCCAGTTCAACATCTACATAGTCACTTATCTTGCACTTTGACACTTGTGGATTAATCACTATGTCTCAACTTATGGAAATTTTGTCTGCACAAAAGAGTCTAGAAGAGAACTTCACACGGAAGATGGAAGCACTGGAAGCTCAAATTCAGTGCGCTGGACCTGCCAAAGATACCGTGGCTAGAGTGGCCGAGGAGTTCCGGACCTTCAGGGAGCTTGTGTTCAGCATGCTTGGCTTGCTCCGTACTCAGATTAGTGAGTGTGCTAAACAGGTTGACGCGGTGGAGAACAGACACAGGCGAAAAGCACTGATTTTTCAAGGTGTTGCTGAAGCTGATAGTGAGGATACCACTGCAGTCATCCTGGATATTATCACCAATAAGCTGGCTCTCAAGAACTTCTCTGCATCCTCCATAAAGGTTTGTCACAGACTTGGCGCAGCAAACAAGGAACATCACAGGCCCATACTGGTAAGGTTTTCCAGGTACGATGATAAATCATTGGTCTGGAAAGCTAAGACATGCTTGAAGGGAACATCCATCTCCGTTAAGGAGTTTCTGACCAGGGTTCGGCAATCCATCTTTGGGAAGGCGCGGCTTCACTTCGGAATGCGGTCTTGTTGGACGCAGGACGGTGTCATTGTTCTGAAGGCCTTTGACGGAAGTAGGCATAAAGTATCTACAATGGATGAGCTCAGTCTACTGCTTGTAAAGTTTCCAAAGGTCCAAGAACCAAAGGTCCATGGCACAGGAGATAGCCTGCAAAATAAAGCGGGTCAATGATGGTATCATGTTGTTATAAACTTAATAGCTTTTTTGCATGCAATTTCATAATAAGGAATTATTTACCCTTTTGATTTCTCTCTAAGTTTTGAGTAGCCCTTCTGTTATTAGTTAGGTACGTAATTGCCTCATAATCTTTTGTGAATTTAGTTGCCTAGTTTTATAGAAAGAACAATTTATTTATTTAGAGTGTAGGTAATTAATTTGTAAAGTTATCTTAATATAATAAACTTCACTTTACCCTCAACAAACTATGTAGTGAAACCATAGTAAAACGCGTAAACGCAAATGTCAATTATTTATTATGTCAACAAAGACCACAGATTATCTAAGACGAGGTTGGCGTATTCATAATCGGATACGTTCTCGACTTATTTTTATTTTCGCCTTACCGTAATATTATTTTTTGTTAAACATATTTATTTTTATTTTGGTATTGTTACTATTCTATTCCGCATTATACTTTGTTATGTTTTAAAAAGTGCTTTTAATCACACAATTAGTTTAATTAAGATGATGTGAGCTGGCGGGTGGTGCAGAGATGCAAACGTCGTACCAGTTATTCGTGTAGTCCTCCTCGCATTATTTATAACTGTTATATACATAGATATTTATTTTATTTTCTTATATTATAATAGTATTTATGACATCAGATAACGAAAACGAAGCTTTTTATTCTGCCAACGAATCAAGTGCCTCTTCCGGCGATGAAAGTTTTATTTCTATTACAGACACTTTAGGTGATCTTTTACGCCAAGATTTCAGTCGAAATACAGGCCGACTATTTAATGTATGTCACCTCAATGCTCAGAGTATTCCTAGTCACTTTAACGAACTGTACGTTACGTTTACGGACAACAATGTTCACGCCGTCCTGATTTCAGAGACTTGGCTTAATCCTAACCTGCTTTCAACCACTTACTCGCTCCCCGGTTTCGTACTTCTTCGGAATGACCGGATTGGTAGGAGGGGGGGTGGTGTAGCCATCTACCTTCGTGGTGATATTCCTTTTAAAATTCTATCTTCTTCCTCTTCCAATGAATCCGCAGAGTTTCTTTTCCTTGAGGTTTGTCTCAAAGGAGCTAAAACTGTTCTTGGTGTCGTCTATTGCCCACCTTCCATAGATTACTTCACTGAGTTCGAATCGGTACTTGAATCTTTGGGTTCGGAGTATGCACATCACATTATCATGGGGGATTTTAATACCAACCTTCTTAATAATAATAATAATAATAATAATAAATTTATTGAAATGAAAAACTCAGTTTACAAAAACTCTGTGTTCGATAACAACTGCATTAGTATAATACTGTGTCGCAGTCATTAACGCCCACCTCCAAAACGTCTAGACAAAATCCAAAACAAAAAATACTAAAAACTAAAACTAAAAAAGAAAAGAATAAAAATCAACAATTAGAACTTAAAATTAAAACTGAACAATATTTTCACTGTGTAAATTTTATGTGAGATTGTGTATTTGTATGGAAGGATTGTGCAGTTTTAGGCGTAAAGTATATATGTGTGTTTGTGTGTGTGTGTGTGTGTGTGTGTGTGTGTGTGTGTGTGTGTGTGTGTGTGTGCGCGTGTGTGTGTGTGGGAATGTGTTTGCGCATTTTATACGTATAAAGAGCAATATTGGAACGTGAGTTTAAGTTTTAACATATGTTTCTAATTCTTCATAAGTAAGTGTATGAAGCCATTTATCCGTGATCCTTCGACATTCTCGCAAGGTCAGTGGATATATATTGAGCTGTTTATTTACTCGATTATACAAAGTGGAGCTAAGAAAGTGATATTGCCGCCGAACAACCTGAACTCTGGCAGATTCCACCTGGCAGACTCTGTCAGATCTGCGTTTTTGGGTAATGACAACAGGATCAAATGGTAGGTCTGAGTGTTTACGCAGCACTACAGCAAGAAGAAATGCGTGTCTTACTGTTGGTATCTCGCAAAGAGCGTACAGTTCAGTAGTTGGAAATCGAACAGGTTTGTGAGTCATGACTTTTAACACCGCCCTCTGCGCCCTTTCCAGACGGAGCATTAAGCACTTCCCAGCCCCACCCCAAGCTGCAATACAATATTTTAGGATGGAATGTGCCAGAGCGAAGTATACTGTTCGTAGTGTGGCAAAATCAGCAGATGTTCGCAGGTTTTTAAAGACAAAAATTAATTTTCTGACCCTGGAGACCAGAGCCTCAATTTGCTCCTTCCATGTCAGCGTACTATCTATTATAACACCCAAGTATTTAATACTATGGGTGCGAGTAATCTGAGTACAACCGGTGCAATCAGTGGATAACCCGCATTTATACGCCGTCAGAGTATATGGAGAAGGAGGTTGAGAGGCTTTACTCGGAGCAAATGTAATGAACTTGGTTTTTTCTAAATTGAGTGTTAGCAAGTTTTTATTCAGCCATTTCATTGCAACAAGCAAAGCGGACTCTGCATTTGAGCGGGTTTCCAACCAATCCTTACCATGAATCAGCATGACAGTATCATCCGCGTAGGTTATAATTTTAGTGTTAGTTAGAGCCAGATTACATAGGTCGTTTATGTAAATAAGAAACAGGGTAGGTCCAAGGACACTACCCTGCGGGACACCGTAGGTTAAAATTTGCTGTTTGCTAACAAGATTTCCTATCTTTACGGTTTGAGAACGCTCACTCAGGTAACTCCTAAAAATGTCTAGACACACTCCTCTAACACCAATTCGTTCCAACTTTTCAAGCAAGAGGGGAACAGAGACTGTGTCAAAAGCTTTTGAAAGGTCTAGGAAAATTGCTATTGTTTTGAGATTATCCTTTACATTCTTTGCTATAGTTCCAGTTACTTCTAAGACTGCATCTTCTGTGCTTCTACCTGATCGAAAACCGTATTGGTTCGCTGAAATTATATTCTGTGAGTTGAGGTAAGTAAGTAGTCGACTGTTAACAATTTTTTCTAAAATTTTGGACAAAATTGTAAGCACAGAGATGGGTCTGTAGTTATTGACACAGCCCCGGTCCCCACTCTTGTATATGGGATGTACAAGTGCTCTTTTAAAGACAGCCGGGAATATTCCTGAGGAGAGTACGAGGTTAAATATGTGCGACATAACAGGGATTAAGGTGTCGCGGGCAGCTCTGATCAAGGCAGCAGAAATGCCATCCCACCCTACGGCACAATTGGCCCTGAGGCCGAGGATGATGCGTTCAACCTCTTCACAGTCTGTTGAGAGAATGGCCATGGAGTTAGGACAGGCACTGTTGTCAGGGGAGGGCGTACAATGTGCATTAGTTATTTTTGACGCAAGGGTTTTCCCCACATTCGCAAAGAAGTCATTTACATAATCCACTGAATTTGAAGGATCAGAAGTAATAGATAAAAGTTCAGAAGCAGAAGATTTGTTGTTTTGAAGATTAGAGATGGATTTGATAAGATTCCATGTAGCCTTAGGATTTCTACGATGTTTCTCAAACTCAGTTCGTTCATATTCCCGTTTAATTTTTTTAAGTAAATTGTTGCAGTAGTTTCTGTACCGCTTATATGTCACTTGTAGTATACTATTATTAGGGTCTCGTTTTGATTTAAGGCAAAGCTTGTCCCTGTTTCGTATGCATCGCAAAAGCCCCGGTGTGATCCAGGGTTTTGTAATCCTTTTTTTACTTGAAATAGTGCAAGTAACAGAGTTGTTGTTGACCACAGTAGAAACAATATTAACAAATTCCGCAGCAGCCGTAGTTGCATCATCACAATCCATAACTGAAGAAAAATCTACAGTTTTTATAATTGCAACGCATGCATCCACGTCAACTCGGCGCGATGATGAAGGGGTTTTAGTTATATCAAATGTTAATTTGCAAAACACAGTCACTGGAGCATGGTCCGTTATAGTAGAATCAAGGACTAAGGTTATTGCAGGTTTGTTTGATTTGATAACTACGTGGTCTAGACAGGCTTTGTTACGAGTGGGAAACAAATGTGCAGGAAGCATTGCATGGGATGCTACTGTATTTAGATACGTGTCAGAATTTATATCATTATTATTATGGGAGATATTTATATTGATATCGCCAATTAGAACAATAGTCTTAAACGACATTAACGAGTGCAGAGTTACATCCAGACTTTCAATAAAGTTCTTAGTATTACGGAACGAAGGAGATCGGTATATTGCCAAAAGGGCTATTTCTGTGCCGAATTTTAAAATCAAGCAATTGGCATCCGTAAATATCGGTATTTCGACAGTAACTCGTAGGTTTTGCCTAACATACACAACAATACCGTCGTTTTGATTCGCGTGATCGGACTGGAATGCTTCGAATCCCGGTATAGTAGGAAGGAAAGGGCATTTGCGTAACCAACACTCCGATAAAACAATAGCATCAAAATGCACCTTAATTCTGTTCAGTAGTATTAAGAGATTATTAAAATTATTACTATTGCCTATACTTCTAATATTCAAGTGAAATATATTAAGACCGCTTACAACATTATTTAAGTAAGTGCTACATTGTTCTGGAGAACACTGATAGGATGATGAAATTGATAGTTGTTCTAGTTCGCGTGTAATTTCTGCTTTTTCATTCATTTTGTAATTTTAGGGGGTAACAAATTAGTCGCAGTATCAATCCAGCGAGGGCTTGTAGCAAGCCAACGTATTGGGTACGGGACGTTAGTTTAAATTTCGGGCCGTAGTAGGAGGTGAGAAAGGTTGCTCGATATGAAATGGTGTAGGTGAGTGCGAGAGAGATAAGATAAGAGAGTTTAACTATGATAATGATGCGCGTGTATTTGTATGTGTGATTGTAGGTGTGAGAGTAAGTGTGGTATGGTGTGTCAACATAATTTGTGTATAACTTATATGTGGTTTGCATGGGCAGAACAATCCGTATACAGAGCAGTAACAACTTTGAAATTTGCATGCGATTGACATTGTGATAACAAGGTTTACAAGTGATACTTAGGTACATGTTTTTTATAAGTTTAAGTGTGATTAGCTGGTTGGTATGATTACAACATATTATTTTCTTTGCAGATTTAACAATGATATTATCATAGATCACTAGTCACTTTGAGTCAGTTATTTTCGGGAAGTCTTTTTCCGTTTTAATTAAAATATGTGGTGCACCATCTACCTCACGAAGATAAATTTTTCCTTTTTTTATCCAGCAGTACCTGAAATTGTTGGTGTTCGCAAAATCTCTGGCAAGGAAAAAGAGCCTTTTCATCCTGGGACTAAGGTTTTCCGAAATAAATATAGGCTTCACTGGCCCGCCAATTTTTAGATGTTCCGTTGATAGTTTATTATTGCCTTTGTTGAATTTTTTATACTTCTCAATAAATTTTTCTTTAAGGAGATTGGTGGAGAAGTCTACGATGATTGTTCTGCTGTCTTTGTCTTTAGTTCCTATGCGGAAGATGTCTTTCACCTCGTGTGGTTGTAGAGATACATTCATAACAGAGGCGACCTTGACAACAGAGTTTAATAAATCCTCTTTAGACTCTGGTTTATTTACAGGGATGTTCTTTAATTCCACACAGGACGATCTAGCACCAGACTCCAGTCTTTCTATCTTTTCTTCGAAATTTTGTATAGATAACGCATTAGATAGACGTTCCTCACCTAGCTGATTTTCAAGTAATTCAATTTTAGATTTTAAACTATCATAATCTTGGGACAGGAATGTTACCGAAGATTGAATTTGAGAATTTTGGAGTTTAATCTCTTCCATAGCTTCACATATCTTTTCGATTTTTTTATTATGTTCGTCTTTAAAATCCTGAAACATAGCTTTTATTTCTGCCATATAAATAGAAACCTGGTAGTCCGGATCCAATCCCGATTTAGTGCATTTTTCTTTATTCCGGAGCGTAATATTAGGGTGTTTACAATCGTCGGCGATAGATTGGTCTTTATTGGTCCTATCCGGTTCCGATGAGCTATGGTGTATTGACGTTGTCGGAGCTGTGAGCGCAGTGGTAACAATACGAGGTGTAGTTGGGGGTGATCGATTAATCGGCATGATTGACAACCAACAGTCTACGCTGCACGCAGAACCACTTATAAAAAATATAAAAAGTTAACGAGTCAAAAGACTTTTTGTATTTTGTTGGTTTTGAACTTGCGTACTCTTGAGTAGCACTGACGTAGTGCGGAAGCTTCGGCCGCTAGGCCAAACACGCTTAGCGAGAAACGTTCAAATAGGTAACTTGTTGCTAATATTTATTGTCGAGGTGCGAGGTGTGTGACCTTGACGTGAACTAGCGGTCGTCGATCCTTTCACTTTTGCAAGTCACAAGTCGTTTAACACAACAGTTTTGTTTTTAAAAGATTGTTTCTTCTTTAATAACACATTAAAATCTTCACATACAAATTAGATTTTACACTAATTTACTGATTGATACTATTGTTCATGTGATTATATATATTTGAAGTTGGTAAACTCGTTATTCACTTGATTTTAAAATAAAACTTAGCGAGCACTCAAAAACACGACTGCACGCCGCGACGATCGGATCGGGGGGGGCCTCTCGGGGGGGTTCTTACACAGAACTCCCCTCGGACCCGTAAACTCCTGCATCTAATCGAGTCGGCCTGTCTGCATGTTTTGCCTCTCCACCCCACTCATCACAATGTAGTCGGTGATGATACTTGGCTTGACCTGATCCTCACCTCTAATCCTTCCCTAGTCTCCTCACATGGTCAACATACTGCTCCTGGTTTTTCTCATCACGACCTTATTTTCCTATCCTACGTCCTTAAACCTCCTAAACTTAAACCCAAGTTCCAGTACAGGCGTACCTTTGCACGTATGAATAGCGAAAGGCTTCAACAAGATGCATCCAATATTGATTGGTCACCCCTGGAAGCTGCTGCTTCAGTTGACGAAAAAGTTTGTTTCTTCAACAATGAAGTGGTCAGGCTATATGACACCCATGCTCCTTTCAAGAAAATCAAGTTGAAGCGTCCGCCTGCGTCTTGGATGAGTAGGGGAGTACGGATGGCAATGCGACGGAGGGACCGCGCGTTTCGGAGATTTAAAAGGGATCGTTCGGAGGAAAATTGGACACTCTATAAGGCTGCTAGGAATCGGTGTAATCAGATGATACGTAATGCTAAACGCCGCCACATCTTAAATAATATCACAACTTCTTCTCCTGCCGATATCTGGAAGTTCCTTGGAACTTTAGGCATCGGCAAATCGCGAGATTCAGACCTGCCTAATACAATTGGCTTGGATGATCTAAATCGTCATTTCTCCACTGTTCCCATTCTAGATAGTTCAACCAAACGTCAAACTCTCGACTACCTTGCTGGTCTGACGCGTCCCAATATTAACCCTTTTGTCTTCACCCCAGTCGACCCTGGTGAGATCAGAAAGATTATCCTTTCCATTAAATCCAAAGCCGTTGGCTGCGATAATATCAGTCGCCATATGATCGTAACGGCTCTTGATCAACTCCTTCCTGCAATTTCCCACATCATAAACTTCTCTCTTTACACCGGTGTTTTCCCCTCCATGTGGCGTAAAGCCCTTGTTCGGCCCTTACCTAAGATACCCAAGCCCTCTCTTCCTAGTCATTTTCGCCCAATTTCTATCCTTCCCTTTCTGTCTAAAGTGCTCGAGGCCAGTGTTCATAAACAATTCTCCCACTTTATTCACCACAACTCCCTCATCAGTCCCTTTCAGTCTGGTTTCAGGCCCGGGCACAGTACCGTTTCCGCTCTCCTTAAAGTGACTGACGATATAAGGCGAGGAATGGAGGACACTAAAGTTACCGTTTTAGTGTTAATTGACTTCTCCAATGCTTTTAATACCGTCAGCCATGAAGTCCTTTTATCCATCCTTTCCTATCTTATGGTCTCTCCGGAGGTATTGGAATGGTTTTCCTCTTATCTTCGGGGACGTCAGCAGTCTGTTCGTGCTGGAGACTCGTCGTCGTCTTGGTGTGATCTTGCAGCTGGCGTCCCTCAAGGCGGTATATTATCTCCTCTTTTGTTCTCCGTTTTTATTAATCTCATTACCACCGTGCTTCGCACTGCGTATCATCTTTATGCCGACGATTTGCAGCTTTACAGCCAGGCAAGTGTTGATAACATTTCTGATGCGATTGGTGAGCTTAACCGGGATTTGGGTGTGGTTAGGGACTGGTCTAATCGATTTGGGGTGGCGGTTAACCCTGCCAAGTGTCAGGCTATCATAATTGGGAGCCCTTACAGCATAAGAAAACTGAATGGCTTAACCGTACCACCTGTAATCTTTGACAGCTCCGTCATTCCGTTTAGCTCCGATGTTAAGGATCTTGGTCTGCATGTCGACACTTGTCTTGACTGGCGAAAGCAGGTCACGACTGTTAGTAATAAAGTCACCGGAACGTTGCGGTCGCTCTATCGGTTGAAAAACCTTCTCCCAACACACATAAAGGCAATGCTTGTACAGTCCCTAATCTTTCCCATAATTGACTATGGTGATGTGTGTTACTATGACCTGAATGCAGATCTCCTCAATAAACTTGACCGCCTTCTCAATAACTGCATTCGATTCGTTTTCAATCTTCGTAAGTATGACCATGTATCCGGGCACCGATTGCTTTTAAAATGGTTACCCATTCGGCAGCGCAGGGAGGTGAGAGCTCTGTCTATGTTGTTTTCTATTCTCGACCAACCCACTTCTCCTTCTTACCTGACTTCCCATGTTCAATACTTATGCTCTGCCCATAGTAAAAATCTTCGTTCTACCAACAATCGTCTTCTACGATGTCCTTCTCACCGCGCTGGTTTCATTCACTATTCTTTCTTTGTCCAGGCGGTCTTTCTTTGGAATGCGCTCCCTCTGAACATCAGGACGGCAACCAATCGGTTGTCTTTTAAAGTGAAGGTACGTGAGCATATACGTAAGAAGTTGGCAGAAACATCTCTGCGCTGATTTGTTGGATTCTTTTTCTCCTCTACTGATTGTTATTTCTCCTCTACCGATCGTTATTTCTCCTGACAACGTTTATTCTGATTATATGTATGTATATATGTATATATTGTTGTATTTATTCTTTTATTTTATAGTTATTTTCGTGTTATCTATCCTTTATATTGCACCTGCCATGTTTTCTCTGCATCACCCTAAGGTTGACTGGTAGAAAATGCCTCAGGCATTAAGTCCGCCTTTGTACGGTATTTGTTTTTACTTGTGCATAAAGTTTTAATAAATAATAAATAAATAAATATAGACAACTACACCACTGTTCTGGTTAATATGGTTTCTAGTGTGAAATGAATCAAATTGCTCCAGTTTAGGTATCAAGTCTGAATTTTGTAGCCAACATTCGGTGAGAATAATAATATCAAAGTCTATTTTACTCCTAGCAATAAAAACTTTAAAATCTTCAAGATTTTTATGTATGCTTCGTATATTTTGAACAATAATTCTAAGAGATGACTCCGTTCCAAGTTTGTAATGCGGAAACGCTTCTGGTTCCTCGACCAAAAATGAGTCACCAACGTTGATAGTATTATCAACCTCGGTGACCACCTCATCTATGTTGCTACCCATAACAACCATATTTATCACTAACAGTAGTAAAGTTATATTTTTGGTCGACGATTGTAGTTTCTGAGATCTGTAAGTTATTTTTATTATTGTCAGACATGAAGTTAGCATAGAGGACTGGTATTAATAATGTTATATAGATTTCTAAATATGATATGCAAAATGAAATATAATAATAGTAGTATAATAAAAATATTATTAGATAATATATAATAATTATAACGCATACAAAAATACTGTGAGATTCTAAAAAAGTATAAAAAATAGTAAACATAGAGAAACAGTACCATATTTTCACATGATCTTCAACAACAGCTAGTCAATCAGAGGTGAAATCCTTAAGTTGATTTAGAGAATTGACGACTATGGCAGGTTGTCCGTCTTCCTTACGTAGGAGTATGTTTCCTCTTGAGGCCCAGCAGTACTTATACGAACCATTTTTCACCAATTCTCGAGCGGCAGCCAAAATCTTTTTAGACATCAAAGTTAGAGACTCCGATATATAAATCCGTGAGAAAGCTCCGGTAATTCCTAAGATATCTGTACTTAATGGTTTATCTTTGTTGTCAGAGTTGTATTTTTACATAAAAGGCTTCTTCAATTTTGCTGATTAGCTACTCCCATGTCAACAACTTCTTCCACCTGAGTATACGAGCTCCTTAGCCCGTCCCCAGACGTAAAAATCAAAGGGAGTCAGGTCCGGTAACCGTGCGGGCCAAGAAATGGGTCCGTATCTGGCCGAGCCAGGCATCTGGCAAACAATCGCTGTGATATTCTCACTGTCAAAGCCCAATGCGCTGGACAACCATCTTGATTATTGGTTTTTCCCTTTCCAGAACGTCTGCCTCGTGTAAAACCTCGAGGAGATCGTTTTAAAAAAAACTCGAGATAGTTGTTCCCGTTTTGTTAAGCAAAAAATGAGACCCAAGCAAAGTTCTGCCAGTCAAGCCCATAAATTAACGGAATTTTTTCGCTGGAACGACACCTTCTTCCAGTGAGGATTTATTTATTTAATACTGTAAGCACACAACATGTACAGAGGTGGATTTAATGCCATAGGCATTAAATGTTCATCAACTTTTCATTAATTGTTGTTGTTTTATTTTTGTTATTGTCATTGTTGTTAATTGTTGTTGTGGAGGCTTGTTTTCTTTATCCACCCACTGATGAAGCTTATGAAAATTAGCCATTTCCTTCCTCGAAAATTTAGATAACTACTTAATTAGAAAGAAAGAAAGAAAGAAAGAAGAAAGAAAATACGTTTATTTGCGATAATTTTACAATTTTATTTCTTCTTTCTTTCTTTCAGATAACTACTTACTTAATTACTTTTAAGAAAACACGAATCGTCAATGTCATTATTTAACAAAAACCAAGTATGGTTTTAAAGCATGACCTTAAAATTCAGAAATCTTTTCAAATCATGAAGCAGGAGATGCAACTCAAAGTCACCGGTATAAGTTCAAATTTCGAATATGAAAATGTTTTAAATTGAGTAAAACCGTTGTTTTATTTGTCCATTTTAAAATTGAAATGAATCTCATCTCATTTTGGTTTGTAAGCTCTAATTCTGAGAGTTGATGAGCTATTAGCTTAACTAATATCTTAAAGAAAGGCCAATAACCGAAAGCCGTTTTGTTTTATTTTTAATGACATAAACTACGCAGTTTTTTTTCATTTTAAATGTTTTCTACGAATCCAAAAGTGTCTAGTATTTTTTTTTTCATAAACACAGAGCTTGGAACTTATTTTATTAGATATAAGATACACATCAGGCCAACCACAAAAAAGAAAAAACACAATAACATACCACTCAGTTGGTATTATCACACTGTTGGCAATTAAATGTCAGTAATGGGGTTATTAAAATAAATAGCATTGAAAATAAAAAAAGATTTCATCTAAGACATATATGGCTCAAAATGCTCTAAATGGTGTCAACTATAACCTTCTTAAGGCTCTGCACCCAGCTTCCAAACATCCTGTATATCGTAACCCATAACGTCGCCTCTGTGAAGCTTACACAACAACAACTGATTTATTAAACCTGATATTTCAAGTAACTACACAACATAGGGTCTTTGACCCCAAAAAATAAACTAAAATAAAAGCAACTCAACTCATAAAATCCTTTCTATTTTGTTTTATTATGTTTAGATATCGACACCCATCACGTCTGCGGAGTTTCGCTAGGTAATTTAATTTGACCCTGTATAGCATTCGAATAAAAATGACGTCATATTAGTGAACTGCTGTTCTGTATTATTCCACTGTCTTCTAATAGGTGCTCGAAATATAATAGAAAAATAAACATCAAAATACAAGCGGTATTTTAATATTTTTTTAAATTATATTTTGGAATGTATTTATATAGAGTGTGTCGTAAATAGTGGTGGTCCAACGTTAAGGGGTCAATACAATGTATATTCAGCTATCACAATTTGAACCATTTTTTTCCAGTCTCAGAATAAAATATTTTTATTCTGAGACTGGAAAAAAATATTATTATATATTATTATATTATTATTAATATTATTATATATATATATATATATATATATATATATATATATATATATATATATATATATATATATATATTTAAATATATATGTATAATATATAATAGGTTGGGGAAAAAGTTTCTTCGCATTTTTTAAGAAAATTTAAAACATTTTTTAAAATAGTTTATTTACATTTAACTAAAGTATGTAGGTACCATTTTGTTCGATAACTTTTGCCATCTTGTAGGTAGGGACATGATCCCATTGCTATAGAAATTTTGGGACTTCTGGTCAAAATACCGCGACAAGTGGTTTTGGCAGTCCTCTCGTGATGTTAACCTGACACTGCCTAAAGAATTCTGAAGAGACCGAAACAGGTGGAAATCTGAAGGTGCAAGGTCAGGACTATACGGCGGATGCATTAACACCTCCCAGCCAAACTCTCTTAATTTTTGCTGAGTGGCTAAAGATGTGTGAGGTCTAGCGTTATCATGATGAAAAACCACACCCCTTCTGTTGATTAATTCCGGCCGCTTTCTCTCAACTTCTTGCTTTAATGTCAGTTAATCAGTGTAATCAGTTGTTCGCAGTAGAGTTCAGAATTGATGGTCCTGCCTGGTGGTAACAGCTCATAATGAATAATGCCCTTCCAATCCCACCACACACACAGCATCACTTTGTTGCGAGTTAACCCGGGTTTCGCCACAGTCTGTGAAGCCTGACCGTCCTTTGACCACGACCTTTTTCGCACGTTCTTGTCATACGTGATCCACTTTTCATCACCAGTTATCAGCTTCTTCAAAAATGGTTCGGTTTCATTACGTCGTAATAAAGAATCACAAATGAGTACACGGTTCATTAGGTTTCTTTCAGTGAGCTCGTGAGGTACCCAAATGTCGAGCTTTTTTGTGTACCCAGTTTTTTTTAAATGCGCCAAAACTGTTTTGTGGTCAATTTCCAGTTCTTCAGCTACGTCGTAACTACTGATATGCCGATCTTGCTCCACTTTTTCAAAAATGGCATCCATTTTATCCGTAATAGGGCGACCAGAGCGACGTGCATCTTTGATATCAAAATTTCCGGATTGAAAACGCATAAACCAAATTTGTGCTACTCTCACAGACACTACACTAGGTCCATAAACATCGCAATTTTTTTTCGCGGCTTGCGTTGCATTTTTACCTTTTTTGTAGTAAAATGTATCGAATTTCTTCATTAGATTCACTCATCTTGACGGTACGAAAAATAAATGAAAATCACACATTTTCCTAATTTGAATTTGGAATTATGTTCTTTAAAATTTAAACTTTCAATGATACCAAAACTAGCCAGATACAAATAGTATAGCCAAATAGATTTTATTACAAGTTCATACATACTATAATGCGAAAAGACTTTTTCCCCAACCTAATATATATAACCGTGCAATGCATGTCGCTGCTTTGCATGAGTACTCGTACCCGCACGAACCAAAATTTTGAAAATACTGGTTTATAACACAGCCAAACGCAAAATAGTCCTTATTTCATGGTCAATAAGACTCACATTCATAACGGCAAAACCGGCGGTTTACCGATGGCCAAAGAAGACTGCACCCTAATTGTATAATAGACTTCCAATCACAATCCTAAAGTATTTGAGGAAAATCCCTAAACCATTTGGCTTCATATGTTTGAAAAATTCGTCTACTGGACCATGTAAATAGCGCAATGAATGTTGTTGAACTGTCAAAATGAAAGTCATTATTAGTGTGTTACGCAATTTCCCCGCTGGTGCAATTCAAACTTACCTCTCTCGGCATCTTCTGGTAGAACTCCCTGACTTTCTTCCTGGCCCTGGCTCGAGAGGTCGCCAGACTGACGGCGCTGAGCGAACCCGTTATATACTGACCCTGGAAACAAGAGATCATGGTATAATCCACAGTGTAGGATGAGTTTTAGTATAAGGACGTTACAAAGATCACTCACATCCCGCTCACACGGACGAATCATATGTTTTCCCTGATCGTGATTCAATACAAATCTATATTTACATTTTTAATAACTATAAGATTAGAGCTCCACCAAAGGCACAGAACAGAAGGCACCAAAGGCATAGGGACAGAACAGAAGGGGTGAGAGAGTTTGCAGTCGGAAACAGAGTGCAAGCTCGCAACTACTCTGTATCAGGAAGGAAGTGGGAGTTAGGTAAAGTGACCCGCCGACTGGGAAACCTCCATTATGAGATAGAGACCGACAGTGGACACACATGGATGCACCACCACGACCAGCTGCTTCCAGCGCCTCCGATTCCTGGTAATCATGGCGGAGGCGTGTCTTTGCTAAAAACGTGTCGCTTAGTTACCGTTGCTGACGAGATATGTCATTCAATAAAATAATATTGCTATAAAAAAAATGTTTAAAAAATACAGTGATATCCACAATATAAATACTAGGAACAAACAGAAATTTGTTGTACCTCCAACGAAGCTCAAGAAAATAGGTGGCTCATTCATGTGTCAATGTATACGCTTTTATAATAAACTTCCAGCCACGTTCAAGATCTGAGCCTTAATAAATTCAAATCATTCATTAAACGCAAGTTGTGTCAGAAATTTTTATACCGTTAAAGATTATATTGAGGACAAAAAGGGTTGGGGGATTGAACTGCTCCAAATTTTCTTTTTTCTCTTTTTATTTTTGCATCCTGAATGTTGACATGAATATTTACTTTGTAAAGTATTATATTATTTTAATTATTGTGAAAGTGAAGACTATGTAGGTCATTGCTTTTTTTGTTTGTTTTTGTTTTTTCTCTCAGTTATTTTTAATCATGGTCTGGCAGTTTGAGCAATTTATGCGGCCTACCCCAATGTCCTTTCTTTGATATTGTTCGTCGAATCGTTGAGCTCCTTAAGTTCTGACTTGAGCTGCGCGATTACTGCACGTGCACTGACTGGTCAGGTCCTCTCAATCTGTGTGGTTCTTTCCTCAAAAGACCATTTCAGACACCAATCTACATGGTCTTCAAGTGACCAAGATTATGTCTGGACTTTATAAGAGACTGTGACCTCTGAGTTTAGTAGTCAGATAGGAAACGCCGACTTCATCTAGTTTAAAAAAAAAAAACATGATTGACTTGTAAAAGTGTTTGTACAAACCTACTTACAGAAATAAAAATCATTTATCATTTATCACGAAACATTATGCTTTAATTCATATCTAATAGGAACAAATTCGATGTGTTAATTGTGGCGTTGATGTGATGCATCGCAGAAGACAGGCCAGCTGGCGTGGTTG
Source organism: Dicycla oo (assembly GCA_948252095.1). Lineage (NCBI taxonomy): Eukaryota > Metazoa > Arthropoda > Insecta > Lepidoptera > Noctuidae > Dicycla > Dicycla oo. The sequence goes on from OX411738.1 coordinate 18,115,838, forward strand.
GTTAAGATACCACCTATCACGCCGCAGGTCGTGGGCTCGATTCCCATCCAGGACAAACATTTGTGTGCATGAACATGTCTGTTTGTCCTGAGTCTGGGTGTAATTATCTATATAAGTATGTATTTACAAAAAAAAGTAGTGTATGTAGTATATCAGTTATCTGGTTTCCATAGTACAAGCTCTGCTTAGTTTGGGATTAGATGAGCGTGTGTGGTATGTCCCAGGATATTATTATTAAGACACACGTTGCAGTTTAGTGTGGTTTCGTCTTGTCGTTTGTCTATACAAACTGAATAAAAATAATATCTTATGTACAAGTTACAGCTCATAGCTTGGACATTAGCAATGAATAACTTACCCGAACAGCAAAATGTACCAAGCACATCAAGGGGTCATCGAAGAGAACTATGTATTCATTGTGGATGTTCTATCCGGCGTACCAGATCTCATATTCTCAACACAAACTCGGAGAAAAGAGGGAAAAAGAGAGAAACACGGAGTGAGCTTACCCAGAAGAAGCCTGTTCACTCTCACTTTGAAGAGATTAGGGTTGTATGCGCTCGGAAACAGACGCAGGTAGTAAGTTCCACTCTTTTGCTGTGCGCATTATAAAAGACATTTGGAAGCGCTTAGTGCGAATTGGTGGAATATCAACCAGGTAGGGATGGTAACTGGCAGTGCGTCTAGATGTCCGATGGTAGAAGGGGGCCGGTGGAATTAGGTCGTGGAGTTCTTGGGCACACTCACCGAAGTACAATCTGTAGAAGACCAACAAGCTTGCAACCTTGCGGCGATCAGCCAAGCTGTCAAGCTTGGCATCCACCAGTTCTACGTCGCCAATGAGCCTCTTAGCCCTGCGTTCCACCGAGTCAAGTGCGGCTAGTTGGTACTTAGCTGATCCATCACAAAGGTGGCTCCAATACTCCATGCAGGATCGGACTTGCGCTTGGATCGGACTAATAATAGTTTTATTTTAACAACCCAATATGTAAATAATCAGTATATATCAAAACACTATTGGCAAATAATATATTATAGAAAAAAATGTTCTTATTTTTTTCACATGCCAGTTGAAGCAAATTCTTGCATTTTGCTACAACTTTAATATAATATTTGTTTTCCTATAGATAAGGAGGCGCCGCTGCTGCGGCTGCTGAGACCCTCAAGCGGCGCTATTATTGTAACCTTATGGGTAACTACAGTTTTGAGCCGTTTTGGGGTCGAAACACTCGGATCATGCAAGGGGCCCGGCTGCGCGTCTTCTTTTTAAGGAAATTTCTCACCGACTGGTCGACACTTCACATGAACAGAGGGCTGGCTCGTTCTTTGGTCAAAGAATTAGCATTGCCAATCAACGTGGCAATGCTGCCAGCCTTCTGGGTACGTTTCCGGACGACAGCGATGCGGACGAGTACTTCGACGCCTAAAATTCCTAGATTTTGGATTTATTTGTATATATACACATAGTTAGTTAGGTAGTAATATAATTTTGTACATGGTGTAAATAGTTATAAATTAAATTAATAAAAAGATCAATTCCATAGATAAAATGCAAGTCTTTTATTAATAAAGATCTGGTCCTCGCTTAGCCAGATCACTCTAACAAACTGAGCAATTCTTTTGGCACATGGATATACCATGAACTGGGTTAGGACGTAGGATGCTTTTTATCTTGGCAATACGGTCCGTGGCGTAGTTTTCGACCTCCACAGTCATTCATATTTTAACGGGGCAAATAAATAATTTTCGTGGTTATTCGGAAGTGATGTTGAACAGTTTGATTGCTCCATTTTTTTTATCATCTTCAAATTTAAAAATGTCCAGCGTTATCATGAACTTTGCGGGCAGGAGGCAGTGCTGCACTCTGCATACAAGCTTGGATCTAGTTATTGCGAAATTAAATATGTTTACATAACATTTTACTAGCTGGACAAAAACTTACCTCCATCTTCTTCTTCTCAAGCAGAGCATTAATATTGAGGCTGTCCCACTCACTGAGGCAGTGTATCGGTAGAGCCTTCAGATCCAGTCCGAAGGAAGGGTCCCGGAGTAATGACTCCTTTTGCACCACCTGAGGATAATTGATTTTATTTTGTACAGACACTTTTACAAGTCAATAATATACAGGGTTACTGGTAACTCGACGTATTCCTTACAGGACGTCATATTATAGTTAACATAGTTTTTGAATTAGGTACGTTTTTAGTTTTCTCACACAAAATCCCAGATTAAATCATTTAAAGCCTATTTAAAAATGATTTACGACGCGACTATACTGGAATTTAAGTTATTGATTTGTAGTTCTTTGCAAAATGCCTAATTTATTGCATTTTAACCCTACTGTGACGTCCTGCAAGGAATACGTCGAGTTACCTGGTACCCTGTATTTGACTGCCTCGTTGGTCAAGTGGCAGCAAGGTTCTGGGTTCAATTCCTAAAAAATGAATAACTGATAAGTGATAGTTACAAAACTTTTTTTTCAGCCGTTTCAAACAAAAAAAGAATTCTGCAAATCCGTCTATTAAATGACAGAGTTATGTCCGAACATACATTTAAAAAAATTAAACATCCGTATTGAGAACCTCCTCCTTTTTGTAAGTCGGTTAAAAATAAGGTTAGTGCTTTAGTTTATTTATTTATATTTATTTAATTTGACAACTTTGGTCCAATGGGTTAGTACAAACAAAAGAAACTTATCAACGAAAGGGTTAGTATTTATTCATAATCGCACAATTGTTATTCATCCCTGCCGCACGAGCAACCGGACATAGTGTCTCAACATTGGTGCATCGTGTTGCTCGGCTGGGGTTTTCATAATACCGTTGCTGCTAGCCCTTATTCTGCTTATTAAGGATGCAGTCTTTTTCCTCATAACAGCATAAAAGTCGTCAGTTCGTGCTACAGCAAACATGCTAGACGCGCTGCAGTACCCTGTACCCTGTACAGTAACAGCACCCTGAAGCCATTATTACATTGCACACGCAGAGCATCTAGAGCCCTCCGTTGACCCACAAACTGTCCGTGTAGAACGCTTGACAATAAGCTTTAAACAGAGTTATTTTGACCTCGTTACTACAACGAGGGAATCAGTGAGCCAACATATTTCATCTAACTACTAGTGCCCTACGCTCACGGTCAATATCTACCTGATCTTTGAGATCTTCAATGACATAGTGTCCCAAGTATTTAAATTGGATGACCCTTCTAAGTGTTCGTCAGTTGAGGGATATCGAGGGCTCGTAACTTAGATGTTTCCCGGGAACAGCAAAGATCAGGTATTCACTTTTAATTACATTGTTTATCAGGCCGTGGGTTGCCGCATACTTTTCACAGACTTTAAGCATCTCCCTGATTGAGCCAGCCGTTGGACCCAGCAGCACCGTGTCGTCAGCGTAGCTTAAATTACTAACGCTAGCTCCATCTATTTTGCACCCAACCGGTCTGCTGCCGAGTTCAACGATCAACTCGTTTACATACAGGTTGAAGAGCTTAGGTGAGGTTAAACCCCCTGCACACTCTCGAGGTGTGCCCGTCGTGGTCCGGGCCGCGCCGCAGTCTCACCGCGGCGATCGGAACGGACCTTTCTCTCCCCGGCTTGATCAACGCCATGCTGGGGGATGAGGGGTCCTGGGCGGCAGTCGCTTCCTTCTGTGAACACGTCATGTCCCAGAAGGAGGCGGCGGAGCGCGCGCGGGAGGAAGACGCTCTCGCGGCGCCGCTCCGAAGGCAGAGGAGGGGTCGAAGAAGACGTCAGTATGACAGTTATCTCCGACTCCTCCCAGGTGGAAGCGAGCAGGCGACGGGTGCGGGGGTTTCACCCTCGCCTGTATTGCACAGGCTTCCACCAGTGCCGGACGGGAATGGCTAGGTGTTCCCAGCCATTCCCGTAGCCCCCCAGCAGGGGGGACATGCGGGGCCCGCCAGCAAGGCGGGCATACGCCGGGGGTTTGTGGACGCCGGATTCCCATGACCCCCCCATCAAGACGATGAGGGAACACCGCTGAGTTTTAGTGGGTATACTGCCACTTTGGCAGGGAGTCCCACATACTCCGTGTCGTCCCCCGACGAGCGGAGATGCGTAATGTCATTTCTCAGCGACAAAAACAAAAAAAAAAAAGGTTAAACCCCCTGCCTTACACCACACTCCAACCTGTATGCTTCAGACAGAACGTCTCCCCAATGAACTTGGTTTAACTGGTTAGAGTACCAGTACTAGAACAAACCCGTCAAGTCAGGTGGTATTCCCGCTCCTCTGAGCTTCTCCCATATGATACAAGGTCAAATGCCTTTGAGAGATCAAGGAAGCAGGCATACGCCGGAGTACTTCTATCCTTATAGTATTGGACCGTCTGCTCTAGACAGAGGATCGCACTCTCAGTGGAAAGTCCAGGCCGAAACCTGAACTGTGGGTCATGGAAAATCAGCCATTTGTCAAGTTCCTTGTCAAGCAGACCGTCAAAAACCTTGGCAATTACAGTGGCCAAGGATATCGGTCTGTGATTTGCCTCATCTCCGTTACTCCCCCAGTTTTATTTTTCACGATTACCACTATTGTTTTTAGTATATGTGGTGGAAGATATAAGCGGCTAAAGCAAAGCGTGAAAAATATCGCCAGCACTCTAGGCAGATATACCCCGGCACACCGGAGGTGCTCGAAGCTGAGATCGTCGTGACCTGGAGACTTCCCCTTAGCCATTTTTCCGATTAATTCAGCTACATGCTTGGCAGAGAAACGGATCGGTTCATGATCACGATAAGTCTCCCCATCGATCACTCCCCGAGGCGGCCCAAGTGGCGATGACATCATAAATCGATCTTTGAACATGCGGGCTAAGTGCTCCGGCGAACTACATTCACCCACACTCACAGGGCGGCCCGGTCCAACCCTCAGCTAATTGGTAGACTTCCAGAACTCAGAAAAATTTTTACTCGCTTGGTGCGACGCTAATATGTTTAGTACTTTCCACAATAAATAAAAGTAAATTTTCCTTCCTACACCAATATATTTTTTTTAAATACTGGTATTGATTTTGAACACTTCGTGCAAAGTTATTTGAGATGTGTCATGCAAAGCATCCCCGCGTGAATAGTACAGTCCTTTCACAGTTACTTTATCTCTGACAGCAGTAACCCAATAGCAACTTTATCGTAACGAGAATAAAGATCACTATGAATTTCTGACAGACTTGTCAATGGCAGCAACCCAATAGCAACCTTATTGCAACGGGAATAAAGGTCACTGTGAAAGGACTGTAATAATAGTCTACTTACGTCAACGCTGGTCAGCGTGATGGGTGGCTTCGGTTTACATTTCTTGGCGGCATCCATGTCTCCGTAGTTGGACAGGAAGTCTATCACGAAGGACGTGATGCCCGCGTACCGGATGAATGCGCCGGCGCCGTTCCTGCACGGTACAAGTAAAGAAAGAAAGAAATACTATTTTTCACACAAATATTTACTCTCTAAGGCAATGGTGCCAATGTTGACAATTTTGCCAATGTCTGATGTGAAACAAGAAGATGATGGAGTTTCAAATAAGTCTAAGAATATTGATATGTGTAACGATGATCATAAGTTAAGTGGTTGTTTTCAGTTTTTATCGTTGAGCAATGAAGCTCGTTTGCGGTTATTACCTAAATACAAAATTTGTTACAACTGTTTTAATCTGGGACATTGTGCTGTGTTTGTGCATTGTGTTGTTGACACGAATGGCAGTGCGACTGTCTCCACTCGGCGCACTACTGTAGGTATAGGTACCGGTGTGTCGCTGTGCGCGAGTGTTGACACGAATGGCAGTGCGACTGTCTCCACTCAGCGCACTACTGTAGGTATAGGTACCGGTGTGTCGCTGTGCGCGAGTGTTGACACGAATGGCAGTGCGACTGTCTCCACTCAGCGCACTACTGTAGGTATAGGTACCGGTGTGTCGCTGTGCGCGAGTGTTGACACGAATGGCAGTGCGACTGTCTCCACTCAGCGCACTACTGTAGGTATAGGTACCGGTGTGTCGCTGTGCGCGAGTGTTGACACGAATGGCAGTGCGACTGTCTCCACTCAGCGCACTACTGTAGGTATAGGTACCGGTGTGTCGCTGTGCGCGAGTGTTGACACGAATAGCAGTGCGACTGTCTCCACTCAGCGCACTACTGTAGGTATAGGTACCGGTGTGTCGCTGTGCGCGAGTGTTGACACGAATGGCAGTGCGACTGTCTCCACTCAGCGCACTACTGTAGGTATAGGTACCGGTGTGTCGCTGTGCGCGAGTGTTGACACGAATGGCAGTGCGACTGTCTCCACTCAGCGCACTACTGTAGGTATAGGTACCGGTGTGTCGCTGTGCGCGAGTGTTGACACGAATGGCAGTGCGACTGTCTCCACTCAGCGCACTACTGTAGGTATAGGTACCGGTGTGTCGCTGTGCGCGAGTGTTGACACGAATGGCAGTGCGACTGTCTCCACTCAGCGCACTACTGTAGGTATAGGTACCGGTGTGTCGCTGTGCGCGAGTGTTGACACGAATGGCAGTGCGACTGTCTCCACTCAGCGCACTACTGTAGGTATAGGTACCGGTGTGTCGCTGTGCGCGAGTGTTGACACGAATGGCAGTGCGACTGTCTCCACTCAGCGCACTACTGTAGGTATAGGTACCGGTGTGTCGCTGTGCGCGAGTGTTGACACGAATGGCAGTGCGACTGTCTCCACTCAGCCCACTACTGTAGGTATAGGTACCGGTGTGTCGCTGTGCGCGAGTGTTGACACGAATGGCAGTGCGACTGTCTCCACTCAGCGCACTACTGTAGGTATAGGTACCGGTGTGTCGCTGTGCGCGAGTGTTGACACGAATGGCAGTGCGACTGTCTCCACTCAGCGCACTACTGTAGGTATAGGTACCGGTGTGTCGCTGTGCGCGAGTGTTGACACGAATGGCAGTGCGACTGTCTCCACTCAGCGCACTACTGTAGGTATAGGTACCGGTGTGTCGCTGTGCGCGAGTGTTGACACGAATGGCAGTGCGACTGTCTCCACTCAGCGCACTACTGTAGGTATAGGTACCGGTGTGTCGCTGTGCGCGAGTGTTGACACGAATGGCAGTGCGACTGTCTCCACTCAGCGCACTACTGTAGGTATAGGTACCGGTGTGTCGCTGTGCGCGAGTGTTGACACGAATGGCAGTGCGACTGTCTCCACTCAGCGCACTACTGTTGGTATAGGTACCGGTGTGTCGCTGTGCGCGAGTGTTGACACGAATGGCAGTGCGACTGTCTCCACTCAGCGCACTACTGTAGGTATAGGTACCGGTGTGTCGCTGTGCGCGAGTGTTGACACGAATGGCAGTGCGACTGTCTCCACTCAGCGCACTACTGTAGGTATAGGTACCGGTGTGTCGCTGTGCGCGAGTGTTGACACGAATGGCAGTGCGACTGTCTCCACTCAGCGCACTACTGTAGGTATAGGTACCGGTGTGTCGCTGTGCGCGAGTGTTGACACGAATGGCAGTGCGACTGTCTCCACTCAGCGCACTACTGTAGGTATAGGTACCGGTGTGTCGCTGTCCGCAAGTGTTAAACACGGTGATGTGTAATTATCCACTGCGCTCGTCAAGGTCATGAGTATTAACTGAAATTTGATACACGTATTCCGTGACTCAAACACGTGACGTGTATCTTAAATAAATGAATTTTGAGTACGGGGGTCAATTTTGGGCGGAAAATACGAAATAAAAAAAATAAAGTTTCGGAAACTGTACCGTGTGTCCTATTAAATAAAAGAACTTGAGATGAGGGGAAAAATATATATCTGAAATATATATTTTTTTATAATTTTAATATTAATTATTTTAAAGTTATTTAAGAAAATAGAAGAAAAAATACCATTTCCCCTTATCTCCGAAACTACTTACGGAGCTTCAATATTATTTTCTAAAAAATTCAGAAAATAATTCCATGCCTATATATTACAGGAAAACTTATAAGAAGTCTATGGTCTTAAAACCACATGGTAAATCTCTCAATATTGTGTGTATAAACTTATATTTGCAGTTGGAATGCATGAGAGAACGTGTTTTCCAACTACAATGTTAAGTTTGTTCTTAGGATAATTTCATCCCAACAACGGAACCTTTCATTGTGCGTGGACCAACACGCACTTGGTTGTCTTTTTTTTTGGCATAGTCGGAATGTGGTGTGTAAAGTTATATTCAAACAAAAGAATAAAATGACATACTCACAATTTATCAACCCCTCCAATCTCATTGAGCATATGCGGGTCGAAGATGTAGCAGATCGTCTTGGCGAGACTGCCGCCCTCAGGATCCGGGGGGTGACCCCAGATTAGGAAATGGCGGTCATCTCCGACTGACAGGATGAGCATGTAATTCTGGCCTACACGCTTCTCCATTAACCTGGGGGATAGAATGCTTATTGTTAAGGTAGAAGTAATTCTGGCCTACACGCTTCTCCATTAACCTGGGGGATAGAATGCTTATTGTTGAGGTAGAAGTAATTCTGGCCTACACGCTTCTCCATTAACCTGGGGGATAGAATGCTTATTGTTGAGGTAGAAGTAATTCTGGCCTACACGCTTCTCCATTAACCTGGGGGATAGAATGCTTATTGTTGAGGTAGAAGTAATTCTGGCCTACACGCTTCTCCATTAACCTGGGGGATAGAATGCTTATTGTTGAGGTAGAAGTAATTCTGGCCTACACGCTTCTCCATTAACCTGGGGGATAGAATGCTTATTGTTAAGGTAGAAGTAATTCTGGCCTACAAGCTTCTCCATTAACCTGGGGGATAGAATGCTTATTGTTGAGGTAGAAGTAATTCTGGCCTACACGCTTCTCCATTAACCTGGGGGATAGAATGCTTATTGTTAAGGTAGAAGTAATTCTGGCCTACACGCTTCTCCATTAACCTGGGGGATAGAATGCTTATTGTTAAGGTAGAAGTAATTCTGGCCTACACGCTTCTCCATTAACCTGGGGGATAGAATGCTTATTGTTGAGGTAGAAGTAATTCTGGCCTACACGCTTCTCCATTAACCTGGGGGATAGAATGCTTATTGTTGAGGTAGAAGTAATTCTGGCCTACACGCTTCTCCATTAACCTGGGGGATAGAATGCTTATTGTTGAGGTAGAAGTAATTCTGGCCTACACGCTTCTCCATTAACCTGGGGGATAGAATGCTTATTGTTGAGGTAGAAGTAATTCTGGCCTACACGCTTCTCCATTAACCTGGGGGATAGAATGCTTATTGTTGAGGTAGAAGTAATTCTGGCCTACACGCTTCTCCATTAACCTGGGGGATAGCATGCTTATTGTTGAGGTAGAAGTAATTCTGGCCTACACGCTTCTCCATTAACCTGGGGGATAGAATGCTTATTGTTAAGGTAGAAGTAATTCTGGCCTACACGCTTCTCCATTAACCTGGGGGATAGAATGCTTATTGTTGAGGTAGAAGTAATTCTGGCCTACACGCTTCTCCATTAACCTGGGGGATAGAATGCTTATTGTTGAGGTAGAAGTAATTCTGGCCTACACGCTTCTCCATTAACCTGGGGGATAGAATGCTTATTGTTGAGGTAGAAGTAATTCTGGCCTACACGCTTCTCCATTAACCTGGGGGATAGAATGCTTATTGTTAAGGTAGAAGTAATTCTGGCCTACACGCTTCTCCATTAACCTGGGGGATAGAATGCTTATTGTTAAGGTAGAAGTAATTCTGGCCTACACGCTTCTCCATTAACCTGGGGGATAGAATGCTTATTGTTAAGGTAGAAGTAATTCTGGCCTACACGCTTCTCCATTAACCTGGGGGATAGAATGCTTATTGTTAAGGTAGAAGTAATTCTGGCCTACACGCTTCTCCATTAACCTGGGTTAACCTGGGGGATAGAATGCTTATTGTTAAGGTAGAAGTAATTCTGGCCTACACGCTTCTCCATTAACCTGGGGGATAGAATGCTTATTGTTAAGGTAGAAGTAATTCTGGCCTACACGCTTCTCCATTAACCTGGGGGATAGAATGCTTATTGTTAAGGTAGAAGTAATTCTGGCCTACACGCTTCTCCATTAACCTGGGGGATAGAATGCTTATTGTTAAGGTAGAAGTAATTCTGGCCTACACGCTTCTCCATTAACCTGGGGGATAGAATGCTTATTGTTAAGGTAGAAGTAATTCTGGCCTACACGCTTCTCCATTAACCTGGGGGATAGAATGCTTATTGTTAAGGTAGAAGTAATTCTGGCCTACACGCTTCTCCATTAACCTGGGGGATAGAATGCTTATTGTTAAGGTAGAAGTAATTCTGGCCTACACGCTTCTCCATTAACCTGTGGGATAGAATGCTTATTGTTAAGGTAGAAGTAATTCTGGCCTACACGCTTCTCCATTAACCTGGAGGATAGAATGCTTATTGTTGAGGTAGAAGTAATTCTGGCCTACACGCTTCTCCATTAACCTGGGGGATAGAATGCTTATTGTTAAGGTAGAAGTAATTCTGGCCTACAAGCTTCTCCATTAACCTGGGGGATAGAATGCTTATTGTTGAGGTAGAAGTAATTCTGGCCTACACGCTTCTCCATTAACCTGGAGGATAGAATGCTTATTGTTGAGGTAGAAGTAATTCTGGCCTACACGCTTCTCCATTAACCTGGGGGATAGAATGCTTATTGTTAAGGTAGAAGTAATTCTGGCCTACACGCTTCTCCATTAACCTGGGGGATAGAATGCTTATTGTTGAGGTAGAAGTAATTCTGGCCTACACGCTTCTCCATTAACCTGGGGGATAGAATGCTTATTGTTGAGGTAGAAGTAATTCTGGCCTACACGCTTCTCCATTAACCTGGGGGATAGAATGCTTATTGTTAAGGTAGAAGTAATTCTGGCCTACACGCTTCTCCATTAACCTGGGGGATAGAATGCTTATTGTTAAGGTAGAAGTAATTCTGGCCTACAAGCTTCTCCATTAACCTGGGGGATAGAATGCTTATTGTTAAGGTAGAAGTAATTCTGGCCTACACGCTTCTCCATTAACCTGGGGGATAGAATGCTTATTGTTAAGGTAGAAGTAATTCTGGCCTACACGCTTCTCCATTAACCTGGGGGATAGAATGCTTATTGTTAAGGTAGAAGTAATTCTGGCCTACACGCTTCTCCATTAACCTGGGGGATAGAATGCTTATTGTTAAGGTAGAAGTAATTCTGGCCTACACGCTTCTCCATTAACCTGGGGGATAGAATGCTTATTGTTAAGGTAGAAGTAATTCTGGCCTACAAGCTTCTCCATTAACCTGGGGGATAGAATGCTTATTGTTAAGGTAGAAGTAATTCTGGCCTACACGCTTCTCCATTAACCTGGGGGATAGAATGCTTATTGTTAAGGTAGAAGTAATTCTGGCCTACACGCTTCTCCATTAACCTGGGGGATAGAATGCTTATTGTTAAGGTAGAAGTAATTCTGGCCTACAAGCTTCTCCATTAACCTGGGGGATAGAATGCTTATTGTTAAGGTAGAAGTAATTCTGGCCTACACGCTTCTCCATTAACCTGGGTTAACCTGGGGGATAGAATGCTTATTGTTAAGGTAGAAGTAATTCTGGCCTACACGCTTCTCCATTAACCTGGGGGATAGAATGCTTATTGTTAAGGTAGAAGTAATTCTGGCCTACACGCTTCTCCATTAACCTGGGGGATAGAATGCTTATTGTTAAGGTAGAAGTAATTCTGGCCTACACGCTTCTCCATTAACCTGGGGGATAGAATGCTTATTGTTAAGGTAGAAGTAATTCTGGCCTACACGCTTCTCCATTAACCTGTGGGATAGAATGCTTATTGTTAAGGTAGAAGTAATTCTGGCCTACACGCTTCTCCATTAACCTGGGGGATAGAATGCTTATTGTTAAGGTAGAAGTAATTCTGGCCTACAAGCTTCTCCATTAACCTGGGGGATAGAATGCTTATTGTTAAGGTAGAAGTAATTCTGGCCTACACGCTTCTCCATTAACCTGGGGGATAGAATGCTTATTGTTAAGGTAGAAGTAATTCTGGCCTACACGCTTCTCCATTAACCTGTGGGATAGAATGCTTATTGTTAAGGTAGAAGTAATTCTGGCCTACACGCTTCTCCATTAACCTGGGGGATAGAATGCTTATTGTTAAGGTAGAAGTAATTCTGGCCTACAAGCTTCTCCATTAACCTGGGGGATAGAATGCTTATTGTTAAGGTAGAAGTAATTCTGGCCTACACGCTTCTCCATTAACCTGGGGGATAGAATGCTTATTGTTAAGGTAGAAGTAATTCTGGCCTACACGCTTCTCCATTAACCTGGGGGATAGAATGCTTATTGTTAAGGTAGAAGTAATTCTGGCCTACAAGCTTCTCCATTAACCTGGGGGATAGAATGCTTATTGTTAAGGTAGAAGTAATTCTGGCCTACACGCTTCTCCATTAACCTGGGTTAACCTGGGGGATAGAATGCTTATTGTTAAGGTAGAAGTAATTCTGGCCTACACGCTTCTCCATTAACCTGGGGGATAGAATGCTTATTGTTAAGGTAGAAGTAATTCTGGCCTACACGCTTCTCCATTAACCTGGGGGATAGAATGCTTATTGTTAAGGTAGAAGTAATTCTGGCCTACACGCTTCTCCATTAACCTGGGGGATAGAATGCTTATTGTTAAGGTAGAAGTAATTCTGGCCTACACGCTTCTCCATTAACCTGGGGGATAGAATGCTTATTGTTAAGGTAGAAGTAATTCTGGCCTACACGCTTCTCCATTAACCTGGGGGATAGAATGCTTATTGTTAAGGTAGAAGTAATTCTGGCCTACACGCTTCTCCATTAACCTGGGGGATAGAATGCTTATTGTTAAGGTAGAAGTAATTCTGGCCTACACGCTTCTCCATTAACCTGTGGGATAGAATGCTTATTGTTAAGGTAGAAGTAATTCTGGCCTACACGCTTCTCCATTAACCTGGGGGATAGAATGCTTATTGTTAAGGTAGAAGTAGTAATAGTTAGAGGTATTTTAATGCGATTTTATGAATTAAAACAATGCTATTTGTATTAAATCGATTTCCTGTTTTGGCATGCTAAAAACAATTGATATTCTAATAAACTGACAGAGCCCATTCGCGCCCTTCTACAAAAATTCAAATGAGGTATAAATCACTTTTAATCAAATATTATCTAACAAAACATGTAGCTGAATTCTGGGCAAAGTCCTTTTAGATTGCCATCGGATACTCAGAGAAGATGAATATAATTATTATTATTTCATATATTCATTTTTTTCCCTATAAAATACATTTTAAAATATTTCATTAAAAAATATCAAAAACATTTAAAAATATAAAAAAATAGTGGTGCGCCGGTTTATAGAGTGGGATTCAAGCTACCGGTGGTTAGGGCTACAGAGACAGGAACCTCCTAACGATGTGAGCTGCTGCGATGCGAGCGATGTTAAAAAGAACATGCATCTATTCAGAAAAGCATCTGAACATCGCTATAAAATGATTTTTTTTTTTTTTTTTTTTCGTTTATTTTTCAATACATTTTAGTTACATAATATACAATCTTCTAAAAAATTATGTTGGCTACTTAAAGAATTGAGATGGGATGTCACCAGTAATATAATATTTTTTTAAGGTAGATTTACATTTTTTATATGTACTAGAGGCAATATTTGACTGCACAGAGTCGGGAATTTTATTTAGAGCATCAGGTAATATATATTCCCACGTTCTCCTGCCATACACATTTACAGTTGTAGGTAGTTTATATGTAGGCAAGTAATCAAGATCACGTAACTGTTTTGGTCTACTGTTTAAAGTTAAGGAGCTAATATTATTAAATTTATCCAAGATAATTGCCGACCTGAATTTATCATAGACTGACACAATTTCACAATATTTAAATAATCCGTGCTCATCATCTTTATATTTAAGTTTAATATACTTTGGCACAATAGTCTTGAGTATACTTAGTTGTAGTCTATATATTTTATCTACATAAGTTTTGTAGGAACGTCCGTAACTAGTTAGCCCATAGCTTATGACTGAATCCCCGAGAGCAAGATACAGCATGCGTAGAGTGTGGAAGGGTAGTTTATGTTTAAGGATAGCCAACTTGGCGTTAATAGATCTTAGTTTGTTACTTACACTTTCAATGTGTGGTCCCCAATTGAAATGCTTGTCTATGATGACGCCAAGATAGGTATGCTGGTCAACAGCCTCTAGGGTAGGACACGCACACATGCGTGCAGTGGGCCCGCGATGCAGGCACAGGTGGTCATGCGCAGTTACAATAGGTACATGTCTAACCTTCATATAAGGAGAGTATATGTGGATAATCTTTGTTTTGCTAGCGTTGATAACCAGGCCTGCATCGTGTGCCCATTTACACAGGTCATCGAATAATCGTTGCATTACTGTTTGAGCCTCAATGATGTTTCTATGATGGGTTACCAAACACGTGTCATCGGCAAACTGGTATACAGAGTCCTCCGACATTAGACAAGTATATTGACATGAATTATGCGTTCGACCATCAAAGACCGCCTTGATCCACAAAAGCATACTCTGCATGGCCGCAAATATATTTTTTCTATAATTTTAAAATATACGAAAATAGACGAAAATTGACCATTTTCCTCCCCCCCCCCCCCTCATTATATGCGAAACTAATGAGCCTAAAATTTTGAAAAAAAAAAATACAGAAAATACCTAGTTCTAAGCCTAAAGATTACAGAAAAACTTTAATAAGTCTGTGGTCTTAAAATAACATTGTAAATCTTTCAATATTGTGCGTACAAACTGATGGTTTTCAGGCTCAACTGGCTAGGCTATCGTGTGAAATCGACGTCATAATCTTGACAGAGTGTTGGCTAAATGATGAAAAACTTATACCGACTATACAATACTATGTGACATACTCTAGCAAAAATGACGGCATTACGATATTTGTTACCAGTAAAAGCAAACAAGGTACGGTTGAAGAACTGGACCCAATAGGTGCTAATTTTCTTCTGTTAAAAATTGATTCCGATACTTGTATTCTAGCCTCCTATAGATCCCCATCAATATATTGTACTGATAGCTTCCTTAACTCACTCGAAAGCATTTTAAGTAAATTAAAAGCGAATAATATAATTCTGATAGGTGATATCGATATACACATAGAAATAAAAACGAATAGTGCAGATAGGAATAGTTCATCCTATTTAAATCTAACTGCAGAATTGGGCCTTTGAACGGGACATACCCACATCCTACAAGACTGCATAATTGCCTCGATCACGTAATGATTATTACCACCACTTGTGCAACAATCATGGTCATCAGCGACCACGCCTTCCGTAATGCTATGTCTAAGCAATGCCTCCTCTAAAAACAGGAATACGAAAAGATATATTACAAAAGTAAACTAAGAGGGCGCTGTTGAACAATTAAAAACTACAGATTTTTCTTTTATTTCACAAACTTGTGATGCAAACGAAGCCGCCACACGGTTTGTTGAATGTATGATGTCCACGGTATCCCAACACTCAAAAGTAACTAAAATCTCTAATCGTTAACAAGTCCTTGTTAAGCCTTGGATCACACCTGGCCTCTTACGATGTATTCGACATAGGGATAACCTCCAAGAAAAATTCCTTGCCGACCCAAAAAACGGAATTGTCGAATTATCATACAAAAGATATCCTAATCACTGTAATCTATTACTCAGGAAGCTAAGAAACGATCACGAAAGCGCCGCTTTAAAAACCTCAAAAAACAATAAAGAAATATGGAACATTATAAAATCCATAACCAACCAAGACAGGAAAGCAATGTCAGCTGACAAACTTCTACCTGCCACTGAAGTTGCGGATACGCATATTGCCATATAAACAATTATTTTTGAATGTTGGAAAGCGATTGGCGGATAATATTATTAAAAACCAAAATTCCTCACTTGCCCCATACAAAATTGGGACTCCCCCTGCGCGTGATGGATGAAGCTGAAGTAGAAACTGTTATTAACAATCTAAAAATAATTGTGCCTCAGGATGGGAGTCTATTCCGGCTAAACTCCTCAAACTTCCGGCTAAACACACACACACACACACAGACATACACACACGCACTCACACACAGACACACACACACACACACACAGACACACACATAGATATACACATACACACACACAGTCCAACTGTGTGTGTGTATGTGTTAGTTAATTTCTAGTTTTATCACTTAAAAATATTTATTTGCGATTACAAACTTATATTTTGCAGTTCGAAATTGACCTAACCTAACCTAACTACATAATGTTGGGGTCGGCTTCGTCTGATTGAATGCAACTGCAGACCAGTATTTAGTGGGTAATACGATACCCCTCGGTAAGAATGGTTGTCAGACTTTCGGGCGTCTGGCAACCCGTAACGACTGTCAAAGATCGACGAATGATAGCAGAGACAGTTGGGAAAAGGTCGGCAGATGATGAATATGATGATGCATGTTGTACAGACGCTAGCAGGTCCAGCTACCCGAAACTGTCAAATTTTCCCAATCAACCTTGAACCTAATGCCTTAGCGGTAAAGTTGAAACTCTATTAAAGAAATTTGACAGATTGTAGTAGCTTGATGTGCTGGCGTCTGTACATAAAATGTGACTTACGCCATCAGGTCGACCTCAGCTGTGACATTGTCGGGGTGCTTCGCCAGCAGTCCTGTGTCAGCCTCCTGCATCTTGACGGTGTACTTGGTGTCGTGGTAGAAGAACGAGGTCAGGAGCTGGTGCAGTTGGAGGGCAGGCTTGCCTAGGGTCAAGAAGTATCACAAGATTTGAAAAGAAAGGAAAGGAAGCGAATTAAATTAGCGAAGACGAGTACTTCCAAAATTTTTGCGACTCTATCGGCAAAGTTAACGGAATCCACAAATGATGGAATGAGAGACACAATGCGGCATCAAGCGTCAATAGTGTGTGAATTTCGAGTATTCTCGCGTCTTTGCGCGCCGTCTCGCGAATAGAAGCATTAGCGACACTTTTTTTCTTTTTTATTCCACCACAACATAATTCATAAATCTTAAAATGTTTATTTTTCGCTAGTTACACTAAAGCAGATATCAGAAGAGTCCTGTAATCTTGTCGCCTGAATGGCGAGGTTGTGTCAAATCGGTAGTTCTTATTTTTTCGCTGACTTGTTTATGATGTTGGCCTAATGAATAATCTAAGTTTTAAATCTCGAGCGCCGACAGCAAACTTGTGATAAATCGAAAAAACCGCGAAATATTTCGCCTTTATTTCAGTTTTTGGTGATTTTAAGCCTGAAGGTCTAGTTTTTCGAATACCCACGCAGTAAGTTTTAAAATTAGACTAAATTTGCTACAATATGAGACTAGAACTATCTCTATAGACCCCCAACATTTTCCGAGATAAAGCCTTTCAGAATGTATCGATTGCTTCGAACTTTTAAATTGTTATCAATATTTTAGACGTCACTCGAGCAACACAAGTGGTACAGGCGTGCTTATGAGGCACACTGAACCCTCTCTCCTAGGGGCTGATAAAACAAGCCTTGTCACAAGGCCTCAGCCCCAAAGCGATGGTCAGAGACGCAGCTACACCACACCTCTTGCGGATGATTTCTTGCGGCTGCAAGAGGGGTTGTGGGAGCGAGTGCAGCTGCAAGAGGGGTTGTGGGAACGAGTGCAGCTGCAAGAAGGCAGGGATGAAATCTACAGGCACTGCAGTTGTTGCAAAGTCTACAGGCACTGCAGTGGGGCCTTCTGTGGTGATAATGTACCGGATGTTGCAGGAGAAATAGTCTTCGGTTCCCAAGAAAGATGGATGGATGTCTTGTAAAATATCTGAACACTTACAACGTCAAGTGTTTTATTCCCTTTTAATCGTATTTATACCACAGAGAGTTAGTGTTTGTTTTTGGTGGTAATCATTTATTTATATTACGCATAACGAATTAGATAAGCTCAGTGTTTGCCGCGTAGATACACTTAACGTTGTAAGGGTTCAGATATTTTTGGTTAGTGGTGTGTGTAGAAATTATTGACAAGCATCTGCTCAGATATTAATGAATGTTCAGATATTAATGGTAACTTGTAGTGTATGGAACTTATTGACATTTTCAATTGTTCAGAAGTATTTGTTCACCTTGTCTGCTACAATATATAATATGTAAAAAAATACTTACTATTTCTTTTGATTTTTATTTATGGTAGTTTGAATTTGCCACGCTACGCTGTTGATAGATCTGTGCTGTGACAGTGACAATACATTATAATGACAGTCTGATTTATCGGTTGGAAAAACGTGGCGTGTGACAAATTAATAATATTTAAAATACAAGATAGAGGAAAGGATTGTCGATTCTTTTGTTTGCAGGTAAATTTAGTTATTAAGATAAACTCGAATGTGTATTTGTATCTATGATAGAGTATGTAATTAATACAAAATAAATCTTTATTTGCAGAGCAACACAATTTGTTTAATTCCTCAGAATAAATACTTACACATTATATATATTATATCTGACGCCGACTGTACAGTTGGCTCAATTCACTAGTACGAGTATTAGCCGTATTTCACGCTGTCAAATATTTCATTAAATTATATTAAACGTCTTGTTCTGTTCTCTCATTTTGAACGATAGAACATTTTCATGCCTGAATTGAATGCGATTTTATTTTACGTGCAATTTAATTGTACGTGTGATTTTATTGTATGTGCAATTTTATTGCACGTGCTGTTTACACCTATAGGAGTTTTGAATGGCAACTGTCTTGCCCATATCTTGCAACAATATTGTACGTAATTTTTTACGCCCTTCATTTTATGGTATGCCACAGGCAATTAATTTGCACCGTGTAAATGGAGCTTTAGTAATAGGGTCTCGTTGGCAACCTTTGGGTACGGAACCCAAAAAAAGAATTCATTGGCGAACCGATCCAACGATATTCGAATTCGGCATATTCCACTCACCTACCGAACGTACCGCTGAAGGCCGGGACACCCTTGTTCACCAACGAACTTCATCATTATACAGAATAGACTCCTCAAAAACTTATTATAATAACCTTTACGTTACCTTTATAGCACTTCAATGCAACCATGCATCGTTTATAATATCTGTCGCCTGTTTCGATGAGGTCATCCACATCTCGCTTGACAAACTGCGCAGGAGTCTTCTCTTCCAGGAGAGCGCGGCACGCCACTGCTATGCAGGCGGTTTGGGCTCCTAGTAAGGAACGAAGGTTCAATAATCCAGTTACTTGATTTGCAAATACTTAGATACTACGATATCTTCCTAATATGGTATGGTAGGTAATTTTATTCTAGGTACATCGCCCTCACAATAATAATTATGATTATCTAAGTAAAGTAAACAAAATCGTTTATCTGCCTAAAACAATTTTTAATCTAATTCGTCTGTATATATTTTTCTGTAAGGATAATCTTCTGCCCGTGACTTCGTTCGAATGGAAGTCGTAAGACACCTAACAGCCACATTTTTAACAAAACTTCATTGTAAACGTAAAAATGTACAGACGCCAGCACATCAAACTACTACAATCTGTCAAATTTCTTTAATAGATTTTCAACTTTATCAATAGAGCATTAGGTTCAAGGTTGATTGTGAATTTGACAGTTTCGGGTAGCTTGACCTGCTGGCGTCTGTACTTGATCGCTAGACACTTTTGATGTGTTGTAATGTTACACGTTATTTTTATAATTAACCTTGTAAAATACTTAATTTAATAGACAATAATACCTTACTTTAAATAATAATCGGGCAACATTTATTATAAAACAATAACTAAATCGAAACGTGTCGGAATTATAGTGGCAACACTGTAAGCAAAGACAAATACGTCCTGATTGGCTGTGTTGATCCGTCGCCATTTTGCGCTAGACCAAGGGTTTTTAAAGGTTTTTGGTCTGTCCCTGAGAAATGATGTCATTTCTCAGGGACAGACCAAAAACCTGTAAACTAACAGTCAATTCAGTTCTAGTACTCTCTCAAAGTCTAGATTATATAACATACTAAATAGTGCTTGAAATTGAAACTATCACGTTTGTGGGTTCTTCTACTACCTACCTACCAACCAGCGTAATCCTGCGCTTGCGCTCAAGCTCCGGTAGGCCGGCTCAGCGGATACTAATTCTGCCGCCGCCGCCACCCACCGTAGGGGAGTATAGCTGGACAACCCTGTAAGGAGCGATACCCAGACCAAAACCACCACCTTCACCTGGATCCCGCTACCTACGTCTGGAGGACCTACAAGATAGTGGTTTTCGTTAGGTGGCATAAATCTCTCGCGCGCTTGATATCTGAACCACGCCCGGCTCAACCGGCTTTGTTAAGAAACTTAAGTTAACTGGACCATTTATTTTCACTCACCACCTAGATACTACACATCAAAAGTGTCTAGCGATGAAGTACATTTTTTTTTTTACTATAAAAAAATTATCCAATTAATATTTACCAAATCCAGTCTTCCAGACTGGCTTCTTGTTTAATTCCTATAAGTTAACAACTATTTTGTAAAAAAAAAAAAATAAGAAAAATATTTGTAAATTGTGGGAAATTAACCTATGTTAATGTCGTTAATTAAATGGCAAAATAATGATTTTTAAAATTTCTATTGTAAAGATAAAAAAAAAAAATAATCTGTGTTTCCACCCATGACATAAATCACAGCGATTTGGTATGCTTAAAATCAGTTCATCACAATCACTTTGAGGAATGGCTGCCCACGTTCCTTCTAACAAGTCAAAAAGTTGTTGTGGGGTATGCGCGGCATCCATACTCGGCAGAGCTTTTCTTTGGAGCATATCCCATGCGTGCTCAATTGGGTTGAGGTCTGGTGATTGAGCAGGCCACGGCAGAACCTTGATGCGAACATCGGCAAGAGTGCGAGTTGTAGCATAACGAATTCTAAAGCTAGATATTAATTATCTGTAATATTTTATATTTAATCTATGACATTACTACTTTTACCTCCCTATAGTACTTGCTAAAGACTCACTCCTTTCCCGCCATAACCACAAGCCTGTATAGCTCCCCGAAATTGGGTAAGTAAGTACTCATCACTCAGTGTCCTTAGGAGAATCTGTATATTATATTAATGTAACTGTCTTTTATCTTGTGTTCATTCTAAATAATGATTTTGTAAACCACTGTGATGTTGATTTTCCTCTCCAATGACCCATTTCCTTGTCCTGGGGCTACGGACTTGTCTGGTTAGGAAACTACGCACATCACAGAGGCTTACCGGATCTTCCTCTGAGCTCACGGACGCAGCATTGCGTGTTTCCAGGGTTCACAGCTCCTGATACAATCACCGCTTCGGATTCAGTCACCGCTCCGGCTAGACCACCTTTGGCTAGACTACCGGCCCATAACCTCTACGTCAGCCTACGCGCCAGAAGCGGCCCTCTACCTGGCACCCTACGCGCCAGTCTAACCTCTAACCGTCTCTCTACCCGGCAACTACGCACCAGTCGCGGCCCTCTAATCGGCGAATAAGGCCGAACACGCCGAGCCACCGCAGCGCCAGCCAGACGGTCCACCCAGGGCAGTACCCTTCCACTTTTTATAACACCACAGCAAAGAACCTTGCGACCAGAATCTACGACCCTCTTCTGTAACTTGTGGCTTAACCTAAAATTAAACTCTATTTTAAGTGACACTTGAGTCTCATTCTCTACCTACCAAACCTCTATGCCACAGTGTTATGACTTTAGCCGTGTGTGGACGTGCATTTACGTGCATCAGGCTTCGAAAAGGAATGATCACGTCTGAAACAATCGTCTCAATCTCATCTCAATCTGAGCATTGAGGTTATCCCTGACCCAAATGAGATCGGTTCTTCCCCGGTCCAAATACCGGCCCAAACCATTATTGTTCTCACTCCATAACGAATGACCTTCCTGACAAAATTTCAAACGTTCTTGACGTCCAGGGGTCCTCCAAACTCGAGGACTAACTAACTTGTTATCCGGCCTCATACCGAAACGAGATTCATCAGAAAAGCAAACGCAACGCCAGACTTCATCCTCCCAACTTCTGTGTTCGCGAACCCATTGTAAATGGGCCCTAAGATTGCGGGTGCTATAGGTGGAACTCTCAGCGGCCTTCGGGAACGCAGACCCACTTCACGTCGGGTAAGTCCGGGTAGATGGTCCTACTAACATTAAAGATGAACGATGAACTTTACACAAAATAGTTAAAAATAGTGCAGGACGCAAAAGCCGTCCGATCTTTACGGGGTAAATTTTTTGTGGTGATTGAGCTTGCCCTGAATTGACACTCGACACAAACAAAAAGGTTCAAGTTATGGGCTCTGTAATGCTCCGGGGTTATTTTGTTGAACTTATGGCTAATTTGCAACTTTTAACAAGTAAACAATTTGTTTCACTTTAGTTACTGGTAATCCAGTTTAATACTGTATCTTCATGACCATGCAACACGTTAGACGAAAGCATAATTGGGGCGGCCTCAGCAATCTTGCTTGTTTCGGAATCAGGATCCAATAGACGGTGATCAGCTCCGCGCCTGTAACGGCCCACTCGTTTGAGACCTGCAAGAGTACAGCTTCCACCAACAACAACACTGATTAATTTTGATGACCGATGTTTAACGAGCGAACCACTTATCGCGAAAACGAAACCCCGCGATGACGCGCCGCAATTTTTTTTTATTCTGACGGAGCGAAACTCGACCGATACGTCTGCTCTCAACGACGTCTGTTGTCCGTCTCTAGTAAAAAAAAATGACGTTTAATATGATTTTTTTTTTCTTTTGGAGTTAGTTTATGTGTTAGGAACGGTCAATCTTATACAGTTCTGACTTCCTCTTCCTCTTACTCCATACAATACGATGAAGTGTAAGCCGTTATTGTTTAAGTTTTAGTTTTTTCAACCCCTTCTGGGCAGATGTGAATTGTCACATCATATTGTTTGCTCATATGAGGCTCGTCAGTTTCTTTTTAACCAGTTTTGGCTGACGAGGTTTAAACAGGACAACGTTTGATTGTGTGAACGAATTGAACGAGTGAACATTAGAACTTCACTCAGTGGAGTGTCAGGTCTACGCGATTCGTTCGCCCTGAATTAAAAGCCTGCTCTTGCAAGAGTATGATCGCATATCATAAATTTTATTCCTAGTGTTAGGTAATTCTACTTATAGGCTTAGGTAGGATTAGTCTGTTCGCTCGAATGTCATACTGTGAATAAAAGTCTTAGATATCGGTTACATCGATACTTTTATTCAAGAGGGCACGTAGCTCATGTAGAGGTTTCATTCAGTGGGCAACCTTATATCTTACTGGCAGTATCTATGACATTCGAACGGTCACTTATAGAGAAGACGTTTAGTTTGTGCCAGGGAGACGTCAGCGAGGCGCAGCCCCCTGGGCGAATATAGGCTCGTGGGTTTTAAAATAAACACAGTCTAACGAGCCAGATTATTATTTATTAGCATAGATCCCGTAACTACTACTACTAAAATTAATGATCCCTTCGGAGATTGTTATAGTACTAACCACAGTGAGTGATGGAGTATTTGTTGGAGTTGAAGTCGATGCTCTCTTGGCATATCATTTTATTATGTAGTACTTTTTATTTTTTTTTATTTGAGATGGATTTGCTCTTGACTTTAGTCTAGGTCAGAGGTGATACAAACAAAGTCTACGATGGAGTGAGCCTACCCAGAAGAAGTCTGTTCACTAACTGTGACTTAAGAGTACTAGTTTTTCCCAGCGGTTTCGCCCGCGATGAAAATTTTTCCGGGATAAAAAGTATCCTATTTACTGTTCCAGACTATAGATCTGTGCCTTTCATCCAGATTCGTTCAGCCAACCTGACGTGATTGAGTAACAAACATCCATCAAAATCCATCCATCCAAACTTTCGCATTTATAATATTAGTAGGATGCACTAACCGCAGTGAGTGGAGGAGTATTTCTTGGAGTTGCAGCCGATACTCCCTTGGCACATCATCTTGTTCTTGTCCACTTGGCTAAAGCTGTGCCAGATCTATGGTAAATAAGGTTTTGCGTTTACTTTCTGAACTTATACCACAAAAATGTAAAACAATTCCTACTAAGAAATATAATGTCACAAATCTTAGACAATGGCTACCTATTTATATAATCTAATGTTTCCCTTACTTTTATACTTTTATTTTTCGTAATAATTTTTATCAGAGTTTGGTAACGTAATAATGCAAAAAAAAATACGAATGCATGTTCAAAATATTATATTAACTACAACTCTATTGGTACGAAATAGATAGGATATCATTCATCACCTTATTCTATAATCTGAGTGTAAACCATAACAAATTTTATAAACATACTAAGTAGTGACCCTACATACTACGGATGTTTTGTCAAATCGTAAAAACCTTGCGAGACGGTTTCTACGATTTGGCAAAACATCGTTTCTTGATATTTAAACACATTTATAAACATTTCGGAATAAACTCTACAAATGATGGTGAAGCCCTCCTCAAAATCCAAGAAGGGACACGAAAAGCGACTTGTATAGATACCACTATTACTATTTCAGTAAACAACATGTAAGTAACGAACCCTGAAATCGCGAAAAACTATCAGCATCTCCATACATTTAGGTCTGTATGTTCGCATAACTCGACAAAATGTAGGGAACAGCAGATTTTTTTTTTGTATTTCGGAGTTGCCCCCATCGTAAAAGTTGTTCATCGTTTTCAATTTCAATTGCAGTCTATAAATACACAGTAGGACGGTCTACAAAGTTGTAGGTAGGTGTTGCAGAGGGTTCTCATACTCGCCTTCCTCAATTTTGAAAGCTCCGACGGCGGTGGCTGTGTTATGTTCTCCAACAAGATCCTCTGCCGCTTGGCGCGTGGCCTGTGCTTCCTCAGGTAAGGCGGCACCCATCGATGTGTTATCAGCTCTGGCAGTTCTATTACCTGGCAAGGACGACCAACAAAATATAAGAAATATTTTAATCATAATAGATATTTTCAGATCTGTTCTAGTAGGATATGGTGTAAAGAACTTTTGTTACGTATTACCCATATTCAGGGAAATAAATGATTTGATTTGACATGGGAGGTTAAGTTGATGTGCGTCTTATTTGTGCAAAATTAACAATTTTTCTCTTTTTCTTTCGCCGAATCGGACCGTGGAGCATCGTTTGTCAATGTCAAGGCAAAAAAGCCCGGTGCGGTCTCCTTGTGTGTGCGATGGTACGGAATCGATGAAGGATTTTTGCCATGTGGTACGGTTAAAACAACACGCAATGTGGCCCGGAAAAAGCGTGAAAATCCTTACTCTGCCATACCTCCGTGCGACCGTTAGTATCAAGCACTATATGCTTGCGCGACTTCTCTTTAGCCGAGTACAGCGGGCTGATGCCCTTGTCCACCGCGACACCATCTCAATGCATCCCCACATCGGCTTCTAGAAAATATTCGCTGAGGCAGCATATCTCGCGACTGAGAAGGGCCTTAGCGTTTATAAAAAGCCTCGACCTCCACTTTCGCGGGAAATACAATCTCATAACCGATGACCGTGGATGATGCATTTGATATGCAATCAGCAGTGGACGGATCCTCCTATCCAGGGCGTCTAGTTCGGTCTGAGTCCTTTTGAGTATGCTGAAAGAGTACATCAAAACTGGCATGACCCAACCGTAGAAGGCGCGCATCTTGTTTCCGCCTGATAAAAAACTATTAAATACTTTCTTCAGGTGGCCAAAGAAGCGCTCCTTCAACGATTGTTTCATGTCAGTAACATTGATGCCCAATGCTTCCGACATACCTAAATACTTATAGGTTTCGGTTGCGGAGAGGGCTCTAAGGTTTATGGCATCCGAGAGTTGGGTTCCCACGGATTCCACAATCTCCCCTCGCTTCACACGCATGACCGCACATTTGTCCACACCAAACTCGAAGTGAAAAACTGCGAGACTCGATTCCTGAACTATTTATAATATGTACAGACGCCAGCACATCAAGCTACTACAATCTGTCAAATTTCTTTAATTGATTTTCAACTTTATCGCTAAAGTATTAGGTTCAAGGTTGATTGGGAAAGTTTGACAGTTTCAGGTAGCTTCTGGCGTCTGTACCTACGAGCTTGTACAGAACCCTGCTCTTGGTGGGCGAGTCCAACTCGCATTTGTCCGATTTTTTAACGTTGAAGCGGTGATGGATGCGGAAATCCATTAGATGCAGGACTGGTCGATGTAGCGATGCTTGGGGGAAGCCTATGTCTAGCAGTGGACTTTTAAATGATGAGGTACCCGGGGGTGTTACATGATGAGGTACCCGGGGGTGCCACATGATGAGGTACCCGGGGGTGCTACATGATGAGGTACCCGGGGGTGCTACATGATGAGGTACCCGGGGGTGTTACATGATGAGGTACCCGGGGGTGCTACATGATGAGGTACCCGGGGGTGCCACATGATGAGGTACCCGGGGGTGCCACATGATGAGGTACCCGGGGGTGTTACATGATGAGGTACCCGGGGGTGTTACATGATGAGGTACCCGGGGGTGTTACATGATGAGGTACCCGGAGATGTTACATGATGAGGTACCCGGAGATGTTACATGATGAGGTACCCGGGGGTGCTACATGATGAGGTACCCGGGGGTGTTACATGATGAGGTACCCGGAGATGTTACATGATGAGGTACCCGGGGGTGCTACATGATGAGGTACCCGGGGGTGCTACATGATGAGGTACCCGGGGGTGTTACATGATGAGGTACCCGGGGGTGCTACATGATGAGGTACCCGGGGGTGCTACATGATGAGGTACCCGAGGGTGTTACATGATGAGGTACCCGGGGGTGCTACATGATGAGGTACCCGGGGGTGTTACATGATGAGGTACCCGGAGATGTTACATGATGAGGTACCCGGGGGTGCTACATGATGAGGTACCCGGGGGTGCCACATGATGAGGTACCCGGGGGTGCTACATGATGAGGTACCCGGGGGTGCTACATGATGAGGTACCCGGGGGTGCCACATGATGAGGTACCCGGGGGTGCCACATGATGAGGTACCCGGGGGTGTTACATGATGAGGTACCCGGGGGTGTTACATGATGAGGTACCCGGGGGTGTTACATGATGAGGTACCCGGAGATGTTACATGATGAGGTACCCGGAGATGTTACATGATGAGGTACCCGGGGGTGCTACATGATGAGGTACCCGGGGGTGTTACATGATGAGGTACCCGGAGATGTTACATGATGAGGTACCCGGGGGTGCTACATGATGAGGTACCCGGGGGTGCTACATGATGAGGTACCCGGGGGTGTTACATGATGAGGTACCCGGGGGTGCTACATGATGAGGTACCCGGGGGTGCTACATGATGAGGTACCCGGGGGTGTTACATGATGAGGTACCCGGGGGTGCTACATGATGAGGTACCCGGGGGTGTTACATGATGAGGTACCCGGAGATGTTACATGATGAGGTACCCGGGGGTGCTACATGATGAGGTACCCGGGGGTGTTACATGATGAGGTACCCGGGGGTGTTACATGATGAGGTACCCGGAGATGTTACATGATGAGGTACCCGGGGGTGCTACATGATGAGGTACCCGGGGGTGCTACATGATGAGGTACCCGGGGGTGCCACATGATGAGGTACCCGGGGGTGCTACATGATGAGGTACCCGGGGGTGCTACATGATGAGGTACCCGGGGGTGCCACATGATGAGGTACCCGGGGGTGCTACATGATGAGGTACCCGGGGGTGCTACATGATGAGGTACCCGGGGGTGCTACATGATGAGGTACCCGGGGGTGCCACATGATGAGGTACCCGGGGGTGCTACATGATGAGGTACCCGGGGGTGTTACATGATGAGGTACCCGGGGGTGCTACATGATGAGGTACCCGGGGGTGCCACATGATGAGGTACCCGGGGGTGCTACATGATGAGGTACCCGGGGGTGCTACATGATGAGGTACCCGGGGGTGCTACAGGATGAGTACTTACAACTGGCGGTGGTCTCTGCGGCGGTCCCGGGGGGTGCCACGGCTTAGTCCGGAACTTGGCCTTACTGACCTCCGGCCAGCGACGCTTGAAGCGTAGCTTTCTGGCCTGGGCTCTCAACTCCGCTTCTCTAGTAAAGAAGTTTTAATATTATTGAACTTCCTCGTTGGTCTAGTGGTTGCTAGTGCTACTGCTGTCCTTGGGTTCGAATCAGGCCGGGCAAAATGTTATCGGAGTTTGTCCATCAGGAGTGTCTTGGTAGCAACCCGGAGTCTGATTTGTACCTAGTTGATGGTCACCCGCTCTAGAGGAGCTCGTGGCTAAGTAATAACAGCTGCACGGGTCGATCCATCAGGTTAAGCTACGCTTGCCGGGGTTGGTCTGTGGATGGGTGACCATCTTTTCATACCGAGATTCCTCCGTGCCTCGGAAAGCCCGTTAAGCCGTTGGTCCCGGCTGTCATTCAAGGATCTTTGACAGTCGTTACGGGTCGTCAGAAGCCCGAAAGTCTGACAACCAGTCTTACCAAGGGGTATCGTATTACCCAGTAACTGGGTTGTGGAGGTCAGATAGGCAGTCGCTCCATGTAAAATACTGGTATTCAGCTGCATCCGGTTAGACTGGAAGCCGACCCCAACATAGTTGGGAAAAGGCTAAGCAGATGATGAATGGTCACCCTCTATTACAGGGGAGTAAAACAAAACTGGCGTAATGCCGGCGGCCCACCTAGCATATAGACGACTGGCTTTTGTCCACGACTTCACCTGGGCGGATGTCGGATAATTGTCCTTGTTTACATTATAAAGAAAACCTCTGTGCAATATTTCAGCTTTCTAGGTTCCAGGATTTTGGTTGGGCGTTGATGAGTCGGTCAGTCAGGAATTCTATTTTTATTTATAGAAGATAGAAGAAGACGACGGTAAAATGGATACCTACTCTTAATTGGGTATATTGGGTTTTAACTTGCTTGTAGAGGTCAGATAGAAGCTATCTGAAATGGAGTGACTGCCTACTCATTATCAATCAGATCTAATGGCAGTCCATGTAACGAACTGGGATTCCACTGCATCCGGTTAGACTGGAAGCCAACCCCAACATAGTTGAGAAAAGGCTAGTCAGATGATAATTACTCGAGGATGAACGTCGTTTGGGAAAACACTACAAATACAGTGGGCACTTTTTTATGTCCAACGAGCTCTTCCATTTTCATTTTTATATTTTCAAGATAACAAACAATTGCGCAATAAAGCTTAATCTAAGTAAACAAGCAACGTTTTCCAGAAATTAATCCAACAGTGAAAATAATTTGAGCAACGTCCAAGCAAACGGCAAACAATTGTCTAACTTAAAAACTACTCATTAGAACTCGACCTTTATATGGGACCACCCCTGAGGTATCCCTTTCCAATAAAAAAATAACCATTGAAATCGGTCGACATGGTAATGAATTATAGGTAATGAACATACACAAAAAATTTTCAACATTAATAAAATAAACTACATTAGATATTTTATATCATCATCTTCCAACTAGGTCTATCGGGGTCGGCTTCCAGTCTAACCTTTTCTTATATGTATAATGTATCTATTAAATTAGCAGTTACACTAAAGGTATGAACATATTATGTTAAAAGCGATGATTCCATCGTGCCTTAAAAAGATAAAATAACTTACTCTTTAGCAATCTGTGAGGGCGTTTTCTCCAGTACTATAACTTCTGGTTCCGGCGATGATAGAATTACTTCATCCTTCAAAAGTTTATTTTTTGTGTTCTGATCTAATTTACTTTTGGGATCTTTTTCTTTGTCTACTAGATCCCCCTTTTCTTTTGTATCTCCTTTTTCTTTGCGCTTACCTATAAAAAAGAAGGATAAATGTATTACTACTCTTGTACGCCCCCCTAGAGGCAAAACATAGCGCCCTCAATGTATTACCAAATAAGAACTTATAATTGTAAGCCTAATTAGTATAATGTACGTCTGATTAATATTATTCTATATATCCTGGAATTATTATACCTTTATTAGAAGTTGTATTGACTTTATTAAGTAGCAACAGGTAGGCAGATGTTAAAGTTTAAACATTTTTAATTTATTGTGAAATATATTACATTGTGAATCTAAATGATAATAATTAAGTGTACTATTAATTATCAACTAATTGTAGATGAATAATCGTTTCTTAATAGGCATTAATTATATTAATTTAAGATGGTGTATTCATAATCTTAGTTAACGTCATAATCATAACCGACAGTCGTTGTGGTCGGCAGACATCGCGCAACCGTTGTACAAGCAAGGTGAATTTTGTGATTGAAGTGCTGTGGAGATATTACTGGATTTTATATTTCTGCAATACTTCTGAGGCTATCCCGATATAATGTACCTATGTTTTACAATGAATAAATGAATCTGAATCTGAAAGTAATTTGTTTAGTCGCAATACTTGCCACAAGGTAATAAGTACAATAAAAAAATGTAAAAACAAGCAATACTTCAACACATTATACTTTTTGAAGAAATGGAGCGATCAATCAAATAAAGGATCTAAGTGTAGATGCCGTTCAAAAAGAAAGCTCAATAGTTGTACATATGTCATAGCATAGGCTCCAGTCGCATCAGAGCCAACGCGACGCTAACCCCACATCGTCGGTCTTACACAATCCCACTACTGGGACACGGATCGCCTCTTTGTGAGATCCCGAGTAAGCCGTAATCCACCACGTGGAGCTCAGGAGCTTTGAATTTTTGGTTCTAGAACATGCTAGTTTCCTCGCGAAGTTTTCCTTTGCAGATTAAGAGCAGTGTTGGTGAAATAAATTACACAACTTTCATTGTAAATGTATTGTTGTGCATGCCTACTGATAGCCGCCCCACCACGCCCCTAGGGCGTAACTTTTTTTTTTTTTAATAAAGCGTTGCGCCACACGAGGAATTTCTTCCTGTATCGTGGGTGCGTCTACAAACATAGAAACAAACAAACACAAACACCCAGACCCGGAACAACTACTTGCAGATCATACAAATAATTGTTCCGTGCGGGGATCGAACCCGCGACACGCTGCGCAGCAGTCGATCGCTCATCCATTACGCCAATCGTGTCGTCAAAAATAACGTAACTGTGCTCAAGCTAGTTGCCACATTGTTAGAATTGTCACTTGTTGTCAATTTCTAAGAGTAAGCCACATTCATGTAGAATGCTGGTAACCGGCGCGGCCCCGATATGCCGGCGCTTGTCGCCGCCGACCAGCGCCGGCTAGCATATTGGTGGCACCAGTTACCAGCGTTCTACATGAATGCGGCCTAAACGATGACGTTCACTGACACGCTTGGTTTGTAAGATAAATAAGTACCGCGTCTAGTGGCGATCCCGCCGAGTCACCCCCTTACTCTGTGGCTCACCTTTATCTTTTGCATCCTTAGGTTCTGTTTTCTCGTTTTCTTTGTCCTTGTTTTCTTTGATTTTAGCATCTTTCGGTTCTTTGTCCTTGTTTTCTTTGATTTTAGCCTCTTTCGGATCTTTGTCCTTATCCGGTTTATGTTCTTTCTGGTCACCGCCCGCTGTAGCGACCCTGCATATCGATAAAAAACTTAGAAGGACCAAAGTGCTATGGGACACTAAATTTGTATTTTTGTTTTGTAACTAATTGTTCATTTTGTGTTCTTTGTTTGCGATATACAGTATAATGAATATGAACAACTTTCACTATGGGACCAATCCTGAAATCACGAAAAAAGTCAGCTGTTTCATACAGTTTGGTCGAGTATTGAACTTTTATATGAAACAGCAGATTTTTTTTCGTGATTTCAGGGTTTATCCCATAGTGAAAGTTGTTCATATTCATGAGTAGAATACCCTGTGAAAATTTGCGCACTGCTTATAAAATTGTCATGTATATCGTAATAACATTGTCTTGAACATGGTGTTATCTAGTACTAGCTTTTGCCCACCCGCGTGAACGTCGGAAACCTATACGTATAAACCTTTAAAATCCGTTCAGTAGTTTTTGAGATCATCGCGAACGTACCACAGACAGACAGACACAGACGCGGCGGGAGACTTTGTTTTATAATATGTAGTGATAGTGACATTATTCATGATGTTCTTCAGAAAGGTCAGGTGCGTAGTACTCGCAACCGGCGTGCGTGTGTGACCAGATGTATGAACGTAAACGAGGCAAAAGGAGTAAGTAAGGATCGTAGCAGGTGGCGTTCTGTAGTTACTACCTAGGAGCTTCAGAAGCCGGCTGCACAGGATGTCGCTTTGCGACACGCCCGTGTGCTACTGCGGGCTGGCGGACGAGACTCGCGACCATGTCCTGTGGGACTGTGAGCTGTACGCGGACGACAGGGGGGCTATGTTGGGTAACTGGAGTCGTAAGGTGATGGGTCCGGTCTACCACAGGGAGCTTGTGGACAGTCCAGAAGGTTTCCGAAGGCTGAAGCTATTCGCTCACAGGTGGCACAGCCGGAGGAAAGAGCTGGAATTGCAGTTGGGTCTGTCAGTCACCAAAAGGTCAGCTAGGTGCAGCAATTCCAGCATGGACTGCCCGCAAAGCTAGGTTGGAGGCCTGGAAGTACCATGGGACAGCTCGGGCGTGTAGTCATGTTTTTGTGTCGTGTGTGCCCCAGATGGGGCGGCAGGTGAATGCATAGACTGTAATTGCTATAGGCTGTACAAATGGTCCGTATGCCGAAAGGCGGGGAGGACCACGAGCGGCGGGTTGGGATATACCCGTTAAATTTCAAAATAATATTCTAAGCAAATCTCTATGGCATCATAGGTCGTTTCCCGTATACTTTCGGCCATTTTCCTATAAAAGCTTCTTACTAGATTGACTCGCAGTTCCGAGCATAGGTACTAAGAAGTTTCGCGCATGTTCTCTCAGTGACATTCACCTCATGTTGGTGACATTGGTTCCTATAAAATGTTACTGCGCAGCCTTCTGCGCGAAGTTCGGACCAAAGCCAAGATAAATCGACCGTACTGTACTGCCGTCTTATGGAAAAAGACGTATCTGATATTTTTTTCAGAATCGGCAAAAAAATGCATCTACCAGTATTAAAAAAAAAATAAGTTAAAAATTAAGTAAATTATTTTTACGAGTACTATTAAGTGATGACTCATCTGCTTTTGTATTTTGTATTTTAAAAAGGACAAAATATTTTTTTTCTCCATTTCAATATATTTTTATTTTTTATTTGAGATGGGTTAGCTCTTGACTCTAGTCTAGGTCACAGGTGACAGAGACAAAGTCGACGATGGAGTGAACTTACCCAGAAGAAGCCTGTTCACTCTCACTTTGAAGAGATTAGGGTTGTATGCGCTCGGAAACACAGACGCAGGTAGTGAGTTCCACTCTTTTGCTGCGCGCAATATAAAAGACATTTGGAAACGCTTAGTGCGAATTGGTGGAATAGCAAAGTTTCTATAGAAACGCCCTTTTTCATTATGACGGCAGTGTAGAAAACGCGTTTGCGCGTTGCTGCATAAATTATGAAGTGTAGTTGTATGCGTCGCGTTGCTATTCTAAACGGCCAGGTGCAGTAATTACTTTTTTTCTCGAAGCGTCTCACTCATATAAGTAGGATGTGACAGTATCTTTCTAAACTTCAAAGAGTATTGCTAACAACCCATACTTACTTCTCTTTATTCGGCATAATTAACGAAGACTGAATCAACTGATTGACTCCTCTTCAAAGTTATTATTCTTATAACGACATCGACAATCCTTATCAAATTAGTTTACTTGTTTTTATTCTGAAATGTAAAATACTTCATAATTTGTAGGTTTGAGGGGCTCGTGGCTAAATGATAACAGCCGTCCATAACATACCGAGACCCCTTCATAAATTTCGCAGATCTTTGACATTCGTTAAGAGTGTAGTGAGAAGCCCGAAAGTCTGTCAACCAGCCTTACCGATGGGTATCGTGTTACCCAGTAACTGCGTTGTGGAGATGAGATAGGCAGTCCCTTCATGTAAAATAGTGGTATTCAGCTGCATCCAGTTAGACTGGAAGCCGACCCTACCGTAGTTGGAAAAGGCAAGCAAACGATGATGAGGATCTGTAGGTATGTACAATACAATACTACAATTTAGACGCCTCTTAGTGCCGGTGCTCATCTGGCGAGGCACAGCACAGCGCGGTTGTCACTGCCAAACAAACATCGACCTAGCAATAGTTGAATTAAAGTTGAGAACAAATAAACTTCCATTAGCTCGAGAGCGCATCTAAGCGGAAAGTGTTGCGCGTTTCAAGTTATTTATTCTCGGCTCTGTTTTGAGGCACGCAATGTTGACATTTGTTTGGCAGTGACCAACACGCTGCGCTTCTTGTGCGCCGGCCCTTGGTACCTATATGTCGGAAATTGTCCCACGGGAGCCGTACATTTATCCGGGATACAAAGTAGCCTATGCGCTATTCCAGACTATAATCTATCTCTGTGCTAAATTTCATCCAGACCCGATGAGCCGTGATTGAGTAACAAACATCCATCCATACTTTCGCAAGGATTACGAACCAAACGTCTGTTCGTGTAATTAATATCATAAAAAGGAATGTGTCGCAAATAATTTGGTATGCACCTATATCTGAAGAATTTACATAGTATTCAGCTGCATCCGGTTAAGCTGCGGTTTTCTGCAAGAGCGACGGCCGCCACATAACGGTCGCAATGACGGCTGTCATGAAAATGATAGCAGCGGGGTTTGATTGTGCGATGTCAAAGAACACTCAGGAAACACCAACAGATTCATAAATAACGTTTCAGTGGCTTCATTCGCAGACGCTATGTGGCGGCCACCGCTTTTCTAGGAAACTAAAGCTTGCTCGAACCGACCCCAACATAAATGGGGAATGACAGGCAGATGAGAAGATGATGATGATCTGAAGGATTTTGCTCCGAAAAGGCGGTAAAAGCCTTACCTTTATATATTTTTGTAGTATTTTTTTTACTTGTTTCTTGTTTTTTTTTTTTAAATAAAATTAGTAGTTCACCACATTTCACTGTTTAAGCCATCGAGTCCATGGATTGACGCATTTTTTTTTCGTATTTTGACCGTTCGTTATTTTTGTTTTTAAGCTTTGTGCCTCATACATTTTTGTAACGTGAAAAAAGTTTTGAAGTGAAGTTATATTACGTTTGTAATTTATTTTTCAGTAAGTACTTACTAAATCCATGAATTTTTTAAAATAAAATCACGGCTGTTTCCCCCGAGGGGTGAGACAGAGATGTATAGTTCGTAGTTCGCGTCAAATAACTTTGCCGCTCTGAAGTTCGCGCAAATGACTGCGCAGTAGTCAATTAAAACAGCAGCGCACCATGCGATGTGCATCGGAAAGCCTGGTTTCAGAGCGGCAAATTTATTTGACGCGAACTATACCAGCTATTCACCCACATTTCGTCAGTTAAACTACGGTGTCCGGCCGCCCCTAATGGCCGCAGTGACGGCTGTCATGAAAATGATGGCAGTGGCAAAGATTTAAATCGTTAGATTCGCCCGGCCGCGTCAAAAGATAGTCGCGTATCGGTTTGGAACCTCTGACACACAATGACGCGATGACTTGACTTGTTTGTAATGGAAACGCTATTTAATAAATGTGTGACACTCGTCTCAGAATGAAACTTTTTTGCGTGACTAAGTACAGTGAGCGCAAATCTAGCGATTGAAATCTTTTGGGGGCAGACGGGTTGTGTAAAATGTTGAAGAGGAGACATAAAATCCGAGTGTTCCCGCGAAGGCGGATTGGGAGCCACTTGAGTTCCTTGCGAAAGTGAGAAACATGATCATACTTTCGAAGACCAAAAACAAAGCGAATGCACAAGTTTTGCAAGCGCTCAAGCTTGTTTAATAGCTCCTCAGTAGCATCCAGGTAGCATGCGGCGTCGGCATAGTCTATAATCGGCTGAATAAGTGTTTGTGCCAAAGAAATTTTAGTCTTCAAAGTCCCTGCCCTTGAAGGGCAGGAGACTTTGAAGGCTTTTCAGTGAATGAAAGGCGAAATGTACTACCTTTCGACTGACCTCATTCACCTGAGCACGCCACGAAAGATTAGAATCAATAATTACACCAAGATCTTTGGCGGTTTCGGTATAGTCAATAATAATAATAATAAAGCCGTAGAATACCTCTCCACTCCTCAAGCATCTCAGGAAGTGTTGCCCCCTTGTCGCTACGTCGCGTCACTATGTGCTAGCGGCCGTTTCCGGGGGCCCATTATTGAGTGTGCAAGTCACCCCCTGCCATTTTATCCGTGTAGGTATAATATAACATTGGTCAGGCAGGGGATATAGTTCTTCCATAGTTCAAGTAACCCAATCTACATTAGCCACCCAGACCCATAGCCCAATATGTTTCGTTTCCACGCACAACAATAGTCCTGCACCAACCGGGGGTTGTCCTTGGGTGCACTTGCAAGTGCATACAGGGATAATCGTCGGTTGGTGCCTCCTTATCATTTAAAATTATTTAAGGGGCCTCTGCCCCTGTTTGTGTTTATGTTTATGTAATGTTTATGTTTATGTTTATTTTTTTATGAGTGGTATTGCAATATGTGGTTAGCTAGTGACCTCGACAATTGATCATAGTTTTTCTTGCCCGAGCGACCGGCAGCAAGTTCGTCATGCTCCCTTAGATGTCACTGCTTGCGGTAGCGTTGGGGGTCGGGTTGTCTCCTTCCCTCAAATATGGCGAGGGGGGTAATGGCTGATCTTTGCGTTATACTCGTAAACGGGTGCTGCTTGTGGTGACAGGTCGTCTTGCTGAGCTTGGTTTTGTTTTGTTATTAGTAATTTAACTCGTTGTTGATTTTACTTTTTATCCCTATCTGTGACTTTGAGTTACGACTACATGTACGGCTATATGTAAGTGGGCACGCCCTTTATTACTGGAGGCTTTTATTTAGGTATAAAGTTCTGCTTACGTTTTTAGTTTTGTATTTTGTTTCTGCTTGAGTATTGTTTTCGTTATTTTTTTTTTGGTATATTGGCGTGTGCTAGCTTACTTATAGCAAATAATTTAATTTAATGTTTTGTGTTGCGTAATGTACCTAAATTATTATGCGCAGTGTTATATAGAATCATTTTTTTAACTGAACAGACAGCTGTGCTGCTGGGGAGTTTGTTGAGCCACTTCTTCTCCCCAACTAAAGCACTAGGAAGTGGTGAAGGGCGGGCGTTTTTGGGGGACTGTCTTATGTAATTTTGACGTTCAAAAAGTGCTGATTCTCAGCCTAGTTTGAATAAATGACTTTTGATTTTGATTTTGATTTTGATTCTACGAGTTGGCTTCGGCTCCTCGTACGCCTTCCAAAGGTCCGGGACCCCAGGGTCCCGAGAAATGTAAAAAATAATAATAATAATATAACCTGGGACATTATTCACACACGGTCATCTGATCCCAAACTAAGCAGAGCTTGTACTATGGAAACCAGATAACTGATATACTACATACACTACTTTTTTTTTGTAAATACGTATTTATATAGATAATTACACCCAGACTCAGAACAAACAGACATGCGCAATGCGCACACCATCGAGGTATAAAGGCATCAGAGATGTAACATCAGCCGCATGCGAACGAATCTGCTGCCTATGATCATGGCCTGAGATTTTGTTGGGTTAATTTGCAAACCAAATGACTTTGCCCAAAGGCTGATGCAAGCCAGATCATGATTCATAGCAGCAATTGCAGAACTCGCATCATCTACAGTAAAATGTCGGTAAAGCTGCAAGTCATCTGCGTAGAGATGAAAACTAGATGAAATTACTCTGGTAACAAAGTTGATGAAGATTGAAAAAAGAAGAGGAGAGAGAACGCTTCCCTGAGGAACACCCTCAGTGAGGCTACACCAATCAGAGAAAGACTCCTCTAGGCGAACACACTGCGTATATGCGTTATACGCGTGATTTGGCAGAGACTCTTGGCTGTCATCATTCGACCGTCGAGGCTCATTTGCACAAGCTCGGCTATCCTAAAGTAATAGCACGATGGATTCCACATCAACTAACCGACAGTTAACGTCAAGTCAGAGTTAGTATTTGTGAATCGCTTATTTTTCAGCCACTTCGGAAAGAGTTTCTTGAAGATCTGGTAACCGGCGATGAGAGCTGGATTCTCTATGATAACAACACACGGCACGCCATCTGGCTTCCTTAGGACGCAGAGCCACCAACTCAGCCAAAGCCGAACCGTCACTCACGCAAGCATCTTCTCTCCGTTTGGTGGGACGCGAAGGGCCCAAAATGTTCACTTACTCCATGATAATGCGCGATCTCATGTCGCTTCGGAGACTCATCGAAGAGCTTGGATGGCACCAGGTTGCCCACCCACCGTACTCACCGGATCTCGCGCCATCCAACTGTCACTTGTTCCGACCACTAAAGCTTTATTTGCGTGAGAAAAATTTTCAAAACTACGAAGACCTCATAATGGCAGTGGACAATTTCTTTTCTGCACAGCCTCCGGAATTCTGGGCGCAGGGCATCAACAATATACTACTAACTAGATGGGCCAGAGTAATAGAGTTATTTGGGGATTACATTACTGATTAATTATTGTAAATAACAAAGTTATCAATAAATTCATTAAAGGTGGATCATACGGTCTGCTCTTGGACATTTTCCCGCTAGATGGCGCTGAAGTCACCATTTTTAGTTTATTTTATTTTATGTGTAATTGGAACATTAGTAAGTTTTGGTCCTTCGAGCTTTAACATTCCTGCAAGCCTCACAGATTCCAACGGATCCTGCGATCGCTACAGGAACCATCAACAACAATTCAACAGTGAAGCCAACAAGACACATCCATCCGTCCATCAATAAGACACATACGTACAACAACCATGGACGATAGACAAACAAAGGCAGAAGCACAGATAATAAAAGAGGTCATTGGACATCTTCCTAACCGCAACAAGGTGGACAGCGAAACATCGCCAATGCCATGCAGCGGCGAACACAGAAGATGCTAACCTTCATTCCATACTTTTACCTACTTTGATAACACATCTTACTCGTTGTTGGCAGGATGTACGAGCATCGCCACATGAAATGTATTGTTTTAGTTTTACCTTAAGAGGATTGTGAAGTGCCGATACGCGGCGCGATTTTTGGAGGCAATTGCCTACATTTCATAGAATTATTTACATAAATATTGTTTCGGGCGATAACGTTTTCACCACCCTAAACCTTTACGAAATGAGACAATTTTAGTCTCATGACATTCAGTATATTTTAATCTAGGTCTGTACGTTTTTCGTTTTTAGTAATTCAATTTAATTTAATAAAAAAAAATAAAAATGCTTGAGGATGTTTTTATGTCAAACATATAGATATTTAGATGCTAATAACTTATATCGTATGCAATATTTCTTTATAATAAAAAAGTACGGACTTAGTTTTTCATTATACCTACAACATTTATAAAAATTATGAAAATTGGACTATGTTTACGGGGAGAAAAACGTTATCTCTTTTTGTATGAAAATTTACAGCTTCACAATCCTCTTAACAAGCATATGCTTATTGCGCCCACCACTAGTAACCTACTTTATGTATATATATATATATATATATATATATATATATATATATATATATATATATATACAGGGTGTTTGGTGCATCGTGTGCCAAATTGAAATGGTCGACTGGGGGGGTCACCTTCTATTCTTTCAGACCCCTAAACACTTCTCATGCCCTGTGGCTTTTTTTTCATCGACTTTTTATTTTTTTATAAAAAAAATACCCAAATTTTGCATTCAATTTCAAAATAAAAAAAAAGTGTAAGTCGTAGACTCTGAATTTTAATTTTATTTAGACGTGTATTGTATTACAGTACTTTCAAATTCAAAATTAGTGACATTAGCCATCCAGTTTTTTTTTAATTTACTCGCAAAGTTTCGGACTTCAATTAAAGCTGTCCATGTTACAGCTATTTAC
Organism: Dicycla oo; assembly: GCA_948252095.1. Taxonomy (NCBI): domain Eukaryota; kingdom Metazoa; phylum Arthropoda; class Insecta; order Lepidoptera; family Noctuidae; genus Dicycla; species Dicycla oo. The sequence continues at coordinate 18,155,810 of OX411738.1, forward strand.
ATGGCTATAAAAAAAAAACCAAAAGCGACCGGGATCTTCCAACTCCCTCAAAAACTCTCTAGTCTATCCTCTTGCTAGTGATGTGCCACATGCCATAAAAATCTTTTTACAACTTTGTGAATTCGCTAGAATTGTGAATCGAGTCACAAAATACTAAATTTGAAATTATGATTTAAAAAAATATTTTTACTTAAATTATACCTCAAGAACTCATTTAATCTGTTATCTCACTCTTGTAAGGTAAAATCTGTCTCGTATCTCTCTTTTTTGGGGGGGACGGTTACTAGAAATAAAAAATAATTGCATTTTTAACATTTATTTAATCATTTTTTACATATTCTGCTCAAATTGTTGGCCGCTATTGCGAATGCAGGCCCGACATCTATTTCGTATTTCCACAGTTGTTGTACGAAGTCGTATTTCCTCCTTAATTTGATTAAACGCCGTTTCAATGCGTTGAAGTAGTACCTCCCTAGTCGGAACCTCCGTGGCGTATACCAGCTCTTTGGCACGTCCCCAGACATAAAAATCTAGCGGAGTTAGGTCTGGGGAACGTGCCGGCCATGCAATAGGGCCATCGCGACCAATCCACGCATTGGGGAACACATCGTCAAGATATTCCCTCACAGTCAAACGCCAATGCGCGGGACAGCCGTCATGCTGGAATACTTTGGGTACATTTTCATTAAATACGGGCACCTCGGACACTAATTCGGGCAGGTCATTTTAAAGGAACTCCAAATAGTTATCGCCATTGAGGTTATCGGGCAGGTAATGCAGTCCAACTACCTGATTCCCAATCACTCCTGCCCAAACGTTTACACTAAACCTCCTTTGAAAAGATTTCTGCCTTTTAACATGTGGGTTTTCCGTTTTGTTTGTCCAGTGATGCAGATTGTGAAGATTGAGGATCCCTTCTTTGGTAAATTTGGATTCATCCGTCCACAATATTCTTTTTAAGAAATTAGGATCATCCACATCCGTGTGTAACATAAACCGACAGAATGCCACTCGTCTGTCAAAGTCGCCACCCTCAAGACCTACAAACAAAGAACTCTTTTAAATTCCTGTTGAGCAGTAAATAATTGCACAATGAGATTTTTAATGACCGGCGGCGTCGGACCGTTTGTATGGGCTGGTTCACTATCTGGAAGTAGTGACGTCATACCCATTACCTGCTAAACAAAGGCATCGTCAAACAAAGTGTGTACGGGTTTAAAGTTAGTTCAAAATTACGTACCTTGCACCGGAGTGTAGTGGAATGGATGTTTTTCGTTTTGCTGAAGAACTTTCCACACTTTCCATATTGAAATATCAAGATGTGCTGCCACATTTCTGATGCTTCTTGTAGGGTCTTCCTCAAAAAGTGCCAGTATTCTCTCGTCCACTTCAACATTATGTCGCACAATATGGCCCCTTGGTTCATGAAAAGTGACACTGCCAGTCTCGCGTATGCGTCGGTATGTGTCTTGGAAGACTCTGCGGCCAGGTAGTCGTCTACCAGGAAAATGTTCCTGGTAAATTCGTTGCGCTGCACGAGCGACACCATTGGCGGCTCCATAAGCCATCATGATGTCAGCATATTCCTCGTTAGAGAACGTCGCCATTGCAACAACAAAAAATCAACAAAGTTTAACAATAACACCAAAAGTTAAAACGTAACAAAAACCAACAAAACTCAACAAAACAAAGTAACAAAATGAAAAAATCGCGGAGTACGGTGAACTAACACACACGTCAGGTAGCAGAGGCAGTGATGTCTCGACTGACTGACGAATGACGGATTGACGGCGTCGCCGCGTCGGTGGCAGTTCGTCGTTTGTTCAAACTAGTTTAGGTACGCTATGCAAGAAAGATAGAGATAGAAGATAGATTTTACTTCGCGAGAGTGAGAAAACAAATTTTACCTGTTACTTAAGTAACAATTACGCAAAAAGACTTTTTTCTTTTGAATTTGGAATTTAATATTTTGTGACTCGATTCACAATTATTCTAGCTAATTTACAAAGTTGTAAAAAGATTTTTATGACATGTGGCACATCACTAGCAAGAAGATAGACTAGAGAATTTTTGAGAGAGTTGGAAGATCCCGGTTGCTTTTGGTTTTTTTTTTATAGCCATGTAAATAGCTGTAACATGGACAGCTTTAATTGAAATCCGAAACTTTGCGAGTAAATTAAAAAAAAACTAGATGGCTAATGTCACTAATTTTTAATTTAAAAGTACTGTAATACAATACACATCTAAATAAAATTAAAATTCAGAGTCTACGACTTACACATTTTTTTTATTTTGTAATTGAATGCAAAATTTGGGTATTTTTTTTATAAAAAAATAAAAAGTCGATGAAAAAAAAGCCACAGGGCATGAGAAGTGTTTAGGGGTCTGAAAGGATAGAAGGTGACCCCCCCAGTCGACCATTTCAATTTGGCACACGATGCACCAAACACCCTGTATATATATATATATTTTAATACTTTACCTAATAAACGAGTCGATCAGTAACGGACACAAAACAGTGATTTTATTTCATGTATAGGTACATCCCGTGTGATTCGTACCCATCAACAGTCTACATACTACATCTCCGTATACGGACAAACTGCCCGTACATTTTGGTTGTTACACTTTATTGAACTTGGTCATAACATTGCCTCAAAATTCACCCCAATTCGACAAAATACCTAAAATGAAATCTGCTATTGAATATATATTTAATAAAAGTTATATACATATTATATATTAAAGTTATATTTATATAAAATCAAGTCTTTTATTGAAACTAGGCTGAGAATCAGCACTTTTCGCACGTCAAAATTACAACAAACTCCCCAGCAGCACAGCTGTCTGTTTAGTTAGAAGAACTTCTATAAAGTTTATAAAGATATATTTTGATTTTATTTATATCGAATAGATATTATTTTATTCGATTACACTATTTAATTATCAAAACAAAGGTACTTGAAGTGACACATGAATCATGATACAATAGCATAACCAATAAATTATTACAACAATTACAGAAAATAGGTACCTACACATACGGACGAAAGAAACTTGAAACAAGAGATAACAACAAATCTAAAACAATTTAGTATGCGAATGTAACCAGGTAAGTAACTGAAAAAATATTTTATAATGTCAAAGCACTCATAAATACAAAAGTTTTTAGTAAAATAAAAATCTAAAGAGCAGCTTATTGAGTTCAGTAGGTGGTTATACCTACCTAATAAAGTATTATTTCACCTTTTCATGTTATAGCTAAATACAAATAAAAAGTATGCTAATTTAAATTCTAAACAAAGTACTACCTACTAAAATAAAACAAAAATCATTCGACTTGTTGCTTTCACCATCTGCCTGGGTCTTCTTTTTCTTATATCTTGGTGCAAGACTTTTCCGCCAACCTGATAGTACCAATAACGAAACGCGAAATCACCTGACTTTCATTCATACGCTTGGTGTTGCCAAGTTGGTAAGTTTACCTGCAGTTATGGTATAACTTTAAAATTTTTGAGAAACGATTACACTTCAACGATTAGGCATCTATATATATATATCATCTATATATCTATATATATATATATATATATCATTAGTATTATGGTGATAAGGTATCCTGAAGTTTATATACAACGATCAAATGATTCGAATCTGGGTTAAGTTTTAAGGTTACATTGTAAACTCTTAAACATCTAATACAGAATAAAACAACTGTTTAAGTAATTAACCGACTTAGAAAAAAGGAGCTTGTCCATTTGACAAGTATGTATGTAATATTATCAGAACTGCAATATATAAGGTAATCTATTAGGGCTTCCAAACAAATATACAGTTTTTTATAGGTATATGTATGTATGTATCTATGTCCATGCATTTCTCCGAAACTATTAATCGGATTGTGATCATTTTTAGAGTTCCATACTTCAAAAGGAAAAACGGAACCCTTATAGGATCACTCGAGTGTCTGTCTGTCTGTCGGTCTGTCACAGCCAATTTGCTAAGAATCATAAAATACACATATGTATTTTTGTGACCCAAACATGAACGTGTAACGTAAATAAACGAATTATGAATATGGGGGTTAATTTTGGGGGATATACAACATAAGTTTTAGTATATGCGAAACCCGAAACACGTGTCTAGTATTTTTATGTAATGAAACTATGTACAAAATTTCAAAACTGTATCATGAAAAATCACAAAGTTATAAGCTTGATAACTTACCTGGTTGTCCGTACAAAAACATGCTTACCACGTGGCGCGTGCGCCGCCACAGCGTCGCACAGCGCTCATTCATAATAATTTGGCAGTAGGTACTAACCATGGAATAGAAAACACGAGTGGTATTGCCCACGCAGCTATCCGGGTGGCGTCACAATTATGCGGAAAAAAATAAAAATAATTACAACCTTAGTAGTACAGTAACAATCTTAATTTTGTATGAACAACAAATAAAACTTTGAAGAAAAACTTATTTGTTATTCATAGAAAATTTAGACTTATTACAACAGTTGAAGGTTGTTAACTTTACATTTTTTCAGGATGATTGTGGCTGCGTAGCTGCGTGGGTAATTCCACTTGTTTTTTTTATGTTCCATGGTACTACCGTATGGCGATTGTATTGTAGTTAACTAGTGATAACAATTTCCATCACACTTGCAGGCTTTGGACTGTTGTAATGGTCAAGTGTAGGTAGATATTATTATGTACTTTATTCGTAAATGCAGCCGTACGTCGTGTGATAAAATGTATTAAATGCGATTTGTTGCACCTTATGCCAGCCATGCGTAGGTCTGGCTGACGTTAAATACCCTGCCAGCCCATGTTGTGCTGCTTTCGGGATTGTTGCCATGTAGTCCAAAATTCCTACTTGGACTGCTCTTGACTGCTATCCATAAATTCATTAAGTCTTATATCTTAGTGCAAGACTTTTCCGCCAACCTGATATGTAATTATTTATTTTATTTAAAGTTCGACCTGTACACCTCAGGTTGACGCGATTGACACAAATAATTAATAAAACTAGACCCCGACAAACACAGTAAGTCCCTCGTACGTACTGATTTGTTTGCTTGAGATCAGGAGTGCACGTCGATGCTTAGTTCACCCCGCCTCTCACGTCCTTACACGCACACTGACAAACTCATAATTAAAACATTGTTCGTTTCTTAAAATCCCCACAAACATCAACACCCAACCCAACCAAAATGCAAGAAACAGCCGACGTGTAATTAGAATATCCCTTTCCTTCGGTCCATCAACGCCCCCATCACCCACAGCATGGAGCAACTCGAAACATCAATTCTTTTGGTCACCCATCCGATGTCGAACCGCTGCAACGCCACTCTATACCTATCAACCATCTCATCGCGCGTGCGCTACCTACAGCAATCAAATCCTCCAACCACCGACTACAAAATCTTACCCACAAAGTACCTAAATTAAAACGTAACTTTTTTATTAACAATATAAATAATATATAAGGAAAACAAGGTATGTTTATAAAAATTGGATAGTTGGCTTCTATTACCAACAAGAAAAAAGGTTGTAAATGCCTGTCCTGCTGAATCCTCTTGTCAGCCTCTTAGGGCGGAGTTCACCGATTTTTTAAACGGATGTTTAGATATTTAACCAGTTCTTTCCTTAAGAAATTTGGCATAAACCAACTTTTTAAATACCTAACCGGTGGTTTGAATGTTGGTGAACACAGGCCTTAGTGGGCGTTGAACTGAAGTACAGTCCACGTTGAATTTTGTACGTTAACATAATAAAAAACATATCATGCTAATTCCTACTACAATGTATAAGCGACAACTATAGTTTGCGTCAAATAAGTTTGCCGCTCTGAAACCAGGCTTTCCGATGGCATAGCGCGCTGCTGTTTTAGTTTAGTTATTGAAAGAAAGAAAGAAAAATATTTTATTTGGGACACGCATAGGAAATACAAACAGACTCAGTATAGTAGTATTGACTGCTGCGCAGTCATTTGTAGCCTACTTCAGAGCGGCAAACTTATATGACACGAATTATAGAGCCATAGGTTTGCGTTTTGTGCCCCTTAACTGTATATTAACAACTAAAATAATACTGAATAAATTATCAAACTCTTCTTTAATACTTCATCAAAATATTGAACTTATACTATTGTATCAATGTCTGTCACCATATTATTATTGATGATCTCTGCTTGGACATAGAAAGAAGCACGTCATGGGTAAAATATTTCTAGAACAGCAACACTACCATTCATCTGTCGTACTTATTTGCTCACTCAGTCATTCGGAAAATCGGAAAATCGTAAAATTGACACCTGTCATAAGTCAATCTGTCACAAGAATTGTTCGTAAATTCGTGATTTTACACGAAATATTTTTTTGTTTTTAATCTTTAACTAATTAAACATGTCGGAAAACAAGGAAGTGGATAAATCTAACTTGGACCCGGAATTGGACGATTTGCTTGAAAGTAAGTTTGTTTAATTTTGTCAAATTCGATCATTGTCGGGTTACACAACACATAACCTACATATATTAAAATTTAAAATGTAAATAAAATTGAATAATTATTTTGAAGGACTTTGACCACGCAAATTTTACTTACGTGCTTGAACGATAAAATTTACCTACTAAATTATCGGCATTTTACCTATGATTTTTATTTGCTATCAAATTAAACCTATTTTAAGAAGGAAATGTGTTGAAATAAACAATGTGTTTTGCTTCTAGCAGGGTTTTAACATAATATAACGCTATTATGAACCTTAGTAGTGAATCAGGATGACCTGAATTTCAGCTTCTAGTAGTTAACTAAAATCAATCTGCCTAGCCTTTTCCCAACTATGTTGGGGTTGGCTTCCACTTTAACTGGATGCAGCTGGATACCAGTATTTTACATGGAGCGACTGCCTATCTGACCTCCACAACCCAGTAACTGGGTAATACGATACCCCTTGGTAAGACTGGTTGTCAGACTTTCGGGCTTCTGATGACCCGTAACAACTATCAAAGATACTCAAATGATAGCCAGGACCAACTGCTTAACATGCTTTCCGAGACACGGAGGAGTCTGGGTATGAAAAGAGGGTCACCCATCTACAGACCAACCCCGGCAAGTGTAGCTTAACCTAATGGATCAACCAGTGTGACTGTTATTACTTAGCCACAAGCTAGTTAACTAATTCTTATTATTAATGATATTTTGTGCCTTTGTAAGTGGAATGCTATAACAAACTGGGTATAAATAGGTACACTGCTTGACCCAAGCCATGAAGTCAAAAATTTTCTTTTAATAAATCCTTATACATTGTAATTTTAGACTGAATGAATCAAGAGATATTTTTTACCCCTGATGCAAGAAAAGAGGTCCTGAAAACACAAGACCTAAATTCCTTTTTTTATAATAAAAGACACTAATCATATTAAAAAGTCATCATCATTAAGTCGACAGGCCAGTTGGCGTGGTTGGTTAAGATACCACCTATCACGCCGCAGGTCGTGGGTTCGATTCCCATCCAGGACAAACATTTGTGTGCATGAACATGTCTGTTTGTTCTGAGTCTGGGTGTAATTATCTATATAAGTATGTATTTACAAAAAAAAAAGTAGTATATGTAGTATATCAGTTATCTGGTTTCCATAGTACAAGCTCTGCTTAGTTTGGGACCAGATGACCGTGTGTGAAAATGTCCCAGGATATTATTATTATTATTAAATATTGTAAAAAAAAGCATTAGTTACCGATGTGGAGCAAATGAGTATATTGAAATTACTTGACTGCTTCATTGATTTAGTGGTGCAAGCACTACTGCTGAGCATAAGGAACTGGCTTCGAATCCCAGGTCGGGCAAAGCGGTATTTGGTTTTTCCATCAGGAATTTCTCAGTTGCAGCCCGGAGTCTGGATTTGTGCCCGTTTGATGTCATTTCACCAGTTATATTTAAGGCCTATGTAATGGGGCCTCCCATTACATAGGCCTTAAATATAACTGGTGAAATGTGGGTGTACTTACTATAGATACACCTCGGCCTGACCCTTTGAGGACACAAGGCATGATTTTATGTGTATGTTAAATGGACCGTGTTATGCAGAAAGCAGCCATGTCGGGAAAGGTACAAACAGAGTTATAAGCATTTTTCTGTCGATGGTTGCATTATGGATGTATGGACAAGGCTGCATTTGACGGCTCATATCTCCTTGATAAATAGAGATATCGACATGGCTGTTTTTGCAAATAATCTTGTATGTTGAAATTAGTATGACTATGTTTATAACTCATTTTTGGAAAAAGTGTCATATGGCTGCTTTCTGCATAACTAGGTCCACATGTTGTATAAAAATGTATTCTTTACTGATCTAGGTCAAATGAGCATGATGAAATTAATTGATTAGTAAAAAAAACCTAGGCATGGTATGTACAGTCCGCACACAAGCTCCAAGGAATTGGGGGCTGAGGAAGCGGATGTTTTTCAAGGACATACTATCGTCATATAATTATTTCATACTTAAATAGATGCGTGGCGCTCGAAGGCGGAAGGATGTGTTGATTATTAAATAATTCTATGCGAATAGTATGTGCTTGAAAACCGCCCGCTTCCTCAGCCCCCGATTCCTCGGAGCTCGCTCGCAGACTATACTTAGGTATTATTGTAATGTATTATATTTCTAAACAATTAAATAAGTATTCCTAGTCACTTCCAAGTATACAATATGCATAATTATGCATTTTAAAGTCAGTAACTGAACTCAATATTAGATATTAAACAATATTTTATTGCTGTAAAATAGTATGGAAGACAAAGACATGTTGCGCCAGCAGGAGACTGATGATGATGATTTTATTGCTGTAAATTGGTTGTAAAAACACTTTTTCAATGTGTGCCGCAATCATTTTGATTGTCCAGACTTCGGAGTCTGTGTTACCTGGTTCCTCGAACAGTTCATGTACGTTCATGTACATACGTAAGGTACGCACTCGACGTCTATTTGCTACTAGTCTCTGTAAATCCAACGCTGGCTCGCGTTCACCACTTCATCGTTTGGTTGAGAATATAACAATGAGTTTAATTCAATCGACATTCTTTTTCTCAGTAAAAATGTATTTAAGAAGCAAATCCAAGCAACCCTAAAGGATCAGCAATCAATACATTTATAATAACGTAATGTGTAATAATATACACACACAAATTTACTTTATTAATATTATTGTTATTATTTTTTTGTATAAACTTAATAATCGAAATCTGGTTGATTTCTAGGACAATGACTATTATACAGGGTGTTTGGCAGAACGTTGAACATACGAAAATGGTGGATAGGTGGGGTCATCTGCTACTTACTCAGCCCTAATTTATTTGGCCCTGGCCCACTGGGTATTTTTAAAAATTTTTTTTTCTTTTTTCATGTTTCACCACTTTCTTAACTTTAAAGTGTAATTTTTATTAAAAATGGGTAAAACAGGCAATATTTTATTTTTTATTTTAATCTTTGATGTTGGCAGATTCTTATAAAATTATTGCTTTGTTCAGATGTTAGCTAGAAAAAAAGTTATGAGTCCTCAAACTTACAGAAAGATGTAAAAAATACTTAAATGTTAATTTCAACTTGCATTAAGAAAAAAAACAAAAAATGATTGAGGAGTTCCAATTCTAGCAAAACATCCCTAGTGTGTGAGCTTTCTAATGGTATGTAATTTGCTTTTATAAAAAAAAAAACTTTAAGAGTTATTTCATAATTTTATCAAGTAGGAAATTTTTGACGAAACTCTACCTTTACGGAAAGTTAAATGTTTTGCGAAATTTAATACTGCAAAGTTGGTAAAAATTAAATGATCGATTGAAATTATGCTGTACCAGTTAGGTGCGTTAATAAAACAATTAAATAAATTTAAATAATTTATTTAAATAAAATCACTGATGTTCAAATTGACGCCCTTCATTTGCAATACAGGTGCGGCATCTACGTCTGATTTCTACAGTTGTTGTGCGCAGCAGCATCGCCTGTCACATAACTTCGAAAGCAGCATTAATTCGATTTAACAAATCTTCTCGACTTTCTACTTCTGTAGTGTAAACTAGTTCCTTTGCCCTTCCCCACACGTGAAAATCGAGCGGAGTGAGGTCGGGCGATCGTGGAGGCCAGGGAATTGGTCCTCCCCTGCCAATCCACGAATTTGGGAAACAATTATCCAAATGCTCACGTACAATTAGACTAAAGTGAGCTGGGCAACCATCGTGTTGAAAGACAATAGGCCTGTTTATGTCTACTTGGAACACTTCTTCCACTAATGGTGGTAAATCATTTATCAAAAAATCCAAGTAGTTATTCGCATTGATGTTGTCGGGCAAATAATGAGGCCCTATTAGCTTATCGCCAATCACTCCTGCCCAGACATTCACACTGAATCTCGTCTGGAAGCCCCTATGTCTCTTCACGGGTGGGTTTTGATTTTTAAGTGCCCAATGGTGAAGATTGTGATAATTGACAATCCCTTCTTTGTCAAATTTGGACTCGTCCGTCCACAGAATACTTTTTAAAAAGTTTACGTCGTCCACATCGGTATGCAGCAAATGGCGACAAAATTGCACACGTCTCCCAAAATCACTGTCATCGAGACCTAGAGCAAACAAAACACGTCTAAGAATCGATTTCAATACTGAATCTTTTCTTCCTCCGATTTCAAACTCTACAATTATCTAAATTAAATTATCTTCAATTTTTGAGTACACTAATTGGCTTTATGGCTTAGCCATAAAGACGTAAGACCACATTCACAAAAGGGCGTGCGACTTTTCAATTTTGTTCTAAAAAGGAGCCATAAGTGCTGGCAAGTTTACCTACGCTGACCACCTGCGCAAACCGAACCCGAAATCCGAATCCTGTAAGCGCTGGCCGCCTGATTGTTACGTGAATGCGGCCGAATAGGAATAGTTTATTCGAATTTAATTTGAAATTAGAATTGAATGCGCTAAAAACAACATGAGGCAAAACAACTAATAAAGAAAGCGATCAATTGAACTGTCTCATAATTTACTACATTCCACAAAATCGTATCAGATGCAGTGCATAAACGGCTTAATCTTACCTTGCACTGGAGTGTAGTGAAAAGCATGCCTACCATCTTGCCGGAGAACAGACCACACTTTCCATATGCTTAAGCCAAGTATTGAAGCTATCTGTCTAATGCTTTTGGTAGGGTCCGCGTCAAACTCGGCAAGAGCTTGTTCGTCAATGGTAGTGTCGGGTCGTGCTGCGTTCACTCGTGGTTCTTGTAAGTTCAGGTTACCGGTTTGTCGTAAACGTCGGTAAGTACTCGCAAACGTCTGATGACTGGGTACTCGGCGGTTGGGATAACGCTCTTGATAAATTCTTCGCGCTTCACGCGAATTAGTATTAGCGCTTCCATACGCTAACAACATGTCCGCGTATTCCTCACTGGTAAAAGCAGCCATTTCTTTACCAATAACAACAGGTAACAGTAATAACAAAAAACTTAACTAACAGGTTATAAAACTAGTGATAACAATAAAAGAAAACGAAGTGAACAAAAACAAACGTAAGCGTAACGGGCACGTGAGATCGCAGAGGCAGTTAAGTCTCGACTGAATAAAAGAAAAGAATTCATTCTGAGGCGTCACGGTGCCACGAGAGCGAAAGAGAGCAAAAATACGCTATGACTGCGCAAGAGTGAAACAAAATTTCTACCTGCTTTGTGTAACCATCTCAAGGGAATAGTGAATGTCAATTTGCACCACTGCTACTGGCAAGCCGTCGATCATTTAATTTTTACCAACTTTGCAGTATTAAATTTCGCAAAACATTTAACTTTCCGTAAAGGTAGAGTTTCGTCAAAAATTTCCTACTTGATAAAATTATGAAATAACTCTTAAAGTTTTTTTTTTATAAAAGCAAATTACATACCATTAGAAAGCTCACACACTAGGGATGTTTTGCTAGAATTGGAACTCCTCAATCATTTTTTGTTTTTTTTTTTAATGCAAGTTGAAATTAACATTTAAGTATTTTTTACATCTTTCTGTAAGTTTGAGGACTCATAACTTTTTTTCTAGCTAACATCTGAACAAAGCAATAATTTTATAAGAATCTGCCAACATCAAAGATTAAAATAAAAAACAAAATATTGCCTGTTTTACCCATTTTTAATAAAAATTACACTTTAAAGTTAAGAAAGTGGTGAAACAAAAAAAAGAAAAAAAAAAATTTTTTTTTAAAAATACCCAGTGGGCCAGGGCCAAATAAATTAGGGCTGAGTAAGTAGCAGATGACCCCACCTATCCACCATTTTCGTATGTTCAACGTTCTGCCAAACACCCTGTATAGGTATTGTATCTGTGTTCCTAGCTAGTTTTAAATATAATAATATCCCGGGACACTTCACACACGGTCATCTGATCCCAAACTAAGCAGAGCTTGTACTATGGAAACCAGATAACTGATATACTACATACACTACTTTTTTTTTTTGTAAATACATACTTATATAGATAATTACACCCAGACTCAGGACAAACAGACATGTTCATGCACACAAATGTTTGTTCTGGATGGGAATCGAACCAACGACCTGCGGCATGATAGGCGGTATCTTAACCAACCACGCCAGCTGGCCTGTCAATACTTTAAATTGTAATCTGTGGAGAACGTAGTGGGTAGCATAATTTAAAAAATGTAATAATTAAGATATTATGAGTATTTCTTATTGTACTACTGTTTGTTTTTCCTTAAATAAATAAATAAATACACATCAAAAGAAATGATTTCAAACTAGATGAGGTTGGTGTTTTATAACCGACTACTCTGAGAAAAAACTGGCCAAGCACATCGGAGCACGCACAATGAAGGGTTCCGTAGTTGGGATGAATTTATCCCAAGAACAAACTTAATAATGCAATTGAATAACATGTTATCCCATACAACTGCTGCTAATGTAAGTTTGTATACACAATATTAAGAGATTTACCAAGTTACTTCAAGAGCATATACTTCTTATAAATTTTCTTGCTATAGGTATATAACTATTTTCTGTATGTTTTTCAAAATTTTAGGTTCAGTAGTTTCAGAGATAAGGGGTGGGAATGGTCAATTTTCGTGTATTTTCTTAAATAAGCCTTTTTTTATTTTCCCCCAAAAGTGACCCCAATATTTAATATTCATTTATTTATGTTACACATCCGTGTTTGGGTCACAGAAATTCATATGTGTACTAAGTTTCAACTTAATCGGTCCATTACATTCAGCGCAAATTCGCTGTGACAGACAGACAGACACAGGAGTGATCCTATAAGGGTTCCGTTATTTCCTTTTAAGATACGTTCGTTCATCGTTTCTATGGTCCGTCTGATGGCACCATAGAAACGATGGATTTATTGTGTGAAAGATGATATGGCTAGAGAAGGGGTGACTACCGAGATGAAATATGGAAGAAAACGGCATGTTGCGCCGACCGCTAATAAATTGGGATAAGAGCAGGTGGATGAGGAGTTACATACGGTTTAGGATCTCCAACAAAAGTCCGTGATAAGGCCTGTCGTACTTTAGCTATGGGTCTGAATGCTGGGCCGTGAAGAAAGAAAGAAAAATGTTTTATTTTATGTGAAGAAGACGAATGAAAAAAGATTGCAGTCAGCGGAGATGAGAATGTTGAGATGGATGTGTGGAGCGACGAGAATGGATAAAGTAAGAAATGAGTATATACGAGGAGGCTTGGTATGGGCATGTGATGAGAAGAGACGAAACGCATGTGACTAAAAGAGTGATGAATATACATGGTGATGGATGGAGAGAGAGAGGAAGGCCGAAGAAAAGATGGATGGATTGTGTGAAGAATGATATGAAAGAGAAGGGAGTGAATGATAGCGTGACGGTTGACAGGGGAGAATGGAAGAAGAAAACGTGTTGCGCCGACCCCAAGTAACATGGGACAAGGGCAGGAATATGATGATGATCTCCAACAAAAGCTTTACACAATACATGACACATAAATAATGAGCAATATCAGTTATTTAAGTAGGTGTACTCCTGCACTAATAGGAGACCACAGCGAAATTAGTATGACTGTGTTTGTAAAGCAGCATGCACAATAAACTATGATAACAACATTACTATGAGTAAGAGTTTAAAGTAAAAGCTTAAATAGTTTATTGCAAGTACCTATCATTAACAGTAGGTAGTAGGCTTTCACGAAGAGGAACGCGTGGTGTTACGTGAAAGGGTAGAAGAAGAAATGAGTATGTAAGAGGAAGTCTGAAACTGACACCGGTGACTGAATAGTTGTGTGGAAATCGGTTGTGATGCAGAGGAATGAGGGAAAAGTATTCAGGAAAGTTTTGAGTAGGGGAAGACCAAAGAAACGATGGATGGACTGTGTGAAATATGATACGGCTAGAAAGAGAGTGGCTAGAAGGAAAAGACATGTTGATTATTTGGTTGCTTAATATTGAGTGAGATTAAAAATTTACAACTAAGAACTATTTTAAAAAGAACATTCTTGGTTAAAAAAAGAGGTTAATACTCGTACAGAGGTTGGTGGGCAACTTTTCTCATACAGTTAGCAAGTCTTGCTAGAATCAAATTTTTATTGAAAGAAAAGAACAAACATTATCTGATCTATGATAATAGAACATGACCCCGTTTACACTATAGGTACGTACATTCAATAGCCAGTCAATATTAGTCCATGTGGCTGATATAATAACAGCTGCACAGGTCGATCGTTTGCCGATACCGCTCTACAGATAGGTAACCATCAATCCATTATAGTCGCCGGCATGAGTCGTGAGCACAAATTCCAAATGAAATCTTGTCGCCGTCGTCAACGGGCTCTTGTATTTTGTTTTCTACCTGGTTGTAAATAAGCTTGATCTTAAATTAACCTCATTGCCCCTGCCCGTGTACGAATCGCCGTAATCGGAAAAAGATTTGTAAGGTTTAAAAGTCGAATTTGTGCTCACGACTTGTGCCGGTTACTATACATATCGCACGCCAGAAAGCACGTCAAGCGTTGTTCCTTAGGTATTTTGACAGTCGTTACGGGTACCTAGTCAAAAGCCCGAAAGTATGATAACCAGACTTGCCAAGGGGTATCGTATTGTATTACCCAGCATCTGGGTTGTGGAGGTCAGATAGGCAGTTGCTCCATGTAAAACTGGTATTCAGCTGCATCCGATTAGACTCGAAGCCGACCCCAACATAGTTTGGAAAAGGCTAGGCAGATGATGATATTTTTAGGGTTCAGTACCTCAAAAGGAAAATTGGAACCCTTTTAGGATCACTCGTGTGTCTGTTTGTCCGTCTGTCAAAGCCAATTTATTCCGAATGTCGAATAAAAAATAAAAAAAAACTTAACAGCTTCTGAAATCGGTGCGTGCTATAGCGCATTGAAGAATTGAAGACACAGACTTCAGAAGCTGTTAAGTATCTACATATTTTATGAAAGTTATTTTATTTGTTTTAGGTTTTTGAAGTCGGTTTTTATTTTTTTTAAGTAAATTTATTTTTAGTTGAATATCCAAAATACTATATTCTCAAGACGAACGAAAAGAAGAATCATCAAAATCCGCTTAGAAATACAGTACATTTATGCATTTAACTTCGTGCATAGGAATAATTACCTAATGTATTATATACTAAAACCTTCCTGAAAGTATGTAGATCACGTTATTCAAAGACTCATCAAAATAGGTTCAATCGTTTTTGAGAAAATTGCGAACATACAAACATACATACATACATACCGGGCGTTCTCAGTAGTTCGGTTATTTAGTTCGGTCACCAGACCGGTGAGACTTTTTCGTATCAGTGGTTCGTAGATGTAATACGACTGGACTATTGAGCCTGATAGTTCGGTATCGATAGCTAACCTGCACTAGTAAGGAAAGACTGAAAGGTCGACATATGTATAATAACATATTTTTACTTTAAATAACTCAGCAAAATCATCTACATGTTCCAACAAGCCAAGTACATACCTAATTCCACCGGTCCCTTTCTACCCTCGGACATCTAGACGCACTGCCAGTTACCATCCCCACCTGGTTGCTATTCCACGCTTCCAAATGTCTTTTATAATGCGCACAGCAAACTCACTAACCGCGTCTGTGTTTCCGAACGCATACAACCCTAATCTCATTAAAGTGAGAGTGAACAGGCTTCTTCTGGGTAAGCTCACTCCATCGTCGACAACATGTCTCTGTCACCTCTGACCTAGACTATAGTCAAGAGCAAACCCATCACAAATAAAAAAAAAAGTGCAAAGCAAATATACAAAAAACTGATACATCTACATATTTCGGTACAAGTCAACTACGAGTACATCTGAACTTCTTGAATAAAATCCTCCTTTTCTTTATTGACTCTGCTTCGTTTCGATATTGCTTTTACAAATATTTTCAATTGTTCGACATTGAAATTTGCGAGATTGTCATCATCATTCAGCACGTTCAAAATACGCAACAAACTTGGATTTTTAATTCCAGACTTCTACAACATTGTTGGTGCGAATGACGCTCAGCAAACACGCACCATTTATTTATAAACTCAGGCTTCATCCATGTTTTTTTGAAAATAACTTCTGAATTTGATTAATTTTTCATCTTGAATAGACATTTCGTTTAATGAAATATGTTGCCAACTATTCTGTATCTGTCAGTATGCAACATAAACTGATGATACGCCTATAATTTCTCGAGTTTAACCGAATTGCCTTTGCCTATCGATATGAAACATTTCGAAAATGAAAATAACCAATAATGGTCACAATAGGATACCAAACTATCAGGCTCTGTAGTCCGGTCGTATTGCATCACCGAACTGTCGAGACTTAAAGTCCGGGACCGGACTAAATAACCGAACTAGTGAGAACGGCGGCATACAAATACAAATACAAATATTCTTTATTGTGGTACATAGGTAAGCAATAAGTTGTTACATGTTTCCGAAATTGTACACAGATATGACCCGCCATAATGGCATACAATAATTTTAAAGTAGGTAACATTTTAACAGCATAATCAAATAGAAAATTTAAATAATAACAATTTAAATATGCAGCACTTTAGAATTAACGAATATTTTTACATGTCAAGGCAACAATTAAAATAACGAGACATAAATTATAAATTCAGTTAGAATTAAATAATACAAATTAAGAAATATACACATTTTACTTATCAGAGGAACAATTAAAATTAAATAACATCATCGAGATAATCTTTTAAAGTATAGTAACATTTGTCTAACAGTAATTGAAATAATTTCTTTTTATAATTATGCAAATCTAAATCTCTAATTGTCTTTGGCAATTTATTATATTATATGTCAGGTATTAGATAAAAAAACACTTTTGTGGAAAAGAGCAGTTTTGTGGGGTTCAGGTGTCATTTTGTCTTTATGTCTGGCTCTATTACTAAATTTGAAACGATGCATATTTAATTTTGCGAAAATGGCACATTCGTAAACAAACATACAGGGAAGTGGTAGTATTTTTAGTTTCTTAAAATGTGGAACACAGGAGTCCGTTGAATCGATGTTTATGATTGATCGGATACACCGCTTTTGCGCCTTAAAATTATTAATACATACATACGGGTCGAATAGAAAACCTCCTTTTTTGAAATCTGTTAAAAATTGCGAAAAGCTACTACCTAATAACTATTCTTCCACCACACAATATGTCGAAAGTTGTCGAAGTCTTTCAGTTTCTCAGAATAAACGCCAAAGTTGGCCATTTAACGCAAAAATCACGGTCGAAATGTATTAGACCTCTTAGCAGTTAACTTCCTATTTTGGTTCAGACTTACACACTTTCTTTCCAACTTCCAGGCGCTCTCCAAGATATGACGAAGAAGCAGCAGACAGCTGGCTCAACAGCAGAGGGATCCAGCGAGAGCGAGATGCCGCCCAACATGTGGAGCGAAGAGTTCATCAAGGAGGCTGCGGCTCAGTTCGAGAGCAATATGTCCGCTATACTTAGCAGTTTTAGCGGAGTGCCTGGTGAGTTGAATATCTTACTGCTGTAATCAAAGGCTTAAAATTTAATTATCTCTGCATTAGATTCTAAGAGAGCAAAAAATGGGCCAATGAAATAAAAAAAAAATGTGCATTCAAATTAAAAAAATCAAAATATTTCACATAAACCTACATGAGCGATTTTGAAACATCAAAAGCTAGCACGATTCCAATTGGTCATTTCCTATGGAGAAGAGTTGGCAATAAACTCCATGGTTACACTTAAAAATATGGGCTTTTGCAATATTTTCAAATTACAGTATTAATAGACTGGCCTGTTGGTCTAGTGGTTAGTGGCCCTGACTGCTATGCCGGAGGTCGTGGGTTCGATTCCCACCCAGGACAAATGTTTGTGTGATGAGCATGATCATTTGTTCTGTGTCTGGGTGTAATTTATCTATATATGTATGTATTTAGAAATATATAAGTATGTTTATCAGTTGTCTAGTACTCATAACACAAGCTCTGCTTAGCTTGAGGCTAGACGGCGTTGTGTGATAGTTGTGGAATATTATTATATTATATTATATTATAATAGCTATGGGAAGACAGTGTAGGCCTGTCAACAAATACCAGCAGGGCTAACATGACTCTACGGCGGCGATCTCTCGCGTCCGGCCCTGGTACGGAGCGAGAGTGCATGGGAAGCCGTCACCTTCTGCGAAGCTATAATGCTCGCGAAGGAGGAGTCTGAACGCGTGAGGGAGAGGCAATCTTTGCGCCCTCACGCCCCTAGTCGCCTCAGGAGACGCCCTGGGCGTCGGGAATCGATAGCCGATTCCCGGCCACCGTAGGCGCGGGCTTGCGGACGGCGAGCAAGGGGTAGCTCGCCGTCTGGTAAGGACCAGGCCCGGGTCGACGGCGCGTTGTGTTCCACGCGCGCCTCAAAGAGATGTCAGCACTAGCTGAAGGGGTCCGCTAGGGCCGATGCCCGCCAGGGTTGCGGGTTGTTTGAAAGAGTTACCGTGGCCCTGGCACAGGCTCTGAACCTAGCACCCCTTGCTCAACAGGCGCGCTGTAGTTCGCTGAACCTAGCACCCCTTGCTCAACAGGCGCGCTGTAGTTCTCTGAACCTAGCACCCCTTGCTCAACAGGCGCGCTGTAGTTCGCTGAACCTAGCACCCCTTGCTCAACAGGCGCGCTGTAGTTCGCCGAACCTAGCACCCCTTGCTCAACAGGCGCTGTAGTTCTCTGAACCTAGCACCCCTTGCTCAACAGGCGCGCTGTAGTTCGCCGAACCTAGCACCCCTTGCTCAAAAGGCGCTGTAGTTCTCTGAACCTAGCACCCCTTGCTCAACAGGCGCTGTAGTTCGCCGAACCTAGCACCCCTTGCTCAACAGGCGCGCTGTAGTTCTCTGAACCTAGCACCCCTTGCTCAACAGGCGCTGTAGTTCTCTGAACCTAGCACCCCTTGCTCAACAGGCGCGCTGTAGTTCGCCGAACCTAGCACCCCTTGCTCAAAAGGCGCTGTAGTTCTCTGACCCTACCACCCCTTGCTCAACAGGCGCTGTAGTTCTCTGAACCTAGCACCCCTTGCTCAACAGGCGCGCTGTAGTTCGCCGAACCTAGCACCCCTTGCTCAAAACGCGCTGTAGTTCTCTGAACCTAGCACCCCTTGCTCAATAGGCGCTGTAGTTCGCCGAACCTAGCACCCCTTGCTCAACAGGCGCGCTGTAGTTCTCTGAACCTAGCACCCCTTGCTCAACAGGCGCTGTAGTTCTCTGAACCTAGCACCCCTTGCTCAACAGGCACGCTGTAGTTCGCCGAACCTAGCACCCCTTGCTCAAAAGGCGCTGTAGTTCTCTGAACCTAGCACCCCTCGCTCAACAGGCGCTGTAGTTCTCTGAACCTAGCACCCCTTGCTCAAAAGGCGCTGTAGTTCTCTGAACCTAGCACCCCTTGCTCAAAAGGCGCTGTAGTTCTCTGAACCTAGCACCCCTTGCTCAACAGGCGCGCTGTAGTTCTCTGAACCTAGCACCCCTTGCTCAACAGGCACGCTGTAGTTCGCTGAACCTAGCACCCCTTGCTCAACAGGCGCGCTGTAGTTCGCTGAACCTAGCACCCTTTGCTCAACAGGCGCTGTAGTTCGCCGAACCTAGCACCCCTTGCTCAACAGGCGCTGTAGTTCTCTGAACCTAGCACCCCTTGCTCAACAGGCGCGCTGTAGTTCGCTGAACCTAGCACCCCTTGCTCAACAGGCGCGCTGTAGTTCGCTGAACCTAGCACCCCTTGTTCAACAGGCGCGCTGTAGTTCGCTGAACCTAGCACCCCTTGCTCAACAGGCGCGCTGTAGGTCGCTGAACCTAGCACCCCTTGCTCAACAGGCGCGCTGTAGTTCGCTGAACCTAGCACCCCTTGCTCAACAGGCGCTGTAGTTCTCTGAACCTAGCACCTCTTACTCAAAAGGCGCTGTAGTTCTCTGAACCTAGCACCCCTTGCTCAACAGGCGCTGTAGTTCTCTGAACCTAGCATCCCTTGCTCAAAAGGCGCTGTAGTTCTCTGAACCTAGCACCCCTTGCTCAACAGGCGCTGTAGTTCTCTGAACCTAGCACCCCTTGCTCAACAGGCGCTGTAGTTCTCTGAACCTAGCACCCCTTGCTCAACAGGCGCTGTAGTTCTCTGAACCTAGCACCCCTTGCTCAACAGGCGCTGTAGTTCTCTGAACCTAGCACCCCTTGCTCAACAGGCGCTGTAGTTCTCTGAACCTAGCACCCCTTGCTCAAAAGGCGCTGTAGTTCTCTGAACCTAGCACCCCTTGCTCAACAGGCGCTGTAGTTCTCTGAACCTAGCACCCCTTGCTCAAAAGGCGCTGTAGTTCGCCGAACCTAGCACCCCTTGCTCAAAAGGCGCTGTAGTTCTCTGAACCTAGCACCCCTTGCTCAACAGGCGCTGTAGTTCTCTGAACCTAGCACCCCTTGCTCAACAGGCGCTGTAGTTCTCTGAACCTAGCACCCCTTGCTCAACAGGCGCTGTAGTTCGCCGAACCTAGCACCCCTTGCTCAAAAGGCGCTGTAGTTCTCGGAACCTAGCACCCCTTGCTCAACAGGCGCTGTAGTTCTCTGAACCTAGCACCCCTTGCTCAAAAGGCGCTGTAGTTCTCTGAACCTAGCACCCCTTGCTCAACAGGCGCTGTAGTTCTCTGAACCTAGCACCCCTTGCTCAACAGGCGCTGTAGTTCTCTGAACCTAGCACCCCTTACTCAAAAGGCGCTGTAGTTCTCTGAACCTAGCACCCCTTGCTCAACAGGCGCTGTAGTTCTCTGAACCTAGCACCCCTTGCTCAAAAGGCGCTGTAGTTCTCTGAACCTAGCACCCCTTGCTCAACAGGCGCTGTAGTTCTCTGAACCTAGCACCCCTTGCTCAACAGGCGCTGTAGTTCTCTGAACCTAGCACCCCTTGCTCAACAGGCGCTGTAGTTCTCTGAACCTAGCACCCCTTGCTCAACAGGCGCTGTAGTTCTCTGAACCTAGCACCCCTTGCTCAACAGGCGCTGTAGTTCTCTGAACCTAGCACCCCTTGCTCAACAGGCGCGCTGTAGTTCGCTGAACCTAGCACCCCTTGCTCAACAGGCGCGCTGTAGTTCTCTGAACCTAGCACCCCTTGCTCAACAGGCGCTGTAGTTCGCCGAACCTAGCACCCCTTGCTCAACAGGCGCGCTGTAGTTCTCTGAACCTAGCACCCCTTGCTCAACAGGCGCTGTAGTTCTCTGAACCTAGCACCCCTTGCTCAACAGGCGCGCTGTAGTTCGCCGAACCTAGCACCCCTTGCTCAAAAGGCGCTGTAGTTCTCTGACCCTACCACCCCTTGCTCAACAGGCGCGCTGTAGTTCTCTGAACCTAGCACCCCTTGCTCAACAGGCGCGCTGTAGTTCGCCGAACCTAGCACCCCTTGCTCAAAACGCGCTGTAGTTCTCTGAACCTAGCACCCCTTGCTCAATAGGCGCTGTAGTTCGCCGAACCTAGCACCCCTTGCTCAACAGGCGCTGTAGTTCTCTGAACCTAGCACCCCTTGCTCAACAGGCGCTGTAGTTCTCTGAACCTAGCACCCCTTGCTCAACAGGCGCGCTGTAGTTCGCTGAACCTAGCACCCCTTGCTCAACAGGCGCGCTGTAGGTCGCTGAACCTAGCACCCCTTGCTCAACAGGCGCGCTGTAGTTCGCTGAACCTAGCACCCCTTGCTCAACAGGCGCTGTAGTTCTCTGAACCTAGCACCTCTTACTCAAAAGGCGCTGTAGTTCTCTGAACCTAGCACCCCTTGCTCAACAGGCGCTGTAGTTCTCTGAACCTAGCATCCCTTGCTCAAAAGGCGCTGTAGTTCTCTGAACCTAGCACCCCTTGCTCAACAGGCGCTGTAGTTCTCTGAACCTAGCACCCCTTGCTCAACAGGCGCTGTAGTTCTCTGAACCTAGCACCCCTTGCTCAACAGGCGCTGTAGTTCTCTGAACCTAGCACCCCTTGCTCAACAGGCGCTGTAGTTCTCTGAACCTAGCACCCCTTGCTCAAAAGGCGCTGTAGTTCGCCGAACCTAGCACCCCTTGCTCAAAAGGCGCTGTAGTTCTCTGAACCTAGCACCCCTTGCTCAACAGGCGCTGTAGTTCTCTGAACCTAGCACCCCTTGCTCAACAGGCGCTGTAGTTCTCTGAACCTAGCACCCCTTGCTCAACAGGCGCTGTAGTTCGCCGAACCTAGCACCCCTTGCTCAAAAGGCGCTGTAGTTCTCTGAACCTAGCACCCCTTGCTCAACAGGCGCTGTAGTTCTCTGAACCTAGCACCCCTTGCTCAACAGGCGCTGTAGTTCTCTGAACCTAGCACCCCTTGCTCAACAGGCGCTGTAGTTCTCTGAACCTAGCACCCCTTGCTCAACAGGCGCTGTAGTTCTCTGAACCTAGCACCCCTTGCTCAACAGGCGCTGTAGTTCTCTGAACCTAGCACCCCTTGCTCAAAAGGCGCTGTAGTTCTCTGAACCTAGCACCCCTTGCTCAACAGGCGCTGTAGTTCTCTGAACCTAGCACCCCTTGCTCAACAGGCGCTGCAGTTCTCTGAACCTAGCACCCCTTGCTCAACAGGCGCTGTAGTTCTCTGAACCTAGCACCCCTTGCTCAACAGGCGCTGTAGTTCTCTGAACCTAGCACCCCTTGCTCAAAAGGCGCTGTAGTTCGCCGAACCTAGCACCCCTTGCTCAAAAGGCGCTGTAGTTCTCTGAACCTAGCACCCCTTGCTCAACAGGCGCTGTAGTTCTCTGAACCTAGCACCCCTTGCTCAACAGGCGCTGTAGTTCTCTGAACCTAGCACCCCTTGCTCAACAGGCGCTGTAGTTCTCTGAACCTAGCACCCCTTGCTCAACAGGCGCTGTAGTTCGCCGAACCTAGCACCCCTTGCTCAAAAGGCGCTGTAGTTCTCTGAACCTAGCACCCCTTGCTCAACAGGCGCTGTAGTTCTCTGAACCTAGCACCCCTTGCTCAACAGGCGCTGTAGTTCTCTGAACCTAGCACCCCTTGCTCAACAGGCGCTGTAGTTCTCTGAACCTAGCACCCCTTGCTCAACAGGCGCTGTAGTTCTCTGAACCTAGCACCCCTTGCTCAAAAGGCGCTGTAGTTCTCTGAACCTAGCACCCCTTGCTCAACAGGCGCTGTAGTTCTCTGAACCTAGCACCCCTTGCTCAACAGGCGCTGCAGTTCTCTGAACCTAGCACCCCTTGCTCAACAGGCGCTGTAGTTCTCTGAACCTAGCACCCCTTGCTCAACAGGCGCTGTAGTTCTCTGAACCTAGCACCCCTTGCTCAAAAGGCGCTGTAGTTCGCCGAACCTAGCACCCCTTGCTCAAAAGGCGCTGTAGTTCTCTGAACCTAGCACCCCTTGCTCAACAGGCGCTGTAGTTCTCTGAACCTAGCACCCCTTGCTCAACAGGCGCTGTAGTTCTCTGAATCTAGCACCCCTTGCTCAACAGGCGCTGTAGTTCTCTGAACCTTGTCCCGGTCCTATTGTTACTGCTACACTACCTAATCCTACCTAACCTAGGCACAGGAATTCCTAGGAGGATTTCAAAATGAAAGGTAGGTAGACAGTAAATTGGAACATTTATTTTTAAAATAGCTCGGTAGACTGAGGGTCGAATTATAGTTGGGTTAGGGCCTATACAGCGATTAACCTCCACACAGGTCTAGCACTCCCCTGACGTCACTGGCCGCTGCAGGAGACGAGTGCTCGCGCGTCGATCGCCAGGTCCAACGGCTGGGTAGGGTTCGCCGGTTGTTCTGCTACTGTCCACCACGGGGAAGCAGGTGATTAAGGTGTACGTGAAACCCTGTAATGCGCAATAAGCGAAAGCATTACACACTGGCCGTAGACGGTGAGCACCCACAGCAACGTTTAATAGGGAAGCACTAATATGTAGATGTGTTGCTGTGGATGTTCACCATCAGATACGGAGATGACAATATTTTCGGTTACTTAGCCGTTATTCTAAACATTTGAAATTTACAAAGAAAACTAAATTTTAAATAAGCAAGAATGATATAATTCTGAAAATGTGGGGTAGAACTGCAAAGAGAAACAAGTAATAGCGTCTAATAAAAACAAAGATAAGCAAAAACACAAATGAAAAGATCACCAGCCAAGCAAAGCGATAGAAACCGTTACGGTTTGCTAAGCTACTGGCTAAATTAAATTGTGCAACACTTACCCAATCGGGGTTTAATTCACACACACAGAATATGTTTAACCGTGCACGAGTACCTACTCAGTATATTAGGTACTGATTTAAATAATAAAATGTCGAGGGAACGGTAGGGACGCCTTCAATAAAAACTTGATCGCGATTCGATATAGGTACTCGTATGGACCGTGAAAAAGTGACGTGCGCTCGCCTCGACAACCAGAATCGTCCTGCCAGCGGCGACGTGGAAGTAGTTTGTCGCTATGGACTTGCCCGCGCGCCGCGCCGAGAACAAAGGAATTCCTTTCTGGGTGCCTAATATGTCGCTTGCTTTAATACGTGCGTGGTGATAAACTGCAGCTGGCCAGAAATCTGATTTGATGCGTTCATTTTTAGTTTATTTTAATATTGTAAATAGTTTTTTTTTTTTTATTAATAGTTAATAAATAGTTTTTCTTATGTTTATTTTTCTATCATAATTAAGAATTAAGACATGTAACAATTAATGTTACAACCTAGCACCCCTTGCTCAACAGGCGCTGTAGTTCGCCGAACCTAGCACCCCTTGCTCAAAAGGCGCTGTAGTTCTCTGAACCTAGCACCCCTAGCTCAACAGGCGCTGTAGTTCTCTGAACCTAGCACCCCTTGCTCAAAAGGCGCTGTAGTTCTCTGAACCTAGCACCCCTTGCTCAACAGGCGCTGTAGTTCTCTGAACCTAGCACCCCTTGCTCAAAAGGCGCTGTAGTTCTCTGAACCTAGAACCCCTTGCTCAACAGGTGCTGTAGTTCTCTGAACCTAGCACCCCTTGCTCAAAAGGCGCTGTAGTTCTCTGAACCTAGCACCCCTTGCTCAACAGGCGCTGTAGTTCTCTGAACCTAGCACCCCTTGCTCAACAGGCGCGCTGTAGTTCGCTGAACCTTTTTTCATGTTATCATGATAATAACATTAAAACGATAATTTTGTTTTCAGAGGATCAAATAACACAGGAACAGATTGCACAGACATTCACAAAAATGGCAGGTATGTAAGCACTTAAATATATTATTAGCATATTATATTATTACTTCTGGGCTTAATTAACTGTTCAGTATATCAAATAAGGAGAGCCCTTATTTGATATACTGAACAGTTAATTAAGTTTAGTAGTTTTAGGGTTCCGTACGTCCGAATAAAAAACGGAACCCTTATAGGATCATTCGTGTGTCTGTCTGTCCGTCTGTCACAACCAATTGCTCCGAAACTTATGGACCGATTAAGTTGGTATAAATATGAATTTCTGTGACCCAAGCACGGACGAGTAATGAAGCATGTGCAAAACTACACCTCGCTCTGTGCACACACGCGCACACGCACACATTTACACCAAACTACAATTAAACTACACCTCATTACGTGCACACGCGTTTCGGGTTTCGTAAACCCGAAACGTGCGGTCTCACGTCATTCTTGACTGTGCTATGTAGGCTGTATGGTCGTTGGTGCTATGTCTTCATTTAATTTTATTATTTAGTCTGAGTATATGGGGTGCTTAATTATTGCAAATGTACTATCACGTCCTAGAAGGAATACGTCAAATTATAAGTCACCCTGTATGTGGCCACTTTTTATTGTTTGAATAACGCTATTAAATTGTAATTGAAAACTCTAAGTCGAGAATTGAGCTTGTAAAGTTAACACCACCAGTCAAATGAAAAAACATCGTTAAGGTGATTTAAAATTCGAATTTGGGGTTTCATTATTCAATCAGATACTTCATTTTCATCTGATACTCTTGGAACTGACCATAGATAAGTATCGTTATTGATTTCTGACCTCCACGCTCGCGTCGGATCGCCGTTCCATCTGACTATGCCAGTAAAGGAACAGGGTGCACCTGTGTTTGCGCACACACTTTTGCACTAAAACGTCTCCTGCGCAGGTACCTGGCTAATCTCCGTTGAAATTGGCCACCGTGACAGAAAGTCGTTTGGGAGGATATTATTACTTACAAATTCCCCTCAGAGGCGGCCGCGCATGTGATGAAGCCGGGCGAAGTCGGCGCAGGCGCTGGTGCCGCGGCGCCCGCTGCGCTGGTCGACGCAGACGCCGACCCGGACGTCGTGCTGGACAATGTGGACGAGGTAAGGGCGGCTAGTGACTGACGGCGTCTCGGAGATGAGTTGGAAATGCTAGTGTAGAGGAACGCTGACGCACACATTTTGTATTCGACTGGACTGGCGCGCGCGGTGAACCTCAGTTGTCCCGTACCCCACACTACAGACGCGCGCCTTTCGATCTTCATAAAGTACTGCCATTGTATTAGGTATCGTGAGTAAATATATATTGAAAAGAACTCCAATGTTTTAATTCTCTCTGTACTTAAGAACAGTCTGTGCGTAAGAACTTTAATAATAATAATCTAACGGCCGTTTCCGGGGGCCCATTGTTGAGTGTGCAAGTCACCCCCTGCCATTTTATCCGTGTATAATATATAACATTGGTCTTCTTCCATAGTCTTCAAGTTACCCAATCCACTTTAGCCACCCAAACCCATAGCCCAATATGTTTCGTTTCCACGCACAACAATAGTCCTGCACCAACCGGGGGTTGTCCTTGGGTGCACTTGCATAGTGCATACAGGGATAATCGTCGGTTAGAGCAATCTATCATTTATCTATTATTTTTATAGTCTATTGTTTTTTTTTTGTACTTTATACTTTAAAGAGTACACCTACTCAATACATTGTCATTCACGTCTTGTGTATAGCTGTACTGAGATAAAGGCGCATGGCCAAAATCGCCCTTTTGTTTTTACTAAACAGTCGCACAAATGCTTACTGACGGCGCATTCTGTCAACGTCATTAAAGCCGCTTAAGATTCATATAGCAATGTATATATTATGTTGGAGATCCTAAATCTATATCTGTACTACATAATAATAAAGCTGAAGAGTTTGTTTGTTTGAACGCGATAATCTCTGGAACTACCGGTCGGATTTCAAAAAAATCGCATTGCATTTCGTAGCCCAAACCTTGAGAAAGGCTTTAGGCTATTTAACATCACGCTAGAACCCTTACGAGCCGAGCAAAAAAATGTCAGAAAGAACGCTAAGCGAAAAAGAAGTAATAGCAGGGGACAAGAAATTTCACGCAGATGAATTCGCGGGTAGAAGCTAAAATTACCAAAGGTAGCCTACTAAATAATAAGCAAACTAAAATAACTTTAACAATTCCCTCCTCACTCGGAAGCACGTCAATAAAAATAACACATCATTATTCCCAGGTGTCTGCTGCCATCTCCCAGACATTGAAGAACCTGAACACCAACACGGATGCCCTTCAGAACCCCTTCTCCGACCAGGACCTGGCTAGCATGTTCACTAACATGAACCTCGGGGCTGAGGGACAGGTAAGCATCATCATCTGCTTGTCTTCAACGAACTATGTTGGGGTCAGCTTCCAGTCTAACCGGATGCAGCTGAATACGAGCCTATTGCCGTCAACCAGGCACACATCCTGACTCCAGGAGGGCAATGGGCTCACGCTCTATTACATGGGACTTTAACGTAATTGCCGAAATGTGGATGTGCTAATATACACTATAATACAGGGTCAAAATAAATTAGCCAGCGAAACTCCGCAGACGTGATGGGTGTCGATATTTAAGCACAATAAAACAAAAACAAATTAATTTAGTTTTTTTTTTGGGTTATCAACCGCCGGTTACTTCAGTCACTTAAAAATCAGTTTTTTTTTAGTGTAAACTTTACAGACGTGATGGGTATCACGATAAAACAGATTTTATCAAATCATACTTTAAGTAACAACACTACCAGCGGTCATTGACAAAAAAAAAAAAAATCATCAAATCTTTTTTATTTTTATTTTGTCGTGTTTAAATATGGATACCAAGCTGTATGTACAGTCACGAGCATAAATAACTTAGGTACGCAACATTCAAAAGCTATTTTCTTGTAATACCTATTTCATAATTGTATAATTTCGGGAATAGGTACTATGTTCGTCACTCCATACAATTTCGGTTTTCTCCTAAACTATTGGATAAGGTGAAAAGTTCTCAGCCTGACACAGAGATGGCGTTCCAATCAGCAAAAATGTATGTTTCCCACCTGGATGCACGTGTTATTAGTTTATATGACAAGTTTGAACTTGTTCTTTGAAGTACTTTGCTTACACGAATTTTTTGCAAAAGACGTCTTGCGTGTTTTTCGTTAACTGGAATATCGTACGGTCATAAAATTGTTCATTTTGGATGGATTAACCCCTAAGGAAATTCATTCGAAGTTGCCAAAAGTTTACGGGGACTCGGCTTCTTTCATGTCAACCGTTAAAAAGTGGGCAGCTGAATTTAAACGTGGTCGCACGTCCCTTGAAGATGACCCACTTGGAGACGGGCGAAATTGCAACCACACCGGAACCTATCGAAAAAGTGCAAGATATCTTGTTGGACGATAGGCGAGTGAAGGTGACTAAGATAGCTGAGGCTGTGTAGATAGCAGAAAAAAGGGTACGAAACATCTTGCTCACAGAATTAGGGATGCGAAAACTCTGCGCAAGATGAGTGCCGCATTTGCTGAATGCCGTTCAAAAGCAACTTTCCAGACTTATTTCCGGGAAGGAATAGTGATGTTGGAGAAGCGCTGGAGTGCCTTGAAGTTAAGGGAAATTATGTACAAGAATATTAAAAAAAAAATCATGTGTAAAATATTTTTTTTACTGAAAATCGCAGTCTCTCATTGTCAGGTTGAGAAGATTTCCCGCCAGGGTTGTGGGTTGTTCGAAAGAGTTACCGTGGCCCTGGCACAGGCAACTGAAAGAACACGGGTGGGTTTTAGTCAGTAGAAGTCTGACACGCCCTCCCGCTCCGCCCAGAGCGGGAGGAGTTATTTGATGATTTCTGCTTCATATACAATCTTCATATATGTTAGTGGGCAATAATACTGGGAGGCCTTTATTTAAGTATAAAGTTCTGCTTACGTTTTTAGTTTTGTATTTTGTTTCTGCTTGAGTATAGTTTTCGATATTTTTTTTTTTGGTATATTGGCGTGTGCTAGCTTACTTATAGCAAATTATTTAATTTAATGTTTTGTGTTGCGTAATGTACCTAAATTATTATGCGCAGTGTTATATAGATGCAATTTTTTTTTAACTGAACAGACAGCTGTGCTGGTGGGGAGTTTGTTGCGCCACTTCTTCTCCTCAGCTAAAGCACTAGGAAGTGGTGAAGGGCGGGCGTGCCGGGGGACTGTCTTAATATGTAATTTTGACGTTCAAAAAGTGCTGATTCTCAGCCTAGTTTGAATAAATGACTTTTGATTTTGATTTTGATGATTTCCCATCCAAAAAAAAAAAAATGGTTGAGAACATTTCACCTTACGCTCGTACTCGTGTTAGGAGAAAACCGCTTTTGATTCTTGTGTATTTGTGCTCGTGACTGTACACATCCACCACCCTTCGGGACAAAGGCGTGATGTTATGATTTTTTTTTCAGCAAGAAACGAATATGTTCGTCCCATTCATGCAGGGTATGATGCAGTCCTTACTGTCCAAGGAGGTTCTGTACCCTTCTCTCAAAGAGCTGGTCGACAAGTACCCTACGTGGCTGGCGGAAAATAAGAGCAAGATCGAACAGAGCGAGTATGACAGGTGAGTTCACTTTAGAGATCATGGCCGCAGCTGTTGCAAAAGTAAAACTGTGGTCTGCTACAAAAGTTTCTCAAGAAAATGTAAACAACTGGAGCAGGATACATACAGTCAACGTCTAGAAGTCCACTTACACCGCAATGACCATTATCGCCTGCGCTAAACGGGCTGCCAAAGTTGCCAATGTCAAACGTTCTTATAGAAGAAGGTCATAAGTACAACTAATATTGCTATGCCATAGTTTTGTGAGATTGCTAGTCGACTTCTGACTGTTATAGTACCTGTGGATGGCAATTTTTTATTTGAATACTGATACCAGATTAGCTTTTGCAGGCGGCTTCTCCAGCGTGGTTCTATGGCCTAATCCAGGTCTACCTTACCATGTGGTCTACCCATGTGGCAAATTTCATCCAAATCAGCGGTTTAAGCGTGAAAGCGTAACAAACAAACAAACTCACTTTCCCATTTATAGTATTAATATTATGAAAAACCGGTCTATCGACACTCTACACTCGCAAAATGTATTAGGTATGTAAAAAAAAAACATAACATTTTTATTTTATTTTATTTTATTTTATTTATTAAGGGATAATAAACAACTACAACATACATATAAACAACATAAGGTTAACACAACTTAGGTAGTAATGTTGCAGTCCACTGCATTATCCGCAGATAAAACATATTTAATGATCAGTGGTAGCCACTAGACGAGCATTACCAAAATTAACAAATATTAATATTAATATTTTGAAATAATACTAAAGTTTCTATAATAATATATTTCAATCATGATTCGAAAGACACGTGGCGCCATCTTTTATCATAAGAACGTTATTGTTGTTTTTCTCGGTAACATTACTTTTTTTCGGGATGGAAAGTACCCTATGTCCGTTTCTGTACACGTGACAACGTATATGCATAAAAACTTTTTAGCAAAAAATAAAACCGACTTCTAAAACAAAACACTAATAACTTTAATTTCGGAAGTCGGTGTCTTTGGTTTTGTATTTTCGTTTTTTGCCACCGACTTCCGAAATTAAAGTTATTTTTCACTTTGTAGTGTTTTGTTTTAGAAGTTGGTTTTATTTTTTGCTAAAAAGTTTTTATTTTTCACTTTTTAGTTGTGGAACCTACCCCACACAAATTCGAATACATAATTGAGCACAATAATTGTAGATATAGCCATGTAAATAACAGTGATTGGAAGTTATTAAAACATCATCACATCATCCATATAAAATAAGTGGGAAATATACGCATTATTGAAGCTAACTCAAAAACTCCCCAAGCAAAGTTAACAAAATTTATATGGGACCACCTCGGAAGTATACCCTTTCAACCAAAAAAAGAATTTTCCAAATCGGTCCACCCGTCTTTGAGTAATCGCGTAACAAACATACAAAAAAGAAAAAAAAAATACAGACGAATTGAGAACCTCCTCCTTTTAGAAGTCGGTTAAAAATCTCAGGATGACCGGTTCAGTGGTTTAGGCGTGAAAAGGTAACAAACAAACAAACAAACAAACTTACTTTCGCATTTATAATATTATAAAATAATAAGTGAGGATTTAAAATCCCGAAATTCTAATTTCAAATCACCTGAAAGAGGTTTTCAATTGACAATTTAGGTTAATTTTATAACCTCAATGTTCGTCGATGATTTTGCAATTACAATTTAATAATGTTATTCAAACGATAATTATTGGAAAAATTGGTTAGATATACAGAGTTATTGCTAAAACACCAACAACCTCTTAAGGGGTCATTGTACTCATCATTATGAACAACTTTTACCATGAGAACAAACCTGAAATCGCGAAAAAAAATTCAGCTGTTCAGTACATTTTGACGAATAATGCGAACATAAATGTACAGTAAACGCTCAAAAGTCCATAAGCATGCTAAGGATTACATTGCTATGAACTGTGCGGGCACGAACCAGTACGTGTGCGTGTATGAGCCAACATTCCGCAGATAACACACACTAATGAATTGTCGCATGTCGTCGTACTACGCGAAATAACATTATATTTTTGTTGCATTTAGAATAATCGTCATAGTGGCGACCTGTTCTTACCATTGCATTGCTAAAATTCGCATAAACATGTGCTGGTAGCTGTTTGGGCTAAGCAATGGTTTCACGATCAATGAAGTCTGAGTTCGAATCTTAATCACAATGTTGGACTGCTTTTTGTTTCTTTGGAACCATAATAATATATTCCTATTTTAAGCAAAAACATATTTATATTGTTATTGTTATTATATTATATATTTATTTTTATAAGAAGTTAAATATTAGTTATTGTATTATTATTTAACTATTTTTGTGATTTTTAATTTATCTTTTCGTAAAAAAGTCGTGCTGAATGGTAACAAAAATGTTTATTCGTTTTATTTAGTTATTTCTAAAATTAAAACTTAAGGACGTTTCAAACTTAAGAGAATTGTGACGTTACATTCCTACTAGATAAAAGAACTTTTTTTTTAGCCGTTCATAAGATTTTTTGTTGTATACCCACTTAGTCAATTCATAATAACATAACAAAGAAATGATATTCTAATAACACATATATAATTGTCAATACCTATTTAGTTTTCTATGATCTACCATTCTAACTTTACGAAATGAGTGACCAAGCGAACAAGATAAAGAATATTATATAACTGTCCCATTACTTCCAATCAAGTAAAAACTTACAAAAAGTCAAGTACTGCGTGAGATTTGAACTCACGGCTCACTGATTCACGCATCTATCTGCACGCGCTTAACCGCTAGGTCATCTTTACACATGTTATAACTTTGAAATTATGAACTAAAATCAGTTGTTGACGACAATAATTATGCATATTTATGTTCTTGGAAATAGAAGGTCTTAAGTCAAACTAAACGCCAAGCTATTGCTTTGTGAGTTTGCTTATCGACTTTTGGTCGCGACTGTACAGCATTGTAAAAGTTGTTCATAATTATGAGTACAATGACCCCTTAAGAGGTTGTTGGTGTTTTACCAATAACCCTGTAAAGTTGAAACCTTCTAAATACAGATGAATGTGGTACTAATTCCCTTTGGTGAGAGATTGTGTAAGTATTTAATCTCAACGGCCTTTGTTTGCACTTTCATCTGATACTTTTGGAAGATACTTTTCTGCAGTTTACGGCAACTGTAGTTGGCGTCGACTCTCGTCATTATGTAAGGACGTGATAAACACGAGAAGACAGGAAAAAGGATGCGACAAAATAAAATTTAAAATCTAAGCAAGGATTGAAAGGATGCGAAGCATTTTTTCGGCGATAAGCGGGAATGTACAACAACAAAAAAAAGGCATTATAATAATGTTAGAATAATAATAATAATAGTTTATTTCTCACCAGCATAGCAACGAGGATTAAAATACTAAAACAGCACAGTAAAAGCACTTAATAATAGGAATAACATGTGTGTATTATACTAGTAATCCAACAGCATTTGTGGTGGTAAAGAGAGGTTAACATTGGGTATTGACTCTATCTTCTGAACTAGGCGAGGCCTGTATCTCAGAAGATAGCGCTCAGCTGACAATTTCGTACTATACATACAGGGTTACTGGTAATTCGACGTATATCCGTCAGGGGCTGATAAGGTGGCCAAAATGCAACGAATTGAACGCCCCATATGTATGGCCGAAATTCAATAGTTTTCGAGATATTTGTATTTTAAGAGTTTTTCGATATTTACCCAAAATTTGACATTTAATACCAAATAAAAAAAAATATACATATTTGAATGGGTACCATTAAAAATGATGTTGTAGCTGGCACTACAATTAAGCTATTGACATAATCAAAACTACTTAATTTAACAAAATAAATAAAATAATGAGCGATTTAAGAATAATATCTTACCAATATTTTCATTTTACGTTTCAAAAATGTTGTCTCGTCACAAAAATTTCTAAGACATTAATCGTACAAATAACTAAAACAACTTGCCTATTCTGTAAGCTTTCCAAAAAGGTATAAAAGTCAATTTTAAAATACCTGTATGTATAGTACGAAATTAACCTAAAAACATGCTACTGTTTTAATGTATTAATACAGAATGTAAGTAGTGGATAAACGTATGTGCGTGTGTGTGTGTGTGTGTGTATGTGTGTGTGTGTGTGTGTGTGTGTTTATTTAATATGTTTCTGAAGACAGAAGATTTTCGGTATTTAGGTAGTCTAATTGTATTGTGTTTTGTAGAATGCGGAAGTAAATGTCTGCTTGTCACCTTTCACGCCATAGTGGGTAGACGGATTTCGATAAAAGGCACATGGATAGACCATAACCTGGATTCGGATATAGGATATCACGTGGGCGAAGCTGCGGGAAAAAGATAATAACTTATTAATCGGTCCATTGTGCAGGTTCTCAAAGCAGCAGAAGTTGATGGAACAGGTCTGCAGTGAGCTGGAGCCGGAACAGGAGTCAGACCCTGATGATGTTAAGAGGAAGAGGTTCGAAGTCGTGCTCGAACTCATGCAGAAGGTAAGGGACATTCAAACAAAGCATTTATTTCAATTAAACTCCTTAATACAGGCTATTTCATAGTCTAGCAAGGAGAGAGTACTACAATCTGTTTTTTTTTAATATAAATAAAGATTATTATTATTATTATTAAACTAACTACGCACTTTAGAACTGTGAAGTCAGAAAGATGAGGCTAGTTGTCCATTCCAAAACGTAGTAGATACCTTTGGAGAAGAACGGGTAACAAAGTCCATGGACTCTTTGAAATCTAAATATTGTTACAATATCCTATACTTACTATTAAATGGGCAATATTTGTATATATACACTAGCAGTTGCCTGCGGCTTCGTCCGCGTGTGTGGAAGTTATCCCACGGGAACCTTCTACCGGGATGACAAGTATCCTATGTCTTAATCCAGGTTATAAACTATCTGTATACCAAATTTCATCCAAATCCGTTCAGCCGTTTTTGCGTGATTGAGTAACAAACATACAAACTCTCACGTTTATAATATTAAGTAGGATATATTGCTCATTTAGTATACAGGGCTATTTTTAAATCATTAGCTAAACTTTCACAGGGTGTTCTACCCATGAATATGAACAACTTTCACTATGGGACCAACTCTGAAATCACAAAAAAAAATCTGAAAAATCTGCTGTTTCATACTTTTTGGTAGAGTAGGTATTGAACTTTTGTATGAAACAGCTGATTTTTTTTGTGATTTCAGAGTTGGTCCCATAGTGAAAGTTGTTCATATTCATGGGTAGAACACCCTGTGAAAGTTTAGCTAATGATTTAAAAATAGCCCTGTATATATATTTGTAATCACGTTCCACAGTGTGATATGGAGCCCCAAAAATAGACATCGTCTTTTTATTTAAAAAACTGATAGTCTACGTCGATAGAATGTCCGAGTAAAACTCCCAGTTGTTAGAAATAAATAGTTTTTGAAATATGATTTTTTTTTAAAAACGAGGTATTTATATCCGGAGATTTAATTGAAAATTGTTTAGACAAAATATGTTAGGCGATCAATAAAAATAAAAAAAAATAAAAATAAAAAGTTTTTATTGATTCTCATACAATTGTTTTACAGCTCAAAATTGAGGCAGCCCCGGTAAGTTATGAAAATACTTGTGATGGGGTTACCTCGCATCTTCCCATGGGTTACTAGCTACAATGTTGAGACGTAGGTACTTAAAAGAAAAAGTATAGGTAACTACCAAGATGTTACAAAATTGTTGAAGCATGTTCAGGAATGTGTAGTGTATGTGTGTGTGGAGGTGGATGTGCGGAGTATGTGGGGTTGAGTGGGTGGAATGTGTGTGTTAATGATTGCATAACTGTTGTATGTTATAATTGAAAGCAGGTTCTTGATTAGCTTATTCTGGTTAATAAAAGTTCAATTTCATCGTATGTTTGTGATTTTAACCATTTCGTAATAGTGTTTTTACATTCGTATCGCAACATAGGGTAAATATTCAATATACGGTTCAATTTATTGTAAATATAAGTTGATTGAGTATTATACTGACGCCTGGCGAACACCGTACGGACTCGAGGGGAATGGGCCACAATATCTTTACGTCTTTTAGCGAGATTCGATGGATCAAATGGTAGGGTCTTGTGCAAATGAATGGTTATGTTCAATACGTATATTTTCCTAACAGTGAGGAGATTACTTATCTTGTAAAGGTTGTCTGTAGAATATCGAAAGGGTTTAAAATACATGACTTTGATGAGAGACCTTTGAGCCCTTTCTAGGTCTAGAAATTTGGTCTTGGTGGCCCCACCCCAGATCGTTATACAGTATGTCATCACCGATTGTGCCAGAGCAGTATAGATTTTATTAAGTAGCTGTGGCGGCATCACATGCCGCAACGTTTTAAAAATCCATATAAGTTTTCTGACTCTGGCCATAGTGTTTTCGATATGGGTGTGCCAGGACAATCTTTGGTCAACTGTAATACCAAGATATTTAGTGAAACTAACTTGTTGTATACTTTGACAATTGCAGGGATAGTGGATGTTTGCACACTCATGGATCACGATCCCAAAATCAGCACCTGGCTGTGTCCTCTGATTTGGAGTAAAGCAGATGAAGTTCGTTTTAGATATGTTGAGGGTTAAAAGATTAGCATTTAGCCAACTTGCAATTATTGCTAATCCGCGTTCAGAAGCAGCACGCACATTAGCCCAAGAGTCCCCGCTGAAAACAACTGCTGTGTCATCTGCATATGAAAATACTCGCCCGCCACTGCTCCCGATATTACACAATTCGTTTATATAAATCAAGAACAGTGTCGGAGCGAGCACACTTCCCTGCGGTACTCCAAAACATACAGTTTCTTCATCACTAGTTACGTTTCCAACCCTTACCTGCTGTTTTCGGTTAGATAGATAACTACGAAAAAGGGAGAGGGCCATACCTCTTACGCCGATATTTTCAAGTCTGTGCAGAAGGATGGGGACAGAAACGGTATCAAATGCCTTTTTTAAGTCTAGAAATACTGTGAGGCATTTTAGTCCTTTATCTACATTATAGACTATATCACAGGTTAGAGCCTTAATAGCGTCCTGTGTAGAAAGGCCCCTTCTGAACCCATACTGTGAGGTAGATAAAATGTTATGTTTATTTAGATAATTAATTAGTCTGTTATTTAGTAATTTTTCTAAAATTTTAGCAATGCATGATATTACCGATATGGGACGGTAGTTATTGATATCGTTCCGGTCCCCCCCCTTGTGCACAGGCGTGACCATAGATCGCTTCAAAGCAGCTGGAAATATTCCGGTTCTAAAGCAAAGGTTTGCTAGTCGGCTTATAAAAGGGACCACGAAGTCCCTAGAAGTTTTCAAAAATTTTGTAGGTATACCGTCCCAGCCAGGTGAGCTTTCAGAATCGAGACCCATAAGTATGCTATCCACTTCCTGCGGGTCAGTGTCAAGCAGTACGAATGATGTATTGTGCTGTTCACTTCTTGGGTATGGAGAGCTAAAATTAGAGAGATTTGATTTTTGAATTATGTCTTCCGCTAATGTTTTACCAATTGTTACAAAAAACAGATTAATACGGTTTAAAGAATCAAGAGGGTGTGGTGTAATATTAAGAAGATTTGAATTGGACGATTTAGGGGTTTTAAATTGTGTAATTTCGTTAATTTTTAGCCACAGCTGCTTTGGATTGTTCATAGCCATAGTTATTTGTTCTCTTTGTGATTTTCTTTTTAGTTTCTTTATTAAGTTAGTACAAAAGTTACGAAAACGTCTGTAAGTGATTTGTAGTATTATATTATAGGAATCTTTCTTAGTTTGTACTTGCATTTTGTTACGGAGATTAATGCATCGAAGTGCACCAGCAGTCATCCAAGGCTTAATAACCCGCATACCGTTTGGGACTGACTTGGTTGTAGTATTTGATAGTAGTGAAGTTTTTATTATATCTATAAACTTATATGCTATGATCTCCGGGTCATTACACGTATTAAAAAATAGCATATCAGTACTTATCAGGTTAGAGTAAGCATTTTCGAAGTCAACTACCGTTTTGCTTTTAATAGACTTTGTAATTTTTAGTGATCGGGTTATATTTGTTAATACCATTGCGTGATCCGTAATTGAAGTATTAATGACACCAACAAAGGCCGAACTCAAGGTTTTGTCAATTTTTATAAATGTGTGGTCCAAACAACTTTGATCTCTGGTAGGTAGACAGTGTCCTGGTAACAGGCCATGTGCTGCTAGCATATTTAGATAGTTTAATCTGTTACCACGTTGTTGAGATGTTTCAGAACTCTTAATTATTAAATTGATATTAATGTCTCCTATGATAATAATATTTTTATGTGTCTTAATAGAGTCAAGGTGAAGATTTAATGAGTTTATAAAATTTTCGGCACAATGATTAGAGGGCGAGCGGTATATGCCTATGATGGTATAGTTAGAAATGGATACCTGAATAGCTGATGCTTGTGAAATATTGATTTCAGCTACCTGGGCCAGGTGACCATTTTGAACGTATGCTACCACACCATCATTTTGATTTAGTTGATTTTTCGTGTAGTACGAAGAGTAGTTATTAAGCAATGGTAATTTTCTGTGATAGTTAAGCCTACATTCCGTTAACATCAACACATCAATGTTATGTTTTATTTGTGATAAATTTAATTGTAAGTCTTTAAAGTTTGAATAGACACTCCTAATATTTTGCGTTATTACTGTCAAGTTGTAGTTATCGTGCTGTAAGTAATTATGCAATTCTGTTATGTTGATAATAGCTGACTTCGAAATTTCGTTATCGT
The DNA here is from genome assembly GCA_948252095.1 of Dicycla oo. Classification (NCBI taxonomy): domain Eukaryota; kingdom Metazoa; phylum Arthropoda; class Insecta; order Lepidoptera; family Noctuidae; genus Dicycla; species Dicycla oo. The sequence goes on from OX411738.1 coordinate 18,194,922, forward strand.
CAATTTCCCGCAAAGTATTGAGATTACTATCCATTGACATGTCTATAATACGAATGGTGCATCGCATAATCTGCGTTAGTGAAAAAATATTGACAGAATACGTGTAAATATTTTGATTTGATACTTAATTTGTTTGCGCAAGTCAGTTTATGTATATTGAATAGTGTAACTGACCTGTGTAAAAGTAGGTGCATGTTAAGAGTTTGGGAGATTGTTAGTGTGAGTGTTGTAGAGTGTAATGTGTAATTTGTATAAGTATTGCATTTTATTACATTATGATGGTATTGAACATGCTTTAATGTATAGATTATAAAAAATATCCAGATGCTTGTCACATTTAACAACATATAAAGATAAAAAATTAGGTAACTAAAACATAACAAAATATTAAATAGTGGCAATTTAGTAAAGACCTTCATATAACTTAGTCACAGTTCTTGCATTAAGTGATGTACCTGAGTTTCACTTTTGATAAGAATAGCCCGAGAGTTTTCATCACGTTTCACGAAGACACGTCCAAATGCGGTCCAGCAGAATTTATATTGTTTTGTTTTTGCTAGGTCCCGCGCCAAGAAATATAAACGGTTTCCCTTAGCAGTAAGATGTTCCGATATAAATACGGGGGTATCCTCATTGGTGGTGAAGCCGAGATGTTTTGCCTGGAGCTTTATTTTATTCTTTATATTGTAAGTTTTAGCTTTCTGTAGAAAATCAGTTTTTATTATAGATGAGCTAAGCTCGACAATAATGGGGGTGTTTTTAACCCCGACTTTCTTACTTTGGATTCTATGAATGTCTTTTACATCTTTTTCATCCAAATTCTCACCAATGCTCTTTGAGAGGGATAAAACCATGTTTATTAGGTCCCCTCTAGTTTCTTGAGGTTTCTTAGGAACGTTCTTAAGTTCTATACAGGTTTTTTGCGTGCATCTTTGTATGTCTTCCAATCTTTCTTCCAATATGGTTATGTACTCTCGGTCTTTTTTTGCTTGTAACTCAAGAGATTCAATTTTCTTGAGAAACTCATCGTGTTGACTGGACAGGCGAGCTATATTAGCTTCTATATTTATGTTAGTTTGCTGAATTTCCTTTAAATTTGTGTTTATTACCAAGAGTTCGGTTTTTTGAGTGGCCTGAAATGTTGAAAATAATTGCCTCATCTCTTCCTTAAATTTACTAAATTCTGAAGGCAGGTCTTCCTCTCTCATCCTTTTGTTGGGAACAGAAGCATAGGTGGTAGGTGGAGTATTAGTGCCTATTTCACTCACATTAGGATCCGACAGCGATTTATTCAATTGTAATGTGGACATGTTACTAGGGTGTAATAAGTCCTAATTACTTAGAAAGTTATTTTGCGCTGAGGCCGAGGGGAGGAGCTTGACCAACGACTGATTGGGCAGTGGGCGTTACTAATTAGCTAATGAGGAGGCGCAGGCGCAGGTAGTCACCCAATGTAATTATGGGGGGCTTACCTAAGGTGTGGGCGTCGTGCTGCGGGACGGGTCACTGGCGTTAATTTGTCAAAGGTGATCTCTGGCACCAGGAGTAGATGTGGGGATTTGGCGTTGCGATGTTTATTGTCGTCCCGCTCACTTCGTCCGCACGCAAGACACCTCTTCTACACTTATGCGCTCCTATTTTTTGCACTGAATTTATTTTACGTAATTTTGATTTATTTTAAAGATGTAAAGATTAATTTCAAAACAAAAATAGGTCTTGTACACGTCTGCACCTTGCGGCGGTCCGGGGGAAGAGGATCAATAGCCCATCTATTTGAGCAGTCTGAGTAGATCTAAGTCCATTTTTTTAGATGTTATTAAGGAAAAACAGATTTTCTAACTAACTAACTAATGACATTTTGGCAAACACATTTAGTCAAAAAATATGTTTAACCATTGGTTGAGTGTTAGCTGTTGTTGATTGGTTGTTGTTTTGTTGTGTTAAGGGTCCACATTAGAGACATTTGGTCGAACCGAACACCGTGACCGTGAGAAGGTCGGGTGTCTGGTTTGTTGCGATAGCGTGGATGGGATTTGTTACGCGAACAAATGTTACGATCATTTATCCGTCTCATACTCCCATACAAAATATAATATTTCAATCAAAAAGTACGCCTGAACATTGTACGTACTGCCAGTCACAAATGTGGACGGTGTTTTGTCACTGTCAAATGACACGGGTCACGACTGATCTATCCAAAGTCGCTCTTTTTCAAAGGATGTCCGGTACCTACACGGGATTGATGGATCGGGCAAATGCATATCGTGGTGCTAGAGGGCCACAAATGTTGCCAGGAAATCAGTGCGGGCTGCATTTCATTATTTGCCAGGGTTAGCGCTAGTTCAGGCGCGGATTACGCATGTCTGAACCTGAACTTAAAAATCCATATGTGGTTACACCTAGCTTAGCTTAGGTTAGGTTAGGTTGGGCTTGCGGATGGCGAGCAATGGGTAGCTCGCCGTCCGGTAAGGACCAAGTCCGGGTCGACGGCGCGTTGTGTTCCACGCGCGCCTCAAAGAGATGTTCAGCACTAGCTGATGGGGTCCGCTAGAGCCGATGCCCGCCAGGGTTGTGGGTTGTTCGAAAGAGTTACCGTGGCCCTGGCACAGGCAACTGAAGGAACACGGGTGGGTTTTAGTCAGTAGAAGTCTGACACGCCCTCCCGCTCCACCCAGAGTGGGAGAAGTTATTTGATGATTTCCCATCCACAAAAAAAAAAAAAGAAAAGGTTAGGTTAGGTTGTGTTAAAGACTTAATCATTAAATTGAAAGAAAAATAAGTTTATTTGTCACAGAAACATGTGCGTACAAAAAGATAATTAATGAAATTAAATGAATGATAAAGCAAAATAGATCTACATACAAATCACAAGCACGAAGTCGGCACTTGCTAGCACGTCATGAATTGGTTGTAGATGGCTAAAATTTGGTGTAACCGCACTTCGGCTTTTAGCAAATATTTTGTGGTTGTGTTGCTCGCCTCCTCTGTCCGAACGTCTCGAGCGCCCCGTATCTCGGTGCCTAACTAGTGTTTCTTGTCTAGTATCTTTGTAACTCTGTGAGGCACGCTCGCGCCTGTCTATGCCGGGGCCCAAATAATGTGAAACTACGTACATATACCGTTTCATCGTTTTCGGTTTGTGAACCTCGCGGGCCACCTGTTGCCGATTCCTGAACTATACTAATAAATATTCTCCACCACTCAGTATGTCAAAGAATTGGCCATTTAACACAAAAATCACGGTCGCAATGTAATATGCCTCTCAATACTTAAGGCATGTCATGAAATCTCGTGAAAGGACACTTGTTATTTATTTGAATATACTATTCAGTTACACAGGTCTCTAGCGTTACAATAAATGGGAAAAGTTGCCGTTTCTTTCGAATTCCGTTGTTTTTTTTTTCTATGTTTTATTCGAAAGTTTCAAGAAAATTTGCCAGTATATATTACATATATTTTCCAATAAAACCGAAAAATATGTAAGTAACGGGGAATATTTCCTTGTTTTTTTTTCAAATATGTACTTAGTATAGGGGGGTGAGAGGGTGCGGGAGAGGGGGAGGGTGGAAGAGGGTTGGTTAATGGGGTGTGGGGGGGTTTTGTAAAGGGGTCGAAACTTTTTCCGTTTTTTTTTCGTGAAAAAAAAAACGGAAAAAGCCACAATGTGTTTTTTTTTTGTGAAAAAAAAACATTGTTGTTTTCGGAATTTTCAACGCTACACAGGCGAGACCTGTGTTGACATGTGGACCACTGTTGCCCTGTTCTGAATATTCCGGTGCACGTGGTGTGTTGTGCCAATAAACACAATTTCCTTTTTCCCACAGATGCAGGACCTGGGCCAGCCGCCCACCGAGCTAGTGGGGGACATGGGCGCCGCGCCCGCCGGGTTCGCCATGCCGCCCGCTCCCGACGCCGCGCAGTGTAGCGTCATGTAGTTTGCAGCACTGTGCAAATGTGTGCAAATGTGTGCAAGTGTGTGCAAGTGTGTGCAGGTGTGTGCAAATGTGTGCAAGCCACTCAATTCTGGTCTTGTAATTAATGTATTGGATATGGAGTGTTAGGGCTCAGTAGTCATTGAATACAATTTTGAGATAAATCGCGCATTATTGTTGTTGCAATTTCAAATGTTGTTGGAACTATGTTGATCATCTTTTGTTACCATGGATAATTGAATAAAGAACATCAGCATGATGCCAGCAATATGTTTGTCAACATCATCAAATGTTGCCTTCTTTTGTTTCCCAATGACTACGTGGCGTTAGACTGATTGGTTGAATCAATCAGTTATGAAGTGTTGAGACCCTTAACGCCTAGTATATGTACTATACCTACCTAGTGTTTATGATGTACATAAATTAATGATTGATTGAATCAATCAATATATAGTAGTGCCAATTCAATCAATCAGTGTTTGCACCTGGCGAATGATTGATTCGAAGACAGTTGGAGCCTTACAAAGTATGATCCTAGCTTTGTAAAATAGAATTTTCATGAAAAATTATGTGTTTGGTTGAATTAATCAATTAAAAGTTAATTATTTTATCAAATTTCAGCAATCTTTTCAAAATAAATGTGATATTTTGAATGTGAATAACAAAACTAGTTTTTAAATGATTTTTTTCGATTATTGTGACTCGTTGGCCTAGTGGTCACAAGCGGCTGCTGAGCTTCGATGTCCTAGGTCCGGGGTATATACACCTCTGCCTACCTTCGGAGATACAGCGTGACGTAATGGTACTTATGTTATCCATAAAGTAATATTTTAATAGCTTCCAAAAAATATATTAACTGATTGATTCAATCATTCACCTTCTTAGAGTGGATGCTTATAATGGGAGCCTGATGGTAAAATATTACAGTAATATTAAATTTAACTTTTACTTTGAAAACAGTCGACAAAATTTAAGGGCTGTATAAGGTCCAAATTTTTTGCGACTTCTAAGTTAGTCCCATAGTAAAAGTTGATCATATTGATTGGTAGAACACGCCCTTTAATTTTGTCGATTGTTTTCTAAGTTATCCTGTATATTCTAATTATTGTTTTTAAACACCAAATTGAGTAAAATCATGTCGAAATAATTACCTAAAGCATTGCCTCGTTTACATGAACTTGAGCTAACTACAGTAGGCCGCAAGCCAGTGGTAGCACTTTGCCCTGAAGCTGGTCTTGTGTAGTTACCTCTGACATGCGGCCTGCTGTACTAAGCATTAGCTACTAAGCCCGTGTAAACAAACTATGCTTTGCAAAATGAGAGTTTCACGACTCGAATAGGCGCTTATCAAAAGGAGATAAAAATGTTGACGCGTAAATATTGTCAGCAATCCATTAAGGGGATGTAGGAGAGGTGATTTGGTTATATGACTCATATGCAAATATCAACCATTTTTTTTTTTTGCAGAAATCTACCATTTTAGTTAAAAAACCTGAACAAAATTATGAAAATTGTAACGATTTGTAGCTCTGATTTAAAACTATTAAATATATTGTGTCATTTTATGGTTGATTATTATATTTACAATCAGATAATAATACGTAATAAAATATAATTGGCAGGCCAGTTGGCGTGGTTGGTTAAGATACCACCTATCATGCCACAGGTCGTGGGTTCGATTTGTGTGCATGAACATGTCTGTTTGTTCTGAGTCTGGATGTAATTATCTATATAAGTATGTATTTACAAAAAAAAAAGTAGTGTATGTAGTTTATCAGTTATCTGGTTTCCATAGTACAAGCTCTGCTTAGTTTGGGATCAGATGACCGTGTGTGAATAATGTCCCAGGTTATTATTATTATTAATTCAATGATTGCTTTTTTTTAAATTCAATTTTCAAAGTTGTATACCACAGATATCTTCAAAAAAAAAAAAAATGTCTAATTACTCGAAAATGTTTGACATTTGCATAGGAGTCTTAAACCCCTTTTGACTTGGTTGCAACTGACCTCCTGCATCCCCTTAATGGATTGCTGACATATTACCAACAGTCCTGTATAAAAAGGCATAGCATAACATATCTGGCGAAATATGGGTATACTCTATATCTGCAAAAGGACATTTATTTTGACATGACATATAGTGCAATTGTATTAACTTTTAACTCACTTTATTTATAAGGTGCCCAGAGTTTTGCTAGATTCGGTCGATCGAAAATATATATCCAGAATTAGAACGCCGTTGCCCAGGGTTCGACCATCGATTCCCAGTTCAAGCATTGGCCCGGTTTCCTTTTAAGATTTTTCAGTGTCAGCCAGGAAGTAGGAATTTATTTGGCCGATAATAGGTCCACCCTGTGTTTCATGAAACTTGAAGAGAAAAAGTAACACATTGTTGCCTTGTTCACAATTGATCGACTTTATCAAGCCAAGCCTACTTATACATCTAAAATATCGGGTTTAACCTCCTGGATGCCAGCGTCATGCCTATATTACATCTATTATATAAAAAATCATTTTTTTTTGCATTTTTTTTGGACGTGTACAGACCCCTGATATACCAGAAAACCTAATTTTCAAATAATATCCAATAATATTTTTTCTCGAATCCAGGAGGTTAAGTCTTAGTGCACAACCTAACTCTATGCAATGTGGGAATAAAGATATGTATGAATTGATTGACGTATAAATACAGGGTCAAATTAAATTAGCTAGCGAAACTCCGCGGACGTAACGGGTGTCGATATCTAAGACGATAAAACAAAACAAAAAATATTTTCTAAACTTAAGTAACCACTCCCAAAATAGAGAGTTTCTTTGTTTTGTCTTATCGTAGGTAAACAGATTCCGATACCGTCACGTCTGCGGAGTTTCGCTAGCTAATTTAATTTGACCGTGTATAGTTGATATTTATATAATAATATGCATTTTTATACTGTAGCTTATAACAATCGGGAAATGACTTGTTATTAGTATTTTAAAATTGGTAGATAAGTTATCAGAATTATAAAAAAAGGCTCTGTGAGTGCCAACATTTTAATTTAACACATAAAAATAAGACAAAAATAGTTGGAAAGCGTCATTCTCCTGCCCTTGTCCCAATTTATTTGGGGTCGGCGCAACATGTCTTTTTCTTCCATACTTCTCTATCAGCCTATTGCATGCAGCCGAGATGAGAATGCTAAGAGGGATGTGTGGTATTACGCGAATGGATAGAATAAGAAATGAGTATGTAAGAGGAAGTCTGAAAGTGACACCGGTGACTGAAAAGTTGTGTGGAAATCGGTTGTCATGGTATGGGCATGTGATGCGGAGGAATGAGGAAAATGTCGTCAGGAAAGTGTTGAGTATGAACGTGGAGGGCTATACGAGTAAGGGAAGACCAAAGAAACGATGGGTGAACTGTGTGAAAGATGATATGGCCAGAAAGGGAGTAACTACCGATATGACGACTAATAGAGAAGTATGGAAGAAAAAGACATGTTGCGCCGACCCCAAATAAATTGGGACAAGGGCAGGAGAATGATGATGACTTCTCTATCAGTCGTCATCTCGGTAGTTCACCCCCCTGTCTAGCCATATCATCTTTCACTCAGTCACATAAAAGCATTTCGTCGTTGCCAAACCAAAATCTGCTATGTGCACTTTTTTGAGATTTCTACTTTATGAACTTTGCGTATAGTTCACTGCCCTATATACCGTATAAAAAACTGCTATGTGTCTATGATCGACGATAATATCTATGGCTTTCATTTGATATAGTTATTTAAAAAACACCTTCATGTAAAAGTTTATAGAACTTTTTTTTTCAGTATTTCCTAAGTATAATTTTTGCACATAGCAGATTTTGGTTTGACAACGACGATTTGCAAATACTGACATTTGTTAGTGGGCCGTAATGCACCACGCCGGCACTGTGAGGGATGGGGAACTATGAAACAGATTTATTATAAAAAGAAAAACAATGATAAATTGCTACAAGTATATTATCGACTTGCCTAGCTTTTCCCGACTATGTTGGGGTCTGCTTCCAGTCTAAGCAGATGCAGCTGATTATTTTACACAGAGCGACTGCCTATCTGACCTCCACAACCCAGTTACTGGGTAATACAATACATCTTGGTAAGACTGGTTGTCGGACTCGGGCTTCTGACGACCAGTAAGGACTGTCAAAAGATCCACGAATGACAGCCGGAACCAACGGCTTAACGTGCTTTCTGAGTCACGGAGGAGTCTCGGTATGAAACGATGGTCACCCATCCACAGACCAACCCCGGCAAGGGTAGCTTAACCTGATGTATCGACCCGTGCGGCTGTATATATTATCTGTAGGTGAAAGCTAAAGGACCTTAAGTCCATTTTTATTTTTACAGCCTTAAGGAACAATATTTGTCAAAAAAATATCACAATATAATAGCTTAATAAACCTTCATAATCATACTTTCTATTCTACAATGATACACTATTTACTTTTTATACACGGTCGATTTTAATATCTAATTTCGGGTACCTATAGACATCTTTAATGAGTTCTACTGAATAATTTATAAAATGTGACTTAAGGTCCTTTAGCTATCACCTACAGCCGATATTATTACCCATATTATGGGTCCTAATATCGGCATCAATGAACGATAGGTGTGAAATATATCCCATTGCCTATTACTTCGTGAAAAATTATGTGGTGTAATAATCAAGTATGATTAATTGCTATCTCTAATATCGGCACTGGGATTTAGTCTGTGTCGAAACATTTCGTGATTATTAAAACGATTTATGTAAAGGGATGTTACAAATTTTGATTGAATGAGATAATAATATTACAAGAAAACAGAACTTAAGGCGAAAGCGTCAAGGTACCCCGCGAAATTCAAATTTTCTTAGGGTTTTTGCAATTTACAAGTCAGTATTAGATTGTACGTTGATCAAAATATAATTTGCAGTCGTAACAAGTGTCTATTTAAATAATTAGAATTATTAAAGTGATCAGTACAACTCGTTAAGATCAGGTAATCCTAATGTTAGACTATTTCATGAAATCTTGACATTTTAGGATTATACTAACTTAAGGAGTTGTATTACTGATTCTATTGTATATAATTTTGTAAATACATATTTGTTACGGCCGCAAATCATACTTTATTTAACATACAATTTAATACTGACTTGCAAATTGCAAAAAAACGTAAGAAAATTTGAATTTCGCGGGCTACCCTGACGCTTCCCCTTTAAAGAAAAGGATTTTTTTTAAAATTATTTGTTAATTCTTCATCATCAGCTATTATCACCATCGTCCTATTTCCGGGTATATTAGCAAAATGCCCCAAAATTATGTAATTATAATATCCGATTCAGTCAAAATCGGAATCAAATGGTGGCTTGAAAACGATTATTCCGTTTATCCACCCCAAAAAATCCACCTGAAGGTGAATTCTCGGAAACTCATTGTCCGAGAATCCACCCTAATGGCCGGATTTTTTGTCAACCAATGGTTAAACATAGTAACTAATGGTTGAATTTTTGATAAATTTGAATGTATTCATGTTAACTCATTCATATATAAAATAGTAAATAATGACATTTTAGCAAACACATTTAGCCAAAGTTACTATGTTTAACCATTGGCTGAGTTAACTACGAATCAAAAAACCGGTCCTAAGCCTATAAATTCTGTTTATATAACTAGGTCTAGGGTGAATTCCCCTTAAGGTGGATAAACGGAATAAACCCTTGAAAATTCTAATTATATATATCTTGGACTTTCCAAAATGTCGTCAATGCATGTTTCTATAATGAAATATATCCCATCCATTGACGGATTTGTAAAAGTCTATTCAATTAATAAATCTGTGGGGTCCTACAATAAATTCTCGGGCAGGTGATATGTGCTCAAGGTGACAGTAAATAGTAGCACCGCACAAGATACAACATCGCGCGACACTTCACTTATCGTCTGATATTGACCTGTTTTATAAGTTTATCAGGCTTTAAGAAGCCAGGGAAAAGAAAGCATTTCATTAAAATTCCAAGGTATACTTAGAATTAGATTACTAAAATGTGTATTATACTTAGCACAAAAATGTATAGTCGCCGGCATGAGTCGTGAGCACAAATTCCAAATGAAATGTTCTCGCCGTCGTCAACGGGCTCTTGTATTCTGTGATCTACCTGTACATAAATAAGGTTGATCTTATATTAACCTCATTGCCCCTGCCCGTGTACAAACCGCCGTTTTTTTTAAAAAAAAAAGTTTTGTAGGGTTTAAAAGTTGAATTTGTGCTCACGACTTGTGCCGGTTACTATATGACATTGTATGATTTGTGAAAGGACGCCAAGAGGCGAATACCCTCGGATAGAAATACATAATTACTTGTGTATTAATATTATTGTTTGATTATTATTTATTAGTTGTTTCTTAATAATAAACGTTCAGTTATTATTTTTCTTTCAATAATCGACTTTTTTCATCAGGAGGCAGCAGTTTTGCTTCTTCGTCTTTATTTTGTAGCAGCAAGATCTGTTTTCGTATTTCTAGCGGTACTGCTGACGTGAGGTTGAGTGTACCTACAGTGCCACAAGGATCTTTTGGGTTTTTCCCAGTGGTCAGATTGATGGTCAGACTGTCTTTCCAACGCGAATTTTATTTCCCGTTGGTCAGATTTATTTGTAGCTGGGAAAACAACAGAAAAAAACGTACAATGAAAGTAAAAACTGTTTTGCAATTTAATATGTAATTGTTTCAAACAACCATTAAACAACTTGCAAAGATTTTCAACCAGTGTCAACAAACTCCATAATACCATAAAACCTATTTAATAGTTTTATAAAACCTCTTCGTATTCAACAGTACATTACGAGCTGATCTGACCAACGGGAAATAAAATTCCCGTTGGAAAGACTAGTCTGACTATCAATCTGACCACTGGGAAAACCCGATCTTTTGGCACAATGACATAGACAGGCGTATTGACAATAAAAAAGATGGCGTAGTTAGTTCGGATTTTGGCCAAATAGAACCTTCTAGCGTTACCAACTAACTTCATAATGCAGTACTGAGACTTGGAGCGACACGACGGCTACGCTGCGCCTCTTCTCACAATAGTAGGCCTAGCCAAATGGCATTCGCTTCAGAGCGATTCTATCGACGCGCAACTCTATGGAAATGCTGATCTATGATCACGTGACATTTCGATAGCATATGTCAAACCCATACATTTTTGCCTTTTCTACTAGCGTCATCGTTAATCGAATGTTACCTACTTTGGCTAGGCCCGCAGATGTCCATTATTATACAGACCGTTCACACTCATGCATCACTGTCAAAGTTAGTGATCTTTATTGTCGATGTAATAAGGTTGCTGTTTGTTTGCGCCATAAACAAGTGTGTTGAAACCACAGTGATCTTTATTTCCGTTACGTTACCAGGTTAACTGTCCAGGCTCCAGAATGGGAATGGTCCATAAGTCCAGTTCTGTAGTCGGTATCCTGAGATTTCTTCCCACGTCCACAGTGTCAAATGGCTTAGGTATTGTACGGGCGAACATTCTCTCTACAGACCGTATGTAGCAAAGAGTTTATATAAGCAAGCTATAGAGCACGCGCATCGCTCTAGTCCCTTTATGCCAACCGTAAGCAGATGTATAGATACTGATTTATAGATGTAGCGGGTGGTAGCGGTAAAATAGTGATGCGCCGTGACGTGACTGACGCTTGCGTACAGGTATTATTACTTTGAATAAGTAGGTACGTGAGTACCTAGGAGTATTAAGTAAGTTTACGTTTTAGCAGATAAATAAAACAATAAATAATATACTGATAAAACAATATTTATTAAAAACACACAAAAATTTACAAGTCATTATTGCCACTTAATAAAAACTTTTTAGCAAAAAATAAAACCGACTTCTAAAACAAAACACTACAAAGTGAAAAATAACTTTAATTTCGGGAGTCGGTGTCTTTCGTTTTGTATTTTCGTTTATTGCCACCGACTTCCGAAATTAAAGTTATTTTTCACTTTGTAGTGTTTTGTTTTAGAAGTCGGTTTTATTTTTTGCTAAAAAGTTTTTATTTTTCACTTTTTAGTTGTGGAACCTACCCCACACAAATTCGAATACATAATTGAGCACAATAATTATAGATATAGCCATGTAAATAACAGTGATATGAAGTTATTAAAACATCATCCATATAAAATAAGTGGGAAATATACGCATTATTGAAGCTAACTCCAAAACTCCCCAAGCAAAGTTAATAAAATTTATATGGGACCACCTCGGAGGTATACCCTTTCAAACAAAAAAAGAATTTTCCAAATCGGTCCATCCGTCTTTGAGTAATCGCGTAACAAACATACAAAAAACAAAAACAATACAGACGAATTGAGAACCTCCTCCTTTTGGAAGTCGGTTAAAAAGAGTTACTTAATTTATTGTAAAATTGTCTTTTTCTTTGATTGATCACCGTTTTACGTAAGTACTGGATATTTTATCCTTATATCTATATATTTTTGAATATCAGTGATTGCTGCAAGGGGATTGATTAATTACTGTGTTCATGAAGAGACGTAAAAATATATTTTCCTATAAACAACTTCAAGTTCGACTTCGATCTATTCCGCGAAAGAAGGATAAATTAACAAACCGACAAACCAAAAACACACTTTCGCATTATTGGTAAGTATGATTACAAATACTCGAATACAATGCAGTACAACACTAGCTCTAAAGCCGGGAAAGTATGAAGTGGGAGGCATGGGAGCACGTGCTGCATTGCACAGCCCGCGCGCCCGCGCAACTCCCATTCACGCCTTAAGGCCCGTCCTCCCTAAAATACGGCGAAACTAAGTAACTTTGTGTCCATTTTTTACAGTAACTATAGCATATTTTTGATAGAAAAAAATATATAATAATCTACAATACATAAGAAGTGATTTCATGTGTCCAGAAATCTGCTTTAGTTTATATAACTAAAGAAAAAAAAAGGTAAACCCAGGTCTATTTTTTCTAGTTTTTACCATATTACTCCTACAATTTTCATTAAAAGTGTTCATAAATTTACACAGTTCTCTACAAAATAATAAGAAATGATTTCATGTCATTACTTTTTTTAAATTATTTTTATTTGATTTTAAATTAATTTACAAAGCAAATCATTAGCGGCAAATTTATGCTGCGCCCCGCTCTCGCCCAAAATCTCAGTGCGGGGCGAGACGTGTTGCTGGACGGACCTGTGCCGCGTTGTGTGACGACCTCCTCGCTTCGATAAACATTGTTTTTTTTGTGAACAGTGTAGCCACACGGACAGAGTTTCATTTAATTTTTGGTATCTTACCTACCTTATACGTGACTATATTTTTTTTTTGTGTGAATACATAATTTACTTTGTTAATATTAGTGTATTCAGTGTGTTTTATTATATTATAGTAAAAAAAATAACAATCATTTTCTAAAGCATAGTGTGTTCAAGATGGGAAGTAAACAAAGACAAAAAAACGAAATCTCAAAAAATTATACAAAAGAAGGGGACAGAGATTACAAGAGTAAGTTTCCTATTTCAATTAGGTACATTGAAATAGGAAACTTACTCTTGTAATCTCTGTCTCCTTCTTTTGTTGTTTCTAGTACCTACTTCAATTCATATTTTGGTAATTTTCATGTTATGTATTATAGGTAGGTACTATCAAAATCATTTTAAATACAAAAGATTTTGACGGTAATGACGACATTCCTTCAAGACACGGATAGGGCTAGCGGCCAGTAACAATTCGTAAATTGAAAAAAATAAACAAATTTCAAACAAACTAAATAATAACTAAAATTAGTATAGCCCTATGGTGTCTCCAAGATACTATTTTAGAAAAATGTAAATAAATCAATAAATATTAACGTTTAATGAAATTAAAATATCCTTATAAAACGAGAACGTGGAACCGTATACGTGTGTTGATTTCATGCCGCCATTGCAGCGCCACGTTGTATAATTCAATGTGTAGATGTAAATGGTGTGAAATCATCCGGGCTACCAGTTCAGTTAAGTGTACCTCAAGGTTCAATACTGGATCCATTCTTGTTCTTAGTGTATATCAGTGACTTACCATTCTATTTAAAGGGTATCTGTGACGTTGTACTGTTTGTAGGTGACACCTCTCTTATTTTTAAAGCAGACAGGAATAGACAAGATTTTGACGACGTAAACACTGCACTCTCAATGGTTACAGATTGGTTTGCCTTACCGAATGTTAGAAATCTAGGACCCAACATCATTTTAGATAGAGATGCTTTAAACTGTAGACTCGGCAGTTTTTCTGGGTATAACAGTAGATGCCAAACTTCAGTGGGGCCCACATATATCAAACCTAGCGGGAAGGCTCAGTTCAGCCGCCTACGCTGTCACGAAAGTAAGACAATACACTGACGTTGATACAGCTAGGTTAGTCTATTTTAGTTATTTTTCATAGCACTATGTCATATGGTATTCTGCTCTGGGGCAAAGCCGCTGACATTCAAAATATATTTGTTCTTCAGAAACCAGCTGTTCGAACAATTTACCAGCTCGGTGCCAGAGTTTCTTTGAGATATTTTTTTTAAACATATTGGTATTCTCACGGTGGCATCACAATTCATCTTCGCCAACATCTTATATATAAGACAAAATATACATTTATACACTAAAAACAGGGATATTCACAATCTTAACACCAGAAATAAGGACAAATTTAGTGCTCGATTTCACCGGCTTCATAAGGTTCATAACTCATTTGTTGGGCTTGGTATATCCTTTTATAACAAGCTACCCTCTTCTTTGCTAGATTTGCCCTTCAATGCGTTTAAAGCTAAAGTAAAATCTAACCTTTGTTCAAAGGCATACTGTTCAATAATCAACTAATCAAAAGACGTCCAAATTTCAGTTGCGGAAATCTTGTTAAATACCTTTTATACAAAGACTGTATTAGTCATGTAAAATCTATAAAACACGGAGTTGACAACGAAAAAATCGCTTTAGAGCAATTATCAAAACAGGAAGGGATTAAAATACAACCGTGTGTGTGGTTTGTTTCTGGACGAACGATTGCCCTACATAGGCTCTAGCACTGACGGAATCTGCAATGACATGACAATTGAAGTAAAGTGCCCTATTTCAGCCTACCAATTCAACTTTGAAGAGGCTGTAAGAAAAAATTAAATGAAAATGGCAATATAACCATAAACAAAAATCACAACTGGAAAAAAAAACAAAGACCAAAGCAAGTAAAACTATTAACAATGGCGGAGCAACAGAAAAGATGGAAACAGGGAAGAAAATGGGACAGCGAAACAACACGATCCTCTCAACATACTTGCTCATAAATGATAAAAAAACGAAGGAACATGATGAGGTAGAAAACTAGAAAACAAACACCACGAAAAGGAAGTACACGGATTTCCGTGTACACGGAAATCCGTGTACTTCCTTTTTTGTTCATTTGAACACTGGCAAGAAAGAAAGCAAGATTCAAATAAATGAAGAAGATACAGAAAATACTTTTTATTACTCTACTGACTTTCCGAATGCTTCAATTCAAGAGTTCGGTAATATACGAGTAAGCGATGATGAAGAAGTTCAAATAAAAAGAAGAAAACATTGACCGAAATTCAATGAAATTTTAATGAATTTTGAGTAATCTGTCAATAAACAAGTTAAATATTGGTTTTCTTTTTGACAAACAACAAAAATGTTATGATGCACCAGCAATGCCCGCAACTTCGTACGTGCAGGCATTGAAATAAATGCCGATGCCGATTGTTTTTAGCTACTAATATTCTTGGTTCTTGAGCATATCCACTAACAAAATGAAAAAAAGACCTACAAATTGATCTTGTCTTATAGTACCTACATTTTTGTTTGTGGAGTAGGCTCTTTCGCTATCGTCTAGTTGTACCTCTAGGGTTTCATATCAGGTCCTACATAACATGAATTTAATATCATATACAGTGTTCAAAATCCCTTTTTTTCGTTCGCTTTTTAATTTCATCTCTGTGCTATACAAATAAGACGCTATTTTATAAAATTGTAAATAAATCAATAAATAATAACGTTTAATGAAATTAAAATATATCCTTATAAAACGAGAACGTGGAACCGTATACGTGTGTTGATTTCATGCCGCCATTGCAGCGCCACGTTGTATAATTGTTAACTGGTAGAAATGTACATACTTTTATTTCAGAATGTGATTGATGTGACTAATAAAGAAATATCTAAACAAGATGTTTTATGTGTTGCCACTCCTTAAAGATTGTAAAGTTATTTTTTTAATACCTTATATGTAGGTATTTATAAAAACATCTGCGGTCTTACTACAAAAGGTTTAAAAACATGTTCAACGCATGTCTAACGTCAAACTCCATACATAAAAAAACATAAAATACGCGTTGAACATGTGTTTAAATCTTTTGTAATAAGACGGCTGTTATTTTATTAATTACTCTATGTCGCGCGCGGTAGTAATCGTGTACACCCTTTTTTTTTTTTTTTTTTTTTTTTTGTGGATGGGAAATCATCAAATAACTTCTCCCGCTCTGGGTGGAGCGGAAGGGCGTGTCAGACTTTTACTGACTAAAACCCACCCGTGTACACCCTAATCAGTAATGGCAGTAATCGTGTACACCCTAGCGAAGCATCGCGCGCGATGTTTAGGTTCGGGTGGTGCGGGGAGTAGTACAAAGCTCCGCCCACACACGCAAGGTCGTTGGCGCCGGTAAAAACCTTAAGTAATTTAGATAAAATCTGTGTTTTCTTATCAAAATAGTAAACACCGGTGAAAGGTTATATCATTATTCTTTTTATTTTGCTTCCATGAATTGTTTTTACAACTTGGCACTGCACATTTCACGATGAAAACTTAGAATTTTAATTAATTCTGTCGGGAGAAACAACCAGCGCTGACGACCATTTGTTACAATTGTTACTAATTTGGATGCGCTTGCGATTTCGAGACTGTTCATATCCGTGCTTACTGTTCATACTCGCTAACGCTTGCTCTATAGCTTGCTAATATAAACTCTTTGGTATGTAGTCTGTGGACAGTTAACCTGTTAAGAGAGCCCTTACCGGCTGCGTCTATCGTCAACACGAGCATGGTCGAAAAGCTTGATGTTTCATCCAGCGCAACGCCTGTTGACTAACAAGCAAGTGAGAACGCGATAATATTGAACGAAAAATAGTGTGCGGAAATTTTATGAAACTTGTTCCAGGAAATACGTGTTTTTTTGCAAGTCTTACAAGTTTGTGAAGTATTTTTTTGTCATTTAGAATCCTTCATTACATGTGCGAGGTTTCTATCGACATGTTTTCTTTACTTTTCCAATTTATGAGCACTTTATGAACGGTCAAAGTTCAGGTAAAAATTGTGCAAAAAAGCAGATTTTTGGAGGCTTATATTGAATTTGTTTCTCCAATTTTTTATTTTTCGCTTTGAAAGAAACCTAGATACAGTGCACAAAATACCTATTAGTTCAAAAATTTCTTAGAAAGATATACGTTAAAACGCTATAATCACCTACAAGCGTTTGTATGAAAAGTATGACAGGTTGGCCGGCCTTAAGATTGATTACCTAAGTTACTGCTGTCATGAACAAAATAACTGTGAATGGACTGTAGAACTTATTTACGGTCAAGTTAGGGAAATTAAGTCAAGAAAATCAGATTAACACCTTAAATAAATAGTCCGTATATTAAAATCACAACTGTCGTACTTCGACAGTTGTATGCAATCGCTATAACTCGGCAAATCGACGTTGGGTGCCAATTTGCTTAATAATTACCCGGCCTATACCTACCTACACAAAATGTTGCACACTTCAGAAAGAGCGCAATAACCAAGGTGTCTTGACCTGTAGTTGAATATACAATTTATGATAATTTCACTACCTATTGAATAATCTCAGAATACAGAAAAAAATAATTAAAGAAAGCTTACAGACTAATACAATTATAAATATCATGCATAAGTAGGGACATTTGCTAATTACAAGCTTCCACATGTATATAGCTACTTAGTTAAGGGTTATTTGCATTGACCAGTTACAGCAATTTGAGTAAGTAATATTACGAGGTAGACATATTAGGTATGTCGAGATAATATAATAGCTATGTCAAGTCGTGCAATATCAAAATCGAAATTAAAAGCTATTTATGGTTGTCACCAAAGTACTCCTTATTCAAAATGTTTCTGATGTTGTGTGCGCTGGTGCAAAATAAATCGATTTCCAGGTGTGATGGTAAATTATTGAAAGCTATATAATAGCACTGCGTATGCAGAAGGCGTTGCGCCTGTAGTTTGTCGATGCGAATGGTACATGGAGTAGCGGCCGTTTTCTTAGGTTGTTTAGATTAGTGCGAAGAAGTATTTTGCTGAGAAGTTCGCGACAATCAACTGAGCCGTTTGCGATGTTCACTAAAAAACAGATGTCATTGATGTTACGTCTTACCTCCAATGGTAAGAAATGATATCGCTTACACCGTTGTTCATAGTCGACTGAGAATTGCCTAGCCTTGAAGTCCAAGTACCGCAAAAATTTCCTTTGAACAGACTCAATACGAGATTTGTAGACCTCATATTGCGGGTAGAGAACAATATAGAACTTTTAGTGGTTTTAGGGAGCGAAAGCTAGAACAAGCTCTAATAATGAAGCCCAATGCTTTGAACGCCTTGTTGACAACTGTTTCTATATGATCATCAAAAAGCAGCTTGTTGTCGTGAACCACACCAAGATCCCTGATACTGGTTTCTTTACTTATGTAAGTACAGACGCCAGCAGGTCAACCTATCCGAAACTGTCAAATTTTCCCAATCAACCTTGAACCTAATGTTTTGGCAATAAAGTCGAAAATCTATTTAAGAAATCTGACAGATTGTAGTAGCTTGATGTGCTGGCGTCTGTACAATCTAGTGTATACCCTGGGCCAATAATAGATTTCTAGCGAGTGAATACTACGTGAAAACATTTGGATGCATTTAGTTGTAATTTGTTGGTTTTGCAATATTGTACGAATCTGTCAAGGTCTGACTGAAGTACCTCAGTATCAGATAATGTGCGTATGGACTGTAAGCAGCTTTTTATATCCAAAATAAATATCACGAACAATAACGGTCCTAAGATTGAGCCTTGGGGCACTCCTGATGGGATAGATTTCCATCTAGACGTGTATCCACGTAAAACCACAGCCTGCGTTCGATTATCTATGTATGAAGAGAACCACCGGAATAGACCACCGTGAATTCCTGCGCAAAATAGCTTCTGAAGAAGCACCCGATGATCTATACGGTCAAAACATTTGCTATAGTCCGTGTATATCGCGTCGACCTGGCATCGTTAATCCATCCCAGTGGTTATAATTTCGTTGGACAGTATCAGGTTGGAGGCAGTTGACCGATTTCTGAGGAAACCATGTTGTTCGTCGCCGAAATGGCGTTGCATAGCTGAGTAAACTACCGTGTGTACTATTCGTTCTTTGGAGAAAAGACAATTTTAATATAGGGCAATTTTTATATATATTTTCTATTTTAGATTTATCACCCTTTTTAAAAACCGGTGTAGTAAATGCCGATTTCCACATCTTCCGCACGATACCGTTCAAACAGCACACAGACCGGCGCTACCAGGCTCTTTGCACACTTAATTATGAAAATGGGGGTATCAAATCTGGCCCACCAGATTTCGATGGGTCCAAACCTATAAGTAGCTTGAGTACCGTCTCCGGACACACGCTGACCGTACTCAGGTTCACCGAGCTAGCAGGATGGATGTATATATTAACATCCAGATCGTCAGATACTGAATCAGGTTCTTGGAAGGTAGACTGAAAATAAGAGGAGAAAAGCTCAGTGATACCCTCACCAGTGTCTGCGGACGAGTCCATGTAGTGTAATACGTTAGGTAATGAATTACCACTTCATTTTGTTTTTCATATACGACCAGAAACATTTAAGATTTTTGGCGATTGAGGATTCTATTTTTTCCAGATAAGCATCAAAACAAACCGCCTCTAATTCTTTAGCTCGGTGTCGCAAGAGAGAAAAAGAGTGGTAATCGGATAAGTTGCAGTAATTTTTGTATTTATTGTGGTATTTGTATTTTTCTTTGAGTATTTTTATTAAAGCACTAGTGTACCAGGGGGGGGTGTGTTGATTTTTTACATGGTTTAATGGGAATGTACAAGTCCCTGAGCTCGTATAGCTTGGTATAGAAAAGGCTAAGGGCATGGTCCAGGGATCCAGCAGACAACAACATATTCCAACCCATAAGATCTAGTGCAGACGTAATTGCAGTGTAATCGCCTCGATGAAATATGTATTTTGTGCTAAGTTTCTCAATGAGTTAATGAACTTCAATGAAATCAGCGTTTATAATGAACGGCTTGTGGTGTACATCAACAGGCACCGCCAGAGGGTCACCATAATTATTCACTTTTATTGCGCTATTTGAGAAAACAAGATCTACCGTTGATGTTACGCTCACCATTAAACTGGGACAAGTTACACGCATTTATTGTGTCAAAGAAATCTAAAATACATCGAACGGACACATTCTCAGGATATAATCCAGAACTATCGTAAGACTGCTGGCACTCTACATCGGCGCCAAAGTTAAAATCGCCTGTTATCCATTTAATAATAATAATATAATTCCGCATTCCGCAAAAATATAATAATTCCGCATTTAAAATAGCTTGATCTATGACCAGTAAACCACTGACTAGTGATAAAGTATTATTTTCGCCTAAATTACAAGTAGTTAGGTTAGGTAAAGATCGTACGTTCATTGTCAGCTCTTTTGCAAAAAAAAAAAAAACTTATCGACTATACCTATTGTTGTGGATAAAAATAAAATAAATGGTTATGGACGTAAAGAATTTATTTACAGGTGAGTTGTGAAAATTTATAAAATTAAAAATTAAAAGAATTACAATATGAATAATTAAAATCAATAAAACAGTAAACAAATTAATTAATTTAAAAAGTAAAACAACAGCAAAAAAATATAAAAACAAATAAATTACGATTCCACCATTTCAAATGTCAAAAGTATTATAATATAATGTCAATAAAAATAGTGATGTTATAACATGATGTAGGTAGGTATGTCAAAGAAAGAATGTTAAAACAAATTAAATCAGATTAATCCATTAAACAATGCCAAAAATAAAATAAAAATATAATGTCAATAAAAATAGTATAATAATAAATTAAAGTCTAGGTGTATGTGTCACACAGAAACTCATCAAGGGTGTAATAGCACTTTTCTATCAAAAATGTTTTTAACTGCTGCTTAAACTGATTTATGTTGTATAGTGACTTTAAGTGTACAGGTACTCGTAGTTTATTAAAAAGTTTAATTGACTAATAACCTGCAGCATGGCTCACTACTTTTAAATGAGGGTGCATCTTATTTTGTAAGTCCCTACGCCTAGTAGCTTCCCGCTTACTTCTTTGCTCTGGTGTTTCTAAATTCTGCAGCTTTTTCATAAGATCATTGAGAAGAACTAAAATATACAAACGAGGGACCGTTAGTATCTGAAGTTCTTTAAAGTACTCCTTACTCGATACCCACTGTGGAATTCTCACCATGGTTCTTATGGCCCTTTTTTGTATAATGAAAGCTGTATTTATATTGTAAGCTTAACTACCTCCCCATAGAGTGATACTGTACCTAAGCTTTGACTCCACAAGCGAATAATATACCACCTTTAGTTGCTCAATAGCGATCACGTCTCGAAGACTTCTTAGGGCATAGCAAGCTAATTGAACTTTCTATAGCAGTCAATTCTTTTTTCCAGTTAAGGCTTTCATCGATGTGAATACCTAAGAATTTTACGCTGTCTACCAATGTTATTGAATTTTCATTCAGTACTATGTCTATGTTTTCTTTGTTTCTCGACGTCGTCCTAAATAACATGACATTCGTTTTACTGACATTCATTTTGAGATTATTGATGGTAAACCAATGACTAAAGAGAGCAAGAGCAATATTTACTTTACTGCTGAGAGTGTAGACATCTTTAGCGCTATAATAGCATTCGTATCATCAGCAAAAAGCACAAGTTCAGTGTCACTTAAATCCCGCATAAAGCTAATTAAATCATTAACAAATAAAATGAAAAAGATTGGCCCTAATATTGAACCTTGTGGAACTCCTTGTTTTATTAGTTTCAAGTCTCGATTTGAAAACTTGACAATTACCTTCATCCACTTTAATTTACACATACTGCTTTCGGTTTTCTAAGTAAGACCTAAATAGACATAAGACCGGTCCTCTTACTCCATAATGTTCCATTTTTGCTAACTAACTTGTGATTAACCGTGTCAAAAGCGGAACTAAGATCGAGGAATAACCCTACAACATTCAATTTATCATTGATTTTGTTAACTACTTGCTCCATTAACGTATTAATTGCGTCATTTGTTCCCACATTTTTCTGATAGCCGAATTGTCTGTGATTAAGTATTTTATTACGATTGAGATGTCTTAATAGTCTTATTTTAAGAATTTTCTCAAAAATTTTAGAGATTCTTGGTAACAAAGATATCGGTCTATAATTATTAGTCTAATTTGGAACTTTTTTTGTAAAGTGGTAAGACTCTTGCTATTTTTAGTTGTTCATGGAATATCGGGTGGTGACGACATAACGACATTAAATGAAAATACGACCCCCACTAGTCAACCTAAACACTTTACCATTACCAAATTAGGTATTGCATCAAAATTCAAAAATCTAATTTTTCAAACAAACTAAATGCGAAACTAATCAGACTTTGAACGAATTGCGCCATTGAAATATGCCAGAGGTCCTGCCAGTATGTCAATGTGATCTTTAATAGTTTGGATAGGTATTTTATCATGACCAGAAGATTTCTTTGTGGCCATAGAACTGACTAGTTTTTTTATTTCGGAGGCAGTGACTGGATCGCAGGTCATTTCTTGATCTACACGCTCTACGCTATTTTGTAAAGTTTTTATAGCTTGATTAGCAATTAGCAATGTCTTAGCAATTTGCTTTAAACTTATTCAAATTCCGGTTGATAGTGTGTTACGCAATTAGGGTCCGCGTTCAAGAGCTGTCAGTATTAAAGTAAATATTCCACAACAATGAGGCTCTCGAACGAGGTCTAGATGTGCTGAATACGGCTTTCGAATAGCGGATGTTTTAAATACCGGTATTAAGTGTGATCTATACCGTGATCACGTGATTACGGTATTAGAAATGGGATTTAGAAACTTTTGATGTATTCTTGACGCCACCAGTAAAAGGAGGGAGTCCGAATAACTCTGGTTTGAAATCTAGATGGGATTTGAGCACCAAAGTCGCCTCAGCACAATCTCTCAACGGCAGGCTTCTGGGTGGAGTCATCACTACCTGGTGATTAAGTATTTAGTGGTAAGTAACTAATTTTCCTCCCGTATACACCCATACAGAGTGCTGCGAGGATATTTTGGCGCCTGAATGACATTGACACGGGGGCGTTGTTGGTGTACATTGTATTTTATTTTATTTATTATGGGACAATAAACAGCTACAATAGAAAAAGTTTACAAGTAACACTAATATAGGCTCATAAGTAGTATTAACAATATTGCAGCCCACTACATTATCCGCATGTAAATAAAAATTAAGATAATGTAAAAAGTGCCACTAGATTAGCGTATATAAAATAAAATAATTCATTATTAAAATACAATACAATTAATTAATTAAAAAAAAATATAAATATGTAGGGCGACTGGTAATTAGATGATTGTACTCATGATAACAAACAACTTTTATTATGGAACCAAATCAGCACCCTAATTGCGTAACGCACTATCATTCTGAAGCAAATTGCTAATCCATTGCTTCATATGTTCGAAAATTGTTTCTGCTCGACAACGTAAATAACGCAATGGACGTTGTTGAACTTTCAAGATGAAACCAATTCCGATTGATGTGTGTTACGTAATTAAGGTGCTGAAATCGCGAAAAAAAAATTAGCTGCTCCCTACATTTTGACGAGTTATGCGAACATAAGTGAATGTATGGGACAGCTGATTTTTGTCGCGAATTCAGGTTTGGTCCCATAGTCAAAGTTTTTTAGAATGATGGTCTCATTAATATCCTAGAGTTACGGTATATCAAAACACGTTGTATATATGTTCAACAGTGAACCATGAAAAAGTTGCACATTCAACGCTCAACTGTTTCTAAAGGATGTCTCATATACGAGTTTAATTTTACATATTAATTTTAGACCCAAACGTATCAGGGTAGGATATAATAATTTTTTTTTAAAACTTTGGAATGGCTCACTGAGTCCACCGCGTGGGACACTTGCCCCCGGGGCAAGGTCAACAGTGAGCCAATATGTACATAGTGAACCATCCTATTCATTCTACAGTAAATTATGAATATTTATGCTACAAAACTAAAGGTAAAGCTCAGGTAAAGTAGTTCCCTACATTTTGACGAGTTTTGCGAACATAAATGTGGGGATCAGCTGATTTTCTTTTCGCGATTTCTGGTTTGGTCCCATGGTAAAAGTTGTTCAAAATGATGCTCTCATTAATACCCCAGAGTTATGGTATATCAAAAGAAACACGTTGTATATACGTATTAATTTTTGAATAAAATTTTTGACTAAAGGACGCTAACATTTTAAAAACATTGGACTTAAATTTCGATTTGGAACATACAAAAATATTAATATCAATCAAGTAACGATTATCAGATTCCATCATACGACTAACAGGGCAACGCAATCCTGAATTAGTCCGATAGGTATTGACAGTGAACATCAGAATGACTGGCCAACATGAACGATCAGCTTTCAAATATTACCTAAATCTAATACCTATTTGCAACTATTTGATACCTTTGCTTATATAATTGGTACCTAATTTATTAATTGCGAAACTAATTTAAAAACTGGGTAGACATTCTGACGTCAGAATGTCTGTTCACATTTAGAATCTCCACGTAAGGGGCTCCACAATTTCAATACAAAAATGTAGTAGGTACCTATTTGATACCTAAAGATAATTTTTTTCTAGATTTTTAGGGCAAAGAATAAAGATTTTATTAGAGGTTTTTTTTACCATGTTAACTAATACAGAAAGTGAAGTGGAAAAAAAAAATTTTTTTCATGTTTCGATATACATTCTTTTGGGAAAATATTGTTCAGTCTCATAGACTGAACCTCTCCATAAAATATTTGCAGTTAATTTGATTCCACATTATATAAACAAATACGTATGCATATGACGGATCATTAGGATGGTTCAGCCATCGGGCGGGTTTATGTAGGTATCGTGCAAATAACTGTCATTACTTCCACAAAATAATCACTTTACACTTTAATAACCTTTTACAATCAACTACTATTACGGCCTTTGCCTGCAGTGAGACAATAACCGGCTGGTATGATGATGTTGGTTCCACAAAACGTAGGACTGCGTAGGACAGATCCGAAGCGTCTTCACTGCTTCATCACCAAGATAAACAAGCCTTGGGAACTCTGTCAAAAGGTGCCAACTCTAGTCTTGATAGTTGCCGCTACGTGGCGGCCTTGTTTGAGATGTGACACATATATTTATATATAAAATATACATTTGGGTGTTCGTTTAACCGCTAATATTGCACATGGGATGAAATTCATCCCATTTTTTTATTTAAGTAGTGGTTCGTGGGAGTAGTCATCCCACGCAAATCACTATTAAGGAGTCCTTTCTAATTCCATACATTTAGTTTGATGCACTATCTATTTCCGAGGAATTTGAGGTACGCCAACCCTCTATGCGACTAGTCAATCGTCTATGAAAAGATTATTTTTAGTCTGTAGTTGCAAATCTTTTTGTAAACTAAAGGTTTTTGTTCAAATTGGAATGCTTGTAATTAATGCAAATTGTATTAAGGTAAGTGGTTTTATTTATGTTTCGGGCTAAGAATAAACACACCATGCATTTTAAACTATAAAACATATAGGTCATCACTTGTTTTTTTTACTAGAGTCATTTCTTTGAAAGTGTAACTAAAAATTGTTTTGTTATTTTTTACAACCAATTTTGAAAATGAAAACAAGTCATACTTTCAAAAGAAACTTACATTACTATAAAGCCCTACTCACTAGCATTCTAAGAAACATTCAACGGTCACAAAATTCCAAGAAGCTACGATGCAAATTGGTTTTGTTTACAAGATTACCGCGGGCGTCCGCGGGTGGGGCGCTCAACGGTTTTCCCCGCGCGCGGGTGAGCACAGCAGTTAATGACATTCTTTGTACTCAGTCTTCAGGGGTTCGCCAAAAACAAACACAATTCATTGCAATTAGTTCAATTAACACGATAACTAATAATACTAGGAATGTCAACACAATTTCCGGCTACGAGATACTGATATGCTTATGCTAACTTGTGGGTAGAACGATATTTTTTATGATATATCGTTGTCATCACGGAACAGTAAAAAACAGTGGTAGTGCCCTTAAACTGCCTAAGGGCCGGTTTTTTGATCCGTAGTTAACTCAACCAATGGTTAAACATAGTAACTAATGGTTGAATTTTGGCGAAATATGTTTGCGAAAATACCATTATTACTATTTTTTAACATGACTAAGTTAACATGAATGCATGCATGTTAAAAAAATATATATTTAGCCTTTCACATTTAGCCAAAATTGACAACCAATGGTTAAACATACTAATGGTTGAATTTTGGCTAAATGTGTTTGCCAAACTGCCATTATTACTATTTTTTAATATGACTGATTTAATATGGATACATTCAAGTTATCGAAGTCGAATTTGGTGGTGCAGCCATGAGGTACGAGGTCAAATACGGTGGTGCAGCCATGAGGTACGAGGTCGAATATGGTGGTGCAGCCATGAGCTACGTGGTCGAATTTGGTGGCGCAGCCATGAGGTACGAGGTCGAATATGGAGGTGCAGCAATGAGGTACGAGGTCGAAAATGGTGGTGCAGCAATGAGGTACGAGGTCGAAAATGGTGGTGCAGCCATGAGGTACGAGGTCAAATACGGTGGTGCAGCCATGAAGTACGAGGTCGAATATGGTGGTGCAGCCATGAGGTATGAGGTCGAATATGGAGGTGCAGCCATGAGGTACGAGGTCGAATTTGGTGGCGCAGCCATGAGGTACGAGGTCGAATATGGAGGTGCAGCAATGAGGTACGTGGTCGAATTTGGTGGTGCAGCCATGAGGTACGAGGTCAAATACGGTGGTGCAGCCATGAGGTACGAGGTCGAATATGGAGGTGCAGCCATGAGGTACGAGGTCGAATATGGAGGTGCAGCAATGAGGTACGAGGTCGAATATGGAGGTGCAGCAATGAGGTACGAGGTCGAAAATGGTGGTGCAGCCATGAGGTACGAGGTCAAATACGGTGGTGCAGCCATGAAGTACGAGGTCGAATATGGTGATGCAGCCATGAGGTACGAGGTCGAATATGGAGGTGCAGCCATGAGGTACGAGGTCGAATTTGGTGGCGCAGCCATGAGGTACGAGGTCGAATATGGAGGTGCAGCAATGAGGTACGTGGTCGAATTTGGTGGTGCAGCCATGAGGTACGAGGTCAAATACGGTGGTGCAGCCATGAGGTACGAGGTCGAATATGGAGGTGCAGCCATGAGGTACGAGGTCGAATATGGAGGTGCAGCAATGAGGTACGAGGTCGAAAATGGTGGTGCAGCCATGAGGTACGAGGTCAAATACGGTAGTGCAGCCATGAGGTACGAGGTCGAATATGGTGGTGCAGCCATGAGGTACGAGGTCAAATACGGTGGTGCAGCCATGAGGTACGAGGTCGAATATGGAGGTACAGCCATGAGGTACGAGGTCGAATATGGAGGTGCAGCAATGAGGTACGAGGTCGAAAATGGTGGTGCAGCCATGAGGTACGAGGTCGAATATGGAGGTGCAGCAATGAGGTACGAGGTCGAATATGGAGGTGCAGCCATGAGGTACGAGGTCGAATATGGAGGTGCAGCAATGAGGTACGAGGTCGAAAATGGTGGTGCAGCCATGAGGTACGAGGTCAAATACGGTGGTGCAGCCATGAGGTACGAGGTCGAAAATGGTGGTGCAGCCATGAGGTACGAGGTCAAATACGGTGGTGCAGCCATGAGGTACGAGGTCGAATATGGTGGTGCAGCCATGAGGTACGAGGTCGAATATGGAGGTGCAGCAATGAGGTACGAGGTCGAAAATGGTGGTGCAGCCATGAGGTACGAGGTCGAATATGGAGGTGCAGCAATGAGGTACGAGGTCGAAAATGGTGGTGCAGCCATGAGGTACGAGGTCAAATACGGTGGTGCAGCCATGAAGTACGAGGTCGAATATGGTGGTGCAGCCATGAGGTACGAGGTCGAATATGGAGGTGCAGCCATGAGGTACGAGGTCGAATTTGGTGGCGCAGCCATGAGGTATGAGGTCGAATATGGAGGTGCAGCAATGAGGTACGTGGTCGAATTTGGTGGTGCATCAATGAGGTACGAGGTCGAAAATGGTGGTGCAGTCATGAGGTACGAGATCAAATACGGTGGTGCAGCCATGAGGTACGAGGTCGAATATGGAGGTGCAGCCATGAGGTACGAGGTCGAAAATGGTGGTGCAGCCATGAGGTACGAGGTCAAATACGGTGGTGCAGCCATGAAGTACGAGGTCGAATATGGTGGTGCAGCCATGAGGTACGAGGTCGAATATGGAGGTGCAGCCATGAGGTACGAGGTCGAATTTGGTGGCGCAGCCATGAGGTACGAGGTCGAATATGGAGGTGCAGCAATGAGGTACGTGGTCGAATTTGGTGGTGCAGCAATGAGGTACGAGGTCGAAAATGGTGGTGCAGTCATGAGGTACGAGATCAAATACGGTGGTGCAGCCATGAGGTACGAGGTCGAATATGGAGGTGCAGCCATGAGGTACGAGGTCGAAAATGGTGGTGCAGCCATGAGGTACGAGGTCAAATACGGTGGTGCAGCCATGAGGTACGAGGTCGAATATGGTGGTGCAGCCATGAGGTATGAGGTCGAATATGGAGGTGCAGCAATGAGGTACGAGGTCGAAAATGGTGGTGCAGCCATGAGGTACGAGGTCAAATACGGTGGTGCAGCCATGAGGTACGAGGTCGGATATACTTCCCCGGACAAGCTCCATCACAAAGCTCTAATAATAACAACACTATGCAACATTACAATAATGCTTTACCTGCATACCTGCTGCCAGCCCGGCTTGTAAACCAACTAACGAATCTTCAAAGACGAGGCACTGCAAAAAAAGTAATTGATATAAACAATAGTCCGCCAGACCCAGTTTCGGCCACGGCAGCCATTTCAATGTGAGACTGGCTAGTCTGCACTGAGATGTGCGCAGACACAGGTGTACTCTCTCTTCCCTCACCCTCTAGTACGATGAGCCGGCAATCCAACACGACCGGAGAGAGAGATCAGTTGCACACCAAGGCATGGGGGTATCACACCACCACCAACTCGAAGCAATTACTGAGTCTTATGAAAAAACCCAGTAACATTCCCAGATCGATTCCCAGGTCTCCACGCCGCCGTCGCGCTTGCGACCACGAGACCAACGGAGCAGTTATTATCATTTTGACTCCATTTTCACTTTTATAAGTGAAATATCTCCATTTTAGAATTAATACCTAGGGTACCTACTATTAAAATGTTATAAGTAGCGGATTCTAAACTTCATGAAAACAGTTTAGGCATATTATTACCAACCGAGGCGCAGTGGTGGCGTTACCCAGTGGTAATGGTGCTGTAGGCGACGCATATTAAAAATGTTTTTTAGTATTGTTTTGAGACAATAAATAGTGTGCGCGCGAGCGGGAGCAGCGGAGCTACCATCCACGGAGGGGAGCGTGAGGTACGCGGGCAGCGGAGTAGCGCCGCGCCGGCCGCGATCGCTTGGTGAAGGGAGTCGCCCGAAACCTACGTGCATAAAGGGACGCACGCTGTTCTCGCTCCGCTAACTCTTGAAACTTTACCTACTTGTTTTACTTGTCCATCGTTAACATCACGCTGGTCCTTCAAGCCGGACAAGTTATCAGCAGCACTAACCAAGCTTCAAGCAAGTGCATTTTCAAGCTTTGCAAGCTACTTCGCAACCGCATGTTTCGCACGCCGCCCGCACAAAACAAAATGGTGGGCACACGTAGCACCGTACGACGCGAACGCGAAGAGAAAATAGCAATGGCGAGCACGAGTGAGGAAATAAAATCTGTCCCTGTAGCAAAACCTCCTCCTACTTCAAGCATAAAAACCGAAGGCAGCAGAAACTCCAAGGTCAAATCTCCTTCTGCAACGTCATCGGTCAAGGCGAGGAAAGCGCAGTTAGTTCTTGATGCTGCAAAACAAAAGGCGCAGTTACAAATGGAACTCATTGATAAGAAGCTAGCCGTCGATCTGGCTGAGCTGGAGAGTCACAGCTCTCACACACACTCACAGTCAGGAGGTGAATTGGTTCACCGAGTGGAAGAATGGCTACAGACAAGCCAGGAGGTGGAAAACATGCAGTGTGTCACTAGTGGCAATAAGGACGATGCACTGTGTCCGGCACATCGGCAAGATAACTTGCAGCACATGGAGGACGCCGGCCCACTACCGCCCGACCTGGAACCCGCACTCAACCAGCTACGCACACCGCTGCCGGCGACAACTCGCGGCGGCACTGAAGATACCATGCACATGCTGGCGAGCGCACTTAAGAACCTAGCCGCCGCTGCCACTACTAAAAGTGCCAATCAACCTGGTACCGACGTTAAGTTGCTCAACCGATTGTGTACGCCAAAGGATTTACCTAAATATGACGGTGATCCTCTAGAGTGGCTACAGTTCAAACGAGCATACGAAGAATCATCGCAGGTCTGCAATTTCACAGATCGTGAAAACTTATGGCGACTTAGGAAAAGTCTCCATGGACCAGCTAAAGAAGCAGTCATATCTCTGCTGATCGGCGTCACATCTCCAGACGTCGTGATGTCAACCTTGGAATTACAATTTGGAAACCAAGACGTTATTGTGTCAAGAATACTTCGTGATATCAGTAAATTACGACCGATGTCACAGGAATATCAGAAAGATATTGTTCCCTTCTCAGTCAAAGTGAAGAACTGCGTGGCAGCAGTCGCAGCAATCGGTTGCGAAGATTATTTGAAGGGAATGAACATAGTGTCGGGAATATTATGTAAATTACCGACAGTCCTTATCTCTAAATGGACTGACTACAGTTACCCACTACTCGACGAGAAGACGAAACCGAAACTCGTCATCCTTTCCGAGTTCTTGAGCATAGAAGCCGAAAAAGTAACAAGGTGCTCAGTGAACTTGTCTTGTGCGTCTAACTCCACGTATAGTTACAGTGATAACAAAAACCGCTCGCAATCACAAACACTTCTAGTGAACAATAACAAAGACCACAGTGAAAGTGAGAACAATAGTGACAAGTGCCGGTTCTGTCGTATATCAACACACCCACTACCAGACTGTAAAAAGTTTCGGAAAGCGTTACGCAAAGACCGGTGGACGTATGTCAAACGTCACGGTATCTGTTTTAAGTGTCTGACGTCACGACACAAGAAAGACTCTTGTAATGCCACCGCGTGTGATATCGATAACTGTGGACAATGTCATCATCGCCTGTTACACTTTAATATTAATAAAAACAATAATGGTTCAGTGCCGTTGCAAAGTGAAAATGATAAAAAAACTGAATCGGAAAATATTACGCCTGTAGAATCAATAACTCACTTAAATATGGACAGCTCCTGTAAAGTGTTATTAAAAACTGTGCCTATCTTCATACACGGTACTAACGGAACGGTGCGTAGTGTTGCGCTGCTAGACGACGGGTCAACTGTGACACTGATAAGCGATGAGCTTGCGGCGCGCGCCGGTTTACGCGGCAATAAACAATCTATGCGCGTGTGTGGGGCGTGGGACAGTATGGAAGTAGTATGCGATAGTGAGATCTTGGACATAAAGCTATCTAGCGGTCGAGGAAATAACTTTACTATTAGGGCACGTAGTGTTAAAAATATGAACTTACCTGTGCAAAACTTAGCTGCAGTTAACCTCAGTGATTATAGACTGAAACCTGAAATAAAAAGTTTAATTAGTGATGGCCAATGCAAACCTGAAATATTGATAGGCCAAGACAATTACAATTTGCTTTTACCGTTGGAAATAATAAAAGGCAAACCAAACGAGCCGTACTTCACCCGTACTCCATTAGGGTGGTGCATACATGGTCGTGTGCGCACGTCGCTCGATGTAAGTGCGACGCACGAATCTACTTTCTTTTTGAATGAAGAACATGAGATTATGAACCTGGAATCTGAGCGTATTCTGCGAGATATACATGAGACAATACGCCAGTCATATGCGATCGAGTCTGCAGGCATTACTACAAAGCCCAGACAAAATATAGAAGATACACAAGCGTGGGAGCACCTTGAACGTACCTGTACACTGAGAGATGGCAGATGGTATGTTGGCCTGCCATGGAAACACCCACACTGTGTGATGCCTGACACGTACTCTAGTGCTGTAACAAGACTCAGAGGTGTCGAGAAGAAAATGAAGGCAAGCGAAGGTTACGCTTTAAGATATAAAGAAAGAATCGAACACCTATTAAGTAACGATTACGCTTCACAAATTGATGATACAACGGGTTCTTCGCAAACATGGCATCTTCCTCATTTTGGTGTAGATAACCCCAACAAACAAAAGTTACGACTGGTATTTGATGCTGCCGCCAAAACTAACGGCATGTGTCTGAACGATTATTTACTGAAGGGACCCGATCTACTCGTGTCACCATACGGGATTATGTTAAGATTCAGAGAAAACAGTATCGCCGTCACTGGAGACATAAGAGATATGTTTCTTCGAATAAAGATTATAAAACAAGACAGAGATGCTTTACGCTTCCTATGGAGAGAAACACCAAACGAGCCAGTGAAAACCTACGCTATGAGTTCGCTAATATTTGGTGCTAACTGCTCACCCTTCATAGCACAATTTATAAAGAACAAGAATGCCGAACGATATGCGTCAGCCATGCCGGCCGCCGTGCACGCTATAAGTAAGCAACATTACATGGACGATTACATAGACAGTATCGAAGACGAGCAGACAGCAATTAAGATGGTAAATGATATAACTTACATACATAAACAAGGTGGATTTGAAATAAGAAACTGGACCTGCAACAATCAGTCTGTATTGAAAAGTTTACCGCGCGAAAGTCAAAGATGCACAGCCGTACCGTTCAAGCATAGCGAACAATATGATGGTGAGCGCACACTGGGCCTACTCTGGTCACCAATCGATGACACGTTGGGATTCGATATATCATTTAAGCGGATTCCTTCGTCAATCATCAACGGACAAAAGAAACCCACAAAAAGGGAAATGTTACGAGTAAACATGTCGATATTTGATGTATACGGATTCTTGTCACCTATCACTATCAAAGGCAAGATAATGTTACAAGAAACTTGGAAAAGTGGAATCAGCTGGGATGCCGAAGTACCAGACGATATTTTTATTAAATGGTTAGAATGGTTGAATACACTGCAAAGTATCAATAACATACGGCTGCCAAGACATTACGCATCTGCTACGCTGAGGTTTGCTACGAATGTATCAGCTACGGCTACGAGTCGATCGGCTACGAGCATAACATCTGCTACGACAAGTACACCACGCGCTGACAAGGTGACCACGAGAACGAGCGAGACGCACGTTGATCGTATCGTAAGTGCAAGCGCACCGAACAGTATGAACGGCGGACGCTATATAAACCTACAGCTACATGTGTTTTGCGACGCGTCGACGCAAGCTATGTGCGCGACTGCGTATTGGCGTTGGAATGAACGTAATCAAGTACAAGTTGCGTTCATCTCTAGTAAATGTCGTGTTGCGCCCGTAAAGTATGTGTCCATGCCGCGCCTAGAACTTCAAGCTGCATTGATTGGTGCACGGTTGGCTGATACGCTAATAAAAGAACACAAAATAAAACCAGACAAGAAGTACATGTGGTGTGATTCAAGTACTGTACTACATTGGATCCGCAACGATAAGCGTACTTATAAAGCTTATGTAGCTCATCGACTCGGTGAGATCGACGAATATACACGCATGGAAGAATGGAGATACATACCTACGAAGATGAACATCGCTGATCTAGCCACTCGTGAATCCTGTGACATAAAAACACTACAGAATGAGTGGTTATACGGCCCGGCATTTCTACATGAAGATGAGAGTTTATGGCTTAGAGAATCGGATATACAGCCACCTGATGTTTGTGATGTGGACCTAGAATGCATTAATACTCTTCACGTCACACCAGTATACTTACCAGCTGTCCCCGAACCAGAAAGGTTCTCCTCCTGGCTCCGACTTCTTCGGTCTACGTGTGTAGTCTTATCCTTCGTAGAAAAGTGTAGAAAACGTACCTGTGATATCGACGGTGCGATGATGCAACGGGCTGAGAGACTGTTGATAAAGTCCGCGCAAGCGAAGTCCTTTCCTGAAGAGCTGAAAGACCTAAAAATAAAAAAAGGGTTAAATAGAAAAAGTAAACTTCTGACCTTAACTCCGATTATTGATAACGACGGTATCCTCCGTGTGGGCGGCCGCATTGATGCTGCTCCTGAAATATCAGATGAGGTGAAGCAACCTGTGATACTCGATGGGCGTAGTCATATTACCCATCTGATCGTTAAACATTTCCATGAAAAAGCCTTTCATGGGAACCAAGAGATGGTCGTGAACGAATTGAAACAGATATACTGGATTATACGCATTAGACCTACTGTGAAGTACATAACATCAAAATGTATGTTGTGCAGAATAAAAAGGGCACAACCTTATCCGCCCAGAATGGATGACTTACCTGAGGCGCGAATGGCCCACCATCAGCGTCCATTCACCTTCACTGGCGTCGATCTCTTTGGCCCCATGGAGGTAACTGTTGGCCGGCGACGGGAGAAGAGGTATGGTGTTATATTTACATGCCTAACAGTAAGAGCCGTACACGTTGAGATTGTCAGTAACTTAACGACTGATGCCCTGATCATGGCTCTTCGGCGGATGGCGGCAAGGCGAGGCTGGCCACGACGCCTGTTTTCTGACAACGGTACGAATTTGCGAGGCGCAGACAAAGAACTTAAGAAATGTATCCTTGAGCTAGATGAGGAGCAACTGGCCAAAGATGTTGTGAATTTCAGTATGGCGACCACATGGACGTTCATCCCCCCCGCTAGTCCTCACTGGGGAGGGGCGTGGGAACGCCTTATCAGGAGCATCAAAAGTTCACTGAAAGTGATATTGAAGGAACGTGCACCACGTGACGAAACTCTCCACACTCTGATGGCTGAAGTGGAACAGATGGTGAACAGTCGACCTCTTACCCACGTGACAGTTGAGCCCAACACTCAAGAGTCATTGACCCCGAATCATTTTCTTTTGGGTTCATCATCTAACCTACCTGTCCTTGGTACCTACGACGACTCCGAGATGTACCTACGGAAACAGTGGCGCATATCACAGAGGCTAGCTGATATGTTTTGGACACGCTGGGTGCGAGAAGTCCTTCCCGAATTGAGACCCAGAACCAAGTGGACCGCGGAACAGAGGCCCTTACAAGTAGGAGACCTCGTCATGATCGTCGACCCTACCATGCCCAGAAACGTGTGGCCGAGAGGCATAATAAAGGATGTATTGCCGGGCAAAGACGGCCGGGTTAGGGTAGTCGATATAAAAACCAAGACTGGTGTTTTGCGTCGAACCGCGGCACGCGTCGCGCGTATTCCCACTGAGAATGAGTGCTGTACCAGCACTGGGGAGGGGAATGTAGGCGACGCATATTAAAAATGTTTTTTAGTATTGTTTTGAGACAATAAATAGTGTGCGCGCGAGCGGGAGCAGCGGAGCTACCATCCACGGAGGGGAGCGTGAGGTACGCGGGCAGCGGAGTAGCGCCGCGCCGGCCGCGATCGCTTGGTGAAGGGAGTCGCCCGAAACCTACGTGCATAAAGGGACGCACGCTGTTCTCGCTCCGCTAACTCTTGAAACTTTACCTACTTGTTTTACTTGTCCATCGTTAACAGGTGCCAAATTACGTGTTGTAGGTTGTGGGTTCCAATCCAACCCAGCCAGGCACTTAGTGTAATTTATTTTGCTCTCGAAACTGTAAAGAAACCCGTATGTAATAGAACCATAAAGAAGACATGTGACCACCAACCCACGCTGTACCCGCTTGCTGGATCACGGCCCACACCCACTCTCAGTCTGTGTCCTAGCATTGGGTACGAAACTAGTAGTTAAATACCTTAACAGGCGGAGGTTTGTCTGGAAATTTGGAGGCAGCCATCAGATAGATGTCTGGGAACGGCTTCCCGCGATCCACATCTGGGTCGCCGACGCAAACCTGCTCAAACAGAAAAGGTATGCGCTTCGGTAATCTTCGTGTTTTCGAATTAGATCGAACTATTCGTCAAAGAGTAACCCCCCACGGCGATATGATAATTATTTCTTAGTCTGGAATTAGAATGTTAGGTTACCTGCCCAATCAATCTGCCTAACCTTTTCGCAACTATGCTGGGGTTGGCCTCCAGTCTAACCTAATGCAGCTGAATACCAGTAATTTACATGGAGCGACTGCCTATCTGACCTCCACAACCCAGTTACTGGGTAAGACGATGAAAGACTGGTTGTCAGACTTTTGGGCTTCTGACTGGGTAGTCAATAACGACTGTCAAAGATCTGATGAATGACAGCCGGTACCAACGGCTTAACTTGATTTCTGAGGCACGGAGGGGCTCGATATGTAATGGATGGTCACTCATCTACGAACCGACCGCGGCATACGTAGCTTAGCCTTCGATCGACCCGAGCGGCTGTTATTATTTAGCCATTAAGTGACCTGCCAAATCTAGGTTTATTCAAACCATAAAATTCTTACCATATGATGGAACATTCGAAATATTTTAGGTTTGGTAGCGACATGCAGTCTCACGTCTTTTCGTGTGGAGTTGGTAGCCAGAGCGAACAACACGCCAGACCGGAAAAGATGCTTCAGAAGTCTTTCAATACCTGGAGGTGAATTAACAGTTATCATAGCACGTAGCCCAGACATTTGGTAGTTTTACCTGGAAAGTTTTGAAAATTGGTGATTATATTGATTTTGACGTGTTCTTTGCCACCTCGTATCTTTGCCGCTCGCGCCAAATTGGAAAAATGGCGCCCCCAAAAACACGTTTTTTACCTTGGTGCCGATTCTCTTCTTCAATAACTAAACTAAAATTAGAGAATCGCTATATTTTACTAACAGGCAGCGCGGGAAAAGAACGGCTATAGCTATGAACTAAGTTAGACATGTCAAACTAGTTTACGCCTTGCGCTTCACTGTGTTTTTAGTCGACATGTTCTTACGTGTCGTCTTTTGTATGGAAATATTAGTTCAACAAAATATGACAGCTCTAATTTAGTCCGTCTCTTGTTTTACTACAGAGAAAAAGTTAGTAATAGCCTAAATTAAGTTCACTTTGTGCACAACAGAATCGACACCAATATCTCCTTTCCGACTGATTTTACTATGAAAATAGTTAAAATGAAATAAATGAATGAATTTAGTGAAAATTTCTTTTAATTTATGACTAACCTGTTTTTTTTTTCTAAAATAATTTTAGGGTACGAGTGCCGCACAGTCTACTCCAACACGCGTTTTGGCTAAATAACACAATTTCACACCACCTTTTGTTTGTGGTATTCCCAGTAGGCCTAATTCATACGTAATGCACTTTAACAAAATTCCCAGTAGGCCTATTACATACGTAATGCATTATCACAAAATTCCCAGTAGGCCTATTACACATGTAATGCACTATTACAAAATTCCCAGTAGGCCTATTACATATGTAATGCACTATTACAAAATTCCCAGTAGGCCTATTACACATGTAATGTTAAAAAAAATTTGATTTTTTTGATTTCAGCATGGTCTGTTTGAATTTTCACTTTACCACCTCGTTTCTTTTTTTATTGGAAGAATGGCGTCCGAAAACAAAAGCCGTGTAACTCTACAATGTACCTTACCACCTTGGTATTTAAAATTGATTGTTACTTTCTAATTCTTCCTTAATTTTGATGCATTTCTTGCTGATTTTATCTGGTACTTGTTCATTCCATTGAAGATTAGATAACCATGTTTCTTGAAATAAAATCATCAATTTTGTTGTTACAAGCACGACCCATCCTAATGGGTCGAATATTTTTGACATGATTGATACTCATCATCTGCCTAGCCTTTTCCCAACTATGTTGGGGTCGGCTTCCAGTCTAACGGGATGCAGCTGAAAACCAGTATTTCACTTGGAGCGACTGCCTATCTGACCTCCACAACACAGTTACTGGGTAATACGATACCCCTTGGTAAGACTGGTTGTCAGACTTTCGGGCTTCTGACGACCCGTAACGACTGTCGAAGATCCACGAATGACAGCCGGGACCAACGGCTTAACGTGCTTTCCGAGGCACGGAGGAGTCTCGGTATGGTCATCCATCCACAGACCAACCCCGGCAAGCGTAGCTTAACTTACTTCTTTTATAATGATTTTTATAAATAGGGAAATGTAGGTGTAATTATTGTTACACACGTCAGTGGCCTGCAATCTAAAATTCAAGAGACATGCTACAACTGCAAGCGTCGACGTCCACCATCAACGCGTGCAGTTGCCTCTGCCGTTGACGTATGTCGCTCGTGTGTAAGAACTCTGTCTCAGAGCTCAGTGACGCGTCTGCGGGCGGCGACTCTGGGGGCCGATTCTACTAACAAAATTGTTAAAAAATCGCAATTGAATGGCAGCTGAACCACGGCTTTTGCGCATTTTAGCATTCCACTAATGTAACAGCGATCCAACTGCGATTACGTTTCAGTTCAGTCACCGATCGATCGAAACAATCTCAAAAGCTATTCTGCTAACAAAACCGAACATGAGCGTGACGTTTAGTCGCATCATTATCTTTTTGACATAATTGAAACGTTTCGTTTCACAGATTTCGCAAGCTGGGGCCGAAAACGAAACGTTCTTCTGAGTTTTTATTATTTATAAAGTTGAAATGTTACAAAATAATATACAGGCTAAAAGTGTAAGTATGGTCTAGATATGTTTTTGTATTAAAAATACTTTTAGTTTCACTTAATCGTATTTAGTAATATTATTAGATTCAACTTTTTTTTTCTGTGGTATTATTAAAACACACTATGGAATTTGGAATGTTGGTCACACAGGTTACCCGCTGTTACGTTCCCGTTACGATTCGGTTTAAGTTTAGTTTCCATTTTGCTTATAGAATAGTAGAATGAATTTTACAACAACTATCGAACGGTGATCGAAACTGAACTGTTGTTGAAACACAATTGAACGTGTAACGTTGCAAATTAGTAGAATCGGCCCCCTGTTCTGTGTGGTATGCTGTGTCGCTCTGCCCACCCTTCGGACCTTCGGGAAAGACAGGAGCGTTACTAATGAATACCTTTCATTAACGGCGCTCTTGGCAGGCTAATTTTTGTCATGACTTTCAGCTTCTTCTCCAGGTCAGTTGCACTGATGTTTAGCTGAAGATCGTTTACCACGTTTTGACAAATCTCCTTGTCCGTGGCACCAAAATTCTACAAAACAAAATGGAAATAATGGAGTTTTCTTATCAGAAAGTAGAGCCGGTAACCGTGTATTTTGTAGCATCTATGTACGTTAGGTATTGTAGCAGCTATACATGCTAAGAGGTACTTATAAATAAAAGACGTGTCCTACATAGTGAACGGCTTAAGATGAACTATGTTTTTATTGAGTACCATACATCTACTTATATATTGTTCTCCGCGCATGCGCGAGCGCGTGCGCGGCGCTTCGAGAAAACGCGGAGTAGCTGATCTTCTATCTAGAACATTCAGCGGCGCGCGGCGTTCGCGCGGCGTCCTTCGAGAAGCTGTGGCGACACGGCGCGTTCGGTGGCGTTGTTCTAGAAACAGTCTCGCTGGCCGCGTCGGCCCTGCTCCGCGGCGCGCGGCGCGCGCGCACTCAGCGTGCGGCGGTAGTCGGATGTGAGACGCGCTGTATGTAGGTATGTCGCTACAATTTTAATACCGGAACTGGGTTCCGATAGTTCCAGAATTCTGGATTTCCGGAACTAGAGTAATTAAAGATTTTTTGTTTCCAGAAAAAGCAAGGATTGTAATACGTATTATAGAAGATAACATAAATACGTAGGTATAATTATATAAAATAAATAAATAATCATTTAATTCAGAGAAAACTCCATACAGAGTACATGATCACAATATAACAACAATATAAAAACATAAAATGTTTATGCGTTAGTAATAATTTGTACCTATAAATTATTTATGTTAGGATTGTTAGTAGGTACAGTCGAGTTCCTTAATAGCTGAGTATGTTCAAGAATCAAAAATATATAGACAATGGTAAGTTACATAAAACTGTAAACAGCTTTGCCTTACAATAAATTGTAAACAATCTGTGACATCATAAATATGTGACTACATTATATCAATAATATTGTTACAGACAAATACTCTAAAAATTGTGCGCAATCCCTTATACATGATCTTCAAAGCTGGTACTAAAAGCTACTTAACTGGACCACCTGTCACTCTTTGCGGGTCACATTTGAATA
The DNA here is from genome assembly GCA_948252095.1 of Dicycla oo. Lineage (NCBI taxonomy): Eukaryota > Metazoa > Arthropoda > Insecta > Lepidoptera > Noctuidae > Dicycla > Dicycla oo. The sequence goes on from OX411738.1 coordinate 18,235,600, forward strand.
GAGTAGATAGATTCAAGTATCTGGGTCACTGGGTCTCTGATGATCTGTCTGACAATACGGACATCGAGAGGGAGCGTAGGGCGTTGTCCGTCCGGTGCAACATGCTGGCTCGCAGGTTTGCACGTTGTTCTTCACAGGTTAAAATAACCTTATTCAAGGCATACTGCCAGACTTTCTACACGTGCAGCCTGTGGACCAACTTCACTCTGCGGGCGTACAACGCGCTTCGTGTCCAGTACAACAACGCGTTCAGGATTCTGTTGGGGCGGCCCCGGTTTTGTAGCGCATCGGCAATGTTCGCTGATGCTACTACCGATGACTTCTACGGAATAATCCGGAAAAGGAGTGCATCGCTTCTGCGTCGCTGTAGGAGTAGCTCGAACGGGATCCTGAGCGTGTTGTCCGAGCGGTGGGATTCTTCTTTCTTGCGGAGATGGCTGCAGCTGCATGCCAGTGCCTGCACATATATATATCTTTGACTTTGGTATTAATTTTAATTTTATTTAAATTTCCTTGGACATATTGTGACATTATATTTAATTTTTTTTTTCCATATTTTGTGTAATTATTTTAATTTATATAATAGTGCAAGCATGGCAAGTGTAAAATTCTTTTTAATTTTTATGTTATGGGTTAAAGACCTGAAATAAATGAATTTAATTTAATTTAATTTATTCATATATTATTTAGTGCAAAGTTACGTTTACAAATATCTATGGAATTTTTCTATGAAAAATATCTTGACAATTTGACATGGCTCGAACTGTTGTCTTAAATCCTTTAAACAGTCAGAAATATATCCTATTGTAATTTTTTTCTTTTACATGTTCGGTTTTCAAGAACAAAATAGGAATTTAAGAATAATAAAATAAAAATGAAATACTAATTTACTTAAAATACCTATCATATTTATTTTTAAAACCGACCGAAAAGTTTTAAATAGGTAGGTATAGTCTGTACTGACCCTAAGATTTCCTAAAATTTAAGACGCTCCCGGAGCATGCGTAGTTCATACAAACGAAATACCAAAATAATTTTTAAATCAAACATATTCTTAAGGTAGTGTGTATTTATTCCGATTAGATTACAGAATATCTAGGTTCACAAATATATATTAAATAAGAACATTGATTTAAACAGGAAATATGAGAAAAATAAGTTTTCTATAGAAATTTTAAATTCCTCATATCTCGTCTTCAAATCAGTGTCCTTTCAAAATATATGTTTGGGAACCTAGATATTATGTAATCCAATCGGAATAAATATACACACTACCTTAAGAATATATTTGATATAGAAATTATTTTGGTATTCGTTTGTATGAACTACGCATGCTTCGTGGGCCTAATTAAATAATACAGCTACTACGCAACGTTATCAGATTGATAAAGTCCATAGAGAATATAACCACATAGTCTTTGACAAAATCCTATTACGAAAGGCAACATTGCATTCTTACTTGTACTTGCTCCGGCGAGCAAAAATAAATTTAATGATAAAGGCCATTTAAGTAGTTGAATATTCAAAGCATTTATAGATATTTATGAATCATAGGTTGCACCAAATATATTGAAATTAGAGTCTTTACATATTTACGTTTCGAAGATTAGTCAGATATTTTTGGCTGCACTACTGTAACATGCTTATGAACAGTTTATATGATAACATTTTAATGATGTCTAAGTTTGTATAGAACTATATAATCATTTTAAAGCTTACAATATTTTGAAATATTGTCACCGCCAATATATTAGTGAACTCGACTGTATCTATACCTAGCTGATGCCTGCGGCTGTCCATAACTATGGCTATCCTTATCTACTGATTTTGGAAAGGACAATCAAAACTAGCAGCAATAGCAATTATAATGCTGTTGCTGCTGCTTCGTAGGCGGTGCAGCAAGGAGTTTGCTTTCTGGAGCATGATGGCTTCAAAGACGTAAAGCCGTAAGTAGTTCTTATAGTAAAACCAATTTTTTTGGAAAAAAAAAAACACCTGAACTCACAACAAGAACTCTGAAACGTAAAAGGAAAAAAGAAGAAAAACGATCTAAAGAACGAATGAAAAAATAAAGGGCGCTACGAGAGAAATCGCGAAGGTTGAATATGAAAGTGGCTTTAGAAAATATTCTAACAGAATTAAAGGAGAATGATGATAATGAACCGTTGTAGCCTTCGGGGAACTAAAATTTTAAGCTGTTGATACATTGAATCATTAATAAAATAGCTTGTAAATCTAACCGCTAATTACACATGGGATGAAATTCATCCCATTTTTTATTTAAGTAGTGGTTCGTGGGAGTAAAGTCATCCCACGCAAATCTGCTTTTGGTTTGAACCTTGTTCCTTCACTATTAAGGAGTCCTTTCTGATTCCATACATTTTTTTATTTTTTTTAAATTTATTTTTTTTATTAATTAACACATACATTTGTTGTAACGGGTAATACCCAAGCTAACAAAAGTAGTCATGATTGCTCAGATTAGAAGCACCAGTTACACAGCGGACAACATATTAAGTGTCCCTCTGGAATTCCGCCAAAGAGCAAGAAAATATGTCCAAACGCCGAGAGACACCATTAAGGATTCTTATTACACGAATCACCGGTGCAAAACTTAAATAAGTTTGTACGGGTTGCCGGAACCCTAAAAAGTGCCTCCCTCGGTCCCAACCGTAACCTCCTGTCTGGAACGAGCAATCCCAACGATTCCAAAATTTGTGGATTATTCAGTATCCCACGAAAAACCATAAAAACATATTTTGCTAGAGCGAGGTTGCGCCTTACTTCCAACTTATAGTACCCAACCATGCCTATAACAAAGAGAGTTGGGTACATAAGTGGGTAGAAAGGGTAGACACCAAACTGTTTTAAGTAAAGGTATCGGGTAAATTTATTCTGCATTTTTTCCAGCATCTGAGAATACTTCACTTCATAAGGATTCAGATGATAGCACTAGTTTCCAAGTTGCTTCGCACCAATCCATTATAAAGTGCTTTCACTGCTGCCATATTAGTGAAGTCACGTGTTTCACGCATGACAAAACCAAGATTTTTAAATGCTTTCTTGCACACCTGCACCACATGAGCACGAAACGAAAGATCCGTAGAGAAGGTAACCCCAAGATCTCGCACTACCCCCACCCGCGGTATGACGTGACCATCCATGCAATAATCATGGCGTCGGGGTACCACTGCCCGCGTGAAGGACATTACGCTACACTTCGTCACATTGAAGAATAGTTTATTCTCTTCACTACACGCTACCACTCGATCGATGTCTCGCTGGAGCTTTCCACAGTGTGACTCGTCTGTGATCCGCAAGAATAGCTTGAGATCGTCAGCGAATAAGAGACAACTAGCGTCTATAATGACTTCTGGAAGATCATGAATCATAATTATGAATTCTAAAGATCCTAAATTGGCCCCCTGTCTTACCCCCGTAAGGGTGAAATACTGGTCCGAGATGTAACCTGCATATACTACCATTTGTTTGCGTTTGCCCAAGTAGCTAGCAAAGAACTTTAGGAGGGCTGGGGTAAAACCAACCCTCGCAAATTTATTTAAAAGTAAATCATTATCCACACTGTCAAATGCCTTCCTGAAGTCAAAGTAAGCGACGTCTAGTTGGGCACCAGTCTCCGAGTCCAGCACTGTGGTGGCATGATTCAAAAAACACATTAAATTAGAATTCGTGCTACGGCCTGCACGGAAACCATGTTGTGCGTCGTTGACCTGTGAGGCTACTTGCGAGTGGATAGTTGAACACAACGCGGACTCGAAGACTTTAGCAAATGTTGACAGAACTGCTATTGGTCTATATCCGCTAACATCCGAGCTTGGAGCCCCTTTCGGTACCGGAGTAACCCGAGTTAATTTCCAGCCGTCCGGATACGAGCCTTCTCTTAAAAAACTATTAAATAAATGCATGAGCGGCCGGGCCAGTACTGCCCTACAATCCCTAACGATGAAGGGTGGCACCCCGTCTGGCCCAACCGTACGCTTGGGCTTAAGACGCGCGAGCTCGGCACCCACCTCATCGAGGGACAGCTGCCCCACGTGAACGCGGGCACCCCGCTCGGGCGCCACCCGCCCAGCGGCAGCCGCATCCAACCTCGGTGCCACCGCCCCATAAACCGAATGAAAATAGTCAGCGAACGCCTCAGCACACTCATGCTCTGGCATCAGCTCACCATTCCTAGTTATCTTCGGTCTACTCCGTTTCGAGCGCTTGCCTCCAATGAAACCCCAAAAAGACTTCGGATCCTTCACAAATTGCTGCTCCGTACGCCTTTGATAATCGCGGTATGCGGTACTGATTTTGTCTTTGACAATAGAACGGCAGTGAGAAAATTTAACATAGTCGCTGACTGAACCAGTCTTCTTAAAAGATGTGTGCCAGAAAGCCTTCTTCTTAATATGACCTATTATGTCAGCAGTGAACCATTCAGGGTAGTGATAACGAAAGCCAACATCCTTGGAGCTCTTTCTTGGAGTGCTATCATCCAAAATCCTGTAAAATATTTCATAAAATATCCTATATGCTTCATCGGCACTACTCGTTTCATACAGGGCGCTCCAGTCTACCCCTGCAAGTCCCAAGTACAAAGAATGAAAGTCCGCCTTGCTATAATTCCATCGTGGTAGGGAGGTGGAAGTCTGCGGCACAGGGTAATCAGGCCTAGAAGTCACCCGCTCTCGACTTATACTTACTCGCAGCGGCGGATGTTGTGGGTCTATGCATGACAAACACTCCTCACGTTCCTCATTTACGACAATATCACCTATGGGCAAAGTAGTTAAGACTACATCAAGCGTGCGATTGTTGCAATTAAGAATATTGTTACTTTGGCGAAACCCACAGAAGGTGACAAAGTATTCATAATAACATTGTATATCTTCGTTTGTTGAATACATATTTAAAACAACTACTAAAACAACTTTGTCCTAGCTAACACATAACTGCTCCAACAAATGGAACATAAACATATATTCCCTTTCAATAGTCTCGTAGACGCCTCGGAAACCAGTCAGACAACTTCACTCCTGCGGGCCACGCCGCCGGCGTGTTTATGCGCTCATTTAAGCTCTCAGGAAAAGCAATTACGAAGGCAGCGTGTCTAGTAGACCTAATTAAACGTTTCTCCACAATATATTGGTCACAAACTTGAAGCTTGTTCAAATAAGTGAGCACGTTTTGCTCCGTCGTCTCCGGCTTAAAAGACCATGCCTGCAAATATTTAAGTTTTTCTACCGTTTTAAGTACGTCATCGTACGTACGATAGTAAATACTCATATTAAATACCGTGATCTCTGCCGGCAATTATCGCTAATAGTGTATTCAGATGTGTTCGATGTTATTGCAAACATGTGGGCTTCCTCACGATTTCCACGTCGGCGTCGGTGGAGGTATCTGCTATGATATGATATTTAGTTTGATGCACTATCTATTTCCGAGGAATTTGAGGTACGCCAACCCTCTATGCGACTAGTCAATCGTCTATGGAAAGATTATTTTTAGTCTGTAGTTGCAAAACTTTTTGTAAACAAAAGGTTTTTGTTCAAATTGGAATGCTTGTAATTAATGAAAATTGTATTAAGGTAAGTGGTTTTATTTATGTTTCGTGCTAAGAATAAACACACTATGCATTTTAAACCATAAAACATACAGGTCATTGCTTGTTTTTTTTTACTAGAGTCATTTCTTGGAAAGTGTAACTAAAAATTGTTTTGTTATTTTTACAACCAATTTTGAAAATGAAATAAGGCATACTTTCAAACGAAACGATTACTATAAAGCCCTACTCACTAGCATTCTAAGAAACATTCAACGGTCACAAAATTCCAAGAAGCTACGATGCAAATCGGTTTTGTTTACAAGATTACCGCGGGCATCCGCGGGTGGGGCGCTCAACGGTTTTCGCCGCGCGTGGGTTAGAACAACGGCTAATGAACCATCGATCTCGTAATCCGATCGTATAACGAGCTGTGTTAACTACGTAGAAGAACATTTATTTTTATATTTCAATCAAATAGTATAATTTATATATTATTATTTTATCGGTCCACGCCACTTAGTACTCTTCTTAATCTGTGCTCCGCTCCGCGGTGGAACTGCGTGGTACTTAATTAAATCTCCCTGTGGGTAAAGAGTAAATGATAAATGATTTTATTTCTGTAACTAGGTTTGTACAAACACTTTTACAAGTCAATCATGTTTTTTTTTTTAAACTAGATGAATTCGGCGTTTCCTATCTGACTCCTCTGAGAAGAAAAGCCGAAACAAACTCAGAGGTCACAGTCACTTATAAAGTCCAGACATAATCTTGGTCAGTTCATGTGAAGACCATGTAGATTGGTGTCCGAAATGGTCTTTTGAGGAAAGAATCACACAGATTGTGAGGACCTGTCCAGTCAGTGCACGCATTTGTCAGTAATCGTGCAGCTCAACTAAGGTAAGGTTTATGGTATCATTGGGTTCTATATACGTTATGGTTATGTTTATAATTTTATCTGGCTCTTGTGACAGGTCGTCTTGCTGACCTTGGTTTTGTTTTGTTATTAGTAATTTAACTCGTTGTTTATTTTACTTCGATGGTCCTAGTTTATCATTTGTGACTGTGAGTTACGATTACATGTACGGTTACATGTAAGTGGGCACGCCCTTTATTACTGGAGACTTTTAATATAGGTATAAAGTTCTGCTTACGTTTTTAGTTTTGTATTTTTGTTTCTGCTTGAATAGTTTTCGACTTTTTTTTCTTTTCTTCTTTTTTTTGGTATATTGGCGTGTGCTAGATGACTTATAGCAAATAATTAAATTAATTTTAATGTTTGTGCTGCGTAATGTACTTACATGTAATTTGCGCAGTGTTGTATAGAATTTTATTTTTTTATTTAACTGAACAGACAGCTGTGCTGCTGGGGAGTTTGTTGCGCCACTTCACAGCTAAAGCACTACTAGGAAGTGGTGAAGGGCGGGCGTTTTGGGGGGCCTGTCTTATGTAATTTTGACGTTCGAAAAGTGCTGATTCTCAGCCTAGTTTGAATAAATGACTTTTGATTTTGATTTGATTGTCTCTTCTGTGGCCACGCTACCCGTTGCTGTATAGCTTGCTTACTCTAAAGCGGGTTGTAGACCGTAAACTAAGCTAAGTTAGTTTAGCTCTGAGTCAGCTCACATAGCTGGCGTAGTTTTTAATACTTGTGTGCAGACCGCAAACTATGCATAGTTGTTGGTGCAAGGCTGTGAAGGCGTCTAGAACCTCAAGTCAGCTTCGTCTTCCTGATTCCAACCCAGATCGGCGCAATGTGGATGCACCTGCTTGGATTGCAACAGCGGATATGTGTATTACCGATGGATGCCAACATGGCATACCGCTCTGATGATTGCGTTAAGTCGTGCAATGAAAGGGGATGCTTCCACCTGGTTGTCTACTGTGTGGTATCCAGGGATGACTTGGAACAACTTTACAACCGATGTTGATAATTGTAATCGCTTACAACAAGGTTCTCGCGCTGAGGGTGATAATAGAATTATGCTCGCTTTAAATCAATCTGCCTAGCCTCTTCCCAACTATGTTGGCGTCGGCTTCCAGTCTAACCGGATGCAGCTGAATACCAGTATTTTACATGGAGCGACTGCCTATCTGACCTCCACAACCCAGTTACTGGGTAACACGATTCTCCTAAAGTTTATACCCCTTGGTAAGACTGGTTGTCAGACTTTTGGGCTTCTGACGACCCGTAACGACTTTCAAAGATCCACGAATGACAGCCGGGACCAACGGCGTAACGTGCTTTCCGAGGCACGGTGGAGTCTCGGTATGAAAAGATGGTCACCCATCCACAGACCAACCCCGGCAAGCGTCGCTTAACCGGATGGATCGATCCGTGCGGCTGTTATTACTTAGCCACGAGCTCCTCTATTATGCTCGCTTTATATACTATAATTTTCTTTTGACAATTCAAATCAAATCAAATCAATTTATTAAAAGTTTTACAATTTCATCATAATAGCTATGAATACAAAATCTTAAACTAGGTCTATTGATCCGGTTTAAGATTTTGTATAATGAAATTGTTTTATTAAACACATAATCCTGAACTAGGTAATCCTGTGTTTCAGGCGATATGGGCTAAGCTTAAACTATATTAAATAATCACGTATTTATAGTTACAAATAAAACAATAGTTGGCAAACACGAAAAGTAAGACATAAATTAAAATCAAATTAAACTCGGTCGGCACAGATACAGAAAAAAATGGTAACAGTAATATGAATTAGTCAGGTGTAATGGTCAGATGTACTTTAATACCTACCTAATAGAATAATAGTCATATTTTTCTTTAATACTAAACTAAATGGTCAGACAAAATATTAATTCACGGCGCTCTTAGGCGCCTCCATAATCAATAGTATTGATGTACCTCATTTCGGCAATTTTTTTCGCTGGGCAGACATCAGCTCCTGTACTATGTATGCTTGGTTTTTTGAAATGCAAACATGTCGCGCATTTCGTGTCTACATTTTTCTATATACTACAAGAACTCCACGACCTGATTCCACTGGCCCCCTTCTACCATCGGACATCTAGACGCACTGCTAGTTACCATCCCTACCTGGTTGATATTCCACCAATTGGCACTAAGCGTTTCCAAATGTCTTTTATAATGCGCACTACAAAAGAGTGGAACTCACTACCTGCGTCCTGTGTTTCCGAGCGCATACAACCCTAATCTCTTCAAAGTGAGAGTGAACAGGCTTCTTCTGGGTAAGCTCTCTCCATCGTCGACTTTGTCTCTGTCACCTCTGACCTAGACTAGAGTCAAGAGCAAACCCATCTCAAATATATACAGTCCTTTATTGAGTGATCTTGATCACCACAATGGCCACATGTGTAAGTGGTCCAATTTTGATTTGACTGACTTTTTTTTTAATAAAAAAAAATATATATGTCGGCGCAATTGATTATCTATGAGGCAAAGTGCGCGGGCAGTCCGCAAGGTGGCGCGGCAGACGTGGCGCGCTAACGAAACGTCGAGTTGAGCGAGCGCCGGGTGCTGGCAGTTTGAAACTGGCACGCGCACGGGGCAGATAAAATCACTCGGACGGATCGTTTGCCTCCTTATTTAATTAGAAATTCTTATAGCGGTGTATACTGTTTTGGTTTGAACGTATAGTGTTTCTATTAAACGTTTATTTAGTTGGTAGTTAACTGTTTAAATAATAACCTACCTCCAAACAATCAATAGGGGCTAAGGTTATCATGTCTGAGTCGCGGGAGAACACGTGTTCTTCTCCGACATCAGAAGTGGGATACGGGACCCACGAGCATAATGGAGGCAATTCAGTAAATAAATCGAGCGTAAATACACAAAATCACGCGACGACTGGTGCAGTTTGTGCGAATAATTACCCCAGTGATTGTAATTCGACCAATACGGGTTGTTCCGGTACTAGTGATACCGGCGAGGCTGCTGCGCTGTTGAAGATGCTACGTATGCTGACAGGTGGACTCCAACCTTCTTCTCCAACTGCGCTGATCAGATTCGACCCCGATGACCCGGACGCCGATATCGAGGGTTGGTGTAAGATAAACGAGGTGATAATAAAACACAAGGATTTAAAAGGTACCGATTTATTATTATCACTTATGCAAGCCCTTCGTGGTCGTGCCACTATATGCCTAACTAAGATACAGCCCGATTGTATTACGTGGGAAAATGTGAAAAATATTCTGATTGCGAAGTTTGCGAAGCCAATGTTATTACAAGATTACTTTGATCGAATCATTAAGTTTAGAATTAACGATAAAGAAACTGCCGCAGACGCCGCGTTGCGTCTTTGGAATTTAATTGAAACAATACCTAAAACTGAATTGAATGAGGAAGTGATTACTGGCTTTGCTGTTTCAATTTTATCCAACTGTGATAATAATTTAAGACGAGAATTGAATTCCAATAACATAACTTCAAAGACGCAGCTATGCCGCATATTACGTGGTGTATCTATGAAGCGACATAACGATGATACGACCATTCACATTGAAAATAAACGTCCACGTTTTAATAACCAACGACCGATATCTACCTTCAATGGTGCTTGCCATCGCTGTGGTGAAATAGGTCACAAATTTTTTAACTGCCCCCAAGGTCGTGGTGAAAGTTCACAGATTAATAAACAATCGCCGGTGCCCCAACGCCATGAAGAGAGACGACCTACAACATGTTATGCCTGCGGCAAGACGGGCCACATCGCCAGCGCTTGTGCGGCCGCTGCCGCCCTCCGCGAAACCTTGCAAGCCTCTAAGAAGGAGGTAAAACTGTGCAGCAAACGGGCGGTCACTGGTGAGCTACATGTTGCAGGTATGGGTTGTCGTTTTCTATTTGACTCCGGATCGGAGTGTTCTCTTATTAAAAGTAGCCTTGCTGATAAAATAAATGGAGTGTATCTTTATGACAATGTTGTATTGGTGGGCATAGGCAACTCCGACGTAAAGTGTAGAAAGCAAATGAGATGCACAATTAATGTTCAAGATTTGACCTTGCAAATTTTATTTTACATTGTCGATGATTCCTTTTTGATTGAGCCTATCCTGCTGGGTCGTGATCTTATAGATATGGGGGTACATGTAGAAATTAACAGTAATGGTGTCAACTTGTTTAAATCAAAATTTTCACAGTTAATGTCGTGTAAAGTATCAACATCATTTGAATCTGAAGTTGACACTGATGTAGAGGGTGACTCTAAAAATCATTTGCTAAACATACTCACTTCTTACTCTGATAATTTTGTCGAGGGTACTCCAACAAGACGTGTTACTACAGGAGAAATGAAAATAGATCTTATTGATCCTAATAAGACGGTACAAAGACGACCGTATCGGCTATCGGCTAGTGAGCGACTAATAGTAAAGGATAAGGTAGTAGAACTTTTAGAGGCTGGCGTTATCCGAGAAAGTAATTCTCCTTTTGCCAGTCCCATCCTGCTGGTAAAAAAAAAAGGATGGTAGCGACCGTATGGTAGTAGACTATAGAGAGCTTAACTCAAATACTCGAAGCGATAATTATCCTCTTCCGCGCATTAGTGATCATATTGATAGGTTACACGGTGCGAAGTACTTCACTTCCCTTGATATGACTTCTGGCTTCCATTGCATCAGTGTAGAGTCGACGTCAGTAGAGCGAACTGCCTTCGTTACCCCCGACGGGCAATTTGAATATGTCGCCATGCCCTTTGGACTCAAAAACGCACCCTCTGTCTTTCAAAGAAGCATTCAAAACGCTCTAAAAGACTGTGAATTCGCCTTGGTCTATATAGACGATGTTTTAATCCCGTCAGAAACGGTAGAGCAGGGTTTAGAAAGGCTAGAGTTAGTTCTCGCAGCGCTCACGAACGCTGGGTTCTCGTTGAACATGAAAAAGTGTAAATTTTTGAAGTGTCAAATATCTTACTTGGGTTATGAGATCAGATCGGGGGAAATTAGGCCAAATCCTAACAAAATAAAAGCGTTAGCAGATATTCCTGTACCTAGTACTGCAACCCAGGTCCGTCAATTCATCGGGCTCGCGTCTTACTTTAGACAATTTATACCAGGATTTTCTATTCTAATGGCTCCTTTGTACCCTCTAACACAACACAATGGTAATATTAAATGGACGCAACAGCACAATGAAATCCATAAGCGCGTGGTAGAGATTTTAACCTCGGAGCCGGTATTAACAATTTACGATCCAGATAAAGAAATAGAGCTCCATACGGATGCGAGCTCGCTAGGTTATGGCGCAATGTTGATACAACGGATTGGGCGCACGCCGCATGTAGTAGCGTATTTCAGCCGGCGCACTTCGGATGCTGAGTCGCGCTACCACTCTTACGAACTGGAGACGCTGGCTGTTGTGCGCGCTGTAGAACACTTCAGGCACTATTTGTACGGTCGTCATTTCACAGTTCGAACAGATTGTAATGCATTAAAATCATCCAGTACAAAAAAAGATCTCACGCCCCGCGTTCATAGGTGGTGGGCAATATTGCAAAGCTATGATTTTAACGTAGAGTACAGGGAAGGGCGCCATATGCTCCATGTAGACTTTTTGTCTAGGAATCCACTACCTGAACCCAAACCTGATAGTATTGAAGTGGTCTCAGATCCGTTTAAAAAGGAAGTTCAGGCTCTTGAGTTGCAACGGGAATGGCTAGCAGTAGAACAACAACGGGATAGTGAGATAGTGGATATTATGGGCAAATGGAGGGCCGGAGATCTATCGGAAGATGTTGCGAAATCGTATGATGTTAGAAAAGGTATTCTGTATCGTAAAGTGCAGCGTAATAAACGGAATATATGGCTGCCTTTAGTTCCCCGGTCATTAGTATGGTCCCTTATAAGTCACGTTCACGCGGAAGTAAAACATCTTGGCTATGATAAAACGCTTGATAAACTGTACGAGTTGTATTGGTTCCCAGGAATGGCAAAGGCTGTAAAAAAGTTTGTAGATGCTTGTTTAGTTTGCAAAGCTTGTAAAGGAACTTCTGGTGCTCAACAAATTCAAATGCACTCTATACCAAAAACACCAATTCCTTGGCACACAATCCACATCGATTTAAGTGGGAAGCTAAGCGGGAAAAGCTCGAAAAAGGAGTATATCTGTGTTATAATTGATGCTTTCACTAAGTATGTTTTGTTACGATTGACGGCAAGCTTGGATGCTAATTGTGCTATAGAGTCTCTCAAAGAAGCCATTAATCTTTTCGGTACTCCAAAACGAGTTATCGCGGACCAAGGGCGTTGCTTTATAAGTAGTGGTTTTAAATCATTCTGTTCTGAAAATAACATAGAGTGCCATGTCATTGCAGTAGGAGCTAGTAGAGCTAACGGGCAGGTAGAGAGGGTTATGCAAACTCTTAAAAATCTTCTTACTATTACTGAGAACAGTTCCGATACTGTTTGGCGGGATGAACTTGGTGAAATTCAGTTAGTTCTGAATTCCACGAAATGTAGAGTTACTGGTTATACCCCAACTGAACTTATGTTTGGAATCAAAGCACAACCGTTAGGTATATCGCGAATAGCTTGTGACAATGAGAATCTTGAATGTAGAGCTAACTTAAGTGAAATGCGTCAGAACGCTACTAACAATATTGAACTGGTAGCTAGTTTAGATACAGAGCGTTTTAATAAAAATAAAGCCCAAGTAAAGCCATATAGTGTAGGTGATTTTGTTTTTCTGAAATGTTGCGAGCGTAACCAGACCAAATTGGATAGAAAATTTAGAGGTCCTTTTAAAATTACCGGAGCATTAGAGAATGACCGCTACGAGCTGCAACATGTTGACGGCTCAAAGAGATTGTACAAATACCCCCACGAAAGTTTACGCAGAGTTCCGGAAGGTCGCGAAGGGCTTACAGAAATGGCTGAAGCTCTATGTAACCAGGCCTTAGAGCAAGAGGGGTCCGTGTCGGCGGGTAGTAGCGATGAAGAGGGCGATGGGACAGTTGTGTGTTCAAAAGTAATAGATAACAGTAACGGTGGTAGAGTTGTGGTTACAACAGAGGTGAACAGCAGTGGAGATGAAGTTGATGGTAGAGTTGAGGGTACCACAGAGGTACACTGTGAGATGGAGGATGAGAGAGACGCGGTGGTAGTGAGTCCAGCCGGCGTATGTAATGATGGTGAAGGTACGTTAAGTAGCATCTCGTTGTCTGACTGCAAGCCGCTGGCCTGCCTTACGCTACATGTGTGATGGTCCCCAGCGTGTGGCGCAGATCTGCAGCGAGTGTTACACGCGTCCCAAATGAGATGATGGTTTTTGCGTTTGAGCTAGTAAAGTTTCTTAGTTAAAATGCTGACTGAGAGTTCCACATTAATTGTGGTTGGTTTCAGATGATTAACGCACGGGGACGTGCGTTCGTCAGGAAGGCCGTGTCGGCGCAATTGATTATCTATGAGGCAAAGTGCGCGGGCAGTCCGCAAGGTGGCGCGGCAGACGTGGCGCGCTAACGAAACGTCGAGTTGAGCGAGCGCCGGGTGCTGGCAGTTTGAAACTGGCACGCGCACGGGGCAGATAAAATCACTCGGACGGATCGTTTGCCTCCTTATTTAATTAGAAATTCTTATAGCGGTGTATACTGTTTTGGTTTGAACGTATAGTGTTTCTATTAAACGTTTATTTAGTTGGTAGTTAACTGTTTAAATAATAACCTACCTCCAAACAATCAATAGGGGCTAAGGTTATCATGTCTGAGTCGCGGGAGAACACGTGTTCTTCTCCGACATATATTTTCAATGTTTGCATGCCTTAAGGTAAATTGTACAAAGATTACAAAACTTTGTAAACACCTTTATTTTATGTACAGACGCCAGCACATCAAACTAACTTAAACAGTCAAATTTTCCCAATCAGCCTTGAACCTAATGCTTTGGCGTTATCGCCATACTTACTTTATCGATAGACACTCACTTTATGATAGATAGACAGATAGATACTTACTTTATGATAGATAGATAAATAGATACTTACCTACTTTATGATAGATAGATAGATAGATACTCACTTTAAACTCCAACTCCTTGGTGTATTCCTTTCCATAATCTGCGCAAAGTTCTTTTAATATTTTGTGATATTGGCTTTCGGAATCTGAAACCAACCGTACCACCTACTTAGTAGAAATACACTCTTTTGCAAAAAAAAAAAAAAATGGGCACCTAAGGAAATTTGCGTTCTAAGGTCGATTTGAGTTAATTAAATGAAATTTAATTGTTTGACGTAGTCTGTATACTTATAATCGTGTAAATTAATACGCGTGAAGTGAATTCTGGCAATTTTTTTTAAATTTTTGATGAATTCTTTAAAACCGATGTACATTACCTTAATAAATTCAAATCATTCATTAAACGCAAGTTGTGTCAGAAAGCTTATTATACCGTTAAAGATTATATTGAGGACAAAAAGGCTTGGGAATGAACTGCTCCAAATTTTATTTTATTCTTTTATTTTTGCATACTGAATGTTGACATGGCTGTTTACTTTGTACAGTATTATATTATTTTAATTTATTGTGAATGTGAAGACTATGTAGGTCATTGCTTTTTTTGTTTGTTTTATTTTTTCTCTCAGTTATTTTTAATCATCGTCTGGCAGTTTGAGTAATTTATGCGGCCTACCCCAATGTCCTTTCTTTGGTATTGTTCGTCGAATCGTTGAGCTCCTTAAGTTCTGAGTTGAGCTGCGCGATTAGTGACAAATGCGTGCACTGACTGGACAGGTCCTCTCAATCTGTGTGGTTCTTTCCTCAAAAGACCATTTCAGACACCAATCTACATGGTCTTCACATGAAGTGACCAAGATTATGTCTGGACTTTATAAGAGACTGTGACCTCTGAGTTTGTTTCGGCCTTTCTTCTCAGAGTAGTCAGATAGGAAACGCCGACCTCATCCAGTTTAAAAAAAAAAAACATGATTGACTTGTAAAAGTGTTTGTACAAACCTACTTACAGAAATAAAAATCATTTATCATTTACACGGCCAAACAATAAGAAGTGGTCGGCAATAAAGACAAGAGGATTTTTTTACTTTTTTAAAATTAAATAAAGTTACAAATGTAAAAACCTAATAACGATAGTGACCTCCTCTTGCCAAAATCACAGCTTGAATCCTTCTGGGCATGCTTTCCACGATGTTTTTAATAACGTTTTGAAGAATACGTTCCCACTCTTCTGCAATATAAGTATTGACTCTTTTTAGCTCCCTGATGTCTTGTGGAGCAGGTTCCACTGATCTTACCCGTCTCTTTAGAACATCCCAGACATGCTCAATTGGACTGAGGTCAGGAGTTCGAGCTGGCCAATCTAAACGACGGATCCTAACTTTTTGCACGTACGCTTCCACGTCGCAAGAACGGTGCGGGCGAGCATCGTCGTCCATAAAAATGGAATCTTCCCCAAGTGCAGTCAATGCGGGTTGTGCATATGGTATTAGGACTTCCATTACGTATCGGTGTGCATTTAATGTTACATTTTCTATGAAAACTAACTCCGTACGCTCCGTCGAATTAATTGCCGCCCAAAACATAACGGAGCCTCCACCATAAGAAGTGATTTCTTCGAAACACTCTTCCGCATAGCGTTCTCGTGGTCTTCGCAGCACTCGCCGGCATCGGCCCTCTCCACACAAAAAGATTTTAGCTTCATCAGAAAATAATCCTTTATTCCAGTCCTCCAGAGTCCATGAAGCACAGTTTCGAGCAAACTGAAGTCGAGCAACACGGTGCTCAATTCAGGGCCCCAAACCGGGCGGTAACTCCTGATATGGGCAGCCAAAAGCCTCCTCCTGACCGTCCACAAGCTAACTTCTACTCCTCTTACTTCTTCAAGGCTCTTTGTCAGGTCTACACTTGAAGCCTTACGATTCCACAATGCCTGACTCACCTAAAAGAGGCCATCTCTTGGTTCTGTGCATCGTTTTCTTCCCGAACCGGGTCTTCTTTTGACTGAACCGGTCTCTTGGTACCGTTGCCAAGTCCTCTGGATAGTTGAACGACTCACATTTAGCCGCTGAGACACGTAACTTTGCGAACAACCTTCTTCAAGTAGTGCTATAATTTTAACTTATCGCTTTATCACTCATATCAAAAAGTGGTATTTGAAAATATCCAAAAAGTTTTAAAATTTTAGTAATCAGTAAAAAAAATTGTTTCAGCAATTCGCGCCATTAGTAAGCTCTGTCCAAGCCGGGCAGACCTCCACCGTATGCTCCACCGTGTCCTCCGGGCGATCCACACAGTGGTAACACCCGGGCGTTTCCTCCTGCCTTATCCGGAACAGGAACCTCCCGAAGCAACCGTGTCCGGTGAGGACCTGCGTCAGGCGGAAGGTGATGGTGCCATGACGCCTCTCCAACCACTCCTCAAAGAGGGGACTTATCGCCGCAATTGTGGCGTGCCCAACACTGGGTTGCGACAGTCGCACTCTCCATGTCGCCATGAGATCCCGCCGGAGCTCTGTCCGCTGTGCCATGATTTCTGGCGGCAGCGGAGTTACACCCCGGCGTTTTGCCTCCTCGCGCCTCTCCCATGTGTATGCGAGGACTTTTGCTTCCAGATCCCACAGCGGCAATCCGGCAAGGAGGCTCGCCGCCTCACCGGAGACCGTGCGGTATCCCCGGACTAGCCGGATGGCCATGACCCTTTGGGACGCATTCAACTGGCGGGCTCGTCGCCGCCCCAAGGAACACGCCCGCACTGGTGCCCCGTAAAGGGCCATAATCTACAATACTTAATAATGTGATTTAAAAGTTTTAAAAAGAAATAAAAACGGGGGGCCTGGGTAACTTAAATTTAAAAATGTGTGCCAACCTAACATAACAGTACAGTCTTATATGTATCTATTAAATGTTTCGTCACACTAACAATGATGATGAAGAGTTGATCTAAGCTATTTAACATCGCTCGGATTATGTTAGTTTACATCAGAATAAGATCTTTTTGTTAACTTGTACCTTTCTGTTAATAAAGACCTTTAAAATCAAATCAATCAAACGCGCGCGAGCCGAGTGAGCAGCGCGAGCGGTTCCACCGGCAAGCGCTACTTCCAAAAGCTAGGCTGTTAACCAAACGGCTAATTAAGCTAGTTGGCTGCGATATCACGTCAGGATAAACCGGTTTGGCCTGGGATAAGAACAAGCTAGAATGATTGTGATTCTCATAAACCGGTTTGGCCTGGGATATGGACAAAGTAGAATGATTGTGATTCTCATAAACCGGTTTGGCCTGGGATATGGACAAAGTAGAATGATTGTGATTCTCATAAACCGGTTTAGCCTGGGATATGGACAAAGTAGAATGATTGTGATTCTCATAAACCGGTTTGGCCTGGGATATGGACAAAGTAGAATGATTGTGATTCTCATAAACCGGTTTGGCCTGGGATAAGGACAAACTAGAATGATTGTGATTCTCATAAACCGGTTTGGCCTGGGATAAGGACAAACTAGAATGATTGTGATTCTCATAAACCGGTTTGGCCTGGGATAAGGACAAACTAGAATGATTGTGATTCTCATAAACCGGTTTGGCCTGGGATAAGAACAAACTAGAATGAGAAATACGAAAGTTCTATAACTACTCGACCAAAATGTATGAAGCAGCTGATTTTTTTTTCGTGAAGTCAGAGTTGGTCCTATAGTGAAAGTTATTCATATTCATGGATAGAACACCCTGTGAAAATTTAGCTAGTGATTTAAAAATAGCCCTGTATAAAATACTTTGTGATGGGTTTCTACAAGACACGATATTGACGTGGTTTGCACGTGGTAAGATATAAGCGGGGGGATATGTCATACAGAATCAGGGCCCTGCTTACAGCACTTTAAATAGTTTAAACGGTCACGGTATTTTGCCGTACATACACTTTACGGCAGTCTAGATGGCGCCACTAATAAGCTGCAAGCCGACGGCACTATAACTCACCATCAACACTGCACGGCACTCTACACACAGCATTGATTAATGAAAGCAGTTCTTACCAATGATGGTGCCATCCATATCGAAGATACAGTGGGTTACTTTCTTGAATTTCCTCGTCTTGTGAGTGGCTACGTCCCACTTTTCGTGTGTAGAAAAAAAGGACCTTTTATTAATCCACGCCGTACAAGTTGCATGGTTACAGCAGGAAATTGTTATGAAAATAAATAAAAACACTTTTTAAGAGAAAAATTACGTTGGTTAGTCTTGTACTTGAAATTTTTGACACGAGTGTGACGTCTTAAAACGTCTTAAATTTGATTTTTTAAATGTCAGTCAGATATCAGTTGAAAAACCATAAATTTCATGGAAAATAAAAATAGGTTTTTATACTTAGAAGTACTAATGCCCATTTTCACCAACCACCCCTAAACTATATACCCTTGGTAAGAAACCCGAATCCCTTAGGCTAAGGCATCCCTTAAATGCATCCCCTACCTTAATTCATTTTCACCACGATAAGGGACACTTTTTTGTCATAAAATTCCAAAAACCGCAATTTTACCGATAACATTTTGAAGTTACATTTTTACAGTAATCCAGACTAAAACAAAAATAGGTAATATACTAATACTAGCTGACCCGATAGACGTCTTGTCCTTTCAATAATTTATACAAAATTCCCATTGAATATGCACTTACAGTTTCCCGAATTTTCCAATTTTGCCGGCAGCTTTTATAACTTTTCTCTTCATAAGAACCTTCCTCAGACTTCAAGGAACATTTGAAAAAAAAAGAAAATGCCGAATTGGTCCAACCATTCTCGAGTTTTGCACTTAGCAACACATTTAGACATTCATTTTTATTTAAATAGAATAGTAACAAAACATTATGTCAACATCGAAAAACGAAGATCCAGTTCCTTTTTAGGGTTACATACCTCAAAAGGAAAAATGAAACCCTTTGTATGTATACAGGGTGGTGGGGATAATACGATATTAATTGAAACCACATACTGGGTATCGCGTTAGTAGTACGTATACCAAAAATTATCAAATTATAATCAAGGGTATAGTCGCAGGATTTTTTTTTTCCTTTCACAATTTTAACACATGATGTGAATACCACGAAAGTTTCATTTAGGTCATTCGCATCAAAACAATTTTATTTACCTACTTGCTAAAACAAAACCAAATGCAGTGGTGCGGCTCGCTACTTGGAAATAATACAATATTGTATTGTATTGCTGATTGAATTTAGACCTAATAACCATGACGATAAAATTCCTATTATCATAAGCAAACAAAGATTGCCGAGGCGCAATTCGTTTCGAAAACTCAGAAGACAGCAACGTTGCCAGTTCGACGTTTTTGTCTTAACAAAGTAATTTTAAGCAACAATAGTTCGTAATCACTTCCGCATTCAAAAGATTTATTGTGCAAGAAAAGGAAAGAAATACATGTAGGGTTTTCCCTGGAATTTGCGCCTGTTCCACTGTCTAGTGTGTGACGTGCTACCCTCGTGAGAGCGTGTTTTTTTTTGTTTGATTCGTAAGAGTGGTTTTTTATTAACAATCATTGATTTTGTGTAAAATTGAAAATTGTTTTATCGCAGTTGCATACAGTGCGGAGCTTTAATAGTTTTACTGTTGTCTTATTGACAGATGATTCGATTGTGTATAAGTTTTAAGTGTAGCAGAGTTTGGTAGGTTACGGTACCTACCTAATGTGTAAACAATAGTGTGATAGTTACTTGCTGTTATTTCGTTGTATGTTTGGGGATTTATTAAAGATGAGGTTTATGCTTGTGATGTGAATACCGTAGAGGAACTGCGAGATGGCTATCAGTAGTGACTTGTTAAGGAAAGTAAGAAACAAATCACAATACGTTGTCACATGTGTGTTACCGTAAATGGTGGACAATTTCAGCAAATAAAAATTTAATTTAGTGTACCATGATTGAAGTGAGTTTTGATTTAGTTTTTAAAACGTGAACCTACTGATAGAAAAGTCGCGCCTGCTGGCGGGCGGCAAGTGGTGAGCGGAGCGGGGATAAATGCCGCGCGCTATTTTTTTTTTTTACATTTGTACTTACATGAATGAAACTGCGCTTAAAACGGATGAAATGGGTGCGACGTTGCCATTCTCACGTGCAGTGCCTACAAGGTCAGATGAGGTTAGTAGACAATATTATAAAGGATGTTGTTTTAAATTCTGATTAGTTTCGCATTTAGTTTATTTGAAAAATTCGATTTTTGAATTTTGATGTAAAACCTAATTTGGTAATGTTTAGGTTAACTAGTGGGGATCGTATTTTCATTTAATGTCGTTGTGTCGTCACCACCCGATATATAGCGTACTAAATCCAAGTAATTTTGATGAATTTATGAGTAGATTAGAGATATTATTACGTGTTCTGAAAAAAAAAAAAACCTTTAAAAATGTTGTACTCGCGGGTGGTTTTAGTACAGGTATATCGAAGAAAAACAAAGAGACAGAGATAAAATTTGAATATTTATTATTAAATTCAACCTACTCGTTAAAGAACAAGACAGGCATCGACAGTTTTGCGCATAATATTGATAGGTGTCGTAGAGCTATAGTTGTGGAACTGGCTTTGTCTGACCATACGGCACAACTTAGCACTGCAAGCTCTAGAAATCATTAGCGGATCACTAGACGGGACTATAGTGAAGAGAACATAGACAAATTTAAAACCTACCTCAATAGCCTATCGTTTGCTGAAGAATATGAAGCCAAGGATCCAAAAATTGCTTACAATATGCCTTCACAGAAATGTTTTCTTTCCTATATACACAGTCTCTCTCTCTGTAAAAGTGAAAAGAAGGCCTAGTTGGGTCTCTCATGGTATTAAAATATGTAGCAAAAAGAACGTCAATTATTATGGCAATATAGACAAAAACCTTCCGATATGAATAAAAATAAATCTAAGAGTTATTCAAAAATAATTTATTTAACTCAACACGCACAAAATATACATAAAATTAAAATATCAAATAATGAACCAAACAAAACTAAACATACCAAAAACACTATAGACAAAATTCGATATATTAATGAAACTGTAACTAGCCCCAAAATGATTGCAAATATATTATATTTAACAGTTACTTTATACATAAAATTAAACCTATGACTAGCTCGAGAACCACAGTCACTAAACATATTTTAGCCAGAAAAGACTCAAAAAGACTCAGACTCAAAGTCTAACACTTGATACCATGGTATTAAAATATGTAGCAAAAAAAACGTCAATTATTATGGCAATATAGACAAAAACCTTCCGATATGAATAAAAATAAATCTAAGAGTTATTCAAAAATAAACGTTATTCATAAAATTAAAATATCAAATAATGAACCAAACAAAACTAAACATACCAAAAACACTATAGACAAAATTCGATATATTAATGAAACTGTAACTAACCCCAAAATATATGATGACATTGTGTTCAACTAATTTAATTCTGTGTTTAACTTTTTATTTTTTTAATTATTTGAGTAGGGACACAGGTACAACATTATTCAGACACAATGTGAATTGTTATTGAATAAAGAAATGAAATGAAATATGAAATCTGTGGCTCCATAAGCTAATTTAAGCATCTGTGAAGGTACGAGTATATTTCAAAAAAAAAATCTATTGTAAAACCACTATTTAAGAAACAGGATAGGGAGCTAAATGGAATATTACAGGCCAATATCGTTAATACCAATAATTTCAAAAATTGACGAAAAATATATTTACTGGGAACTTAATGTAGTAATACTTTAAGGTAGTTAATACTTTAACTTCACCCTCGCTACTTGAGGGGTTCACGCATGCAACTTTTTTATTTAATTTTTTATTTTAAATAATTTTATACTTAATAAAACAATTTTATAATTATAACAATCATTCAAATTTGATTTATACATTTTAATTAACTATTATTATATTACTATAATATTATCATAACTATTACATAAACAACAACTACTTAATGTAATAAATTCTCATTAAATCACTACATTATAATGTTTCAAAATATAGTACATGTTGCCTGTGGTACGGCTGAACGATCCCACTTAGCGGTAGTAGGCTCCGCAAGGGCCCGCCTGGCTCGCGACCACCATCCCACCGGAGTCCGGCGCCAAGCAGCTTGCTGTGTTCCGTCGGTGTGTGGGAGTGCCAGTGCCTTTGGGGGAGAAGGAGATTGTCAGTTGCGCTGTTTGGAACCGGTCGTGGTCTCTGAGTCGGCTAGCCGGGTAACTCATTTTGGAGGGTAGCGGGATCCGAAGCACGGTGCCAGCCGTTGGCCGACCGCAGTCAGTAGGGGGCCCAAGTAGCACGCCAGCCACGTGCCAAAGGCTGCCCCGCCAACTCGCGAAAAATCCCGGTATGCTCCACCGTGCCAGCCGGCGACTGGATGGGAGGACCCGGTGGCCATATCCGCGGGGTTCGGGCGTCCCCGCAGTCTCCAAATGAGTTCCCCGTAGGTTTGGTTGGCTCCAGTGTTCCACTTGGATCACTGAACGGCGCCTCGACAAGTCGACTTTTTCCCCAACAACTCCACTCCATATGACCAAAGCGAAGAAAAATAAGGTTAAACAACGGCTGCACTTCCTCCCACTAAAAGTGCACCTCACTAATATCAGGGGGTTGCACTCCAATCTCGATCCGGTCCATTACCACCTTGAGACCGAGAAGCCGCACCTGTTTTTCCTAACGGAGACGAAGATAACAACCCCGTCGGACGTGGCGTACCTCAACTACCCGGGTTACTCTCTTGAACACAAGTTCAAGAAGCAAGCTGGGGTCTGCGTGTACGTTCGCGATGACATTTGTTGTCGTCGTCTCCGTTGCTTTGAGAAATCGGGTTTCTTTGCCATATGGCTACTTGTGGATACTGGCGTGGAGAAATCTCTCTACAACGGCATCTACCGATCGCATAGCGGTGACCAGGAGACAACAGCGCTCTTTAATTTCCTCGTGGAGTCGACTGACGTAGCCCAGCAACATAAAGAATGGTGGTAAACAGTTCTGGTCCCTGTCTAAAGCGGTTGAAACGAGTTTATGAAACCTGATGGGTCGCTGGCTCACACTGCAACTGAGAAAGCAAAGAAGAAGTAGCAAAAATGCCCCACTTCCGACTGCAAAGTTAATTATCTCAAAAAATCGGTAAAAATTAGTATACTAAAATGATATACTTCCGGTGATCATCCTTACTGGCTAGCACATTAAAAAATTGCTCTAAATATTAATTCAGGGGCAGAATACCTGTACTACACTAACTTCTGAATTTAGTTTTAGAATAGGATTAAAAAGCAATTAAACACATTAGATCAATCTGTAATGCTTGTTGGCATACAATCGATAGGCGTTTAAATCAAGTGCAACCACCTGATGTACCACCTCTTGCAGTTTAATTAGCAGCGGACAATAGTTGTGTATCTTGTCAACATTCACTAAGACGCCGCCGAAGACATATTTTAAATATACATATATACAATAATAAACAATAATTATTAATATACTATATGTATTGTGTACTTTACAAGTACACTGAGACATTTTGGAATATATTCTACGCGATTTTCAACCACCACAAGAGGTAAATAAATGTTTTATAAAAAAATAGTTTATGATACATCTAATTTATATTTTTTATGACCATCACATAAGTAGCCACTTGTTTAATATTTATCCTATTACGATTTATTTGACGACCTACAAAATAGTTTAATACTGGCACATAATAATGAAAATAATTTTACAGAAAACCAATTATTACATTTTTTTCACATATCCCGCTTGATGGCTCGAAAGCTATGTCATGTATGATGGTGTAGAATCAGTGCTAATAAATGCAGCACCTCCAACAGTTGCAGCACCTCGTACTTCCATAACGGTTCCTGGTCTAACTAGAGCAGCCAACACATCTCGTCAATGTATGATTATGCACTGCAATAACCAACAACTCAGACCTATGTCTAATGCTACAAAGGTGTATCTGCTTAGTTATTTCCGTCTATATGTACCCAAAAGAGCTCGCATCTGCCATCAACATTTGCAACCTATGTCTCCTGAAGAATTTCATCCGAAAATAGCACAGTCATACTGCTCTGAACATATTATTATGTCATTCGGATCAAACCCGCCCGCTCAAAAAAATATATTATGCAATTGTTAGTAATTATTGCGTCATAATTATTTATCCGGCTAGTAGCGTGGTCATTTGTTGTTCATAATTTGTAGTGATCACTGTTGTTACGAGTATGTCTTCGAACGTAAATACAGAAGGAAGAAACTCCATCGACATCGTCACGCAGCGTCAAATTGTGAAGTTTATGTTTCTGGAGGTACTCACAGCGCCCGCAGCCCATCGAAGATTGGTCAGAGTGATGACGTCTATTGCACTCTCTCCAACTACAGCAAAAGAGTGGTACCGGCGCTTCAGGGCTGGGAACTATGATGTTTCGGAACATCGTGGAGGTGACCGTAAATCTGGACCAGAAACTGAGGAACGCTTGAAGGTAATCCAAAATGTTTTCCAGGAGACTAGAGCTTGGTCAATTACCTCGCTGTCGGCTCACACTGGCATACCTAGAACCACTTGTTACGAAATTATGACGAAAATACTCAAAATGCGCAAAATTAACACAAAATGGGTACCGCGCGAATTGACTCAAGACCAGATGGATCAGAGTGTGGACTACGCAAAAATTAATTTACGTGCATATAATCAGCAACCAAGCCGTTTAAAGCATACATTGACTATTGACGAAACCTGGATCAGCCTATACCGACAACCTGAGAAGGACTAAGCCAAACAATGGTTTTACCAGGGCAAAACACAACCAACAGAGGCACGAGCAGAAAAGTTTGGACCTAAGTTCCTGTTGGTGCTAGCGTTGGACTACAACGGCATCTGCTATTATGAAATATTGGGTCACTACGAAAAAATTAATCACCAACGCAATATTCAATTTTTAAACAATTTGATGAACAGTTGGGCTCCGAACCGTAAGCACTCAGTGTGGCTGTTGGATGACAATGCTCGGCCTCACCGTCACTCCGTTGTGGACGAGTGGATGAGTGCACGCCACACTGAGCGTTTGGGAACCCAAACGCTCAGTGTGGCGCCCTATTCTCCCGACATCAGTCCGTGTGACTATGGGTGCTTCCATCAGTTAAAACGCAACATAGGCGGCCGTGTTTATTCTGACCTTTTATCCTTACGCGCTGCCCTAGACATGGAGATAAAGGCTGGCAACGAAGATGGAAGATACCAGTCCGTTAGAAAATTACCTGAGCGCTGGCAAGTAGTTATAAATTCTAAAGTAGCTTATGTTGCTATAAATATAAAATAAAACAAAACAGTTTTTGTTTTATTTGAATTTTAGTGTGGGCGGGTTTGATCCGATTGACCTAATAATAGAACTGGTGCGTTTGAAATTGAATTTTACAGACATCCAGAAGAAATAAATATTAATAATGAAGAAAATAATGCCCTCGTTAGATGTAAGATTCAGTCACGACATGTCCGGAGTAAAATACACCGGACGTATACACATATATTATATAATTGCAGGCTTGAAGGGAGATATGCGATAAAAGAATATTGTTGTCCATGTATGGGCGCAGGACCCTGAAGTCGGGTTTGGCTGGGATATAAATATGATTTAGCCACCCAGCGCATTTTTTAGATAATATTTTGCTAGATGTAGAACAGGAATAAATAAGTTTTATTTATCAGGTTGGCGGAAAAGTCTTGCACCAAGATACAAGACTTAATGAATTTATTGATAACTTTGTTATTTACAATAATTAATCAGTAATGTAATCCCCAAATAACTCTATTACTCTGGCCCATCTAGTTGGTAGATTGTTGATGCCCTGCGCCCAGAATTCCGGAGGCTGTGCAGAAAAGAAATTGTCCACTGCCATTTTGAGGTCTTCGTAGTTTTGAAAATTTTTCTCACGCAAGTAAAGCTTTAGTGGTCGGAACAAGTGATAGTCGGATGGCGCGAGATCCAGTGAGTATGGTGGGTGGGTAACTGGGTGCCATCCAAGCTCTACGATTTTTGTCGAATCTCGGAAGCGACATGACGTCGCGCACTATCATAGAGTAAGTGAACATTTACACGTCTCGGTCGTTTTTCTCTTATTGCGTCAGCCAGTTTCTGAAGTTCAGTAGTTCAGAGTGTTCAGTATAAACGGAAGTCGTAATCGTCCTTCTCGCAGGGAGAAGCTCGTAATAGAGTGGGCCCGTCGCATCCCACCAAACGGAGTGAAGATGTGAGCGTGAGTGATGGTTCGGCTTTGGCTGCTTTGGTGGCTCTGCGTCGTAAGGAAGCCAGACGGCGTGCCATGTATTGTTATCATAGAGAATCCAGCTCTCATCGCCGGTTACCAGATCTTCATGAAACTCTTTCCGATGTGGCTGAAAAAGAAGCGATTCATAAATACTAACTCTGACTGGACGATGACTGTCAGTTAGTTGATGTGGAATCCATCGTGCCATTACTTTACGATAGCCGAGTTTGTGTAAATGAGCCTCGACGGTCGAATGATGACAGCCAAGAGTCTCTGCCAAATCACGCATATTTATTCTGGATTAGCCTTTAAACATCAGAGTAATTCCTCATCGTCGAAGGTGGATGGTCGCCCAGATCCCGATGCAAAGCAAGCAAACCAGCAGCTTATCTTCCATCGCGATACAACACCTTCACCGAACGCTTTGCTCATGTTAGCGGCAGCCACACTCACGTTGTGTCCCTGACGCCACTCGTAAAAGATGATCGTTCGAAGTTGATGTTCACTAATCATTTTCACAAACTAACCAAATCCTCACTAATGCGCCATTATATACCCTTGATGTGATAGCTTCAAAAACCTTCTATAATATTCTTACGTCTCCCAGATCAATACTAAATATTCCGGAAAATTCTGGTAATTTACAATTTCTTGTGCAATATTTTTCCGCCAACCTGATATTTTATTTTTTTCTTTACACCTTCCTTGTATTAAGACAGCAAATGAATTTAGAATGTCACAGATGTTGATTTGTTTAATCTTTATGTCATCTTTATCTCACAATTTTATGGTCGTTAGAGTAGTAGGTATTGCATGATTGAAAGTAAAATATTTTTAAGATAAGTAATACTGCGCCTGAAATAATATTTGGAGCAATTTCTAAGTGTGATAGCCAGTAAGGATGACAATCGGAGGTATGCAATTTAATAATACTCATTTAGATCTATTTTTTGAGATATTTTTCTCAGCTGTCGGACGTGGGGTAATTTTCTATGGAAGTTGCAACTTCTCCTTTGTTTGCATCTCTCTTTGCAAGCAATTCACGTCTGGACGCTGGCTCAAAGCAACCACCTACTGTACCTCATTGTGTCTCCTCGTTGCCGGAGATCGTAGTTCACATTAAAGAGGTCCGAAGAGTAGAGTTGGGCAGCCTAGACGTGAACTAGGCCAGCGGGCCTGACGGCATTCCAGCGAAAGTGTTGAGGCAGTGTGCGCCTGAACTGCCTCCTGTGTTGACGCGTTTGTTCCGCCTCTCTCTTGAAAAAAGAACGGTGCCGAAATCCTGGAAGCTTGCAAATGTACAACCAGTGCCCAAAAAAGGCGACCGTGCAGACCCAGCCCATTACCGCCATTACCTCCATTCTGTGCAAAGTTTTGGAAAGGGTACTGTACAATAAGTTGCTGAACTACCTTGAAGACAATGATCTCCTCAGTGACCGTCAATATGGCTTTCGCCGGGGACGGTCAACTGGCGATCTTCTTGTGTATGTCACGCACTGCTGTGGCGAAGCCATCGAGAAACACGGCGATGCACTAGCTGTATCGCTTAACATCTCGAAGGCCTTTGACAAGGTCTGGCACGCTGCTCTGCTCAGCAAGCTTCCTGCTTATGGCATCCCAGCTGATTTTTGTAGCTGGATATCAGATTTCCTTAGTGAACGGTCGATCAGAATAGTTGTTGACGGCTGCTCTTCTGACCTTATGGCTATTGATGCCGGAGTTCCTCAGGGGTCTGATCTCTCTCTGCAACTCTTTTCCTGCTGCACATCAATGACCTGCTTCGGCCTGGTATTGTTGGGTACGCAGATGATAGTACAGTTTCAGAGAGATACTTGTCCAGCGCAAAAACCAGCGAGGCCGAAGTTCGTTCCTTGAGAGAGGCCATGGTAGAGCGGACAGATTTGACCTTAAGCTTTGTCTCCCAGTGAGGTGATGATAATCTGGTCTCTTTTAACGCCACCAAAACACAGGCGTGTCTTTTTACCGCTAAAAAGAGTCATTTCGCCCAAACTCCTACTTTTCGGGGTACATCTGTTCCTGTAACTGATCGACTTGAGCTCCTAGGCATGGAGTTGACATCTGGTCTCAACTTCGGCGCCACCATCGAGTACAAGGCCCAATTTGCCGCCAAGAAACTGGGCATCCTAAATAGGGTGAAGCGATACTTTACGCCTGGACAGCTTTTAACCCTTTACAAAGCAAAAGTCCGATCCTGCATGGAGTATTGCAGTCACCTTTGGGATGGATCAGCTAAGTACCAACTAGCCGCGCTTGACTCTGTGGAACGCAGAGCTAAGAGGCTCATTGGCGACGTAAAACTGGTGGATGCCAAGCTTCATAGCTTGGCTCATCGCCGCAAGGTTGCCTGCTTGTCGGTCTTCTACAGATTGTACTTCGGAGAGTGTGCCCGAGAACTCCACGACCTCATTCCACCGGCCCCCTTCTACCATCGGACATCTAGACGCATTGCCAGTTACCATCCCTACCTGGTTGCTATTCCACCAGCGCTTCCAAATGTCTTTTATAATGCGCACAGCAAAAGAGTGGAACTCACTACCTGCGTCTGTGTTTCCGAACGTATACAACCCTAATCTCTTCAAAGTGAGAGTGAACAGGCTTCTTCTGGGTAAGCTCATTCCATCGTCGACTTTGTCTCTGTTACCTCTGACCTAAACTAGAGTCTTGACTTTTTTATTATTTGTGATGGGTTTGCTCTTGAGCAAACCCGTCACAAATAATAATAAAAAAAACATGTAATATTATCCATACATTTTTTATCTGGCGGCAGTATGTTGGAGATCGCAACATTAATACCACATTTAACTGTCCTTTTGACAGTCATAATTATGTTGATTGTTCTATTGTCATTGGTCACTTGTTTGAGTGAAAATAAAACACTTCTTTATAGTCCTTGCCAAGTCAATCTAGTTACCTAGCCTTTTGCCAACTATGTTGGGGTCGGCTTCCAGTCTAACCGGATGCAGCTGAATACCAGTATTTTACATGGAGCGACTGCCTATCTGACCCC
Organism: Dicycla oo; assembly: GCA_948252095.1. Lineage (NCBI taxonomy): Eukaryota > Metazoa > Arthropoda > Insecta > Lepidoptera > Noctuidae > Dicycla > Dicycla oo. Next base: position 18,265,405 of record OX411738.1, read on the forward strand.
CACAACCCAGTTATTGGGTAATACGATACCCCTTGGTAAGACTGGTTGTCAGACTTTCGGGCTTCTGACGACCCGTAACGACTGTCAAAGATCCACGAATGACAGCCGGGACCAACGGCTTAACGTGCTATCCGGGGCATGGAGGAGTCTCGGATAGATCTGTACATAACAGATGGTCACCCATCTACGGACCAACCCCGGCAAGCGTAGTTAACCTGATGGATCGACCCTTGCGGCTGTTATTATTTAGCCACGAGCTTCTTGTTCTAAGTAACAAGTATAATTCTTTTATTACCAAGCCTAATTTCTTGGAATCGGAGAAGCCTTCCAAATACACTTCACTATAAATATTTAAGTTGGAGCTGTCCTTCGAGCAGTGTCGTGCAGGATTACTTACTGTTGAGCCTCACGCCAACATCTGCAGCAGCCGCCACCGATCGGCTGAGACCTATGGACCTCTCAACAGAATTCTGTGGAGACCTATAGAGCTCTCAACATAATTGTTACATATTGTTTTTTTTTACATTTTTCTCACAATATATAGAAGCAACAAGAATAATGTACACAGGTTTTTGTAATATATTGATTTGAGAGAGTGTCCTTGGAGTTTTTTGCCCGATCTTCTCCATAGAGGTCTACGTTTTGGAATGGGCAACTAGCTTCAGCTTTCTGATTAACTGACTGACTCTTTGCGAATTCAAACGTGCATGTAAATACAATTCACAGGCACGTTCACAAATGCTTTGTGTTCGAGTTCAGTCGCGCTCGGCGTTTGCAAAAACTACAGCAACGAGGCAGCGATGACTTTTCATTATTTGCGCGAAAATACTTGCATTTTTGTATTCATTTCAATAGAAAAACACGAATTAATGAGTATTATATGTCACCTTGTGCACGCAAATAAATACATACGTTTACGTAAATTTAATAGTAGGTATTAATTAACATTGCGACATAATCACTGCAACCAAAAATCTGCCTGGCCTTTTCAATGCTCTTTTGAGTCATCAACATCAGGCGGGTTGGCTTTCAGTCTAACCGGATGCAGCTGAATACCAGTATTTTACATGGAGCGACTGCCTATCTGACCTCCACAAGCCAGTTACTGGTTAACACGATACCCCTTGGTAAGACTGGTCGACAGACTTTTGGGCTTCTGACGACCCGTAACGGGTGTTCTGGTAAGCCAGATGGCGTGGTTGGTTAAGATACCACCTATCATGCCGCAGGTCGTGGGTTCGATTCCCATCCAGGACAAACATTTGTGATTTGTGTGCATGAACATGTCTGTTTGTCCTGAGTCTGGGTGTAATTATCTATATAAGTATGTATTTAAAAAAAAAAGTAGTGTGTGTAGTATATCAGTTATCTGGTTTCCATAGTACAAGCATTGCTACTAGGACTAACCTAGGATATATTATTAAAAAAAGTAACGACTGTTAAAGACCTACGAATGACAGCCGGGACCAGCGGTTTAACATGCTTTCCGAGGTTTTCCGCTTTAAAGTTATTTAAGAAAATAGTAATAATCATTTATTTCATAAAAAGTGGTACAGTCTGTTACAAAGTGGGATGGCAACTTCGGAATAGCTTACATCTGAGATACAACAATCAATGGTAACAATACACAATCTGATGTCCTAGCTAGGTTACTAAGTAGCCTGTATTAAAGACGAAAATAGACGAAAACTGACCATTCCCCCCCTTAACTCCGAAACAACTGAGCCTAAAATTAAAAAAAAAAAGTACAGATAATAGTTCTATACCTATAGATTATAGGTTAAGTTATAAGAAGTCTATGGTGTTAAAATAACATAGTACAATCTCTCAATATTGTCCGTACAAATTTACATTTGCAGTTGGAATGTATGGGTGAACATGTTTTTCAACTACAATGTTAAGTTTGTTCTTGGGATAAATTCAGCCTAATTACGGTACCCCTCATTGTGCGTGGTCGGACACGCACTTGGCAGGTTTTTTTTTAATTTTCGCCGATAACTCAACCGATTGACCGATTTGGTAAATTATTTTTTTGTTTGAAAGGGTATACTTCCCAGGTGGTCCGTTTGTCATCAGTTCAGGATCTGTTGATTGGATCCTGGGGAAATAGAGAGAACTCTTCAAATATTATAGCACACCTACCTATGGGTATCTTTTAGACGACTGCCCAAATTCATGTATGTCGTACTCGTACATTTGCTCTCGGAAAGCACCATTTCGTGAAGTGGAACTGATGATGAAGATCACAGATGGCCACTGGAACTACTCAATAATAAGTGTTTTACTGATTGTGATTCGATTACTTCCACATGGTTGCTAAGCAATTTATGCTTGTCACAATGCATATGGTGGGAGTGGAGTTGGTGGTGAAGTATCAGGAGAATTCCTCAACAATTAACGTCCCTGGATCGGGGAAAGCAATATTTTGTAAAAGGCGATGAGCAGAATCTGCTCATCTGATGACATAAGGCTATTGTAACTTGTTATAGAAATATACAAACCGAACCACTAAGAAGTGAAAAATTAAAATAGTTTTTACAAAAAAAAAAAAAACCTGGACATAAAAGAATACTGTTAAACAAAACAAAGTGAATAATAACTTTAATTTCGGAAGCCGGTGGCAAAAACGTAAAAAAGAAAACAAATCAAAAGAGACCGAATTTTGAAGTTAAGATTATTTTTCTTTGGAAGTCGGTTGTTTTTTTTTAAGTAAAAAAGTTTTTTTAAACAATTATTTGAACTTCTTCTAATGAATAAATAGTGCATTTTCATGAACCGTCGACGCTCTGTAAGTTAGAATTAATTAAAAAAAAAAAAAAAACTTGTGGGCTATTCTGAAATCCTATTGTCAAACTAAGTTTTTACGTTATTGGATAGCAAACAATTACGTCTGGAAATCGATTGTCATGGTATAGGCCTGTAATGCGGTTCTTCGTGAGCAAAATTTCATGAGGAAAGTTTTGAGTATGAATGTGGCGATAAGAGTTTGCGAAGACTGAAGAAATGATAGACGACTAATAGAGAAGTATGAAAGAAAAAGAAATGTTGCGCCGTCTCCAAATAAATTGGATAAGGGCAAGAGAATGACAAAATAATAGCAATAGTAGTTTATGAAACTGTTGCATAATGAGGGGTATTAATAGCTAGTTATGTGCAGTGTCATACACAACTTTAACTATACTCATGTACCTATTTAAATAAAAAAAAACAAAGTTAGCAAAAAGTAAACGAACACAATTAATAATGGTTCCGAAACCAGAGTAACGTGGATTACGTTACTGTGGTTACGGAGCTATCATCGATCAACCGCGCATAGCCCTGGCGCGGTTCCGATATACAATGGTAAAAATCGAATTGAAAACTCCTTGGTCGATACGAAGTGTACTTTATTAGAAAAAGTTATTTTATAGCATTATATTGTTAAGAAATCTGTATCATAATAAAACTTTTTAATTTTTTTTTGAGTTGTACATGCATAAAGTCTGTCATTATGGTACTATTTTTGAATTCATAATCAGAACTTTACGATATGACTGCAGATAAACAATTGTATGGCCCACCTGATGTTAAGTGGTCACTATGGTCACCTGCAATGCCAGAGACATTGCAGATTCGTTACCATCTCAGAGACGAAGCTGCATTGTCTCACGTGCCTGTTACCACACCGGCACCCATACCCTTCATACTGGAACACAGGAACGTTGCCTGGCGACAGAACGTTAAGAGTCGGCACTAGGAAATCCAGATAGAGGTTTTGAATAAGTTTATATAGAAGTTTTAATGTAGTAGCCACGAAAAAATACGCCTGGCTAGCTCAAGAGTTTCACCAGTCAGTAAAAAATCGGATTGAGCATAAAACATGTATGTATCTTTAAAAAAAAATTGAATATCACTAAAAACGTGCAAAAAGCACTGGCGTATTTTGATAAATTTGGCGTAAACAAACAACCCGGAAATTAACATGGAAATGATAAATTGAAAAAAAAAATGCAAAAAATAGAAGAACCTAATAGAGAATAGGAATAAATTTATAGATGAATTATGTATATACGAATTAAACATTTATATGTTTTGAGGTTATTCCAATTGTAATTAGTTATTCTGCAGCCAGTGGTTGGAAAGAATAGTAGTTTACCAATTAACTGCAGTGCCATTTAACGTGGTAAGTTATGCATGCATATCATATAATTGTCATCAAGCGGTACCATTTTGTTTTTTCTTAGTCTATACTATCTCACTGCTAGGCAAAGGCTTCCCCAAGTCCTTCCAGGAACTCATTCCCCGCGCCACCTCGAACTAGCCCTCACGGTACGCGTCCAGGCCATCCTCTCTCAGGCCACCACCTCTTTCTAGACCGGCCTCGGCGGTGCCGTCCATCTTCAGGTACAAATAAGTACCCATTGTCTGGATTTTTTTGCCCAGCGGACATCGTGCATGCGGCCGATGTAACCCGCCCAAACCCATTTCAGCCATTGTAGCCATTTTAGCTGTACTAATATTGCATGGGAAGCCGTCACCTCCTTCTGCGAAGCAGTAATGCTCGCGAAGGAGGAGGCTGAACGCGTGAGGGAGAGGCATTCTTTGCGCCCTCACGCCCCTAGTCGCCGCAGGAGACGCCCTGGGCGTCGGGAATCGATAGCCGATTCCCGGCCACCGTAGGCGCGGGCTTGCGGATGGCGAGCAATGGGTAGCTCGCCGTCCGGTAAGGACCAGGCCCGGGTCGACGGCGCGTTGTGATCCACGCGCGCCTCAAAGAGATGTCAGCACTAGCTGAAGGGGTCCTCTAAGGCCGATGCCCGCTAGGGTTGCGGGTTGTTCGAAAGAGTTACCGTGGCCCTGGCACAGGCAACTGAAGGAACACGGGTGGGTTTTAGTCAGTAGAAGTCTGACACGCCCTCTCGCTCCACCCAGAGCGGGAGAAGTTATTTGATGATTTCCCACCCAAAAAAAAAAAGCTGTACTAATATGAAATTTTCAATTTGTAAGTACTTTCTGTGTCTATCTTGGATGTTACTGACATCGGTAAAGGATAACGTCGTGAGGAAACCTGGACTTACTATACAAGGTGTAACTTAAATAACGCACAACCTCTTAACAGCGTTAACGCCAAATCCGCGCCAGCAAGTTTAGGTAATTGCAGTGCTCTTTGCACTCACACAGATGTGCGCGTGTCTGTGTGCGTAGAGTTGGTGCGCTCTCTCATTATAGTCAAACTAACCCATGTTGATCCGTTGAGTTATGTTTAATGATACTTATTTAATTGTCAGTTGATTTTTATTTACTATTATTATATTTATACTACTAACTTGTGAAATAAAGAGGTAATTATGGATACTTTATAAAGTGTATCTACTAATCAGAGGAAAAAAGTTCAAAATGTAGTACAAATGTAAAATCCTACAATAATTAAATCGCCCGTATCGGGAGCAGAGTCCAGGCTACCCGGTGGTTAGGGTTGCAGAGACAGGAACCTCCTCACAATGCGAGCCGTATCGAGAAGTACTGCCTTCTGAATCTGGCCTTCGAGATATGTTGGTCGAGGCTTTCGGCTATCAGGTCACGGGCCGTTACTACAATCGGCACAATGACAGCCGAGCTCACATTCTACATATCAACAACCTCGTGTGCTAAGTCGAGATTTTTCATTTGTTTCTCTTTCTCAGCTTTCGCGAAGTTCTCGTCATGTGGAATGGTAACAGCGACAATCATTGCGCGGCGTGCTAATCGATCTATTACTATGGCTTATTAGCGAAAATAGTCCTGTCAGTAATGATAGATCGTTCCCAGTACAAAGTAACATGGTCATTTTCGAGAACTGTGTCGGACACATACTTGTAATACGGTACCTCAGAATCCACAAGTTTATATTTCAAAGCAAGTTGTTGGTGAATAATCCTATTTATGTCTGTGCAAATACTCGCTGACAGCCAGACGAGAACAACCAGAGATAATAGTCTGATGGACTTACCCGGACGGTGGTATGCCCGACACACATCAACCATGTCTCCAGTAGTTATTCGTCAAGATAACTTCATCCATAATTGCACAAACTAAACCTTCAGTTTCCCCGAAAAGGTCACCAAAACGTAGCCAGGATACGGATGCTAAGAAATCTACACCGGGCTCATGAAGAAACCGATAGAAGCTCCCGTGAAGCTCTTTGCTTTGCCATACCTTCTTGCGGTCATCGGAGGTACGTACTACAGGTTAACGCCAGTTCTTTTTAGCCTTGGAGAGCGGGGTGAGCTCCTTGTCCACTACGCACATCATGGTGCATACCCAATTACACTTTTAAAAAATATTTCCTGAGGCTGCACAGGTGTGAAGGGTTGTCGCATTGAAGAAGCTACAACCCCGCACTTTCGCGTGATGTACCTACAGTCTCGTCACCGATGAACGTGGGTGATGCATCCGGTTTGCTGTCAACAGTGTACGGACCCTCCTATCCAGGGCGTCGAGTTCGGTCTGAGTCCATTTGAGTATGCCGAAAGAGTACATGACCCAACCGTTGAAGGCGCACACCTTGTTTCCGTCTGAAAGAAGACTAATTAATACCTTCTTCAGGCGGCCAAAGAAGCGCTCCTTCAACGATTGCTTCATGACAGTCTCTCTCACAGTGACTCTTCTGGTATACCCACACCACATTCCATCCTAATAGCGCTACTGAAAGTTTCAGATACCTTCGGTAGCTCCATCAGTCGCAATTTGTTGGGGGCAAAGAGTTTCAAATCATCCATGTAGAGGAGGTGAGATATGACCTGACCATCTCTCTTTAGCCTAGACCTGAATCCTCCAGCAGTGTGTTTAGAGTAGCTAAGCAGAATCAAAGTAGACTCAAACTGTCGTCCAAGAAACTTATCATTCCCCTGTATCTTTTGACACCCGGGATAGCGAAGGACCATCCTCCATTGCCCTATACACGACTTAAGAAAGGTGCGTAGAGTTGCATCAATCTTGTACAACTCCAGCACCCTCATGAGCCATGTGTGTGGAACCTAATCATATGCCTTCTTATAATCCATCCAGCATGTCGACAGATCCTTACATGAGCGACAAACCTGTTGGCTTATGGCCATGTCGATGAAGAGTAGCTCCTTAGTACCACGAGACCCGTTCCTACATCCATTTTGAGAGGCAGGCATAATCGAGCTACTCTAATTTTATATTAGCGTCAAGTTATTTTAATTTTCGCTCTCAAAATGGATGTAAGAAGTTTATAGATCGTCGACAAACATGTGATCGGTCTATAATACTTGGGTTCCGCGGGACTATCTGACTTATGGAGCAGGTGGGTAACGCCTGTTGTTAGAAACTGCGGTAGCGACCCAGACTCCAGACGGCCGGGAACACCTGGCCATTCCCGTCCGACACTGGTGGAGGCCTGTGCAATACACAAGGGTGCTCCCGCACCCGTTGCCTGCTGGCCTCCACCTGGGAGGAGTCGGAGATGACTGTCATACTGACGTCTTCTTCGACCCCTCCTCCGCCTTCGGAGTGGCGCCGCGAGAGGGTCTTCCTCTCGCGCGCGCTCCGCCGCCTCCTCCGACGTGTTCGCAGAAGGTTCGAAGTAGGTATTACCAAAAGAAAGGCCCACTTTTCTACAAAGTTTTGAAAAAAAAAAAAAATAGCCCTGATAGGTTTTTTTAATGATTTTTTCATTGAGCATTATTCGAAGTGATTGAAAAAAACAAAAATTGGTCATAACTTTTGAACCGTAAAAAATTGTACGAACATTCTCAGAGTATACAAGTTTGGAAATGACCTTACCTACACTCCTATTCGATTTGATCCATACTTCCAGGGACACCCTTATTATTAATAATATTTTGGAAGTTATTCAGGATTTAGTTACTGACCCGATTTCTTTGCGGCCCAGTGTAGTTGCAAAAAGGATAGGTTGAAGATAATGAATTATAGGTACTCTCATCTCATAATACTCTAGCTAGACATATTGCCAAGATCTTCCATCCGTCCGCGAAGACAAGTTTAGCGTCCACGAGAGCATTGAGCGCGGAGAGAAGCGTGGGAACGGGGACTGTGAGTGACCAATATCCTTTACTTTTCCAAGGCTTTCCTGAACCATGGTGGAGATAAAACCTATGGATCCTGCCCAGGAGTTCGAAGCCAAACTCCTCCTTCGTCACAAGGCGATGCACGAGGCGACGGATCGTGGAGACTCTGCCGTGCAGCAGTTCTACCGCGGCGCCGCCGTGTTCGTGACGGGAGGGTCCGGCTTCCTCGGCAAGCAGTATATCGAGAAACTCTTCAGGTGAGGATGACATTCAATACCTTTAAGAAGGGGCTTCCATAATCATTAGCAGGGCAGGTGACGTGCAGGGCAGATCAAGGTGACAGTTTTAACAGTTGCGCACATGGAGCGCAATTGTTGTGTTTATAATATATTGCCTTGCTGTAAGTGTATGATATAACATACCCCAGGCCAGATCTAAGAATTGATCATTTCATGAAGTGTTCTGTCGTTTCAACTACCAACCAACTATATTTTGACCATATCGTTTAAACGTAAACGTTTAATGATATGTTAGTCAACGTTTGGCCATATCATGAAACACAACCATTTCATGAAATGATCGAACATTCATGAAATGATCATGATAGAAATGGCCCTATCGTGTTTGAAACAACATATTTATCGACATTACCAGCTGACCACAGGTCATATCGCAAAGTAGTTGCATTTCACGTCGCTACGGCACCCCGACCAAATGGGTTAGGTTAGATTAGAACTGTGACCAAGTTGGTCGCAATTACTTGGCTATTTAATATTTTTAGGACCGATGCACAACAAAAAGAGAGAGAGATTTTTTAGGTTTAATTTTCTTATTTAAAATTGTAAAATCAAGGCGTGGATTGCCCATATTTGGTGAGTCAGTTGAGCATAGACCGTCCGCCTGAGTTCAAAATTATCGACCTTTCTCAATTAAATCCAGTCGAAACAAATACGGACGCAATGCGCCCCTTTCCTATATCCTCAGAAGGTGCAATGACTTGTTCCACAGTTGCGATGTAGATATTTTCGATGGTGAATGATATGTATATTTAGGAAAAGTATTTTGAGTATAATGTAAATTGCTAAGTAGTTAAATAAGAAAACCAACATTTGTAAGCTATAAGTAACGTAGTATCCAATTTCTTTTTGAATTGTTTTAATTTATTTTAGTGTTATTTTTTTACGAAGTTCTTGTACGCTAATTGATAGTGCCGTGCTTTCCTATAATTTAGATACATGCGAGATCTATATTATGTCAAAGACTCTGTTATTGCTGTGTATGTGTTTAGTTGGTAAGCCTTTATAAATAAATAAAAACAAAGCGACATCAATGCCTCTACCGTTAGATACTCGTAATATTTTATTAGTGATCATATTTTACGATATGATCAGTAATGTTTGGCCACATCATGAAGCAGTCGTACATTCAACTGTTCATATCGTTAAAGGTTAAGTATTCAATGATCTGGCCAGACCACATCATGATGTGACCAGCTATATCATGAAATAATTTGACATTTGACATTTCACATACGGTCATCTGATCCCAAACTAAGCAGAGCTTGTACTATGGAAACCAGATAACCATGATATACTACATACACTATTTTTTTTTGTAAATACATACTTATATAGATAATTACATACAGACTCAGGACAAACAGACATATTCATGCACACAAATGTTTGTCCTGAATGGGAATCGAACCCACGACCTGCGACATGATACGTGGTATCTTAACCAACCACGCCAGCTGGCTTGTCAAATGGTCGAACACTTCATGAAATGTTCAATTCTAATATCTGGCTGTGGCAGTCATAAGACAATAAACCAAATAAATACTTAATTGTCCAAGTTGCACAAAGGGTGGGTGGAGGAAGGACCTCCATGTAGTGCGCCATGTTAGACCATTCACTGAAAGACCGAGTCGCTGATGACATATCGTTAATAATGACACCGAATAATACTGACATCAATAAATATACAACTGACATTAATAATACAATTGAATCGATAATAACATGGCTTGATGAAAACAATCTACGTGTAAACCTATCAAAAACTAAATTTATTCAATTTAGTACATATGGACGAGAAAATAAGAATTTAGACATCGACTATAAAGGACTTAAACTAAAAGAGGTAAACGAAACGACATTTCTCGGTATCACGATTGATAAATATTGCAACTGAAAGGCCCACGTCAATAAGGTATTTAATAAAATAAATAAATTCTTGTACGTTCTATACGAACTCTCAAAAACATCAGCGTTAGAAACAGTATTATCCGCATACTATGGGTACGTTGATTCTGTGTTGAGATATGGTCTTATTACCTGGGGTTACTCAACAGAAAGTCAGAGAGTGTTTATCGCACAGAAAAAATGCATCCGCGCCATAGCGGGGATACGCCCATGGGAATCTTGCAAACACATTTTCAAAAAGTTTAAAATAATAACCCTTCCAAGCCTGTATATCTTTGAATGCGCTAGATTTGTTAAAATGCACCCGGAGTTATTTAAAAAAGCTCATGAAATATATGAAAAAAGTACTAGGCACAGGAATAAAATAGTTCTGCCCGTAATTCCTAGGACAGCATTATATAGTAAGAATAGTTATGCAATGTGTGGTCGCATATTTAATACCATACCTGAGAGTATTATAAACTTACCGGCTAATAAATTTGCAAGGTGGCTCAAAGTATGGTTAACAGAAAATAATTTCTACCTAGTAAACGACATATTTAATAAGAGACAAAACAATATATAACAACCATTATCAATTTACCGTCGGACATTAATAGTATTTTTTTTTAATGTATCTAATATTATAATCATTTTTTCAATTTTAATCAAGTTCTTTATTTTAATTTTACTTAACTATGACTATAATTATAATTAAGTACCAATGTTTGCATGTCACATTATTATGACTAAGTGTTATGGATCTGATAATTGTTTATTTTAAGACCGACATTGTACCGACACTTACAGCGAATAAATTGATTTGATTTGAGTCAGTAACTCAGATATCCGACATAGGACTAAGGTTAGGTAATGTTGTCAGACTACAGGTGGTGGCAGGCGGTGTGCAGGACACAGGATCGTAACCTTTATCAGCCACAACTCAGTACACTGCTGAACTTATGTTTAGCAGTGGACTTATGCCTCTCCTATTGCACGCCATTCACCTCAATTCTTGGCTACTCTCATCCAGTTGCTACTAGCCACCCAACGAAGATCATCGCTCCACCTACCCAGACTTAGCCTGGGTGTCCTAACCTAACGTTGCTTGACTCCCGGTCTCCACTCAACAACACGTCTACCCCAACGGTTCTATGGCTAATAAGGCTCGGCCGGCCTATTGCCACTCCAGCTTGCGTATTCAGTGGGCTAATTCGATTACTTTGGTCGAATGGATACTCACTTTCTAATCAATATTATTTACTTCTAGAGCAACGCAGGTGTCGAGAGTCTTTATCTTGCTAAGACCTAAGAAGGGGAAACCCATCGAACAGAGACTGACTGAAATGTTGCAGGATCCCGTGAGTATTTTTAATCCATACGAATATTATAAATGCGAAAGTAATAACTCTGTCTGTCTATCCTATATCTTTTCACACATAATCGTTATTCAATTAGACATAATATATGCATCCTGGAACCTAGAGAAGGACATCGGCTACTTTTCACATGCGTTCAAAGCTAAAGTAAAATCTAACCTTTGTTCAAAGGCATACTATTCTATCAACGATTACTTAAACGATAAGAATAGTTGGTCGCTGTGTTTAGCTTAAGACAATGTTTATGTTCTTTCTCCAGAATTAGCATAGCTACTGACAGGTTATATGAGTTCATATAATTATTTATTTTCTTTGACTCTCAAGGTCAATTTATTTTAATTTTATTTTTATTTATTATTGACATAATCTACTCATTTCAATGTTTATTTATTTTTTATGAGTGGTATTGCAATATGTGGTTAGCTAGTGACCTCGACAATTGATCATAGTTTTTCTTGCCCGAGCAACCGGCAGCAAGTTCGTCATGCTCCCTTAGATGTCACTGCTTGCGGTAGCGTCGGGGGTCGGGTTGTCTCCTTCCCTCAAATATGGCGAGGGGGATAATGGCTGATCTTTGCGTTATACTCGTGAACGGGTGCTGCTTGTGGTGACAGGTCGTCTTGCTGACCTTGGTTTTGTTTTGTTATTAGTAATTTAACTCGTTGATTTTACTTCGATGGTCCTAGTTTATCCCTATCTGTGACTTGTGAGTTACGACTACATGTACGGCTATATGTAAGTGGGCACGCCCTTTATTACTGGAGGCTTTTATTTAGGTATAAAGTTCTGCTTACGTTTTTAGTTTTGTATTTTGTTTCTGCTTGAGTATTGTTTTCGTTTTTTTTTTTTTGGTATATTGGCGTGTGCTAGCTTACTTATAGCAAATAATTTAATTTAATGTTTTGTGTTGCGTAATGTACCTAAATTATTATGCGCAGTATTATATAGAATCATTTTTTTTAACTGAACAGACAGCTGTGCTGCTGGGGAGTTTGTTGCGCCACTTCTTCTCCCCAGCTAAAGCACTAGGAAGTGGTGAAGGGCGGGCGTTTTTGGGGGACTGTCTTATGTAATTTTGACGTTCAAAAAGTGCTGATTCTCAGCCTAGTTTGAATAAATGACTTTTGATTTGATTTGATTTGATTTGATTTCATCTTGGATATTTGTAATGAAAATGTTAACTTCCTTTTGGGCACAGCCGCAGTCAGGTAAAAAATTATGAAATACAAAATACAAAAGTCGTGCGCAGTTGCTAGTATCAATTAAGATATATTATGTTTATCGATATCCGTGATGTCTATAGACTGTAAAATAATTCTGTGGCCTCTGTGAGTAGCAGAATGCTTACTGAAAACTTCATAGTTATATATTTACACCTTCCGCCATATTTGTCGTGTACAAAGGGCAAGGTTCACAGAGTGCACTTTGACTTTACTCAATAATGTAAGCGTCGCGTCGTATACTAATTTCTCGTTTGCTTGTCGCTATATAGATATTGAGACCTCTCCGTGCCTCGGAAAGCACGTTAAGCTGTTGGTCCGGCTGTCATTCAGCTGCAACGGCTGTAGTCAGAAGCCCGAAAATCTGAAAATCAGTCTTACCAAGGGGTATCGTGTTACCCAGTAACTGAGTTGTGGAGGTCAGATAGGCAGTTGTTCCATGTAAAATGCTGGTATTCCACTGCATCCGGTGAGACTGGAAGCCAACCACAACATATTTGGGGAAAGGTTAGGTAGATGATGATAACAATTCTATTATAATTTCCAGGTCTACGACATGCTTAAAGAGAAACAACCTAAGTTTATAGAGAAGATTGTGCCGGTGGCAGGTGATGTGGCTGACCTCAGACTGGGCCTGAGCGAGAAGGACTGGAACATGATCACCGATGAAGTTAGTATATCTACCTACCATGAGAGTACTGCATACCTCTTGACAACAGGCTCTCGTGTCAAATGACACATTTTCGATTACCTGATTTCCCTTGTTACAGACGGCAAATAGCTGTTGGAAGAACAGCGGTCGTCTATTTGATTTAAGGCCTACGCCTTATAACTACTTATTCGGGCCTGTAGCCCTTTAAAACGCTACCTCCGCCTCCCCTAAATGCAGCGCGACATTTATAGTCACGATGTGCCGCCGACTATTTCTCGGAAAAGCCATGCCAATCAACTAAAATTCTTTTATCGTAGGTTCGGTTTTTCCAAACGGTTATTGTTAGCTTGCCTTGTTGGGTCTTGTCTTTCAAATCTTGCATGCTGATTTAAAACCTCTTATCCGACAGAGTTAACATTTTACGAGTTGATTATATTTCTATGATAAGCATGACCTGATTCTATACCCAAGTTTAGTTTCAGACGAAGAAACTTCCAAAGGTCAACAGTACAGACATGAAATTTTATATACGCATTTAATTATGATAACCCGCTCTAAAATCTACCTTGAACTAGCTGCTGCACCGAGGACTGGCTCCTGACAAGGTAGCTCCTTAACGGTCAACAGTACAGATACTGAATTTAATATAAGATTAAATTATGATAGCCCGTTTTAAAGTCCACCATGACCTATCTGCTGCACTCTGGGTCTGGACTGGGTCTTGACGAGAGAGCCCCTTAAGGGGACTACAGGACCTAAAGCGTGTTCACTGTCGGACTGCATACAAAAGAAAAAAAGCGCGATGAAACAACGCTGGTACTTTATTGTAAAATAAAAACAATTACATATTAAAAAAAAAAAAAAAACTATATTGATTAGACTAAAAGGTTTAAACAATCTAGATAGAAATAGAATAATCTGACAAAAAATCAGAATGACTGCATGTATATGAGTATGGTTTTTAATCGTTACAAGAAATTTTTGGAGGTATATTTGTGATATTTTTCTATCGTATCAAATTAGTTGTATTATGTTTTTAACACACTATCCAACTAGCATATATCCTAAAACATAATCATATATTTTTCTAATTTGGTTTACTGCAGGAGGTTTACTGAGAAGCTAAGTAATAACAGCCGCACGGATCGATCCATCCGGTTAAGCTACACTTGCCGGCTTGGTCTGTGGATGGGTGACCATCTTTTCATACCGAGACTCCTCCGTGCCTCGGAAAGCACGTTAAGCCGTTGGTCCCGGCTGTCATTCGAGGATCTTTGACTATCGTTACAGGTCGTCAGAAGCCCGAAAGTCTGACAACCAGTCTTACCAAGGGGTATCGTATTACCCAGTAATGTGGAGGTCAGATAGGCAGTCGCTCCATGTAAAATAATGGTATTCAGCTGCATCCGGTTAGACTGGAAGCCGACCCCAATATAGTTGGGAAAAGGCTAGGCAGATTGATTTGGTTTACTGAAGTAGATCATAATATAGGTCTGAGTGTTGAGCATGTAAGGTCCGCTGGGGTACACCTGCCCAGCTCACTCACCATGTTATGGAATTTTTGTGTGGGTCACTCTTATTTACTTGGAGATCTGGTTACTAAAACTGTCGTAGTTCCCGTACCAAAGAATAAAAGAGGTGACTCATCCGACAAAACTAATTATAGACCTATATCGCTAGCTGCAGTCATTGGCAAGGTGTTGGACAGTCTGCTTGAGAGGCAGTTGAATGCGCACATTAATGTACACGACGCGCAGTTTGGTTTTAGATCCGGTCTGTCTACTGAAAGTGCAATTCTGTGTCTCAAGCAGACTGTGCGGTACTACACAGACAGGAATACACCAGTGTATGGTTGTTTTCTTGACCTGTCAAAAACCTTTGACCTGGTAAATTAAGACATTCTGTGGCAAAAATTGTCGGATGATACTGACCTGCCTACTGAGAGCATTCATATTCTTAAAAAATAGTATGAGAGTCAGAAGAACTGCGTTAGGTGGGCAGACGCGCATTCAGTTTCATACGGACTGGATTGCAGAGTGAGGCAGGGGGGGTTAACGTCACCCAGTTTGTTTAACCTGTATATGGACCGGCTGGTGCGTGAGCTGAGCAGCACCATGGTTGGATGTTCTGTTGATGGAAGGATAATCAATAACATAAGTTATGCTGATGACATGGTGCTGCTCAGCCCATCAATCTGTGGTCTAAGAAAATTGCTGGCCGTCTGTGAGAGTTACGCGGAGGCTCATGGATTGAGGTATAATGCCACTAAGAGTGAGGTTATGGTGTTCAAAGTACCTAAAAATACACCTGCAAATATTCCACCTGTAACGTTGCGTGGAATTCCGTTGCACGTGGTCACTTAGTTTAAATATTTCGGTCATGTGGTCACGGATGGTCTTACGGACCACCAGGATATTGATAGAGAACCTAGGGCGTTGGCGGCCCGATGCAATATGCTTGCTCGATCGATCCCAGTATAACGTGACATGGTCATTCTCGAGAACTGGGTCGGGCACATACCTGTAATACGGTACCTCAGATTCCACAAGGCCGTATTAAAGAGCAAGTTGCTGATGGATAGTCCTGGCCACTTGGTTATGCCTGTGCAAATACTCGCCGTTAGCCAAACGAGAACACCCAGCAATAATATATCTGATAGACTCACCGGGACAATGGCATGCCCGACATATGTCGATCGTCCCGTCTTTCATTATTTACTTCCGATAGTTATTCGTTAGCATAACTTCATCCATAATCGCACAGACCGAACCTTCGGTTTCCCCAAAGAGGTCACCGAAGCGTAGCCAAGCCACGGACGCTAAGAAGTTTACTTCGGGCCCATGAAGGGCCCGTAAAAAGCGTCCGTGAAGCTCCTTGCTTTGCCATACTTCCTTGCGTTCGTTGGTACTAAGCACCACAGGTTTGCGCCAGTCCTCTTTAGCCAAGGACAAAGGGGTGAGTCCCTTGTCCACTGCGACGACATCTCGGTGCATACCCACGTCAGCCTTAAGAAAATATTCTCTGAGACTGCACACTCCACGGTTATGGAGGGTCTTAGCAATTAGAAATCCTCGACCCCCGCACTTCCGCGGAATGTACAGCCTCATGACAGACGAACGTGGGTGATGCATCCGGTTTGCGGTCAACAGTGACCGGACTTTCCTATCCAGGGCGTCTAGTTCCGTCTGGGTTCACTTGAGTATGCCAAAGGAGTACATCAGGACCGGCATGACCCAACCGTTAAAGGCGCTTACCTTGTTGCCGCCTGACAAAGAACTATTAAGTACATTTTTCAGGCGACCGAAGAAGCGCTCCTGCAACGATTGTTTCATGTTAGGCCCGCCAATGCCTAACCTCTTTGACATACCCAGGTATTTGTAGGTATCAGTTACGGAGAGTGATCTCAGGTTTATAGAATCTGAGAGTTGTAGTCCCTCAGATTCCACAATCCCGCCCCGCCTTACATGCATGACTGCACATTTATCTACACTAAATTCCATCCTGATGGAATCACTAAAAGTTTTAGTTACTTTTAGTGACTCCAGCAGTCGCAATTTGTTGGTGACAAACAGTTTCAAATCATCCATATAAAGCAGGTGGGATATTACCTGACCCCCTCTCCGCAAAGGATAGCCTATTATTATTATTTTATTTTTTACATTTCTCGCGACCCTGGGGTCCCGGACCTTTGGAAGGCGTACGAGGAGCCGAAGTCAACTCGCAGAGGCCTCTTAAATAATTTTAATTAATAAGGAGGCACCAACCGACGATTATCCTTGTATGCACTATGCAAGTGCACCCAAGGACAACCCCCGGTTGGTGTAGGCCTATTGTTGTACGTGGAAACCAAACTCATTGGGCTATGGGTCTGGGTGGCTAAAGTGGATTGGGTAACTTGAGCTATGGAAGAACTATGTCCCCTGCCTGACCAATGTTATATATTATACACGGATAAAATGGCAGAGGGTGACTTGCACACTCAATAATGGGCCCCCGGAAACGGCCGCTAGCACATAATGACGTAGCGACAAGGAGGCAACACTTCCTGAGGTGCTTGAGGAGTTGAGAGGTATCCCACGGCTATCAGGACAATCCCGGAAGTACGGTCGAGATCCCTACCAGCACCTTACTGGAATACTTTCTTCCTCCAAGCACGTTTGCTCTTGCGAATCTCCACTCAAGCCGGCCAGTAAAGGCAAGAAAGCGGTGGGAGCTCTGTTCCTCGTCAGTGTTCACTCCAGCCGGCCAATAAAGGCAAGCCAGAGATGAGGACAAGATTTCTCCCGGGAAATAGGGTCCGTGGGGTCGCTACTGCCCAACAACTCGCCACATGCTGCCCTGCGGGTTTCTGTATCTCTCTTGGTCTCCTCCTTATTATTATTATTATTATGATATACTTTAGGCATTATTAAACTTGCGTTTAGTTGCTTTTAGGTCCTATAGTCCCCTTAACATTCAACTGTCAGACACTGAATTTAATATAGGATTCAATTATGATAGTCTGTACAATCTTTCTCCTCGAGTACTGGTATACAAACCAGAAAAACCAGTGAGATGCGATGGGCTGGTACGTTGTCGGATGAGTATAGGTTAGAGTGTGGCGTCACGCAGGGGGGGTTGAGCTCGCCACTTCTGTTTAATTTGTACGTCAACCAGCTTATCGAGCGACTCGGCAGCACCCATGTTAAATGCTACATTGACCTTATTTGTCTCAACAATATTAGTTACGCAGATGGCAAGGTGTTGCTGAGACCCTCGATCAACTCCTTAAGAAAACTGGTGAGCATCTGTGAGGCATATGCGGCGAAGCATGGGCTTAAACAACTCCTAGAAGAGTGAAATACTTATCTTCAAAGCAGGGAAATATCGGCCAACTCATGTGCCTCCCGTATGCCTTGCAAGAGTTCCGTTAACGCTGGTTGACAAGTTTAAATACCTAGGCCATATTGTGACGGAGGATCTCAGGGACTAATGGATATTAAAATAAATATTCTGTGTTTTATATCGATTTAAAGTGGTCCCCTCTAAAAAAATTACCCAGTACTTGTTTTATTACCACTGACAGACTTGGGGTCAACTTTACCAGCAAGAGTTGGATAGAAATTCTAGTTCTACAAAGTTTGTTTAATATTGTGACTCAGGTGAACATAATCTGCCACATGGCTGCGACGACGCGGTTCGACGAGTCGCTCCGAGTGGCGACCATGATCAACGTGCGAGGAGCGCGGGAGGCTCTCGTACTGGGCAAGGCTTGCAAGCAACTCAAGTAAGTTGCTGTACTATACTGTTGAACTACATTCGTTTTATTGATTCATTTTTATTTATATGGGCGTACTTTCACAATATTACCATTTCGATGGACACAAAATTATTCAACACACTACTTTACTTTTGTGGTGAACTTCTTAGTCACCACATACAGACTCGTTAAGAGTCTATGCTGCAACACGCACAATGGTCCACTTGAAGGATTAAGTGCGGAAACCAAACCTAATAACATAGAACATAGAGTCTATGCTTTTCAGTGGTTTGAAGTTGTCCTAATGTCTGTACAAATTTTAAATTAAACAAAGCCAACATTTGGTTTTGGGAAATAAGCTAGTCACTCGTTTGAATAATCGGGACGCCAGCGCCACCAAGCGGCGTTCGACAGAGTCTACAACATAACGCTCGACCGGAGTTAACTGAGTCAGGTTCAGTTGGTCAGTGACAGTCGAGCAGTGAACACGTTAAGAAACTGTCACGTGCTCCGTATAGTGGTGTCGTGTATTGCTAGTGTGATTGATTATAGATTGTAATCTGATTTGAACTGCAAACGGTTTTTCTATTGCGCAATAACCAACACTTCCCATAGTAAGTCCACAGTAGTTAAAATATGGCTGATGATAACGAGAGAAACGTACATTCTCTGTTACACATTATATATAAACTCACGCCTTCTTCCCATGAGGGTAGGCAGAAACTACAGAACGCCACCTGCTACGTTACTTAAGTACATGCAACATTTGATAGTATTTCGCTATTGTTATTTCATAAAAATTTATTCAACGTTAATTATGCAAAACACTCTTCAATACTAACTGTAACGATGGACAAATATCTTTAACCAAATATTCTCGACCTCGATCCGTCATCACCTACTGCGACTCAAGTATGGATCCATTGGGTTTCTACTTTTTTAAATTTTATGATTGCGAATAAAGCAGAGAAGAAAATTGATGATGCGATGAAGATGCAACTTTTTAATAATCATGTATCACACAAAGTATACGAATAGGTAAGTGAGTACACATCATACAAATAATTACGCTCAACACCATATATGTTACCCCAAAACATGTGACATCCAACAACCCGCATTGGGCCCACGTGGTGGATTACAGCGCAAAGTCAAAGTCA
Organism: Dicycla oo; assembly: GCA_948252095.1. Taxonomy (NCBI): domain Eukaryota; kingdom Metazoa; phylum Arthropoda; class Insecta; order Lepidoptera; family Noctuidae; genus Dicycla; species Dicycla oo. The sequence goes on from OX411738.1 coordinate 18,285,250, forward strand.
AAGTTTTTTTATTTGTAAAACATAGGTGGGTGTAAAAACAGGTCTTGTAAATATAACATGTATGGGTACACTATGTTTTACCGCTGACGGCGCACAAATATTTATAAAGTGGTTCTTATCAAAAATTACGCGTATGTAACAGAATTAAATTCAATTAAAATTAAATAACAAAATTTATCCGCAGTAAATTACATTAAACTAATCCTAAACTAAAATTAATAAATAAAATGGTTAACAGTTCTGCACACATTTGTAAAATTTAAATTATGAAACTAAAATAACCACAGTATTTAATTACCTCTAACTCTTATTGCACATATATATCCACATACTTTGCATTATCGTCTAGGTATTCAGTAACTGTATAGTACGCCTTATGCACTAAGAAGTTGTTTAAATATTTTTTTAAATCAATCAATTCGCATTTGTCTCTAATAGGTTTCCGTAAGCAAAACTGCACAATTTTTATGACTTGTAATTTTTGAATAAATGGGTGTTCGTGCACCGCACTGAAGCGATATGCGATGTCTTATATACATATTCACAGATAGCTAACCTAACCGCGATAGTTCATACGTTCCTTTCATTAATTCATTCGTTCGTTCTTTAACACATTCAGTGCGGCAGACACACATGCGCGTTTTCATAACTTTCTTCGAGTGCGGCGCGGCGCACATGTGTGTTCGTTGTGCATCTCTATTGTTTCGAAAACATCGTAAAAAAAGGGTCGGTAAGGGTGTAGCATAAAGAAGCGTTTGCATAAAGAATTCAGCAGAGAATGTGTTAAAACCCATGTACGTAGCATTAGCTTGTGGAATAAAAAACTCTTTATAAAAAATTGTAATAAACGCATTTAAAGTTGGAGTCAGATTATTATTCATCGAACCCTGGGTCGAAACATGGTGACCCCGACGTGATCAAGCCAAAATCAAGAAGATTCTGCGCAGCTATCGGCATATTTAAAATTGCCGCAAGCGGACTTTGTACTCGACGCACACTGATGGTGAAATTCGTTGCCCAGCCGTTGAATCTCATCTTCAATTTGGACATCTTTCAAGAATTAAATCTACAAGGAGATTGGTTCTATCTATTGAGCAGAACCGAGTGACTATCTCAGTTTCCTGCAAGCAGTTTGGTGATTATGATATTCCGCCATCTTTCCAGCAAGTTCCTGCAAGTGTGAAAAGAGATTGGTTTCTTTAACCTGAGGAGAAACCGCTAGAAAATCTCGATATTGTGGACAATCAAACTAATAATGCCAAGGAAATACGATTGGAGCAAAAACTCATCGTCAGGAGATCGTCCCAGAGACAGCTTGTAGCCCGGCCGGTCAGCTATATTGTGAACTAGGAGCGCCGCAGCCACGGAAGCCAGCCAGGGAAGTGATCCATCCTTTATTTCCTCTATTATTTTCCCATATTTCCTGTCCTCTATTTGCCTGAGAATAGTGCTAATTTTCTTCATTAGTCATATTTCATGCAAATGTATTGTGTATTTTACACAAGCTGAATAGCTATTCATCATTAAAATATACCCAAAAATCATTAAATAATTCGCAAGCCGTGCAGCTCATTAGTTTTCACAGCCACGTGCGCATGCGCAAATTGCCAGTCCAAAGCTAAATCGCACATATTTATAAAGATCTAAACCGCTATATTCTTATAAGTAATTAATGTTTATTCTATTACGCATTCCAGTGCATTTTGTGTGTGAGTGAAGTGCGTCCATGAGAAACGGACCAGCTGACGCCCGATTCCTTGTTTCATTCGGCGCATTATCTATCGCCAGCCGATCCATCAGCTGATTGGTCTCGTTTCCTGTGATTGTGATCGTGAGTCATCGACGCATACGCTGGATTGGGATTGAGTATATTTTATTATATCATTATCTTGTGTGTTCAATTGTGTGTTGCTGAATTTAATTTCATAATATTATGTCGCATACAAGTGATATGCATTCTAAATCACCTATTGAAAGTGTTAAACTTCAAGTTCCTACAGCTAGTCGTTCAACAAATGATTTAAAGGATTTGATTACAAAGCGTAGTTCAGTCAAAGGTCGCGTAACTAAGTTCAAGAAGTTTTTGAACGAATTAACGTTATTAGAAAACCCTACCGATACTGAAGTGCAAACTTTAGTAAATAGGTACGAAAAATTTTGTGAATTGTTTATTTATTTTGAAGATCTGCAATCAGACCTAGAATTATTAAACTCCTCTGAGTTAGAAAGTGAACTTGACATTAGAGATGCCCTAGAAGGTGATTTTAGTTCGCTTATTGCAAAGGCTAAATTATTTATAGATGCTAATCTTCCGAAACCAAATAGAAGTCCTGATTCTTGTCATTCTTCACGCGATTCTTTTAAATGCTGCAGAAATAAACCTATGGGTTTTAAATTGCCTTTGATTAAAATAGATAAGTTTGATGGTAATTTCTTTAAATGGATGGAATTCCGTGATACGTTCACTTCTTTAATTCACAGCAATGACATAATTGAACCTATACATAAGTTTCATTACTTGAACTCTTACCTTGAGGGTGAGGCTTCCAATGTCATCAGCAACCTGTCTGTCTGTTCAGCAAATTATGAAGATACCTGGAATCTCTTCTGTGAGAGGTACAACAATGTTAAACAGTTGAAAAAGAATCATTTTAATTCATTTTGTAATTTCCCACCTACCTCTCGAGATTCGGCCAAGTCTCTGCGATTTTTAATAGACCATGTCTCTAAAGGCTTACGGGCCTTAAAGACTCTAGGTGAGCCTACAGACCAATGGGGCGGTCTAGTTGTCCATTTGGCCTCGGCCAAGCTTGATAGCAGTACTATGTTCAAGTGGGAGGAATATACAAACACAATAGAAAATTCTCCTACATTAAAGGAATTCTTTCAATTTCTCCAGAATCGAGCTAATATTTTAGAGGCTGTTCAAAGTAACAAGTCTAATTTGAAAGGTGAACCAAATTCTTCTTCTTCTCGTAAAGGTGATAAGTCTCACACTAAGTCTTTTGCAGTTTCAGCTGATGCTTCCTCTGACGCGTGCTTCCTGTGCAAGGGTAGTCATCGTTTGTACGATTGTGCGTCTTTCTTGGCCAAGTCACCCGCAGATCGGGCCTCGGAGGCGATGAGATTGAAGCTGTGCCTGAATTGTTTGCGTAAGGGACACTCATCACGCCAATGCAGGTTAGGTCCATGTTCTACTTGTAAAAGACGACACAACACCTTGTTGCATAGGGAACCGTCTCAGTCTGTGAACACATCAAATGTTCACACGCCTACATCCTCGACTGAAAGTGCAGTCGAGCAAGTTTCAAGTGTCGCTACCGATAACGTAGTTAGCATGTCAATCAAAACCAACCATAGGGTGTTGCTTTCAACAGCTCTGGTTGATGTTTTTAATCCAGTGACGAATCAATGCACAACAATTCGAGCTCTGCTAGATAGCGGGAGTCAGTCTTCTTTAATCACTGGCAGTTTGAGAAATAAACTTCAGTTGACTCCTCAGCCAATCCAGGTCGATATTGTAGGTATAGGAAACGTTTCTACTTCTCAATCACTACAGAGATGTGTAGTGCAAATTAAATCAAAACACAATGATTTTAAAGCAAATGTGACATGTTTAGTATTACCTCAGTTAACAGGTAATTTACCTAATAAAACATTTGATATTTCGCAAATCAACTTACCTCCTAATATTAAATTAGTCGATCCCACACTCAACCAATGTGCTAAGGTCGATATGTTGATAGGTGTCGATTTGTTTTGGTCGGTTATAGAGGGTGAACAAATATCTCTTGGTCCCAACCAACCTATCATGCGTAGGTCGAAGTTAGGTTGGATTTTGGCAGGCCCACTGTATGTTCGAGATATTTGTAAGTCGCGAAACAAATTTATAAATTGTAATCATGTTGCTTTCGATTGTAAAGATAATTGTGTGTCTAATGAATTATTAGACAAAAGGTTAGCCAAGTTCTGGGAGTTAGAACAAATGCCTCAGTCGAACAATATTGAGACTGAGGAGGAGATTGCATGTGAGAATCATTTTGTTACCAATACCACCCGAAATAATGAAGGCAGGTTTATGGTTAAGTTGCCCCTTCATACGGAACCCGACTGTCTAGGCAATTCATTCACAATGGCCAAAGGGCAATTTTTTGCGTTAGAAAAACGTTTAAATAAAAATCCGGAACTGAAGGACATGTATTCAAAATTTATTCAGGAGTATTCTGACCTAGGGCATTTATCGGAATCTAGTGTCTTAATTCCCCAACAGTGTTACTTTATTCCGCATCATGCAGTATTAAGACCGACTAGCGAGACGACAAAATTACGTGTGGTATTCAACGGTAGTGCACCTACAATGTCAGGATATTCCATTAATGATCTGCAGTTAACCGGTCCAAATATACAAGATTCATTGTTAAATATATTGCTTAGATTTCGCCAATACGCCTATGTTTTATCAGGCGATATAGAAAAAATGAACAGGCAGGTACTGATTCACGAAGATCATCGTAATTTGCAATTAATTTTATGGCGTAATTGTGATAATCAGCCATTAAAAACACTCAGATTGAACACGGTTACATATGGGTACACTAGTTCAAGTTTCTTAAGTACTCGTTGTTTATGGCAATTAGGCGAGGAATGTAGTGACCCTAAAATAAGGGCCATAATACAAAATGATTTTCTTGTAGATGATTTGTTGACAGGTTGTGATAGTGAAGCTGAATTGATTAAAATTAGGGACGCAATAGAAAATGCTTTGTCAGCTGGTTGTTTTGCATTGCGTAAATATAGGTCGAATTCACGCTCCTTGATTTCAGAATCACAAAGTGTACAACGCAATCTGATAATCAGCTCATCATCACACACGTTAGGAGTGGGCTGGAATCCTAATGAGGATTACATTCATTTTCCCACAAATTATGAAAATAGAAGTGACAACCCTACTAAACGATCCATATTATCTGATTCATGTAAAGTTTTCGATCCTCTTGGTCTGTTAAGTTTGTTTACTATTAAACCTAAAATATTAGTTCAACAGTTGTGGGTGCAAAAAATCGACTGGGATGAACCAGTGCCCAACGATATACTTAAATCGTGGCAATCTTTCATAAATAATATGTCTAATATTCGCAATCTATTCATTCCCCGTCACGTGTTATGTAACAATCCGGTTTTGATAGAATTGCATTGTTTTTATGATGCATCTACGACCGCCTATGCCGCATGTGTTTACTTGAAATCAGCAAATAGTCAAGGTGACGTCACAGTGCGATTGCTGTGTGCCAAGGCTCGTGTAGCGTCGGTGAAGCCGACTACGGTGCCCAGACTTGAGTTGTGTGCGTGCTTGCTCGGAGTTCAGCTCGCCGCGGCTGCATGTCGCGCACTGCGATGTGTTATCACACGAAAGATATTTTGGTCTGACTCAACCATCGCGCTAGCATGGTTAGGGGCCAGGTACGACAAATTAAAAACCTTTGTTGCTAACAGAGTGTGCAGTATCTTAGAGCTTACCGAAGGCTCGGAATGGCGTCACGTGCCTACCACACTCAACCCTGCCGACTTGGCATGAAGGGGAGTCGATGCAAATAAAACTAATAACTTAGGCTTATGGTGGAACGGTCCTTCGTATTTACTTATGTCGGATACGTATTGGCCTGCAAATAATAAAACGATAAACAATATTTGTGACTTACCCGAGATAAAATCAAATGTATGTACAAACAACGATAACAATACAAATAAATTAATTAATTTCGATAAATATTCTAAGTTTTCTAGATTACAACGTTCTTTTGCTTATGTTTTGCGATTCATAGGTAATAGCAAAAAATCGAATAATAAAATTACGGGTGTTTTACAGCCTGATGAACTTAAAGCTTCGTTAGAAGGGCTGGTGCGTCTTGCTCAAGAGGAACTTTATAGCTCAGAATTGAAAATGCTTCGTTCTCAAAGGACACTAAGTTCTAAAAATCCATTGTTAGCTTTAAGTCCTTTCTTAGATAGTAAAAATATTATGAGAGTTGGTGGACGTCTAAAATATTCTTCTTACTCATTTGAGAAGCGTCATCCAATGTTGTTGCATGCTAAGCACAGACTTGTGAAATTGTTGTTTCAGCATGAGCACTTACGTCTTCTCCATGCTGGTCCACAGCTACTTCTTGCATCTATTCGTGAATTCGTCTGGCCCATTGCTGGCAGAGATCTCGCGCGGACCACTGCAAGGCAGTGCATTGTTTGTAGGAAGGCTAGCGGGAAAACGTTAGCACCCATGATGGGTTCCTTGCCTGAGCAGCGCGTGGATCCCGACTTCCCATTTACTAGTGCTGGTATCGACTTCGCTGGACCATTTTTGATAACAGATAGGAAGGGGAGAGGATGTAAAATTACAAAATGTTATCTTTGCATTTTCGTCTGTTTACGATATAAATGCTTGCATCTCGAAGCTGTCAGTGAGCTTTCGAAAGATGCTTTTATACTTTCTTTGCGTCGTTTTATCTCTCGCAGAGGAAAACCTGCAGAAATATTCTGCGACAATGGCCGCAATTTTGTTGCTGCGGACAAAGAAATTCAGAACTTGATCTCAGGGCATGCTGATGATATTGCAGGCTTTACTTCGGGTGAGGGTATCAAGTTCAAATTTCAACCAGCGTATGCGCCCCATTTCGGAGGCTTATGGGAGGCTGGCGTGAAATCTGCCAAGTTTCACTTGAAAAGGTTTTAGGTAATGCACATTTGACATTTGAAGAGTTAGCCACTTTGTTCAGTCAAATCGAGGCTATTCTCAACAGCCGCCCTTTATATCCCTTATCCTCCTGTCCTGATGACCTTCAGTCCTTAACTCCGGGCCACTTCCTGATCGGACGACCGCTGACTTCGATGCCATCTCATGACCTGGAAAACTTAAATTTCAACAGATTGGACCGTTTTCAGCGACTGGAACAGTTGCGCCAAGGTTTTTGGAAACGCTGGCAGTTAGAATATTTAGCTGAGCTGCAACAGAGGCAGAAGTGGAGAGTTCCCACTCGACCGCTACAAGCTGGCGATTTGGTATTGTTGAAGGAAGAAAACGCTCCATCCATGTCTTGGAAATTAGGCCGTATTCAATCTCTGTTCCCAGGCAAGGACGGAGTGGCTCGAGTTGCCGAAGTCAAGACAACTTCCGGCACTTACCGAAGAGCTGTGAAGTACCTATGTCCCCTGTTGGATGCTACAGAGGATTCTTCATTGGAGTCAGGAGCTTCCAAGGCCCCGGAGGATGTTCGTGCACCGCACTGAAGCGATATGCGATGTCTTATATACATATTCACAGATAGCTAACCTAACCGCGATAGTTCATACGTTCCTTTCATTCATTCATTCGTTCGTTCTTTAAAAGCCATGTACGTAGCATTAGCTTGTGGAATAAAAAACTCTTTATAAAAAATTGTAATAAACGCATTTAAAGTTGGAGTCAGATTATTATTCATCGAACCCTGGGTCGAAACATGGGTATTTTTCCACCGTGGGTTTAATATTCAAAATGTACCAAATTCACAAGTTCCACTGCGTAATAAATTCAAATTAATATATCTATGTCATGTATACCTACGATTTTTAATGAATGCTTGATTTTTTTTGTATTTTTTTATGTGGAACATATTTAAAAAAAATGTAAATAACAACAAAACTCATTACAGGGGCCTGTTCCAATGCTAGACTTCATTATATTTTATAAAAAAAAAAAAAAAAAAAACGTTTATTTGTCACTAAAAGAAATATACATTAAAAAACATTAGGATAGACACTCAGAGGCACAATCTTACAAGAAATGTATTACACAGAATATTGTTCCTAACTCCCAAACTAGGCCTAGGCCTGTATTTTGGGGATCAGTGTTCAGTCATGGGACTCATTAAAAGCAAGACAGCATTTTTTAGACAGGAGTGTCGCCACATAATAGACACGCTATACAGGAATGAAGGTAAGTGACACGTGGAGTGGTACAAAAAAGACAATGCAGTAACTAAACTATTTAAAAGAAAAAATAAAAAGTGAATATAAAATAATATCATAATAATAGACGGTTTCAGGGTATGTTGTGTGGTGGTATGATTGGATGAGTGTGTGTTAGGTAGATTGTTAGTGTGTGAATATGTGTGTGCATGTAAGTGTGGGAACGTGTTTGAGAAAATGGTTGGGAAAGCACCTTATGCAGGGCGGGGACGATATGCGGATGTTATAATTAAACCTTACGTGATAAACTTGAGTAAGTCCTCCGTCTCCTGGTAATCCAGGCTACGAAGCCACTCCGTAACTTTCTTTTTTATTTCAAGTCGGCACATATTGGCAATGTTTAGCTTCCTATGTATGGTGTTATAAAGTTTGCTGCTCATGCTACTATACTGGCGTTGAGCAAATGCAGACCGGCAGGGCACAGTAGGGCATATTATGGATTTGCTACGCCTATTTGGGTCGGGCAGAGGAACCCCCGGATGTCTTCTAAGGATGGATTTGAGCACATAGAGCTGGCGCACTGTAAGTACTTTGCATTCAGCAAATAGTTGCGACGTGGGAAATCTATAAGGCTTTTTGGTCATGACCTTAAGCACGGCTCTCTGCGCTCTCTCC